>CAWUFW010005907.1:622345-1244691 GCA_963921515.1 Calotriton arnoldi | reverse complement strand
ACCCTGGTCCACCTCGGGGGTTGGTGGTGGTGGTGGTGTCCATGGCCCCAGGTTGGTCCAGGGTCACTGCGCTGGTGTTGTTCCTTATTCTGTCCATGTCGGCAGGGATGGTATTCGTGGTGACAGTCGTTGGAGGGGTGGGTGCAGGGGGTGCAGCTGGTGGACCTGCTGGTGCTGCAGCTGGTGGTCCTGCTGGTGCAGCATGTTGACTTGCACCGGATGTGCCAGGTTGTTCTTCATCGTCCGAGGAGGACAGAGGCTGTACGACGCCAGTGAGCTCGGCATCCTCTTGAGCCTGGGACTGGGACTCCTCAGCGTCTGCTGCTGTGTCCCTATCATCACCTGTTTTTGGGAGACACAAACAATGTATGTCATGTTTCTGCAGGCATCAGTGGTTGACACACCTGACAGTTGTGACTGTGCCTCGGGGTGCGGGCCTGTACATTGTATTGTCCTAAGTCGTCACAGTCAGGGGTTGATATTGGTGTGGCACATTGTCCTGCATTATTTGGGCATTTCTATGTATTCTCTGGGGTGTGAACATGGTCTGCATTGATTGTGTTTGGTTGACAGCCAGACCTCCTTCCCACCCACCCACCCACCCAGTCAGTTATCCCACCATGGAACGTGCTTGCATTGCAGGGAGTGTAAGTTGTCTCTCAGGATGTCAGTCAGAGGTGTCCTGCTGTTTGTTGGTGCACAGTTGGCAGCAGGGCCTTGTGCTCCCCACAGCAGTAGCCAGTGTCAGCCATCTTGTGAGTCCTTCTCCACTCCCTGTGATGTGAGCATGGTTCAGGGTGGTGTTGATGGGACAGTTGTGAGGCTGAGCAATGTCTGTGACTACCACTCCCATCATGCTATTGCTTCCACCCCCTTCCCAGCATGCCCATGCTTCCTTCCTTTTGACTCTGCTTCCCTGTGGGGTGGGCTGGCTGTGCTGACAGGATGGCTGGGAGTGTTGTCCTGGCAGTTGTTTGGCTAAGAGTCCCAAGAGTGTCCCTGTGCTTCACACAACATAACCCAGGGTGGTGGTGCTTTGTGGGATCTTGTGTTAGGATGGAGGGCATTGCATTCTACCAGGTGGGTACTGTGGAGTTTGTGTTGGGGGGGTGTGAGGGGAGGTGCTGGTGACTATGGTCAGTGCTGCAAGTCCCCCTTCCCACCCAGCCAGCCGGATATCCCACCATGGAACGTGCTTGCATTGCAGGGAGTGTAAGTTGTCTCTCAGGATGTCAGTCAGTGGTGTCCTGCTGTTTGTTGGTGCACAGTTCCCAGCAGGGCCTTGTGCTCCCCGCAGCAGTAGCCAGTGTCAGCCATTTTGTGAGTCCTTCTCCACTCCCTGTGATGTGAGCATGGTTCAGGGTGGTGTTGATGGGCCAGTTGTGAGGCTGAGCAATGTCTGTGACTACCACTCCCATCATGCTATTGCCTCCACCCCCTTCCCAGCATGCCCATGCTTCCTTCCTTTTGACTCTGCTTCCCTGTGGGGTGGGCTGGCTGTGCTGACAGGATGGCTGGGAGTGTTGTCCTGGCAGTTGTTTGGCTAAGAGTCCCAAGAGTGTCCCTGTGCTTCACACAACATAACCCAGGGTGGTGGTGCTTTGTGGGATCTTGTGTTAGGATGGAGGGCATTGCATTCTACCAGGTGGGTACTGTGGAGTTTGTGTTGGGGGGGTGTGAGGGGAGGTGCTGGTGACTATGGTCAGTGCTGCAAGTCCCCCTTCCCACCCAGCCAGCCGGATATCCCACCATGGAACGTGCTTGCATTGCAGGGAGTGTAAGTTGTCTCTCAGGATGTCAGTCAGTGGTGTCCTGCTGTTTGTTGGTGCACAGTTGGCAGCAGGGCCTTGTGCTCCCCACAGCAGTAGCCAGTGTCAGCCATCTTGTGAGTCCTTCTCCACTCCCTGTGATGTGAGCATGGTTCAGGGTGGTGTTGATGGGCCAGTTGTGAGGCTGAGCAATGTCTGTGACTACGACTCCCATCATGCTATTGCCTCCACCCCCTTCCCAGCATGCCCATGCTTCCTTCCTTTTGACTCTGCTTCCCTGTGGGGTGGGCTGGCTGTGCTGACAGGATAGCTGGGAGTGTTGTCCTGGCAGTTGTTTGGCTAAGAGTCCCAAGAGTGTCCCTGTGCTTCACACAACATAACCCAGGGTGGTGGTGCTTTGTGGGATCTTGTGTTAGGATGGAGGGCATTGCATTCTACCAGGTGGGTACTGTGGAGTTTGTGTTGGGGGGGTGTGAGGGGAGGTGCTGGTGACTATGGTCAGTGCTGCAAGTCTCCCTTCCCACCCAGCCAGCCAGCCAGATATCCCACCATGGAACGTGCTTGCATTGCAGGGAGTGTAAGTTGTCTCTCAGGATGTCAGTCAGTGGTGTCCTGCTGTTTGTTGGTGCACAGTTGGCAGCAGGGCCTTGTGCTCCCCACAGCAGTAGCCAGTGTCAGCCATCTTGTGAGTCCTTCTCCACTCCCTGTGATGTGAGCATGGTTCAGGGTGGTGTTGATGGGACAGTTGGGGGGGGCAATATGTGTGACTGCGACTCCCATGATGCTATTGGCTACACTGACTTGGCCAGCATACACAGAATTCCTTCCTTTGAGTGGTCTTCACTGTGTGTTGGTGTTGTTGTGGTGGCTACATGTGTGGATGTGTGTGTTAGTTCTATTTGTGCCACTGCCTAGCTGTAGTTGTGGTTGTGTTTGTACATGTGTTGGCACAGTTGGATGTGACTTTTTTGATGGCATGTGTTGTGTTTATCTGACTGACATACACATTTTGGGATGATTCTGTTCTAGTTGCTGTGTAATTGCTATGAGTGCATGGTTTGACTCTCCCCTTGACAGTGATGTGTGTGTTTTGTGGCAGTTTATTGTGTACATTTGTTGTGTACTCACCAGGCTCTGGGATGTCCTCTAGTCCATATACGCTCACTGGCGGAAGGATGGCCCGCACCTTCTCCTCCCAGGGCCTGAGGTATACTGGCTTGGCAGGAGGGCCACTGCCGGTGTATTGGCTCAGGTGGTAGTCTTTCTTGAGCAGCTCCCGTACCCTCCTGCGCACGTCATACCACCTGTTCTGGATGTCGGTCTTTGTGCGCCGACATGGTGATTGGGCGTTCACCCTGTTGATGATCCTCTCCCACATCTTGGTTTTCTGCGACATGGGGTCTGTTGGACCAATGTGCCAAACAGCTGTGGCTCCACCCTGAGGATCTCGTCTACCAGGACTTCCAATTCACAATCTAGAAACTTGGGATTCTTCTTGGGGGGCATGGTGATGGTTGGTGATGGTGGGTGATGTGTGTGTTGGTGTGCAGGTGAGGGTGTGTGGGTGTGTGTTGTGCTGGGTGTATGTGAGGTAGGTATTTGTTGGTGTGCTGCTGGTGTGTGGCTTGTGTGAGGGATGGGCTGTGGGTGTGTGGTTGCTTTCTCTTGGGTGCTGGCAGTGGAATGGCATTTGCAAAGGCTCATGGTAGTGATTTGTGTCCTTTATATAGGTGGAGTTGTTGGTGTGTCTTTGTTCTCTGTCCCCACCCCCCAGTATTTATTGGCTTGGTAATTGCTTGTTTGGCCTTTTTTGGTTGATTTTTCCTTTGTGCTGTTTGTGTATGTTGGAAACGTTCTTGTGACCGAGTCGGACCCTGCATTGGTCTCGTACGGTGTTTTCCGTTTCGTTCACGCTGTGTTTGTGCAGTTTTGTATGCTGCGTACGCGTCGGTCGCGGTGTATTGTGTTGCTTCGGCTCGGTTTTGTATGCGTGTCGGTCGTACGGCTTGTCCTCCGTCCGACTCGGTCGTGTTTTTCGCGCCTTGCATCGTACTTTGCAGGTTGGAGTTGGCGGGTACGATTCGGTCGGATTTGTTCCGGGTGCGTGTCGGTCGGTTGGATTCGCGTGTTTTTCCGGCCGGATTGCTATTTTCCGAGCGGCTCGGTCGGTCGGCTTGGTTTCCTGACGTGTCGGTCGGATTTATCGCGGCTTGCATCGTACTTGGCGTGTCGGGCGCCACTGGTACGTGTCGGTCGGTATTTTTTCCGGATCCGAGTCGGTCGGTGCTTTTTCCGGCCCGAATCGGAATCGACCCCTTAGTGTTTTAAATTTAACATTTGAACATGAAGAAATTAACAGTAGAGAATTAACACAATGGGGTGGAGCGGAGAGTGCGGCAATAAGGCGGGAGGAGGCAAGAGGGTTGCAGAAAATTCCAATAGCACTGGCATGGGATGTCATGATGGAAACCTGTAAATCATTGGACATAGCTGTTAATAACGAGATTGGTAGCTCACAATAGGACCTACAGAGCTGAGAACCCGAACGGTCTGGAACTGGAAGTAACCTTACTACACGATTTATTGGGATAGGATGCAGCAGGGCCTGTACATATAAGCAGCCATCACATGTGCTTGAAGGACTGGCGGTTGGGGGGAGGGCGCATTTAAGAAAGGGGTTGGCTAGTTACTTGTTAATATGATGTAATGATACGGGTTAAGTAAAGATGCTAGACAGTGATACAAGGTACGGCAAAGGTATAGGATGTATACTGGAATGATGCGAAGGCAGGCACGTGTCGCAGGGGATACGACACTAACTATAATATATGTGTGCCTACGCAAAGAAGTTTTAAAGCGCCGGACCTAATCAAGATTTGCATAAATGCACTGTGTAGAATATTCATGTTGCATTGTATAAGGATGTATACTAAGACAGGAAAAGAAAGAAAAAACACTAATAAAATTTGTTTTAAAAAAATGAAGAAATTAACAGTACCTGCTGTTTAAATCATAAAAATGTGAACCAGTGTCAGGAGGAAGAATTAATTTCCCTGAGTAAGGAAACTGCTACATGTGCAGTAACTACACATGATAGACTGACTGATTTGGCTCAAAAATATGAAATTGATGTTACAGGAAGTTTTCCATTTCAAAAAAGTTTTAGGGTACATAGGAATGATGAGGCAAATGAGAAAATGTGTTCTTCAGGAATGCAATTGCACGTTGCAGAAATAATAAAATATATTTTCAAATGCAATGGGTTTGAGAAATTAGGAGACAAGTGGGCAAGAAAACATGAGAAGAAAAAGAAACCACCAGACCTTGTTAGGGAAAATAATAAACAGGATGAGGGAGAAGCTTTTGCTTACTCATTAAGAGAAAAGGTGGGAGAAGTGCATGTTCATGTGCCACGGAACAAAAGTGAACTTGCAGCATTTCTGAACACATTCCCAAAATTGAGAGACAAACTTATGCTGTGGTACCCACAAGTTGATGGATTTGTTGAAATTTTAAAAGAGTTGTGTATTAATTTGGAAATGTTCTTTGACATTGCCATGCAAACTGAATTGTGGTTTGAATCTAAAGTTGTTGTGCAAAGGCCAGGTGAGGAGACAATGAAAAAGGTTGGCATAAATGCACCATCATTTTCTGTTGTTATGGAGAAAAAGTAGCAGTGATTACTTTCCTGAAGGGCAGAGTGCCAGCAAAGGATGTTAATTGGGTTCAGATTAAAAGAACACAGGATGGAAGTAAAGGTGTTTTGGTTTGTGCAAATTCAGGTATGGATGTTGCACTGCTGGAAAAAGTGTCCTTTTGGCATCTTTATAACAGATTTGAGCATTGGAAGAAGAAATATAAATTTAAACACAATGCACAAACACAGAGAGAAATGGAGGTGCAAAATATGCCAGTTAAGCAAATGCAAATGTCAGTTCAGAAACAGGTACCAATGGCAGGAGTTTTTCAAGCTCAGATGCTCCCACAAAATATGGAAAATGCTCAAATTAATTTAAATAAATTGTCCAGAGCAAATGTGAATTCTTTCCAGAAACAAAATCAGAACCCATTTCAACAAGAGACAGCTGTAGCATTGTTTCCAGAAATGACAGTTGAAAAATTACCTTCTGATTTAAAAGAAATAATCAACACAGAAATAAGAGAGTTCACAGAGAAAGATGTCAGATTAATAAAACATGCAGAACATGTCTTATTAAAATTAGAACCAGATGACATGTATTCAAGAACACCATCAGTTACAGAAATTTTACCCATAATTGGAGATAAACTGAGTAAAGGATTTTTGATGGAATTGATTGGAAGTTTATGTAACTTTCTGATCACAGGTACACAGAAACTAAATGAAAAGAACAGATTAGTGCAGGAGATTAATAGCATAACGTTTCTATGTTGTCCTATGGTACCAAATCCAGCCAATATATTTTTTCACATTCCATGTGCTGAAGAATGGCTTACTGTTATTGATTTTTGTCAAGTTCATGTCACAATGCCATTGCATGAAGATAGTCAGGAGTACTGTCAAAAAGAAGATGAATGTCTGGGACACATAATTGGAAAAGGAGCTAGAAAGGTGTCACCAGAGAGAGTGGAAATGATTCACCAGATGAATCCACCTCAAATTCAGAAAGAAGTAAGGATGTTTTTGGGAATGGTTAGCTGCTGTAGAGAGTGGTTACTAAACCTTTCCCTAGTGGCTAAGCCTTTACTGGGCTGACACACAAGGATGTGTCTGATCCGCTTCCATTGGACAACAATTGCACAAGAGCATTCCTAGAGTTGAAAGAGAAAAAGCGTCGCGCCCCGGCACTAGGAATGCAAGTTTATTTAAAAGAAAATACACCAATTTGCAGTGAGAGGGAGGTCTGCGCTCTCTCAGTGCCTGTTCAAAAACATGAATGTGTTCAAAGGTCTGCGATGTATTTCCCAATGACCTTTGACCCCAACGTCACAGAAATGCCAGCAAATGAATTGGTTTGTTATGAAACTGAATGAGTGTCTAGATGTCATGAATATATGCATGAAGCCAAGATCAGACTTTAAGGATGAACGTCTGATTCAGCCCAACAATGTCCATTTTGTAGATGGCCCATATTTGAAAGGTAACAATGACACATTAGGAGCAACACATGCTGTGCTTCCTATACATTATGTTGTCAAAGCTTCATGGCTTTCAGTACTTACCTCAGCCCAAAATTCGAAATTGATTGCCCTTACCATAACATGCAGTATATCTGCTCAAATGGGAGTCACTGTTGTCATGGGAGAGAGAAATGCTAATTCAGTTGCACAAAATTGTGTTCTGTTAGCATATACATTCAATGGAACTTTCACAGGTGAATTAATAGAGGCTCAAGAAATTGTTTCAGAAGAAGAACAACAGGGTTGTATCAGAACTGTTTTTGAGAAAAGTTATAACTGCATAGTAGCAAATGTGTTATTGCAAAAACCGATGCCCAGGTATAGATTGCCAGTTTCTCTGAAATCAGATCATAATGAGGTTTCAAAGATGATGTGTGCAGAACCACAGATTGGACAAGGATTGGATTGTAGCTACCTCCCTGAAGTTTCAAGCATAATAAAGCAACACAAAGACAGCACAGAGTTACACTTTGCAAAAGACTGTGTTTCAGCATCACTGAAGTGGCTTGAATATATAAATGCGAATGTACTTGTGAAAAACACAGATGAAAAGACTAGCCATTGCTGTGAAGGTCTGACTGATGTGGAGCGTGCAGTTTCTCACCAGATTGCAGCTGCTACACAAGATCTGCATAATGAATGGTGCCAAAACTTTGATCTGAGAGATGCTGTGAAATGGAAAGGCCTGTTCCAAATGATCCTGGCAAAGACTGTTGTGAAATGTGGTGGCCTTCCAAATTGGGTGCATGCCTCTCACACGCGTATGGTCCTGTGTCCCCCTGATAAAACAGCTCCTCTTCAAGAAGATATGCCAGCAGTTGTCAAAAGTCCACAGAAGAGGGTCAGTCAAGCTGTAAGGGAACACACAGAGTCTGAAGCAGCACTAGAGAAAACTGAAGTGGCACTGGAAAAGCAAAAAGTGGAAACTGACTCAGATGAAAGCGGTGTCAAAATAGTGAATGAGTCAGGTGCAGCCTCTGAAGAAGAAATTAGTGCTGTGGACCTACGAGTGGAGGTAGGAAAAAGCTGGCTGAAAGGGTATCCAAAACGTCTACAGTGGTCCCTTGAAAAATCATTTGCACCCATAGCTGAAGCATCTGAATCTGATCAAAGTGAAAATAAAAGTGAAAGGCTTGGATTGAAAAAGTGCAAAGAATTGATGGTGCTCTGTCAGAGTTTCTCAGCACCTGAGTGGTCAAAATGCATGGAAAAAGTACAGAATGCCACTTTGAATGAACTGTATGAGCCACCCTGATGGCAAGCTGGTGACAAAAAGAAAAAGAAACGCTGAAACAAATAACTGGGAATTGTCAAGAGCTGAAGAGAAAAGAATCTTTGAATGATGGAAAAAAGAAAAAAAAAAGTGAACTGTCCTGTTGAATTTTCCTTTTATTATTTTAGTTCCTATTTAAGAGAAGACTAACAGTTCCAAGAAGCTACTTACAGAACTCTGCACTAAACATTTGAGCTTGGCTATATATGATCTGATTACAGACAAAACTTGTGTTGCCTTAGAAATAGAGGTAAAATTGTTATATGCTCAGCTTTTGCAATAAAAATGACACCGAGAGATTAAATAAGTGTGATGATTTACAAATCATTTGAGGTATCATGATTTGTTATCATCAAAGGGTGAGTTGATGGAGCCAGATTTCATCAAGATTAAGCATCACTCTGTTTTGTGTTTCAGACAGACTGCATTTAAATGGCACGCAGATTTTGGTGCAAGTGAAAACACATGGCACATGAAACATGAAATGAGGCCTAGTCAAATGCTTTTTAAAAGGGGCACTTTTGGTGCATGCAAAGTGAAAGACATGAAATGAGGCCTGGTTGAAATGCTTTCAGTCTGAAATGCTTTCATTTAAAACCATGCTTAATTAATTAATCATGGATGTTTAATGTGTTTAGTTTAGATTTAACCTCACTATAGAATGTACATTTAATTTAGAGAATGTTTTTTTTAAAACTTTTAAAGTAGCACATAATTGTGCTGAATTAACATGTGTTTTTGCAGTGTACAAAAACTCGTGATTTCAGTTTCCTCTTTAGCTTTGAAGATTAGAATGGAATGTGTGTTCTCTCCTCCCAGCTTCTTTTCCTTGTAATCTACACCCCCTGTTCCCGTCTGAAGAGACCCTGGCTTTGTTGCATAGTTAGACAATGCATATTCATTTCATAACACATCTTCTCATAATGTGTATTAATTAATCAACCATGCACCAACACTACACGTGGGGCAAACGCATTTTGCATGAAAAGCTATCTAAAACATTAGAGCATGTTGCTATGAGTATGTATTAACTGTTTGCGCTTTGAAAATTTGCACTGGTGCATGTTTATGCTATGTTGTACATTGCACATTTTGCATGAGGTGCACAAATGATAGAAAAGATGTTTTAAATTAATAGCTTTTGCTAGGTAATAATTAATACAGGGTATTAGAATGGTGGGAGGTAAACATAATGGGTTTTATTTCATAAATTAATATTCTTTTGTGTTTGTTTTATTTTAGTATACATTTTGGGCCCACAATAAAAATGGCTGCCTAGGAATCCAGCATGGCTGAGAATTGTTAGCAGTGTGCTGAATGAGAGACGCATGCGCAGAAGATTGTGCCAGCTGCATGAACTGCCAAGTGCCTCAAGTGAAGACACATGGGTCAAGGCCACAATGAACTGCACACTCTTGTCACCTTGTCAATGTAACAGTGTTTGTGGGAGAGCGTCATCCCTGCGTGCGATGTGAAAGCGAGACGGAAATGGACTGATACACTTTTCCGCTTAAATGTTGCAATATTTGTATAATTATTGATGGTGAAACATATGACTGTATTAAGCCTTAACGCTTCCTTTGTTAAAACCGGTATGGGTTGGATTTGCAATGAGAACAGGATGATGGGACCCCTATGTCACCTGTGCTAACCAATCACAGTGCGAGTTTCTACAGAAACTGCAACATTATTAGTATAGTCAGCCAAGAATTAGAGTATAAATAATGACCCCTTAGGGGGCGTGTCGGTCTTAGAGGAGAGATGAGGAGGAAGCAGATCTGACCAAACATCATATGGGTTAGGTACGTGAACATCGCGGGTGCAGCCTGGGAGGAGATTGCGTCCGAGGAGAGACAGAGGGAGGTGGGGGTCTTGCTCATATTTTTTTCAGAGAGTCCTTGCACGTCATATTTTTGGCAAGGCAGATCACATTCCTCTGTGGTCTTGTGAAGGAGGGGCATTTTCAAGGAGCAGCCTCTCTGTCAGACAATGGAGAGGGAGAGAGACAGATGAACAGACCAGCGAAGAGAGAGCAGCTGAGAGATCAGGACAGGTTTTTGTCTTATGCATTTATTTCTCTTCATGGGAGATTTTTGCTAATTATTAATTATTGATTAGCCTTGCAAAACTCACTCTTGAATTATATTTTTCCTGAAACTCTTTAAAGAGCTCTGACTGACATAGAATTAGGGGGTTCCCCTCCTTTATGGAGTGCTTTGTATACAACCTATAACATGTTCTGTATTAATTCTATTTTTCCTATTTTCCAATTCTGTAACCTGATTGATATTTGACTAATGAATAAAGGGTCAGAGAAACTTATCTTTTGACTAGAAAATAAAACCCTTTAAAAATACTCACAACTCTCTTTATTGGCTTAAATTTAATTGTATTTTAGATTTTTCATGTTTATGTAAAGTCTCCTGAAGGTGATAACACGGTGGCAAAGGTCCATCACCTTTAAAGCGGTAAACTAGAGGTAAATGATGTTTTGCATTGAGAAATTACCGTGAAATTACCGCTGGATCACTACCACAGAGAGTCAGTTTCTCAGGACAGTTGGTTCAGCCCCGAGATATCATGAATACAAGGCCCCAACCCCCACGGTTGGGCTTAGTAACCCCTGCTTGTCCTGTGAAAGTTTTTCTGACATACATGATGTTCTTACTATATACATGCCATAGTTTGACGGCAGATATACTTTCTTCCTGTTATCTCTGGATAAACAGGCAAAAAATATTGTTACTTCTGCAAACATGTGTCGTATGATATTTAAATATAAGTGTAGGACACGATCTTACCTTAGTAAGAATTGAATGTGCTCTCGGCTCTTCCTTCGGCTTCTCTTGTTGCATCCTATCCAGGAGAGGGGGGTAGTTCTTCCTCATCATCTGAGTCATTCATGTGTTGATACTTCACGTGCCCCACACCTGTGCACCCCCTCAGGTCAGTACTTTTTCCTCTGACAAGGCCATCCATTCCATAGCTTTACAATCCTGATTTGGGTGCATGAGCCCAAGTAAGACACGCTAGCCTCATGGTGCAAGGTGGCCTGCATTGTCACAGTCAGGTTGGGCAGGGTTGAAGTATCCATGATTGATGTGTTGTTCCAGTCCATGTTTTTTGCTTTGTATTGTGGAACTTGTAGTTCTTTTGACTCGTTTTATATTCCACTAAAAGTCCCAGTATACAAAGGTGAACCTGGACTGGTGCTGCACATCACACATGGAAAGGACAAACTTGACGGATATGGAATTAGCTGTGCAACATGTGACTGGGCAGTGTGACTTACATTTAGGTGATGTTGAACGGTACATGAGTGAGATTCCTACCCTTACCCAAAGTACAGTGGAGTGCAGGAACATAGCTTGGTGTGCTACACAACAGGACCTTTTTGCCCATTTTGCCCCTTGTTGCCACTTATCCTATAGGTGATGGTGGTCCTCGTAGCCAGCATTGGCCTGCTCGGGGACTACCGGCACAAACTCTGCTGGGATGACAGCTGCCACCCGCTCCTCCAAGGCATCCAGCTCCTCCTGGGGGGTCTACATGGCTGCATTCAGGTTTTGGGCCAGTTTCTCCTTCGTCCTGTGCTTATAATAATGCCAGCGTTTCATGCAGTCGGTGACTGTCCTCTTCTCATGTCCCACACTGTTGATCTTGGCCACTATGTACTGCCAGATGACCTCTTTCTTCCCTAATGGCAATTTGGAGGTGACAAAGAGCAGGTATTCGTGCTTTGTTACCTCTGTGATCAATATGTCATTCTCCTCCTCCCTCAAATTGCACTTCCTCTTCCTTTGGAAGTCTGTCTGGACATCCTAGCTGGTGCTGTGGTTTTTGGAGTTGTTGCCCTGGCCGCTGTTCTGTACTCCATGGCCTTCTTCTGTGAGGTGAGCACATTTTTTTTCCATCGATGCGTCATTTAAAAAAAAAAAAAATCTTAGGTTTGACGCACTCAAAAGTGACGCGTGGGTGGTTAGCATCACTTTGCGTGCCGCAAACCAGCCTTATGTCACTTTTGCTGCCCATGCGTCAGTTTGCCTTGCTACATCCCAAGCCCAGATGTGTCATTTTTTTTTTTGACTCATCATGTGGGCTACGCCATTGTGCACCATATCGTAAATACGGAGCATCCATGGTGTTTTAAACTGACGTAACGCATCACAAGTTTTTCTGATGCAGCGCTGGCTTGACGCAGTGATGCAAAAGTTTTTGTAAATGAGGCCCTTGTAAATGAGTGTTTTTCAGTTTGCCACACCACTGTTGGTGCCACGCTGTGGCGAACCAACGAGAAACAGCAGCCCCAGGGTGGAGTATTTTGTGAAGGAGGTTAAAATTGGGATACAATGGAGAGAAATTCAATATGTGGCACCTTTGTCACTGCACTTGCTATAGCATCTTACTCATCGTCATTGCTGCACTTGTGATATTGTAAGTGTTTTCCGGGCTACAAGGGTAATTTGCTACAGTTTTTGCCCACAACAAAGACAAGTACTTAATCACCATTCTGATTTATACCTTTTATGCACTGTAGATATGCAGAGGCAACAAGGAAGTAACAAAACACTTCAGAAACATGTAGTTTTGTGTAGGGTTATTGTAGTTTTCTGTCCGGTGCAAACCATATGATGTATACACATGATGAGTTTATAAATGCCACGGACGTAAATATCATATTTAATATTTAAACATTAGAAACCAAAAAAAATAGTAAGACTTGACTAATTTAAATGTAATCGCACATTTTATTCAAATGATTTTAGTCAACTCTTTTTGCAGTTGAAGTGGCAAAATTGCATATCTCATCAAGATATACTGTAGTGATTTGAGACATCTTACAAAATGGGTTGTATTATTCAATTGAAATCTCGGTTTCAAACAGAGATTAGTTGGCTCTCTTCCGACTTGATACTAAAGCGCCAAATGGTTAAAAATATCTATACCTCAAATCATCTTGTGAATGCGTATTTCAATCTAAATCCATAAATATTGCTCTTGTTCAAGTACAGTACCATAATTACAAAATATAGAACATCTCTTTACAAAATATTGTATAATACAGATCATTTACATCAAACCTATTATGTGAATTTAACTATCTAATTCAAAGCTTACCTGGCTACAAGCATTGTTAAAAATGCAATTACTCCAGTGTATTTTGCCCTTACCGATAGTCACAAAACAGACTATCTAGTTGATATTTCATTATGTAAACTGGTGTTACAAATGACAGAAATAGTTTGTATTTTCTGTTACAATTAGTTTCTGGATGTGGCATTTGACGTAATATTTTTTGAAGAGCTGAACTACTTGCCCGGCCAAAAATTAAAATAACTAAGAACAGATATGCTGAACACAATAAATATGTTGATATCTGACTGATGACGGAGTTAACAACATGGTCTATTTGATTGTCATCACCCATTAAAAGTGTCAATCCTCTTCCTCAATACCGCCCAAGCATCCTTGACCTGTTATGGAAAACCACCTTCTCCATTACAAAGCGCACTAAGATATACTTGAAATACAGGCACCTTATTTGCACCTCTGAATGCTTCTTTGGTTCTCTGCGTTAAACATGGTCAGCATCTCTCTGGTTAACTTGAGCCACTTCTGTTGGAGGATACGTCAAGTCTGCAGCAAAGAACTTAATGCCGCTCGCTGACATCAACCATCAGACTTCTGCTGATCCACTTCTCTAGCTCCTTGGAGAGGTGACCGTCTCCTTACCAAAGCCTGATTCGCCTTTCATTCATGTGCCTGGCATCTACTGGCAGTGAGGCACTTCAGTTATGTGTAATAAATCATAGCTGTAAGTTTTCCTAAATACTATAATGCTGTAATGCATATCATTTCATCAGCTAAATCTTCTTCGTATTTCACAGGCTCAGGTTCTTCGTCGCTATAACCGGGACCAAAGTCTTGAAGTTCCAAATCGTGCCTACTTAAAATAGGAAACATGTCCCCATTTGTCCCATTTTGAATTGTTCCATTGAGAAGATTACTAGCTGCACTTTCCATCTCATCAATAGTCATGTCACAAGCATCAGCAATCTCGTGCTTTGTTGCAGAAACAAATTTTGGATCCTTCGCGTACCGTCCTAGTCCTTCCGATATTAATACCTGAAAAATATAAGTTAGAATAAGGATTAGGATCAGACATGAGACTGCTTAGATGACTACGTTAAGCATTATCTCAAAATCAGAACATGCTTTAAAATGAGATGATGGCATAAAAGAAAAGTGGGTAAATAGGCAATGGGAAATCTTGTAACCCATACTGTCTAAGTAATGTCACAAAAACATACCGAGGCTTGCCAATATAGAGGCAGCCACATTTTTTTTAACTTTTTACATTTAATACTCCTAAGAGATGATATATGACACCCAACAATCGGTAGCACTGTGCATATCAGTGGAAACTTAATTCTACTTTCTCTGCAATATCAACCTCCATGAGAATGCAATCCTTTCCTGGCAGAGACCTGATACTCTACCACCACCCTCTCTCCCAACCCTGAGTTTGATCCACTCATAGCCCTACCAGGTGACATGGCTTAGTCACTAAGTGACACATTTTCCGCCTCACCACCACCAATGATTCACATTCTGCACTACAAATGCATCTGATTGGCACTGTAAACAAGACAAACTGCTGCTTTGACATTAAAGGCCATGTAAAAGACTGCAAGATCAGTTGCCTCTTCATCTTGCCACTACTGTCAATTCATACTATTAAATTTAAATGCAAATGTCAAGCCTTTTCATCCAGCTCTAAAAAGTAGCAGGTAGACAGTGTCTTCTGGCCCAATGACAGACTAAAGGATGCTCACTTTCCTGGGAGTGATGCACTACTTTGGCGGACGGGGGATTAGTATGCTAGTACTCCTTATAGCCTGGAATGTCAAGCACCAGTGACACTGTTACCTGGCAGCATGCATGGGCTTGACAGACTAATAATGGACCATAGGTGGGACAAACTTTCGTTCTCTACTGGCAGGACCACCTTTTTTAGGTTGAGCCTACACAGCCCTTGCGCTGTTAGGCGATCTGTTGTCTGTGCTTTGTGAGTTCGGACTCCTCCCACGCTATGGATTGGCTTTTGTGTCTGTCATTTAAAAAGAGTAGCCTGCTAATGGTGGGTGCATGTCCCACCTTTTTTGAGAAATTCACTCCCATGTAGTATTGCCGCGGGTACGAGCAGCGACGCGCACGCAGTCCCTACGTGCAGTCTGGTGCATTATTACTGCCTTTCAGTTGAACAGACTCACGGGAAATTTGCACATGTGCGAATATTGTTCGGTCCGATGGAGCGTGCACTTTACGGTGCCTCTGGGGCACAAGCAGGGACAACTAGGTTCAGGACTTGTGTCTAATGCCAACTGGAATACTGGAAGCACCAGGTCACCATTGCAGCCGCAGTGCCGCAGAAATAGATACAAGCCTTTGCATAGCCCTGTGTTTCTATGGAGACTTAAAACTTGCAAGATTTGAGCACATAAACTGATGTCAATGTTCAATGACTGGTAGGAAATACTGCTCTTACTATCAATCTATCTTATGTTGGTCTATTTATTTTTTTGCTTGTAAATTTGGGTTGCTAGACCCGTTATTCACTAGTAGTTATTTTCGTCTGTTATATTAGTTCCTGTCCTTAGCTTGTGTTGTTTTTATATTACATGTTATTTTATTCACTGTTCTTTTAACTTATCATTTTTATAGAAGCTGCTCGACAGTCACTGAGAACTTTGGGCTCCGTACTGCTCTAATTGGTCTCAGGCCTACGCATTCTTTCTTCACACTCTATTTTTTTTGCAGATTTATATAGCGCAAACTCGACCCGAAGGTATTGGAGCGCTTTACATGAGCACCAGTTACGTTACACAAGGACACATTCATTTTGTGGTAGGCACGGGGAGATTAAGTGATTTGCCCTGAATCACAGGATGTTGAGCCGACGCAGAGGCTCGAACCTAGTTCCACAGCTCCAAAGTCGGTCCTATCTCCTCTCTATAGGCTCCTTCCACAGATTTGCCTCGCGACCGTGATTCCCCGGTCACCCTCTGTTTCGATGGTCTATGTATTAACGATTACAGCGAGAATGCACTCTGGACACATTGCTGGACAAACAAATCTGGGCCCTTCTCTGACTCGACTGGGCACAGGGTCAAGAAAGCTGATGATCACGCCATCCAGGTAAGCAGGGAAACGCTGATGACTCGTCGGTTTTCCAGTAGAAACAACCTCAATTCTGAATGTTTAGCTTCTTTCAATTTGATTTCTGATTTCCTCGTTCCTGCTACTCCATATCACACTATTCATTCAATCACCTCTGATGGCTACCCCTCTCCTTCTTCTCCACACACAGCACTCCGCCAACACACTGAACCCCTGTCCTGCTAGAGAACCAAGACTCAAATCTGTGAATCACTTTGATGCTACAGGCCCATGTCACTCCTTTCACAAGGACTCTAGTCCACCCTACACCTCGGTGCACTCGCTTTAAGGCCCATTCTTTAGTCAAGCATAGTACTGATATTCACAATTGCATTTTCGATCATTATTGGTACTTAGCTTTTATCACAGAAATCTGACTTAAAGATGATATCTCTTTGGCGGCCCCATAGTTTACCAGATTACCCACCTAGACTGACCATTCTGCCCCAGAGAAAGAGTGCCAGTGATTCGTCTTTAACTTTAACTAACTTAACTCTTGGGCAGATCAGTTAGCCCCAGCAGCTCCATCAAAGCCCTGGTCAGATCACAAGCTGATAGAATTTATGATTATTGTGCCCTCTTCACCTAACATTATGCCCCCATGCCATCCTGTTCATTCACACCTTTCTTGGAACAAGCTTGAGTTCCAGTGTCTGGAATTCATTCGTTGTCTGTATTACATTGGAACTATAACATTTTCATTTTTGGGGTTTTCAGTAAGTTTCAGATTTTTTTTGTACAGATAAATAATAGGTTATAAACTACATTAACGGTAACTTTAACAAACTATTTACAGTGAATTTTTGCGTGTTTTGTTTTTCGAAAATCAATACTTTCGTACCCTTTATTTTTGTATTCCTCTATACCCAACACTCCTAATAGTGCAGTACGAAATAACAAATTTCAAATTCCTTGTTAAAATCACAGTTCAGCCTAATACAAGAAATGTATATGTGTATAACATTAACAAACCTAAAATCTCAATGTACAATCGTGTGGAAAAGTGAAGCGCCCTGGAGGTGCTGTATTCGAATTACAACCCACCCTGTTACTACGGAGGTGCTGTATTCAAATTCCAATTACAAACCATCCTGTTACTGTGCAGGTGCTGTATTTAAATTGCAACCCATCCTGTTACTACGGAGGTGCTGTATTCGAATTACAGCCCATCCTGTACCTACAGAGCATTAGCCCCATATGCAACGCTTCTTCTGTGCTCCAGTCTTGGCACAGACATGCCTCCCGTAATGAATCAATCCACTAGTGATCGTGTGCCTGACATGCCCTTTTGGTCTCTCAGATGCCATCATCATGTGACTATCGCGACCAGTCGCCGACACAGTGCAATGTGTAAGAAGCAACAGCTTTGGTGGGGCAGTTATAAGCTCACAGAAACTGTCTGCACGCTGCAGTGCTTTAAAACTTGTCAACCCTCCCCCCGCCCCAAGCTCCCCTGTCCGGGTTGCAGCACCCACGATAATGTGCTGCATGGATAAATACTTACAAGGTCCCAAAGGCGAGACCGATTGCATTGCAAATGCTTGTTTCACATTGGCTGCCAAGTTCTTATTTGGGCACCATGTTCCACTACCCAGTGAAACAAATTGCTCTGGTAACCTTTTGGTAGTAGCAGCAATTTTCTGTCTTTACGCACTTCAAAGCTTGGCAGTAGCTGGGAAAAAGCGACATATGGTTAGGAGGTGACCTGCCTCCTCACGGCAAAGCCTAAATTAAAACTGAATTGCTCCCAACTTTGGTAGAGTAGGGAAATGTGGCAAAGGGACATAAACTTATCAGGGCCGGACTGAGAACACAACTCAGCTCTGGCAGTTTTATTGGATCGGCCCCTGGAGTGGGGGGGGAGGGGGCAGTAGATGGGAGAGGGTGCAAGTGTGAAGCACTGCTGCTTAACTAAACCGGCCCCCAGCTTTTGTTACTGGGGGCCGATATTGCAACACCGGCCCCCAATAACAAAACTGGCCCCCACCACTCCAAAACCGGCCCCACACTTTCAGCCTCCCGGTGAAATGCCTGATGCCCGCTACGGCCAGTCTGGCCCTGCAACTTATTCGCACAGGATTGAGCATTGTGTCAAAGTGGAGATAAAAACGTTATTGTTTAGGTTCCATAGTCAACAACATAGTCCCCACCCTACAAGGATATGCATGCTCATCATGACACTGGATTACAGTGCGACTCATAGACATGTACACTCCTTTTAGTTCAGTAATACAAATTGGCATTTTGAGTTAAAGAAAGGAACTAGATGCAACTGTGTCAATCTAAATTTCTTTTCTATAACCAAGTGTTAGACCTGGCTTTTCCAGCGGGTTTATCCCCAGACTTTTTGCTTTTTGGCCTCCTGTTTTGGACCCTGTTGTTGTTGGTTTTATGACTCTGAGCACTTTACCACTGTTGAATGGGCCTGGTCTGCCTGGGACAATGCTGTCTCCACCTACTGCCGGGCAGCTGCACCAGAGAGGACAGAACTGGTTTTGGCTGGGCAAAGAGCTTCTCTGCCACCAGAGAACAAGGGAATTTGTGCTATAAAAAGTAGGGCCCAGACCCCTGAACTTTAGATCACTTCTGGACTTCAAGAGTAACCTCTGCCAAGGAGAAGAGCTAGAAGAAGCTGGAGGAGGAGTACTGCCCCTTTGTTGTGTGCTGCCTGGGGTTGGCCTGCAGTAGCTGTTTCTGCCAAGGAGAGGAACTGTGTGTGTATCCTGCTTGAGAAAGTATCTCCAAGGGCTTGGAAGTGGAGCTTGCCCCCTGTTGAAGAGGTCTCAGGAACAGCAAAGACCTCACCATTCTTCTGGGCACCGTCTCTGGAACCGCTGGTTTCAGCCGTCGCAGAAGAAAGGAGCAGAGTCTGTCACCGAGTCCGACACAGGGTTCCGTGTCGGGAAGGCACTGCAGAAGGCCCCGCTGCACTTCGCACCGCATCCTTGGTCTCACCGACGCCGTCTGGACGATCGTCACTGAGCCGGTGCTTGTACCGCGTCCTGTGGGCACCGCACTCCGCACCGCCTCACCCTGCCTGGACGTCAGCGTCGCGGCACGACCAGAACATCGACCGGCTCCATCGCCTGCCCCCCAACCTGCCAGTACCGCCTCTCCTGCACCGTAAGCCGTGGTCTCACCGACGCAGTCTGGACGATCGTCACCGAGCTGCTGCTTGCACCGAGTCATGAGGGCACCGCACCCTGCACCGCTTCCATTTTGCAACGCAATCGCAACGGTTGCCCCGACGACTCGCACCAACGTGTCAGCCGCAACGAGAAAGGTACTGTTCACGAGTCTGTCAACGCTTTAACTGGCCCATACTGACGCGGTCGGCTGGAACTGTTAGACTCTGTTGTTTTCAGCATCGCGGTAGCCCCGGATGGAGCTACCGACTCGGAAGAACTGTGTTTTTCAGCTATTTCTGCAATTTAAATGTTATCTTGCAAAGTAACTATTTTTACAGTATTGTATGTTGGATTTTTGTCGTATTTACTCTTGTTGGTTTAGATAAAGTTTTGCTTACTTTTCTAAACTGGTGTGGTGTCCATTTGTAGTCTTTTCACTGTGTTACTGTATGCATGCACAAATGCTTTACACACTGCCTCTGAGATAAGCCTGTCTGCTCATGCCAAGCTACCAAGGGGGTGAGCAGGGGGTTATTTTGGAAGTGTATCCCCCTTGCCCTGACTAGGAAGAAGGGTCCCTACTTGGACAAAGGTGCAAACCCTTGCCAACTAGAGACACCCATTTCTAACACCAAGGTAATAAAGCACAAGTTACTTACCTTCGGTAACGATATATCTGTAAGAAACATTAGTTAGTGATAGATTCCTTACCTTAGAATTACCCCCAGGTGTCAGACTGGATCCGGAAAGTTTTCGTCAGCAGTACCCCTGCGCGTCGGAAGGTGTCGTCGTGCGGCTCCGCGTCCGTCGTTGGCGTCTTGGTCGCCGAGATGACGTCGCGGCAGCTACTTAGACACCACCCTCGCGCGCTGACGTCAGTTCTGTACACGACTTTCCGCGCCAGGAACGCATAGCCATGCAAGATACTGACCACTGGTGCATTGAAACTAGGTCCCTGAAGGGGATGACCTTAACCCTAGAAATCAGTTCGCAGAACGGGGAGGATGGGTGGGGCGGTAAGGAATCTATCACTAACTAATGTTTCTTACAGATATATCGTTACCAAAGGTAAGTAACTTGTGCATCTGAAAGAAACACGTTAGTGATAGATTCCTTACCTTAGAATAGATACCCCAGCAATACCAACCCCGGTGGTGGGTCTGCGAACCAAGATCACACCAGAAAGTCCCAGAGAACAGAACGGCCAAAGAAGCCGTCTCTCCGGACTTGGCTGTCCAGGCAATAGTGCTTAGTAAAAGTGTGCAGCGAGGCCCACGTAGCTGCCTGACAGATGTCTTGTAAGGGGACACCACGTCCCAACGCCGTAGTGGCAGCCGTCGCCCTGGTAGAATGGGCGCGCAGCCCCAACGGAGGCTCCTTCTTTGCCAGAGAATAACAGGCTTTAATACACAAGACGACCCATCGGGAGATAGTCCGCTTGTGTACGGCCCGACCTTTCTTGGCGCCAACGTAGCCAACAAAGAGCTAGTCATCCACCCGGAACTGTTGTGTGCGACTCAGGTAAAATGAGACTGCCCGTTTTGGGTCCAGACGGTGGAGCCTCTCTTCCTCTCTGGAAGGATGCGGAGGCAGAAAGAAGGTGGGTAAAGTGATGGTCTGCCCGATGTGAAAGGCAGTGACAACCTTTGGCAGAAAGGATGGACGTGTCCTGAGGACAACCTTGTCCGGATGGACAGACAGAAAAGGAGGTTTACAAGAAAGAGCCTGGAGCTCACTCACTCTCCTAGCAGAGGTGATGGCAACCAGGAAAGCAGTCTTCAGAGTTAACAAATGAAGAGGACAGTTGTGAAGAGGCTCAAAGGGAGCGCACATTAAGAATGTGAGAACCAGGTTCAAGTCCCACTGTGGCATTACGAAGGGAATAGGAGGAAAAAGGTGAGTAATGCCTTTGAGGATTCTGTTAACAACAGGGGACTTGAAAAGAGAGGGCTGATCAGGGAGCCTGAGAAAGGCTGAAATAGCAGAAAAGTAGCCCTTGATAGTGCCCAGAGCAGAGCCCTGCTGGGCCAAAGAAAGACAGAACAGTAGGACCTCAGAAATAGGGGCAGAAAGGGGATCCACAGCCTTTGCTGTGCACCATGCCACAAACTTGTTCCACCTGCAGGCGTATACCAACTTAGTGGAGGTACACCTGGCTGCCAGAATGACATCACAAACTTCAGGATGCAAGTCGAAAGGAATCAACTGCCGCTGCTCAATCTCCACGCAAAGAGGTGGAGACTGGACAGGTTTGGGTGGAGGACGGTCCCCTGCTGCTGCGACAGGAGATCCTCCCGAAGAGGCAGTCGGATCGGGAGATCGACGGTCATACTGAGTAGCTCGGGATACCAAACTCTTCGAGCCCAGTCCGGGGCCACAAGAATGACTTGGGCCCGGTCGCGCCTGATCTTCTTCAGCACTCTGGGCAGAAGTGGTATAGGCGGAAAGGCGTACAACAGTCCGCAGCTCCACTCGCGACGAAAAGCGTCGCCGAGCGAGTGCCGCCTTGGAAATTCCAACGCGCAGAACTGCTGACATTGCGCGTTCTCTTCGGTGGCAAATAGATCTAACCAAGGCTCTCCCCACTGTTGAAAGAGACCTTGCGCCACGTCCGAGTGAAGACGCCATTCCTGATCCATCATGCACCTGGGCTGAGTTCGTCCGCCCTGGCGTTCAGTGAACCTGCCAGGTGTTGAACCGCCAGGGAAATGCCCTGATGTTCCAGCCATGTCCAGAGGCGCAGAGCCTCCTGACATAGAGTCCACGACCCCACCCCGCCCTGTTTGTTGCAGTACCACATGGCGGTGGTGTTGTCTGTGAACACTTGCACTACTCTCCCCTTGACAGAGGGAAGGAATGCCTTCAGTGCAAGTCGGATCGCCCGAAGCTCCAGAAGGTTGATATGGAGCCTGGACTCCGCCGGAGACCAGAGGCCTCTGATCTCCGCCTCTCCCATGTGGCCGCCCCATCCCAGGAGGGACGCGTCCGTCACCACTGTGTGCTCCGGTTGGGGAAGGGAGAGGGATCTGCCATTGACCCAATGCCGGTTCGTGAGCCACCACTGCAGCTGTTGAGCAGTGCCCTCCGAGATCTGGTCATAATCGGACAGGTTCCCCTGATGCTGCGCCCACTGGAACTTCAGGTCCCATTGCAGAGCCCGCATATGCCATCTGGCATGATCGAACAGCAGGATGCAGGAGGCTATGAGGCCCAGCAGCCTCAGGGTCATCCTGACCGAAACCCAGGATAGAGGCTGAAAGATCGGAATGATAGCCTGAATATCCTGGACTCGCCGTTCGGGAGGATAGACCCAAAAGTACGTCGTATCCAGAACCGCTCCGATGAAGAGGAGCTTCTGAGAGGGAATCAGGTGCGACTTCGGCACATTGATGGAGAACCCCAGCAAATGCAGGAGGTCGGCCGTAGTCTGGAAGTGGGAGACGACTGTCCGGGGTGAGCCCACCTTCAACTGGCATTCGTCGAGATAGGGGAAGACTGGAACTCCTGATCTGCGCAGATGAGCTGCGACCACCGCCATCACTTTCGTGAACACCCGAGGGGCGCTGGTAAGGCCAAAGGGGAGCACGGTAAACTGAAAGTGCTCGTGGCCTACCGTAAACCACAGGTAACGCCAGTGGGCCGGCAGGACGGGAATGTGGAAATATGCGTCCTGCAGGTCCAACGCTACCATCCAGTCTCCAGGGTCGAGGGCAGACAAGACCTGAGCCAGAGTTAACATCTTGAACTTCTCCTTCCGGAGGAAGCGATTGACGTCCCTGAGGTCCAAGATAGGACGCAGGCCCTTGTCCATCTTGGGCAGCAGAAAGTAGTGGGAATAACAACCACGTCCTACTTCTGGCGCAGGAACGCGCTCAATGGCCCCCTTGGCCAAGAGGGCCTCGACTTCCTGTTGAAGTAGTGCCAAGTGATCCCCCGACATGCGGTGGTACTGGGGTGGCATGGCTGGAGGGGTAGTCTTGAAGGGGAGGGAGTAGCCCCTTCGAACTATTTGTAAAACTCACCTGTCCGAAGTGATGGTGCGCCAGTGGGGGAGGTGATGGTGAATCCTGCCGCCCACTGGCGTTTGATGGGCCTGAAAGACCGGACTAGGAAGGTTTGGAGGCAGTGGTGGCCGGGGTGGAGGTGGACTGACCCGCCCGCAGGCCCCCTGACCTGCCTCGGCGGGTCCCACGTCCACGCTGAGACTGTTGCTGCGCAGGCCTGTGGCTCTGAAGTGAACGTGTCGGGGCGCCCCTTCCGTGGCCACGAAAGGAGCGAAAAGCAGAAGACGGAGGAGGGCGCGTGGCGGAAAGGCCCAGGGACTTGGCCGTAGCCCGCGAGTCCTTAAAGCGCTCCAACGCACTATCTGCCATGCTGCCAAAAAGGCGAATGCCTTTAAAGGGCATGTCCATCAGGGTGTTCTGGACATCCCCCGAGAAACCAGTAGTCCTCAGCCAGGCGTGGCGACGGAGCGCCACTGTCGTGGAAATCGCCCTGCCCAGCGAGTCGGCGGTATCAAGGCCACATCGAATCGTGAACTTTGCCGCATCTCTCCCTTCAGCAATAGCCTGAGAGAGCACTGTCCGGGCCTCCTCCGGACACTGAGGCAGCACTTGCGCCACCGTATCTCACAGAGAGTGGGAATAACGGCCCAAGAGGCATGCAGTGTTCACAGACCGCAGCCCTGAACTGGCGGAAGAGAAAATCTTCTTCCCAAATTGTTCCAGTTTCTTGGATTCCCTATCCGGAGGTGCGGTAGGGAATGCGCTCGGGGACGCAGAGGCTTGGACAACCAAGTTCTCAGGGGTGGGGTGTTGGGAGAGGAAAAGGGGGTCGCCCGGGGCAGGGCAATGGCGTCGGGCCACGTTCCTATCCACAGGAGCCCCTGTGGTGGGCCTGGACCCGGTGCCCAAAAGAACGTCAGAAAGTGCACCATTAACAGGCAGCAGTGGCTCCGCAGAGGTAGCTGCCGGCTGAAGCACTTCTGTCAGGAGGTTAGTCCTGACGGCCACTGTAGGGAGCTCGAGGTGAAGGGCCTTGGCTGCCCTACGCAACACCACGGCATAACTTGCACCCTCCTCCGTAGCCACGGTAGGAGGAGTGAGCATGCCAAGGTCAGGAGAGGTGTCAAGACCACTGGCATCCCCCAGTTCCTCTGCCCAGTCCGGGTCTAACTCACACTGTGCGGTGAGAGGGTCCTCAGACCCCTCCCAGTCCTCCCCTTCCTCCGAGGGCTGATGAACAGGCCTAAAATAAAGAGAATGGACATAGGGATAGAAGGGTCCCATCGGCGTCGAGTGACGCCGTTCCGGCGCCGTGTCCACTTCGGGGCTGAAACCGGGGACGACATCGTCCGGCGGGACGGGTGACGTCGGAAGTGGTGCCGGAAGGGTCGACGTCGGTGGAGGTGTTACGAGGTCAACCGGCATCGACCGGGATCCAGGCCTGGATCCATGGGGGCCCTCCGGCGCCGGGGCCGGAGCCGACAGCGATGCCAGAGCCGTTGGCAGTGGAAGGCAAGGACCCCCAGTTGGGCCTGCGGGGCCCGAAGGCGCACCGGCGGGACTCGACGGCCCAAAGAGGCGAGCCATGGCTGACAGAAATTCCTGCAGCTGGGCCGGAGTCGCCGACGGACCCGGGAAGGGCGGGTAGGCCGACGGCGACTGCGTAGGCTCCGCCGGAGCCACGGGGGTGGCAGCATCCGCACCCTCAGCTGCAACGGGCGAGGGGAAGTCGGAGAGCGACAACGCTTCTTCGACTTTTTAAAGTGCTTCGTCTTACCTGACCCCGAGTGCGAAGACTTCGATCCCGACGAACGATGGTGGTGGCTCCGCGACCGGTCCCTTGACCTCCCACGGGACCGGGACCTTGAGCGGCGAGGAGCTGACTGCCGGACTTCAAGCAACTTTCGGGACCGCTCCCGCAAAGTCTTCAGCGCCATGGCCCGGCAGTCGGGGCACGACTTGGGGTCGTGGTCGCGCCCCAGGCACTGGAGACACACGCGGTGCGGGTCCGTCACCGACATCATGCGATGACATTCCTCGCAGGACTTGAAACCGGGCATCCCTATGGCACCAGGAGTCGATCGACTCGAAAAAACCGAGACAAAAAGCCTTAAAAACTCAGTCAAAAAATGACTGGGGGTACCGCTCTCTCCAGATCTGCGCTTGCTGGCGCGGAAAACGAAAGAACTGACATCAGCGCGCGAGGGCGGCGTCTAAGTAGCTGCCGCGATGTCATCTTGACGACCACAACGCCAACGACGGACGCGGAGTCGCACGACGCCACCTTCCGACGCGCAGGGGTACTGCTGACGAAAACTTTCCGGATCCAGTCTGGCGCCTTGGGGTAATTCTAAGGTAAGGAATCTATCACTAACGTGTTTCTTTCAGATAATACATATTTACAGCATGCTTTTTGTTTATGCACTCGCATCTGCACTTCTTCCTCCCAGCATCTTAGTGAGAGCTTACAATGTCCTGGATAATACCACAAACGGTATTATTGTAAAAATAAGCAGGCATTTGACTCAACATAGGCAAATACTGTAGTCCACTAATACCCTCTCTCCGTGTGGGTGTACGACAACGCTCTATTATTGGTTGCCATATGCTAAACGTGTATCACACTTTCAAGAATAGCGTCAGTAAGCCCTGCAGTGAAAAGGATAATTGTTCAAGTTTGTGGTAAGGTTCCCTTGGTTATGACGGAGGAGGTTGCAGGAATTGTGTTGTACTGAAATGTTATCTGCTGGTGATGCATTTCTACATGTAAAGTTGATGTTAGTGCTGAGACTGTAAACACAAGGAGATGATGGACGGAGCGCTGACATTTTTCAGACACTCACCCCCAGTCACAGATCTGGGTTGAATCCATCATCATTCTTTAGCTCACTTCGCCACCCCAGTTCAGACCCTGCTGTGACTGTGGCATGTCCTGGCCTCGGGTAGAATCTTTCCAATAACACAACTTTGAGACCCCACAAGGAATGGGTCTTCTATTTAGAGACAGCAACGATTTGATATGAACCTAGACCTGCAAGCACAATGGATTAGAAATGGGCGGCTGAGATGCATGTGATGTCACTGAACAGAAATGGAAATTGCATGGAGGTTGAAGGCACGGTGAGAGGTTACAGCCAGTTAAGAGGCAAAGTGTATAATGGTCCTGGTAGGATCCTGTGTGGAGAAAGGCTGGTTCCACACAGATAATAATGCTGTATGGTTGTAGCCGTAGCCCATTCAGGACACTTGCATTGAATGCCATTTATTTAGGTAATAGTCATATTTGTAAATTACAGTGCTTAGAAAAAGCAGAATTGCTGCACGACGGACTATATAAAAGAAATTATTAACGTTATTGCTAATATTGTTATTATTATTAATATTGTGTTAGTAGGTGTGTCACAAAGCACAGTGACAAAATTAAGTTGGCATTCAAATAGTCACAAAGGCCGGTGTATGGCTTCTTGCCCCTGTAGTTGGTTCAATGTTCTCAGTACAGTTTTGGCTTCAGATAACATGCCCACATTTACCACCCTGCAAAAGGGCCACTGGTGCGTTTGGTGCTGAAAGACCAGTGCTCCATATAAGCTCAGTTCATGTTCATTTGAGAGGTTTTTAAAGAACATCATGAAAGCAAGGAAAAGGATAAGTAGTTAAAATGTATATGTAAATGAATTTGTCCGCATTATTAGTTGTTTTTAAATGTTTTAATATGCTCAGCTTTTGCTTTATTTTCTTTTTTTATTAATTGAACTGTGGAATTACTGTGCATATCTGAATTTTATCTGCTTGCTTTTATGATTTTATTATGACTGAAATCGAATAAAGCATATTTTGATTTTATTTTATTTGAGAGGTGAACTTTAGAGAAAAACTAACAGTCCCTTGGCAGAGATGCGGCGGAAGGGCAATGAGGAATCAATGTCAATGTCAATTTTATTGTTTAGTTAATAAAAATCATAACAATTGACATACAAACAGTATTAACAACAGCCACCCAGATACTAAAGTTTCTAAAAATCAATTTTTTACGATCCATTTAAAAATATTTCGAAAACTCAGGGTCCACTCCGTGAAGGAAGATGGAGTAACAGTTAGTTTTAGTAAAACCTCATGAATTGAAAGTGTGTGAACAAGAAGAGGGGTTAAAAGAGTGTGCTGAGTGTTGAACAGGAAGGAGCCTTTGAATGTTTTTGTATAACATTTTTGGAAAAGCATTCAAGCATACCTGCCCATATGTGTGCATGTGCGCTCAGGCTGCTGATGAAAGCTGGTTACCCGTACACGCACATGTGCATAGACAGTCATTTCTGAATGGGATTAATACACATTAATTTTTTTTGCCTCTAGCAGTGCATGTGCAGAATACAGAGCACTGCAAGCAGTCTCTTGGGCCTAGTAGCAGTATCTGTGAAGCAGCTGGAAAAAAAAAGTTTAAAAGAAAACAAATTGTGAAAAAAGACAGTTTCCCATAAGTCCCCTGCACTGAAACACTCAGAGGAACTACAGTTCGGATGACTTTAAGATAGTTCACCACTACAGGTCCCAAAAATGTATACAATCTGACCGCTTCTTTACATCTTAAAAAGACACTCACTTATGGTATGAAAATAAATATGCCCATGCCTACAGATCTCTCAACTTCTCTCTCCCTCCATCCATGCCTGCTCAGGACCACGACTATACACAAAATGTCAGACTGGACAACCCAGTGCAGAAACCAGCCAAGCAGAATATATCATAAGAAATACCATAAAAGGACCTGCAGAGCTGGTCAAAGTTACCAGCATACTGAAAACCATAAAACTGTGTGTCTGTTTCACACCCTTTATTATCTACCATGCTGCGTCCCATAACACATCAATACTCACAACATTGAAACACTTCCCACATAGTATCAAAACAAAGACAACATCCTTCCAACCAAACACCCTGCCACAGTGCAGCGTACTACCCATGTAGGCAAGCGCTTCAGCACCCTACATAGGGGTAGTAATACCTTTATAAATGTTGGAATACAATACAATATTTGGTCTGTGGTTGACAACATTGTTCTTTGGCAGAAAGCTGGCATCCATAGAGAAAGGAACCAATGGCTGACTGGTTTAACACGTTTCCCCATGCTGTGGTGTGCAGAAGCAAAATGTGAATGACACAAAGACAAGAGTAATGGGTGAAAAGTGCTGGCTGAAACTCCCTGCAAGTATATTTAACAGGTATATTTTTCATAAAATCAAAAGGCAGTGGCTGACGCCAAACCTAAACATCAAATAGGGTGTGAAGTGCAAAAACCTATGTAACCTATGAACCTATATAACATTGCAATACAGCAGAAATGAGAGTCTGGAAGGACATAGCACCCCTTTCTTGGGCGGGAGGCGGCGGAGCCAGAAGGCTGGTCTGCAAGATTGAATGTGTCTCTTACCCTGGGAATCCCAGCACTCACCCATGTAGGCCAGAGTGCACATTCCAATAGCAACCATTGAATGTAATTAGCAAGAATGCAATATATTATCTGATATATATATAATATATATATATATATATATATATATATATATATATATATATATATATATATATATAATACTACTCCCTTGAACACTAATGTGCATCAGCAAAGGTCCCTTCAAACAGTGCAGTGAATAATGTGCTTATTCATTGGTGTAAAAAAACGAAACGTTATGGGGGCATCAGAGGAATAAATATTTGATTTGCACTACCTTTTGGTCCATGTTCGTGGTCGTAAGGAGGATTCCTGTAAACCTGACGCGGAAAGGAGTTATATATATATATTCACGTGACACAGTTTGTCTTAACAGTTATGAATTATAATTCTGTTTGTTACAATTATGTGTTTTAAACGTGATCCTAGTCTGTCTTCTGATATGAACAGACCTCAGCAATGTTGTATTGTCCTTTATGTCTATGCATTCATGTTGAAGGGAAATTTCATTGTGTGAGCACTTAAATACAGCCACTTCCGGGTCAGGAAGTGACTTTGACAAAGACCGTGAGGTTGAAACGCGTCAGTCAATAAATTGTTTTTCTCTTTAACTATCCTGAGTGCGACTCTGCCTTCCGTTGATTGACTGAGGGATTCTTACACACATATATATATATATATATATATATATATATATATATATATATATATATATATATATATATTGTAGACGCGCAGACTCTCGCAACCTCCTTTTCGGCGAAGAGAGAGTGACGGACCCAAGGTAATTGGCAAGATGTTATTTATTCTCACTCCTCACAATCGATGACGCATTTCGGGCCACAACAGCCCTTGTTCACATACGGAGCGCAGTCCGCCATTAATTTTTATAAATGCTAAGTGCACACACCCCCTACCTTCCGTGTCACATGATCATAGACAAGGTAGACATACTTTCATTTTGGTGAGGTGACTGATAACGATTCTTGCATCACTCCAAATGTGATTCTTTGTATGTTTGTTTTATTGTCAACATTTTACAAACAAATATTGAGGAATATGGTGTATTGTTTAAAATAAACAACATAGAGTTTGTTTGCATTGATGAATCTTCTATGACTGTATAAATACATTCATATGCATAAATGTTGAAATTTTAAAATATAGTTGAATTAAGACATCTTAGTATTGTGATGATCAGATACCACCTCAACATATAATTGATTTCATATTTGAAACAGATATCTAACAGTATAAATACAAGATATTGATTGTATGGATGCTCATTCCTTCTCTGTTCTATTAAATATCAAGACTAAAGTGCAAGGGTGCTTTAGCAGCAAAGTTAAATGTGCAAAACGTACAAAAATAAAATTAAAATGCTAAGTTTCTTTGAAAAGTGCTGATAGTGTCGGATAATTGATAATGTTTCGGTAAAACTCATAGCATATTGTAAACAGTAAAAACTTAATCTACAGTTAATACTATTTACAAAGTCTAAAAGTGGTATAAAAAGATATATATTATGCTAAAAGTTTACCTCATATCAAAATTTAAGACAGTGATAGAAAAACCTTTAAAAATCATTACCTCATGATTAAAAGGTAACTGCCTAATAAATACTATTTGTGATGCAACAATGTACAAATCCTAAAAACACACTTAAAAATCATTACTTCATGATTAAAAAGGTAATTGCTCATTTCATCCACATTTGATATGATCAAATACATTTTATTGGTACTCTTTGCTGAATTTTACAGGAAATTATGCACGTCTTCTGTATTGTTGAGACCGTTCGGTATTTTGCTATCAAATTCTAGGATTAACCGGGTCTCTAACTGTCTCAATTGACGTTCTCTATTTCCACCCCTACGTAAGTTTGGGATGGCGTCAATTACATAGTATGATAGACATTTAATTTCATTATTATGTGCCATCTTAAAATGTCTAGCGACTGGATATGCGGGATCATTATTAATGATGGCTCTGATATGCTGTAGAATTCTGACATGCACCTGCAACTTCGTACTCCCAATATAATTGAGGCCGCAGGTGCATGTCAGAACATACACCGCATACTCAGTCCTGCAGTTGAAGCTTCCCCTGATAGCGATCTCTTTTTCGCAAAATGGAGTGAAGTAGTGAGTTTTGTTGATTCCAAATTTGCAAGCTTTGCAGGAAGAGCATTTTGTAAAACCTTGTCTTGGTTTAAGCCAGGTCCCTGTCTGGTTTAATTCAGGGCTATTCTTGACCAATCTTGATCCCATTGTTCTTGATTTTCTAAAGGTGATCGTCGGGGTCTCAGGGAGTCTGTTCCCTAACACACCGTCGGTGAGCACTATAGGCCAATTCTTTTTAATTATGGACCTGATTTTCCTTTCCTCATTGCTGTAAGTAGTGATTAACCGAGGACCTGTTATTTCTTTTGATGAATTATCATTATTTTCAGACGAGTTTTTTAAGGCTTCACCTTCTGCACTTTGAAGGAGGCTAGTTCTGGATCTCGCACTAGTTTTAGTAATAGCTTCCTTTAGAATGTTATCGCTGTATCCTCGTTCCTTCAATCTAGCTACAGTATCTTGTACACAATTGTCGAAGTCAGATTCTACACTGCATATTCTCTTCAGTCTTAGAATTTCTCCATAAGGTATACTCCTGATCAAGTGCTTCGGGTGGGCACTGCTAGCGTGTAGCGTAGCATTGCCTGCCGTGGGTTTTCTGAATAGTGTTGTTTCAAGTATACCATTTTTATATAGATTTTTACATCTAAAAACTCAATAGAAGTGTTACTCATATGGGATGTGAAATTAAGATTCATAGAATTGATGTTAATGGCTTCGATAAACTGTTTTGCTTTCATCTCATCACCCTTCCACAATATAAAAACATCATCTATATACCTTAGCCAATACAGTACATGTTGGTCAAAAGTTGTGCGATGTACTATCCTTAGAACCTGTTCCTCCCACCAGCCAACATGTAAACATGCATAGCTGGGGGAGAAACAGGCTCCCATCGCTACCCCTCGCAATTGTTTAAAAATGTCATTACTAAACATAAAAAGTTGTTATTTAGACACCAGGAAATCAACTTCAGCAATACTTTGTTATGGTCATAGAATTCACACGGTTTGTTGTCTAAAAAGTGTTTTACCGCTTGTAGACCCAATTGGTGATCAATACTGGTGTAGAGCGACTCTGTCTAGTGTAATTAGCAATAGGTCCTCTGTCCAAACAATGTCTTTTGTTTTCATCAGAAAATCTCCAGTGTCCTTCACGTAACTTGGTAATTTTTTCACCAGATCTTGTAAAAAATAGTCGATATACTGTCCCACTTTCTCTCCGGCACTGTTGATGGCTGAGATAAATGGTCTACCAGGAACGGGTGCTATGTTTTTGTGCACTTTTGGGATCAAATAAAGTGCAGGGATAACCGGGAACTCCTTGTGCATAAATTCATATTCCTCTTTCGAAATTAATCCTTCCCGTTTCCATTGTGTTAATTCTTTTTTAGTATTTCCCTTGATTTATTGTACTGCTTCATTGATGTTTTTTCATAGCATTCTACATTTGTAAGCTGCCTTTTTGCTTCCTGGATGTAGTCTTTTCTCGGCCAGAGCACAATGTTGCCCCCTTTGTCTGATTTTTTTATTACGATTTCATTGTTTTCTCCCAACTTTTTTATTAGTTTGGCATATTCTCTTTTTTTGTACTGTTTGTTCCTTTTCTTGTGTTTTATTTGGTGGTAGAGTTTTTTGATGTCCTCAGTCACTCTTTCGTGGAAAATATCCACTGCGTCTTTAGGCATGAGGGGGAAAAAACTAGATTTTGGTTTGAATGGGCTGCTACCCGCACCTTTTTGCACAATGTTGATTTTTTGTAGTGTGTTTTGAGTTAGATCTTCTAATCCAGGTACTGAAGGTGTTGTTTCAATGTCATTTTGCAGCTCATGCAGAGTCAATAGGGTGGGAATATCAGATACTTTGAGTGTTTGTCTCTCTATGGTTTCTATGTCAAGTGTTGATTTTGATTGTCCCTTACTTGGTTTGATGGTGAAAAACTTTTTCAATTTCAATTTTCTAATGAAACAGAATACATCTATTCTGGTGCTAGCATAATCAAAGCTGCTTTCCGGGCAGTAATTTAACCCCAGTGCCAATAGTTGTTCTTCGGCCTTTGTCAGTGATACTGGCGATAGGTTGATGATGGTGTTATCATTACTTGTTACCTTCTGTTCCATTGCGGTTTTTTCTTTTGTTTTGCATTTTCGCCTTTTCCTCCTGTCGCGCCGTCTTGCGTTTTTTCTTTTTTGCCTGGTTTCCTTTGTTGTCTCGGCCTCAGGGTTTGTAATCGTTCCTCGACTAAAAAATCCAACTCTTCTCCCACACTCAATTTTGTTTGCGCGTTGTTTGGCAGCATACTCCCTGATTCAGAGCCTGAATCACTCGTCAAAGATTCATTTTCAACACTTGAGAGTTCCTCGTTGGTACAAGTTCTTTGCGTTTCACTTGTCACATTACTCTTTATTCTCTCACTGTAATGTTGTCTTCTGACATTATCAAACTTGCGGGCAAAAGTGAATATCTGCCCATTACTATAGTCAGCCTGATCGCGCGCAAATTTGTGGGCTTTGCGGATCTTGATTTTTTCCTCGTGCTTTTATAGTCTTTCTTTGATCTCCTCTCTCGATCTCTTTATGTAATCTGTCACTTCTAGTTTGTTTAAATCTTCATTGATCTTTTCAATCTCTTCCAGAATATTTCTACGATCTATCTCAGCATATTTAATTAAAATGTTGACTAGGTTCATGGAGGCTGCAAGGTTACTTTCTCCCCACTCTCTGAGCATGTTCGGATTAGGCTTGTCAAAACTCGGGGCTAGCATAATCCTTAACCCTCTAGGTACTCTTCCTACTTCAGCGTATTTTGATAGAGACCTGTGTTCCCACCATTTGGTGATTTCAACTCGCATCTTTTTTATCAGATTTTTTAGTAATGTCTTAGCATCGGTTTCCTTATTCACTTCCCTTTCATCTTTGTTTGGTTGATTAGTGGATGTTGTGGGCAGGTTACCAAACAACTCATCTGCCGCTGCTTCTCTTTCACGAACCGCTTCCGCAGACATCGTGAGGTGTTGTTTTCTTTATGTGAGATAAGCCTGATATTGTGGCTTGTTTATTTCTGCCTTCGCCGTACCTCCCCACCTACACCTTATGCCGTATTGACTCACCGCCTTGATTCTGATGACTGACGAGTCCTCCGACCCAGTCGTTATCGTCCTCCGGTCAGTGACAGCGTGTTCGGCTGCAGTAGGGGGCGGTCGCCAGTGTTCCACCATGAATTCCTCGGACTTGTAGTTGGTTGAGGGCGGCCGCCTACTTGCGGAGAGGGGGTTCGTCAACGGAAGCAACCTACTTCCGTAAAAATCAATTGTAGACGCGCAGACTCTCGCAACCTCCTTTTCGGCGAAGAGAGAGTGAGGGACCCAAGGTAATTGCCAAGATGTTATTTATTCTCACTCCTCACAATCGATGACGCATTTCGGGCCACAACAGCCCTTGTTCACATACGGAGCGCAGTCCGCCATTAAAACCGAAACGTTATGGCGGCATCACAGGAATAAATATTTGATTTGCACTACCTTTTGGTCCGTGTCCGTGGTCGTAAGGAGGATTCCTGTAAACCTGACGCGGAAAGGAGATATATATATATATATATATATATATATATATATATATAATACTACTCCCTTGAACACTAATGTGCATCAGCAAAGGTCCCTTCACACAGTGCAGTGAATAATGTGCTTATTCATTGGTGTAAAATATGTGTGGTTCTGCACAGCGCTGCAACCAAGAGGCCATGACCAAATAAACAATTAGGCGATGGATTCGTCTTCTGTTAGAAGTCATAAATCTGTTTTGGGCAGGGCTCACGCTCTTTGCAGCAGACAGTCCATGTGTCCTCCGCTGGGCTCTTTTATCTCATGAGGAAGCGTGCAATTAGTTACCACAGAACAGCAAGGTCACGGTTTCCACATTAAATCACTTTATACAAGAGTCTTTAGCCTGGCTCGCAACGAGGACTGCAGGGAAGGACAGACATTTTTCTCCGACAGGATTCATACAGGTCATAGTTACACAGTATTTTCACTGGTGCAAGATACTTGCCAGCATTTAGTGAGATTTGGCGGGAACAATGTAATAATGCTTGTTCATAACCATGTAATGTATCCGAACTGTTCTTCAAATCCTGCACAATGTATATTCATCTGGCAGGACGCTGGTTGATGGTGGCGAACACACACTTTACAGGATTTATTGAACAGTTTTGCGCAATTTCAGTGGAGTTTCGCACAAAAATAAACTGATTTGCAAAAGTGATAAGTTTTTTGTAAAAGATGCCAGTGGAGTAGCAGAGAGACAAAATGGTAGAATAATGTGAGGGTCCTGATAGTGTTGATTCCCTACCATGAACCAGAGAAACTTCCAGTTATACTGTAGAATGGGTTCATTGAAGAAAGCTTCATGCAGACCCACTAACCACAGTGGGACATATTCACAAAACCTATTCTGCAGTGTGTGAAGTAGTACTAAGTTACACGCTCTAAAATGCATTTCACGTACCTCTGGCCGGAGATCTCCGACTCTCCTATCTCTTCTATACAGAGATCTCTGCACACATAGGTATAGGATTTAGTAGTAAATGTGGGAGGGACAAGGGGGAAATGGTTGAAAATCAGGAATAACTACTACTAGGGTAATGAATGTGATGAGGGAAATTCGAGGAAGGGTTAAGGAAAGAACATTTTAATGCAAAGCAAACACCCATCAAAGAGTAACACAATTGCAATTTGCACAATACATATTTTAATCTAGTACAATGGTATTACTGATACAACAGACTCATGGGGATTCCAGCCCAGCCTTTGAGTAAGTCAAGCACCACGCATGGCCAATGACTGGTACTGTAAAATACTGCTATATAAATCAATGGAGGCAGGCAATAGCAGTAACACATAATAAAACATATAAAGAAGTTGAATTAAGTAACATTTTATATTAAACTTTATCAAGAAGTTTATTATTAAATATGTTTTTAAATAAGTGTTTATTTTTTATAACTAAATAGTATTTTAATAAAAATATATTGTAAATGATAGCTTATTTTTTAAAATATTTAAATCACAAATAAAATAATAGATAGCATGCTCCCAAGATTGTGACATATTCAGCACAAAAGTTAATGTAATTGGTAGGAGGACAAATTCACATTTAATTAAAAATAAAAAAGAATTTAGGTAAACTTTAATAATATGTTAAGTTTTAGTGCAAGTGTGTTGTCCCTTGATACTGTGGTAGTCCTAGGTGAATAGGAGTTATGGCAGTGTGTGTTAATATTTTTTAATTAAAAAATAAATAATCTTTACTATTTTAATATAAATTAAAGCTTCTTAAACTTTCATATTACTTTCTATAGGGAGAGCTCAAACCCGGTAGTGAAAATCTCAGCAATCAGTCAGAAAGTTAGTCATAGTAACTTTTCAGTTGTTATTTCATTCGTAGGAGTCTCCATCCCCTTATGTGAGGGGGTGATATCCACCCCCTCTCATGCTAGGGGGTGGAGACTCCTAAGTGTACATCTACCTCAACACATAAGCATAAAGTGTACAAAGGGTACATTCCTGTCACTGTGAGCACACTGGACTAATGACCATTGGCCGAAGGGTCTCGCTCCTCATCCTGTCATGTTAGCCACTCATAGGGGACTTGCTTTTCTCAGAGATAACTTCATGTCCTCAATTATTTAGAACAGCATTCTGTTCAAAAAGTATTTTTTTTATTTTCTCGAAAACTCTAGCAAATCTCCCTCTTTTTGCAATTACAATCATCTTTTCTCTGCGCTGGACAACATAAAAAGCATCTACGCTGGCCTGCAGGACTACGCACTTAAGTGGGTGTAAAGCCTAAGAGACATATTTATCAATATGTGACGCAGTGCAGCAAGCTGCCTTGCTGTGCTACGTGACAGAGAAAGGGCAGTAATGCTCCATATTTAACATAATACGGCGCATTCCTGACTTTTTCCAGTGCAGGTGCATAATGTGCTGCTTAGCGTCAACGTAAGCACTCTTGCACAATGGTGCAAAGGTGCCTGCGTTGTAAACAGTATTGTTCTTGTACAGGAAAGGACACCTTCCTGCACTAAAGCAATCCCCTGAGGCGATTTCCTCTTTCTATATGTGCTGCAGAATGCAGCACACATAGAAGGAGGCACAAACGAGGAGAAATAAATATATTTCTCCTCATTGCGCCTCCCTGGGGATGCATAGCAGCTTTGGTGCATTCCCAGGTCTACCAGTAATGCTTAATCTGGGAATGTGTCAAAATCCATGGGTGTTGCATGGGAACACCCACACACCATCCATGGAACGCCTCCCTGGGGCAGAGTAACACAATGCAGCGATTTGCGCTGCGTTGCATTACTCCAGATTAATTAAGCCACTTACGGCAATGCAAGGTTGCGTTGCGTGGCTTGATAAATCGCACTTAAGGGTTGCGCCATGCTTGCATCTTGTTGCATTGTGCAAAAGCTATACTACCCTTTGATAAATATGGCCCTCAGGCACTGCACTATTCCTTAAGACCCAACAGAAGAGAATACATCACTACTGTTGTAAAATCTCTGCACTGGCTCTCAGTTGCCAAACTGCTGCCCCCCTTTGAGTAGTTCATAGGAGTCATTACAGATATGTTAATCACTCCTTTATGGATTCCAAATGTAAGCAAGTTTGTTTATTGTTGACCTTAGGAGCCAATCTCCCAACCAACCCTCACCCACATGACCAGCACAGGTGGCACATCTTTTTTCAAAGCGTGCAGAAAAAAATTAAGAAACAAGGGATTTGAGGCACCCACTTCGGTGGGGTGTACTTTTAGTGCTCTGAACTCATTTAGATGGCATGTACATGCACCACAGAGTCCAAACAGGGGCGGCGCTACCATTGGTGCAGCAGGTGCAGTGGCACCGGGGCACAGAGCCCTGAGGGGCCCTTTGAATCCTGATAATTCGGTATTTTAATACCCAAACAGCAGTCAAAATGGCCATTGTCCTTGCTTGCTCCAGAGCCCATGACGACCTTGCTACACTACTGATTCCAAACTAATCTTCGTGGCATTTTGATACAACAAAAGCTGCTACAGCTACCCTGGTGGTGTTCATTTTCATACTGTAGGCTCCCCTTCTACTTAACACTGTGTAAATGTCGTAAAGTAAAAGCATATTACGAATACACAACACATTATGAACATGAGAAACAATACTTTAAATGACGATCTGCGAGGCAATGATTTTAGATTTTAAAGAAAAACTGTACATTGCTGGAGCGCCTTTGCCGCAGAGAGTATGATCCTGTTCACAAAAGTGACTATAAGGCAGCTTTAAAAAATGTATCACAGAGGGATTAATAAGGCTCGCTGTGAATTTTACACTAATAAAATCCGGCAGACCCAAAATTCCTTTCATGAGCTCTTTAGGGTGGTGAAGTCTCTTTCTTCACTAAGCACTGTTTCGGCATCCACCACTCCAACAGAGGAAGGCTGCAACATGCTGGAGCACTCTTAGCTGATAAGGGAGCCAACATTTATGACTTGTTTCTGGTTGAAGCTAGAGATGCTCCTTGCTTGAACATGTGGTTCAAATGGCCAGAGGACAGCCTTAGGTTGAATAGTTTCAGACCTATTGATGCGTTTGCTGTATATGAGTCACTAAAATCAGGCTCACCTCTAGACCCGGCTTCTCTGGTTATCTTGGAATGAGGTTTGGGGGTGATCCACCCAGTTCTAAGTGAATTGATCAACACCTCCTTAAACTCTGGCCAGGTACCCAGAAGGTGGAAGCATTAAGTGGTGGTTCCTCTCTTAAAAAAGCCACTGCTAGGGGCGTGGCTTGGACCGCCACAAGATGGCCGCGTCGGGTTGAGGCTCCGCGAGCGAACGGAACCTCAACCGCATCGTTGGAGCTATTTTTCCCTTTGGAGGCAGTCAAGCTGTGAAGCTGACGGTGGAGCGAGCGCGGGGGCACAGATAGCGGTTATTTTTTTTACTCGTTAACCCGTTTTATTGACCTGTTTCCCCCGCGCCGCTCCTTCCTCTCAGACGCCTGAAGTGGCGTCCGCCATTTTCGACATTGCTAGACGCCGCTCCTTTTCACCCGTCAGTCGGAGCGGCTTTCTACGCGGCTTTCGAGACGCCGCTTGGGCTTCAATGCATTGTTATACGCCCAGATGAAAACACTGCCTGGAATACCTGTTTTAATGGGTATGGCTATTGAATACTAGCAACATTTTTATGTTAAACGATATTGTTGTTCTTTTGGAGGATTTTTGTAGCTCTTTTCCCTGCCTTTTCAATGGAAGTCACCACATAAATCCCCAACTTCACGTCAGGTGATACTAATATTCACTTTATTTCTTCATTTGAATGAATTCTGGTATTTTGGATCATGATTGTCTGGCCTGCTCCTCATATTGTCTCATTTCAACATTTTTCTTCGCCCGTTTTGGAGATGGTGGTTTGAGCCGACTTCGGAATGCTTTCTAGCCAATGTTGTAGTTAACGTCTTTTTATTCAGTAGCTGGAAGGCTTCCTCAAAATAGACTGCGCTGGCTGCTATGTTTTTTGCTGCTGTTTCTACATTGAGCAGACCCTGCATTCGTAAGGCGATTGCCAACAAGTTCAATATCATTTATTAAACAAGCTCCACTTGCAGTCGCCTATTGAATTAGACTTATTTATCCACAGGTAGTTCATAAAGGAACAGCGGTGCTTTTTCATCATCTTTTCTAGCAGCCTTCTACTAATATCTTACCAATTGTCTGTGAGCACTTATCTCTCTGAGAACTACAATATATTAAGCACTCACCTATATGGAGGTTTCTTCTTCACTTGGACAGAAAGCCACTTCTGTTAGTATGTCTTCTCTTTGCAAAGATTCCAATCCCGCCGCCCCTCCAAAACGTCACAAGAAGGAACCTAACTCTCCTACCAAGTTTCCACTACCTATAACAATGGAGGACCTCCTCGAAGAGATAAGGTTGCTTAAACCTTTCGTGGTAGAAACCAATGCTACGCTTCAGAAGCTGGATGAGAAATGGTCCAATTTAGAATCCAGAGTGTCGGAGGTGGAACAACGGATTAGTAATGCTCAAGATCCGATTCCTCAGGTTGCTGATATGTCTAAAGAAATTGCTCTCCTCAAGATGCAAACAGAAGACTTAGAAAATTGCAACAGGCGCAATAATCTTTGAATTTACGGCATCCCTGAGGGTGAGGAAGGATCTGATATGCTTACTTTCTTAAAAATGCACATTCCTAAAATTGTTGGTCTCAAGGATGGCACCACTCTCAATCTGCAGCGTGCCCATCGCATTGGTCCTAAAACTGGTGTTTCGTCTTCTTCTTTGACAGTCACTCGTCCTAGAGGGATAATTGTTTTATTTCTGGAGTACACTGAGTTACTAATGGTCCTCTCAGCGGCAAAGTCTAGAATGCAAATGCTATGGTCTGGTCAAAAAGTTTTTTTCTTTCAAGATGTGGCCCGTGCCACTGCTGCTCGTCGCAAAGAGTTTCTCTCTCTTCGCCCAGCTCTTCGTTCCATGAATGCCAGATATGGTCTTGTTCACCCCTGCTTTTTTAAAGTCACGTATAAAGAGAGGTCCTACTCTTTTGACCGCCCGGAAGATCTAAGACAATTTATTTCTCGTCACAAAGGAGATGCCATGGAATTTGGAGGGTCATGAATAACATTGTTGTTATTGCTTTGATTTGTCCTCTCTCAGTTTATATGGTTCATTCCATATGTTTGAAAAGTTTCGTCTTCTTTTTGGATTGTAGGTCATAGTCTGTTGTTGTAGTTTTTCTCTAGTTTATTGCGGTTCTTTTACCTTCCTTTGAGGTCATTATATGTTACTGTTTCCCTTTGTCTTTTTCTACAGATGTTACCTCCTCCTGTATGACCCCACTCCCCTGACGTTTTTCCCCTTCCTTTCATCTCATTCCCAGTGTTCCCGGTTCATCCTCATGTTTGGTAAGTGGTTGAGAAACACATATAATGCACCCTTTGTTGTTAGTTGATTGCCTGCCTTTTGTCTATTAATTATGTCTAAGTATATTATTGCTCTCCCCTGTGGTGTTGTGTTATTTAATGGTTGGCTCTCTATTTCATATATGTTTATTTTTATTGGTTCCGGTTGTTCCCGGTTTCTCTTCCTGGCTCTGCCGTCTGCTTTCTTTTCGCGGTCCCCCGCCTCCCATGTTATTTTGTTCAGTCTGGTTACATATCTCACCCTTCTTGACTGAAGTCTCTCGACTTCTTGTCAACCTTTCTTGGTCTATCTGTTGTCTCCTCTTCTATTCCCCTTGTCTTTTCTTTTTTTTCACTGTTTTCTTTTTCCTTTTTTCTATTTTCTTTCTTCTGACCTCCGTCCATGTATTTCCTCTTGCTTTTATATTTCCCCTATTTCATTTTCTATTCCCTCTTCATATAACTCTTACTTACCATCCTTTCTGTATCTTTCTTTACTACTATCTTTTTTCCGCTCACAGTTACAACCTTGTCGTTTTTAATCGACATCTTATTGTCCTTAAAACCCTTTTGCGTTTGATAGTGCTCATGTTACTGATAATCCTTACAGTACTTATGCTATTGATTATTGTTCTTTTCCCATTGATATGACTGATAATGTCCGAATTATTTCATGGAATGTAAAGGGTTTACGTAATCCAATTAAGAAACAATGAGTTCTTACGCATCTTTCAAAATTACAATGTAAAATTGCTATGTTACAAGAAAAGCACCTCAATGATAATGATATAAATTCTCTTAAAAAGCAATGGGTTGGTGCTGTCTACAGTTCCCCATCTAGGGATAGGAAAAATGGAGTGGTGATACTATTTCATAAGTCCCTTTCCCTTACTGTGGAGAGGGAGGAGAAGGACACTAATGGTCGTTGGCTCCTTCTTCACACCCTCATAAATGGTTCATGTATTTCTCTCCTTAACATTTACGGTCCCACAGGCATTGACCCCCAATTCTGGCAATCCATGTCACACACACTTCATCCATGCTCTGACTCTAATCTCGTTGTGGGGGGTGATTGTAATCAGATTCTCGATCCATTTATTGACAGGAAATCCTCTTCCAGGTATGTCCCTAATAAAATGCAAAAAACTTTTGTAAATACTATACACTCTAGAGGGTTGGTAGACGCATGGAGAATTTTCAATCCTGACCCTTTGGAATTTACTTTCTTTTCCCCGACTCATAACTCTACATCTCAAATTGACTATATTTTTCTGAGCCCACTTCTTCTTCCCAACTTATCGCATGCTGAAATTGGTTCCATTTTGATTTCTGATCACGCTCCTGTCCTTATCAATTTAGATCTTCCCTCCCGGTCTTCTAAATCCCGCCGTTGGCGATTTAACAACTATCTCCTCAAGGATCCCTTGTTTATTGGACGCTTTAAGGATTTCATTTCAGAATTTTTTTTTCTCAACGTTAGTCCTGATATGCCCTTTCATACCACATGGGATGCTTTTAAGGCGACTGCTAGGGGATTTATTATAGATTACGTCGCTAATAAAAAGAAACAATATCGTAAAGAGTCGACGTCTATCTTATTGTCCATTAAGAAACTGGAACATGCATACTTTTCTTCTAACAATGCTGACACACTAAAGAATTTGGTTCAGGCAAAATTAATTTTAATAGGAAATCTACGGAGGACGCTTCTGGATCATTATTGAAAATTAACTCAAAATTTTATGGAGGCCGTAATAGAGCTGGCAAATTGCTAGCGAACTATCTGAAGGTCAAATCTCAAAGGTCCAGAATTGTCAAGATTACTGATGAGGGTGGTATTCATCGTTTCAAAGATGACGAAATATTACAATGTTTCAAAGACTTCTATAAGACTTTATATACCCCTGAATCCTCTCCTTCTAATGCCGCCTTGGACTCATATTTCGATTCATTACCCCCTCGCTCTTCCCCACTTCCAGATTGTTCTATTTTGGAAGATGACATATCCCTTTCTGAGATCAAATCCGCTTTATCTAAGTTACCTAATGATAAGGCTCCTGGCCCTGATGGCCTTAATGCAGAATTTTATTCCTGTTTCTCCCATATTCTTTTGCCTCATCTTCTATCCTTATTTCAACATTTTGTTTCCTGCAATGAAGCTCGGGGTTCTTTTTTGGAAGCTATGATTTGTCTAATTCCTAAAAAAGATAAGGACTCTTCCCTTTGTGCTAACTATTGCCCCATCTCATTGATTAATTTAGATTGTAACATTTTTGCCAAAGTACTAGCCCTTTGTATTAACCAAGTTCTCCCAGAGTTGATTAGTCCTGAGCAGATGGGGTTTGTCAAGGGGAGGACAATAGCTGATAATTCCAGAACCTTTCTAAATATTATTCATTTAGCATCTAAGAGTTCTTCCCCTATAGCTGCCATAACCCTGGATGCAGAGAAAGCATTTGACCGCGTCCATTGGCTTTTTATGATGCGTGCTCTCAAATGGCATGGTTTTGGACCCTCTATCTTATCTCTGATCAGTCTATTATATTCCTCGCCTACTACCTCAGTTTTTGCCAATGGCTCTCAATCGTCTTATTTTCCCTTACAACGGGGTACTCGTCAAGGAGGTCCTCTTTCTCCTTTGCTTTTTATTCTTTCCCTTGAACCTTTTTTACATTCTTTGCATCATTCACCTTCCTTCCGAGGCTTTAAACATAAGGCAATTGAAATAAAATATACGGCCTATGCAGACGATATTATGTTATATATTTCAAATCCATCACTTTCTCTGCCTGCATTCTCGGATCTACTCTCTTCTTATGCCTCCTTATCTGGGTACAAATAAAATTTCTCCAAATCTAAAGTTCTTCCATTAAATAAATACTGTTTAAAGAGCATGTTTGAAGAGTTGCTCTTAAATGGAATACTAGTAGTATTACCTGCTTGGGGATTAAATATTCCTCCTCTGTTGCAAAAACGATCCAACTTAATTTAGATGAGGTTCTCTTAAAAGTTAATAATATGACAAACAAATGGTCTCCCCTTTTCCTATCTTGGTGGGGTAGACTGGACACCATCAAAATGATGATGCTTCCCGTCATTAATTTCTATTTGTCCATGTTACCAGTTAGACTTCCTTTAAAGTTTGTCAAAACCCTTAATGGGACTCTAAGTAAATTTCTCTGGAATGGACGAAAGGCCCGAATTTCTTTAGCCCTCTTATCTGCTCCTAAAGACCGGGGTGGTGTACACTTTCCCAATTTTCGACAATATCATTCTTCCTTTTTAATTCGTCAAGTGCTACCGTATTTATCTTCCTCTGAAGAGACTTCCAGTTCTGTCTGGCACAATTTGGAGGAATCGTTAATTCATCCTTTTCCTTTTTCCTTGTTGGCTAGTTTTGCTAATCCTCCTCGTTCTTTTAATCACCCGACGATTTCACATTTTATTTCTACCTTTCACCCAGTTAAGTGCAAATCCCAGTCACCTCTACAAGTATTTTTAGACTCACCTCTGTGGCATAATAAACTCATAAAACTATCAAATCGTTCCATTTTTTGGAAACAATGGGCTGTTAAAGGGATATTCCTTGTCAAACATTTACTTAAAGATTCTCTCTTCCTCACCCCCAAGAGGTACAGCTTAAACTTCTTGTACCAGTCTCCTCATTACTTAGATATCAATCTTTGAGAATGCTTTTAATTGATAGATTCTCTCTCCTTTCTGGATCTTCTTCATCTTCTTCGGACATTTCCCGTTTTTGGACTCAAGTGTGTAAATCTATATCCTCCATCTGTTCAATTAATTTTCCTTTCGATATATATTCTATATTCCTTGGAAGTAACTCTGTAATATGGATTGGTTCCCACAAGGTTGGTATCTTTGTGGATATGCTAATTACTATTGCTTTTCAGGTAATAACCTCTAATTGGAAAGATACTTCTAAAGTTTCCTATTCCGCTTGGTGGAATCTTCTCTGTTACCATCACAGACTGGATAGAGCGTCCGTCAGCACATCTCAGCAAATGATTCGTAAAGAAGCTCTGTGGTCTCCACTTACCAATTATTTAACCTCGTCTGCACTTCGTAATAATGACTCTTCTTTTGTTTACCAACCGCCATGACTTTTTATTTTTCTTCTTCTTTTTATTTTTTTTTGCAGCTTTTATTAGTCAAGGTTGGGTATGTTTCACACCAATGATATAATAATGTTTTTTGGTAATCTTTATATGGTTTTTGATGAGGTCATCTCTCATTTCTCATTTTTCTTTTTCTTCTTTCTCCCCCTCTTTTCTTATTTCCTTTTCTTTCTTTTCTTTCTTTCTTCTTATTTCTTTTCTTCTCTTACTTTTCCTCTCTTCTCCTGTTTTTCCCTTCTTTGAAAAATGTAAAATGCTATCGCGTTTCAAGGTGCAACCTTTCATTATTGCTTCATATTTTGGGATAAGTATCATTGGTAGTTATCTTGTAATGTTTATTCCCTCATCATATCTATGCTGTTTTTGTTACCCTTTTGCTCTTTTGTCATGCAAAAGTTTGTATAATGTTGTACCTATGCCTTTACTTGCTTTAATAAAGCTCTTTAAACTAAAAAAAAAAAAAGCCACTGCTAGATCCTAGCAAGCCGAAAAATTATAGTCCGGTTTTGCTCCTCCCACTCTTTTCCAAAATTACTGAGAAAGCCGTCAAACAGATTTTGGCTTTTAAAAAGAGCCACGATTTGCTCCATAAAAGTCAATCTGGGTTCTGTTCTACATACAATACAAATTTTGGATGCTGGTGACTTTTGATGTTGGATCTTAGCGCTGCGCTTGATACTGTGTGTCACAACATTTTGCTCAGGAGACTCTGGGATTTGGGGATAGGACCCCTAGCCCTGCGATGGGTTGAGTCCTTTTTGCAAGGACACACCTTTCAGGTGGCACAGAAGCCTCATAACTCAATGGTTCTCCTGTTGTAGCCAGGGGTGCCACAGGGCTCCTCACTGTTTAACATGTATGTCTGCCCGTTAGCAGAGGTAATTGAGAGCTTCGGGTTCTCAATTGTGTCATTAGCTGATGACACTCAGCTTATTAGCACTCTGTCAAAAAATGCCACCCAGATGGCTGCGTCTCTCAGCCTTTGCCTGGCAGAAGTCGCAAAGTGGATGGACCTAAACTGTGTGAAGCTCAATGCAGGAAAAACAGAGGTTCTGACCTTGGGTAACCGGGTGAATATTTGGTCATCGGCATGGTGGCCCGAGGAGCTGTGCTCTGTTCTGGAAGCCAAACCCAAGGTTAAGAATCTCAGCGTCTGGGATGATAAATTATCTTTTGACAACCAAATCTCGGCGGTGACGGGAAAGTGTTTTGGACTTCTGAAAATGCTGAGAAAAATAATGTTCGCCTTACCAGCAGAATCCAGGAAAACAGTGGTTCAGGCCATGATAGTGTCAAGCCTGGACTAATGCAATGTGTTATAACTTGGAGTGACAGAAAGTAGACTCAACAGATTGGAAAGCTGCAAAATGCAGCAGCTAGTCTCATTTTGAATCTGCCTAGTCGGGCGGCCATGATGGACACGCTTAGGCAGCTTCACTGTCCCCCAGTGAGACAAGGAGCGGCCTTTAAAGTTTGATGCTTCTGTTATAAAGCCATGAGCAATAAAGGGCCAGGGTACCTGCAACTGCTGGTGAGACCTTACAGTGCCCCAGAGGAATCTGAGATTGGCAAGGGAGCAGCTGGCTATAGCGCTTAGAGTGAGGAATGCACAGATGGGCAGATAGTTGTTCGACTTCCTAGAACCCAAACTGGAATTCTCTGCCTTTAGAATTTCAGCAGGCCCAGTCAGAGGAAATATTCAGGCAAAAAACTCAAAACATGGTTCTTCAGATCGGCATGTAAGGGGGTTTTGAGAACTACACTTATACGGGTAGACTCGGTATCGAGCACGGGGACACCTCCCTTGAGGTAGCTATAAGCTGTAGAAATCTCATTATCATTTTATTATTATTAAATGAATTGCATGTATTTAAGACGCATGTTGCGAGAGACTTTCTGTGGATATGCAAACCACCCCCCCATTCAGCATCTGTCATGTCCCGCGCCAAGTCAGCAGTCCAGCGAACCCGAGGAGCATCCAAAGGTTTCGTAACCAGCCCATTTAGAGCCTTATAGAACCACGAGACAAGGCGAGAGCCCAATCCCAGCATCAGTAGTGGCTGAAGAACCGCATGCATGGGAGGTTCAGCTCCTGCATCCCCCCCATAAGCCCTGTAGGACATGAGTAAGCGCTTCATATGTAAGAAATTGTCCCACTGGCAGGCCTGTCTGTTCTCTCCGAGGGGATTAAGACATTAGTCTGAAAGCAATCTCCCAGGGTTACCAACCCCGCCTCTGTCAAGGAGTCCATTTGCCTTGCACTACTGAAAGTCAATGGATCGCCACGAGGGAGGCCCACCAACGGGAGTTCAGGGGCATTAGGGGTCACTGTACCAGTACACTGCAGCCCACATCACCAGCAGCCCCAGGCAGTAGCTAAAATGATACCAGGGCAGGGAATCCGAAGTACCGGGCGCAACAGCTTTTACCAGCACAAGACCCTGGTTGGGTTCAGTGTCCAACTGACCAAGTTTCGATAAGCCCACTCCATGAAGCCATTTTGTGACCCACTGGAGCTGAGCTGCAAGGAAGTACAATTCAAAGTCTAGTATTCCCAGGCCACCTCCAAATGGGGGGCGGTGGAGGGTAGGTAATGCAACTCTCTTGCGCCCGCTATTCCAAATCAATTCCCGCAGGAGTGCACAAGCCACAAGCCTCCGAAACCAGAACATCGGCATTTTCACTGGGAAGTTTACAAAAAAGTAAAGAAGCCTTGGAAGCATGACCATTTTAGAGAGCGCAATACGTGCCATGATTGGTAGCTTAAGGGTGCACCAAAAGGAGACACAGGACTTCATGCCCGTCCCCCCATCCCTCCAGGTTCCTCTCTTGGAGATCGTCCAGGTTGTAGAAGACCTAAATGCCCAAGTATTTAAAGGTTTGCGGAGCCCAAAGTATATCAGGTGGGCAAGAAGTAGGCTGACCCAATTCAGCAACCACTGGAAACACACGTTTTACTCCAATTTACCCAGAGACCCGAGCACCTTCCAAATTCCTCAAGGAGCCGCAGGGCCCGGGGAATATCATTCACACTCCCCGGAGGTAAAAATGCAGGTCATCTGCAAATAATTAAATAACATGGATCAAACCATCTAGCTTAATGCCCCAATCTATTCCCTCCATTCGTAACCTTTCAGCCAGCGGCTCCGTGGCCAGGGCGAATAAGAGGGGTGACAGGGGGCAACCCTGTCTAGTGGCCCTGAATATTTTGCAGGATTACTAAATTGTGCGCTCTGTTTTAATCCTAGCCATTGGGTGAGCGTAGAGTAGCCTGACCCATCTTACCCAATTAGCACCAAGTCCCATGCGATACATAGTGGCCTCAAAGAAGTCCCAACGCACTGTGTCGAAGGCCTTCTCTATGTCCACCGACACAATTACTGCAGCGGGGTCAGGTGGCTGGTCATGGGCATACAGGATTGAATAAAGTCTACAGAGGTTGTGAGAGGTGTTACAGGTCGATATAAAACCATTATGGTCTCCATGAATCAGGGCCTGCGTATGGGGTAACAACCGTTAAGCTAATATTTTACTGAGAATTTTGAAGTCAAAGTTCAACATAGAGAGAGGTTGGAAGTCCAAGGGCGCCACATCCTGCAAGGTAGATTTGGGCAGGGGCACCAATGTCATTGCAGGGAGGATACAATTTCATATGCCTCCGCGTACATTTCCGCCAATTTAGGTGCCAGTTCGCACGCGAATACCTTGTAAAACTCCAAGTGGAGATCATCTACCAGGCATCTTATTAATTGCCATGTCTTTGATGGCATTTCTCACCTCCATATCTGACACTGGAGCACCTAGTGGTTCTTGTTCCACCTGCAGGAGAGACCGAAGTGGGAGTCCCTCCAAGAAGGATTCCAATGCTGTTGGAAGGTCTAACTCCGGCAGATGAAAGAGGGACATTTACTAAGACCTGAATGCCTCATTTATGTGTTTTGGCCGAAAGATGACCGTTACCCCTGTCAACACTAGGCGAGTAATAGGGGCACCCAACTCTGCGTGAACCAACCAGGCAAGGAGCCATCCCGAGCTCCCCTCCTCTTCATATACCAGATTTACGTAATTTTTATAATCATGGCATCGCAGCCATTCCAGAGCCACATTATACAGTTCACATGTCTCCAGCAACCGCGGAAGGGCTCCCGGGCTACCACCCAGCTCATTGTCCTGCACATGAATATTAGCCTCCAACTTCTGTAGGTCTCTCTCCAGATCATGTTGGCTACCCATTGACTGCCCCACGCGTGCCTCATCACAACCTTAAAAGTCTCCCATTCTAGACGACGGCTCGATGCTGAATCCAGGTTAGTGGTGAAGAATTCAGTGATCCTGGCTGCTAAGGAGTCTCTAAAGTCAGCGTCCTTCAGGGAAGATGAGTGTAGCTGCCGTGATGGTACGAGTGGGCATTCATTCACTGGCTGCAGCGTCAAAAGGAGAGGACTGTGGTCTGAGAGGGTGCGACCCAAATATTGTGTGTGTAAAATACAGCTGTTAATGGACTTGGAGCATACGAAATGATCAATACTTGAATGGATCTTGTATAGGCTTGAGAAGGAGTGATCACTGTCAGTGGGATGTTATGTACGCCAGGGGTCCTCCATATCCCAGTGAGTAATCAAAAAGGTCAAGCCAGCAGCTGCTCTATGGGCTGCTGCCCCCGGGAGCAGAGGAGTCAAGGGCTCCAAAGAATTGTCTAAAACACAATCAAAATCACCTCCAATGACGTTCAGCTCTCCCTATCAGATGAGCTATTCGCACCGACAGAGTGTGAAGGAATGAGGCCTATCATGATTTGGTGCGTAAACACTGGCCAGTACTAGGGGTTTTCCGCAAAGTCGCCCCTCCACCATGATTTATCTGTCCTCTTTATCTATGTCAATTGTGGGTGTCTCAAAAGGAACACCCGCCCGCACCCAGAGGAGCGCCCCCCTCGCAAAGGCTGAGTATGTAGTAGCATGAAGCTGACCCCACCGGCGGAGGCGATCAGCTTCAGCCAGTGTGAGGTTTGATTCCTGAAGCATGGCAATATGCACACCACATCTTTAAAGATACATCAAGTTTTTATGGCGTTTGGTTACAGAACCCATGCCGCATATATTCCATGTCATCAGTTTGTAGTTGTGTGTGTTGGCCATAGAGCTAGCTGCATGACAATCTAACAAAGGACCGTTCCCCAACCACCTCCCACACCCAACAATCCCAGCACATAGAGCCATGACACCAGCGACAGAGGCCGCATAGAACAATGACCTAAAACAACCTTCCCAACCCCCTATCCCCAGAGCAGCCCAGCAACGGCTGGCCACCCAAACTATACAGGTCAATAAGTTAGTAACATACAGCATCTCCTCTCCAAAACCATACAGCGGTAATGAGGGGCAAAGGCAGTTTTCCAATGCGCGGCTGCATCGGCCTGAGTAGTAACTATAACAAAACCCACTTAACGTGACCAGCAAGAAAAAAGAGTGGCGCTATTCAAATAATTTTGTCTGTGGTTTGGAGGTCACATCTGGAAACTCAACATTCTCAATTTAAAGTGAGTCAGAATTGGAGGCGTCTTCCTGGTGGTCTGAGCTACTGTTGATCTCTTTGTCGGATGTCACTACTTCAATCAGTGACACCGCAGCTTGCAACGCTGCCACTCACCCCATCTCTGATTGGGACTGGGTGGGTTTCGTTAAAGGACCTGCTCGCAAGCGTCCCCTTGACCTGCGGTGCTTTCAGCGGCGTAGGGGGGACTCTCCTTCAGGTGCAAATCTTTTGAGTTACCTCGAGCGGTGTGCCTCCAACCAGGACCAAGCCTCGTCCAGGGTCTGGTAGAAGTGGGAGCAACCATCCAGCATTATTTTCAGTTTAGCAGGGAATATGAGAGAGTACTGAATCACTTCATCACGGAGTTTCCACTTTACTTCTAAGAAGGAGGCTCATCTGGCTTGCACTGCCGCCGTAAAATCTGTAAACAATGTGACCTGACCATTCCTCACCCGGAAAGGGCCTGCCTCCTGTGCCTGCTGCAACAGTACATCTCTGTCTTTGTAGTGCAATAGTTTAGCATTTATGGGTCTGGGAAGGTGACCCGGGGCCGGCGGTCAGGCTGGCACTCGGTACGCTCTTTCCAGGGCAAAAAAGGGTGTTAGCCGAGTCGGGGCCACCACCGGCTTCAACCAAGGCTCCAACTAGGGCACCATGTCAGACCCTCCGGTTCCCTCAGGAAGTCCTATTATTCGCACGTTTTCCGCCTGCTGCACCCCTCCGCATCTTCTGCCCGATATTCCACTCGCTGTACTTGATCCATAAGTTGAGTGATTTGAGTTTTCATGGTTTAGTGCGAGGGGTGCAGGTTTGCTAAGGCGGATTCATTGTCTATCACCTTGGCAGTCAACTTATGGCGATCAGCACAAAGCAGGCCAAGTTCAACTGATAACTTTCCTATTTCCAGTTGAAGGGTGGACTTTGATTCTTCAATGGCCCCTAATATCTTGTCCAAAGTGCACTGCAGGCTGAGAGGAGAGGGGTCAGGTGGCACCTCTGAGTCAGACAGCTCCTGCTGTGAGTCTGGTGGAATTAAGCGGGATCCCTGTGATTTAGCCTTTGCCTTCCCCATGGCGACCACCAATCCCCCGTACAGGAGACTGGAATAATGAGTTGCCCACCTTTGACACACTGATTGACAACCCTAGCCTAAGACACAACCCGCTCCCGCCCCGTCTGCCGGCAATTATTGTAGGTAATATACAGAGGCTTACAATACAGCAGTTAGACAGTGTAGGCTACGCACGTGGAACATACATCAGTCTCCTCCCAGTACAACATAGATTACATGTGCAGCAGTTAGGTAGCATGCAGAAAGGTTACACGGAGCAAGTTCGTAGTGCGGCAGTTAGGCAGCGTGCAGAATAGTTAAACAGTTTAACCCCTTCCATGCTCATGACGAGCTCAGCTCGTCATGCTGCGCAGTGCTCGTGTGCGCATGACGAGCTGAGCTCGTCATGAACCCGTCCGCTCAATGCAATGCCTCGCACAGGGCGAAAATCGGCCGCGCATGGAAGGGGTTAACATTGCAGCAGTTAGGTAACAAGTATGCAGAATGGTTATGCTGTTCCATTGAGCGTACACACCCAAACTAGCCACATAGAACGTTACGCAGGCCAGAAGCTATTGATTACTGTTTACTTCAGCATGCACATATGTACGGCAGATAGGAAGCATACAGAATAGTTGTGCAGTTGCATAGCAACGAGCAGTGAGCAACGTGGGCACAAGAAGCAGAGTCACATGAGGTGCTCTATGCGCCGACAGTAATTAATTATTAATTGCAACTGAGTACACAATGCAGCAGTTAGCACACACACCACAGTTATGCTGTTTCTTAGCAGCAAGCAAAGAGCGGTCACACCCAGTCTAGGCACATGAAATGTTTCGTGTGCCAGCTGTTGTTGGTTAATGCAGTAGCAGCGAGCAATGCGGGGGCAAGGAGTACAATCTAGCCGCAGGAAATGAGTGCAATTTGCGGCAGTAAGGCAGCATGCGAGCAAAGAGCGGCCAAACCCAGTCTAGGCACATGAAATGTTTCGTGTGCCAGCAGCTGTTGGTTAATGCAGTAGCAGTGAGCAACGCAGGCACAATGAGTACAGTCTAGGCACTTGAAGTGTGTGCATAGTACAGCAGCTAGGCAGCATGCGGAATCCTCTGCAAAATGGCTAATGCATACACTCAATGAGACAGCTGCTGTGCTAGTTAGTGGGTCAGCACATATGATTTCAAAGCAGACGCCTTGCCACAGTAGTGCACTATGAATAACGGAGCCACCGAACTGCCCACTATTCCAGCATTTGATTTTACTACGCCGAAGGCTGCCGAGGACTCAGTTGTAAAATGGCTGCCGCCGCTGCACTCTGAATAGCTCCATGCTCCTGATGCCGGCCCCTCCTAAGAATTACACAATCACTGTGCAGGGCGCATGTAGTTTAAGAAGAAGTTCTAAAGACGGTAGTTACACTTTCCTTGACTGAGGTTTACGCCAAGCACTTTTGCTAAACCGCTGTTTCCTTGTCATGAACCTTTGCATTCTTCTTGAAGGATGACTGCCGCAGCTGCGCACTGTGTTGTCTGACTGGAAAGAGAGCACCGCCCAGTATAATGAAGCACCCACCTCATGCTGCCTCCGCCGCTTGCTGTAGTCGTGTTGCTAACACTGAATATTTGTCACAGTAAAAGCACCACATGGCAGTTAGGCAGCATAGAGTGTGTGCACAGTGTGGCAGTTAGGCAGCATGCAGGATCGTAACAGTTCACAGAGTTATTACTAAAAGTTCCTCGCTTGGCACTATATATGCCTATGATGCCGCTGTACGATTCAGGACTGCTCCGTTCAGGTGTATCACAGAGTACTGCGACGCAGGCAGCAGTTACTGGCCACGTCACCCAGGCCTGCTCTGGATCGCCACCATCTTCGTGCCTACAGCCCACAGCAGCAGATCAATCATCAAATTTCGCAGAGGCGCTCAGTGCCGCCCAACTGCAGAGGAGCCCCCCAAGGTCTTCTAGGTGACTTTCGGCTGCCGTTCTCAGGATAAATGGCTCCCAGTGTGGGGTAAATTACAGGATTTTTTGGGCCGATGCGGAGTTGCCAGGTTACACGACTGCCATCTTGGCCAGCTAGTGAAGTCAGGATTGATCTGTGGCTTCAAATGCGCATTGAGTGTGGTAACAACTGAGTTATAGTTATCTTCCTCTCCCACATTAGGAAGGTTCTCAAACAGTATGAAGACTTCCTCTCCAGCGTGGTGAAGAAATACTTGACACTTTACCACAGTGTCAGTTTCTTTAGTGGCAGGGAGGTCGTTTGGGAGTATGCTGAGCCACTTCTTGCAGTGAACCACTATAGAGGCTTGGATTACCAGCTTGCTGAATGGCAGCTGGGTGCATGATGATAGATGGATCGGCCTGCCAGTGGGATCACTGTTTAGGCCCGGTGCCATTGGCTGGGTTAGTAGTGTTGTGCCCGGACCTGGGTTGGTCTTGTGACATGGTGCGCCTGCTGCGAGGATGTCTTGCTGTGAAATAGCTGACACTTAGCGCTGTCAGGGTGCTGAGGGCTCAAACGCTGCTCAACGTGGTTCTGTGTTACAGGGCGGTCTGGCCTGTGAAGGGTTGCTCAGATGCCACCATCATCTTGTGCTTGTGGCTCTTGGAGCGCTCGCAGGGGAGTAGGCCCACTCACCTTTGTATCTGCACAGTGCAGTTGACTAGGTACAAGATGGTTCTGGTAGCCACTGCCCTGCAGGCCATGAGAGAGAGGTTCAGCCCTGTCCACCACTTCCCAGGGTGCTTAGCACGGCAGCTTACGGACTGACCATGCTGTGGATGGTGGACAGGATCAGAGCGGCTCCTTCTCGTTTGTGGTAGGAGGGCCATGTGCTACCAGCTCCTCTCTGAGTGCTGCTGTCCAGCAAAGAAAGGGAGCAGGCAGCTCCAAGGTGTGATGTACGCACTAGGGACACTCCGCGCCACCAGTGTTGTGTGCCTGACTGGACCGTGCCTTGGCACTGCAGAGCATGAACAAACACTCGGGACACTGATTTAACTTTGAACTCTGTCCCAAGCGGCAGAATGTCCCTCTATTTATACCGGAGGATTCACCCAGCCTCAGGGGGCGACTGATGGCAGGCGCAGCTGATTCTCAGTTAATATCTAGAACACTACACTAAGGGGCATATTTACAAGGGGATAGCGCCACCAGAACGTCACTTTTAGCAATGTTCTGGTGGCACTATGCCCTTCTACATATTTACAAAGCGGCGCTAAGCCACTTTGAGTGTATTAATGCCGCCTTTTAAATACGGTCCCTTTACACGCATCACTTTGCATGAAAGGGGCGTGTAATGGGTGTGGCTGTGGGCGTTCCACCACAACATCCATTGCATTTTGATGCGGCCCCAGATTTACAAGTACGTGTACGCAATAGCAGGCTTTAGAATGGCGCAATGAGGAGAAATACTTTTATTTCTCCTCCTTTTTGCTTTTGCTATCCTGCAGCACACATAGAAAGAGCAAAATGCCATTAATGATTACTGCAGAATGCAGCACACATAGAAGCAACAAATCACCATTATTGATTGTTTATGTGCAGATGGTGCAAGGGTGTCTGTGTTGGCGCTAGGCAGCTATTTTTAGCGCCAGCGCTAGGGAAAACACTGAGGTGTGCCGTATTATTGTAAATATGGTGCATCCCTGCATTTTGGAAATGGCAGAGCGCGGCGTTGCTAAATTTGGCGCAGCTTCGTGCTACGCCATTTTCTTGTAAATATGCCCCTAAACACTACAAGCAGTCACCACCCATCCCAAGGCAATGGGTGGAGCAAAAGACTTGAGCCTAACTGCTGTATTATTTTTGATTAAATATGCAAGACGATGGTTAATTTCGCACCGAAGGGAAGAATTTAAAGTTTAAAGACTAATAAGCTGCGGCCTTACAAACTCAAGGAGCGTCTCCTCGGAACAATTCTGTGAGGGGATTTGCTCAGGGGAAGAGTGACTGACGTGCATGGGTTAAAAGTGCATGTACACTTACATTAACATTTTTACTTACCGCTTCTACCAAACTGTCAGCACTTCTTTGTTTCTCGCTCTGCTTGTATGCAAAGTTAATTGGTACAGTTAAATTGGCGGGTTTAAATGTTCGGTATGAACTGTCGGTCTCGTCGGAGTACCAAGAGCATCTGTTCAGAGAGGACAGGCTGCCATCCATCTGTTCCTTTGACTCTGCCTTTTCTACTCGGATTAGCGGGGTGTTATAGGGGGTTCGGTCTCTGTTGGATGGAGTGGCTGGAGGGGTGGCCCAGGAGCGGGTTGAACGACTGGGTGAATGTTTTTGAACTTTGGTGGAATCCAGTCCTGCAACAGCCATAATCTGAAAAGAATGAAAAACAACAATATTTGTTTCAATCTGTTTGGAGAACTTTCTTTTATATATGTCAAGCACTACTTTGAATTAAATGTAATAAGAATTAATTTGTTCCTGGAACAGGAAATGCTTTTTACTTTGCTCTGTCAGCTACACGAAAGAAACCTAGTAAGCTAGATTCCATCCTTCTTTTGTTTGTGGTTGCACACTCAGAAGAGAAGATAAACGAGTTGCAGTCTGATGGCGACCCTAAAGGGTCAGGCCAGCTGAAACTGATACAACAAGCCCTGTTTAAAGAAGGAATGCCAGGTGCATTTCTTTCGTTTTAGCTTTGTCAACGCAGTGGAATTTGAGTCCATTAGCAGAGAAAGCACAACACTTCAAGTCTTGGTTGTAGTAATGGTAAGTCATGTGAAATTCGGAGATAGAAAACCATGGAAGGAGATATGTATTGGAAATCTGAAGAGACTATGGGAACTCTTGGGAACATCACAAGAGAGGTGGGACATCAACTGGATATAATGGGAAGAAAAAAGCACTCCTGCAACAGCACAAAGCAAGGTCTCTGCATACACTGTGGTCAGAAAGATTCTGAAATGTTATCTAGACAAACAAGCATTTACAATGCAATAGGTCTCGCAATTGCGAGTTTTTGAGCTATTGGCATTGTAAATGGCAATGCCTTTTATAAAAAATTAAAAGGCATTGTCATTTACAATACCAAAAGCAACACCTATTGCATTGCAGAGCGCGGTGTCTGTGAAGCGGGCACCGCGCTCATTAAAGTAAAAAATAAATTTAAAAATTTAAAAAAGAGAGAGCGCAGTGTTTCTGAAGCGGGCGCCGCGCTCATGACTAAAGTTAATAAAAAAATAATGAAACAGTGCGATGTCCCTGAAGCGGGCGCCGCGCTCGGTATTAAATTAAAATAAATAAATAAACAGAGAGCGGTGTCCCTAAAGCGGGCACCGCGCTCAGCAGGCAAATACAAAAACAAATAAAAGCAGCCGCCATTGTCCCCATCAGTGTCCTAAAAGAAAATAGTGCTCACCCACTACATAAAGCTGACCGTGTAACAAGCAAGTAAAAGGTCCATTCGTTATGGGCGGTAACAAATGGAGACAAGGCGGTACCAATGCGGGACTAACAAGCCTATTTACGTATGAGAAGGCACTATTTAAGAAGAACAGTGACACAAAGCCAATGACAAATGTGGGCGGAGAGTGGGCGGGGCTGCTATTGCATACCCTAATACAGCATGCCTCGCAGAGCGCTAGGCTCGACATAAAAAGTGTCACTTTCTTTTCCATGCCTATACACAACACCCCCACACACAACAACACATGTAAATACAGCTGTGCACGCATTTGTACTGAACACACCACTCATTACCAGAGTGCAGCAGTTTTACAGAACTGTAAATAGGTGTTAATATGGCTCCAGGGAACAGTGTATAAGCTGCAAGTCACAGCTCTGAATCCTAATAGGAGAGCTCAGAATGTCCAAGTGCTTGTTGCAGAGATTCCGGTGTAACCTGCAGATTATACGTTTCAATCCTGGAGAGACAGCTTTGTGGTTTATGCTCCCACAGCAGTATGTGCATATTATAATTATGACATACGTCTCAATCCCTGAAGGGTCACTATAGCTGCTATTTTGCTGAGGGAACTAGATTGAGCACCTAGTTGGGTAGTAATAAACACACATGATTAACATTTAAGACACAACCCAGCTACGGTTGAATTGTATATAAATGGACATTTTCAGTGCAATTATAGAAGTCTAAAGATTCTGGCTTCCACACGCAAGGAGCTTCGTCCACTCTGGTTTTTAATGAGCTTTCTTGTAATCCTAAATGTATAATTAGAAAAGCACTACAACAAAAAGCAGAATGCAAAGAAAACACTCTCGGGATGGGTGAACGACTCTTGACAGCAGTGTCATTATTATTCACCTGAACTAACATTGTGTACCAGATAAGGGTCATTTACCAGAATTTTCTTTTTTCCTCATCTAACCAGAAGACATGATGCATCACAACTTTTTTCAATCTCTGCTGCCTCTCACTGTCTCTCTGCACACCTTTCACTCAGCTTCAAAATTATCACAATTTACTTTATTTCTCAGATCTTGAGAAGAGCATCACTTTCACATGTCTGCGCCTCTCTGGTGGGGGGGTGACAACATCCCGCTGCGCAAGCTCTCGCCTCTCACACTGAAGCTCAGCATCGCCACACACAATTGAAAACAGACAGGCGTTACTGTGTGTTGTCAGGTGCAGTGATGACAGAGAGTTTCCTGGGCCAAGCGCATTTATTTGCTTGTGGCAACATATATCAGAACAGAAGGAGCAAACCTGGTACTTTCAGACACTCCCCTTGCCAAATAACATGACCTGGCCACCGCCCTAGGGGCCTGGCACGCTCCGAGCCAGTGTTAACTCTAGGTGCTTAGAAGCCCCCTCGCTAGGCATGCTGTAGTACCTGGAAGACCTTGAGAGCACTCGCACACACGTGCACTGCCCGTTGATACACACTGCCTGCACCTGAAACGGCTGATCACACTGATTGCCCACACATGGTAACTATTGCATTTTTGTAGTGGTAAGTCCGTTCCTGCAACCTGGCATTAAAGTGAGTGCAGGTGTGAAGCAACAAGCTTGCAGTGCCCTTGCCAAATGCGTTCCTCCAATCATAGATTTAAACCACATGCGTTTAAAATAAATAAGTTATAGACAATATCACTATGTGTTTTTTACACAATGCTTAATGCTGGGCAACCTATTTCTGAGCCCGGGCACAAAGGGGTACTGGGTCACTGTGAGATGAACTTATTTGCCCAGCGTCACACATTATTGTGTAGCGGAGACGCCAGGATTAGCTCAGATGTATGTTCACAATCTAGTTTCTGAAGCACGTCTCCTCCACACCACACCTCCACTTGCTTACAAACTGCTCTCACGACTCAGCGCCATGCTGTGACGGCAGACCGTGAGGCACTGAGCAGCTGCCTTGGTGCCTGCAGCACCTCCGCGACTGCCCGAGTCCAGGAGTCTCATGAAGACCGGCTCTGGCAGCAGCAAAAGTACATAATCCGCTGTGTAGAAATAAAACGGCTTTAGATGAAAAAAATAGACAACTGGACACCTACCTTTTCCCGCAGGAAGTCGGCCCTGGGAGCTCTGCCAACCGTGCCCTGCCCGCCGATGCCAGCGGCTCTCTGCCTACCAAGCCAGCGAGGAGGTGGAGAGAACTGGTGGCTGAGGAAGAGGGAAGCGATCAGAGTGTCTTCAGCGAGACGCGGTCTCGCACACACGAAGGAGGGCTGAGACTTCCCCGGTGCAGCGCCCTCCAGAAAGCTTCCAGTTATTTCATCCACTGAATCGAAACCACTGTGCACTGGCAGGCACGCAGGGCTACCTTAAAACCTCAGTACTGCTGCTTACGGGAGAGACTTTCGGGACCGAGTGTTCCTTTACTAGCTACAAGCATTCAAATGAAGCTCGCACGGTGGGCAACACTGCTCCAGACGCATATTGCGGGTCATAAATATTCTGGTATCTCAACTAAATGGCACCCGTTATAACGATGTGAAAATGTTGAAAAGCGGAGCCAGCTGCGCTCGCATTCGAACCTGCACCACAGCGACGAATGTTGCGTGTTGAGTCAGCTTTCTGTAGCTGAAAACGGATGTAAGGAAATAAACGTAAAAGAGGACTCTGCTAAGTCGCATGACTATTTACTAACCAGTTGATAAGAAGCAGAGCACTATCTCAAAATGCGCTGCCTCTCTAAGCCACTGTTTTTGCAAAATACGATTTATGTACTGCATGTAGGTACACAGCGCGTACTATTGTAAATACATGGTTTTATCATTAAGCCGAGCAAATGGCGCTTATGTTATCGGCTTCAGGAAAAGAATTAAAGTGAGCAAAACAAAAACAAGCATTTGCAATGCAATAGGATTCGCATTTACGCGAGACCTATTGCATTGCAAACGGGAGTGGGGGGCGAGAAGGCACGGACTGCGGGAGGGGGCGGGGGGTGGCACATGAAGAAAATAGTGCTCACAGTCTAAATAAAACATACTGTCCAACACTCGAAGTAAAGGGGCCAGTAGCCATGGAAGGATACAAATTACGACATGGCCGTCACGAGGAGGGACTAACAAGCCTAAAAGCAATCGGAAGGCAGCATTTAGGAACTAAGCCAATGAAAAAGATGGGTCGAGAGTGGGCGGAGCTTCCACGGAGCTTCCACTCCATATTGAATACTGCATGCCTCGCAAAGCGAGCAGCGCATGCGCGCTGCCGCAATAGGCTCAACCTAAAAATGGCAATCATAAGTCCAAACAGTTGTTTGTAAATTATGGGCATGTTTGGGCAGATTAAGCGACTACAAAAAGTCTCTTTCCAGATGAATTGTGTCTACTTTACGTCGTGTACTATTCCTTTTGGTTCCCAATGTATAGGTCAGGTTTTAATATTCTTTGTATGCTGTACTTTGCATTTGTACTTTTATGGTCCACGACCGAAATAAAGTTGAATGATGATGAATTGTGTCATGTATCTTATTGTGTTACCAAAAAGCCACCAAATCATTGGCAGGTAGACTTTTGGCTCATTCCACAAGAGGTAAAGTTACTACTACTACTTTGTTGAATAACCTCACTACAGCAGAAATGTGCAAATCAGCTATCTGGAGGTCAGTTCATATTTTCACAAGACACTACTCTTAATTATGACTCTAGAGCTGATGCCCAAATGGGCCAAGCCTCCTTGAAAGATCTTTCTTGGGTAGCTAATAAGGCCTTTCTTTTGACTCTTTTATTCCACCACTGGGTATGGGCTTGCTACTCTATTCACTGCCTATAATTGTCAATAGAGATCCCAGAGGGTGTTGGAAAAGTTATTTACCTGTAATCCTATTTGTTCTGCGGGGGATCAAAATTGTAATCATACTAATCGTCCCTGCTCCCTGGTGCAAGAAAAGAAACATTGGTTGCCTCGACTGCTGGATCCTGAGTTTCTGTACAACAGAACTGAAGCTGGACATAGGACATGTTGAGGTATTGGTGGTATATGCTTCCTTAAAGGAGCAGTATTAATCTGACCAGCTTCAAAGGGCTGTAGTTATCAAGCAACATTGACCCCCCACCCCCTTTATCTAATTTGTCTTTGAAAGGGTTAATGAAAGAGTTTTTCTCAGCATTTTTATCTAGAAAAGTAACAATATTCAATTATAATATAATTTTTTTAAAGAAAATAAAAGTTGGCCAAAATAGCCTGCATGTAGGCTTCCTAATTTTTCTTTACATTTTTTTAAAATTAGTTTCTTCTTTTGAAATGTAATTATGTACACACATATCTGTATTGTACAAAAACGTGCTTTTGGATTCAGCGCGTGGGCAGGTCTATGCAGTGCTTCTGATTATCAATGGTGCTCCCCTGAAGGAAATCGATAATTCAGGAATTCCCCAAATGAGAATAAGGGGTGTCAGATACCCTGAGACAGAAATGTCAGGCCTTGAGAAGCTTGACATATCAGAGAAAAAATGGAGACGGCCATGTCTGCTGCGGCTAAAATGTCACCCCAGACAGCTAGGGGAGATTTATTTGCCATATGGCTGCACTGCAGACCACTAAAGAGAGAGTACCCAAGATCAAAACTCAGTTTTGTCTGAGCTGAATGTCTGTGTATTGATAGCATCCATTCTACCACAGCATTGAGGCAGAATTTGAATGCGTTTGCATTGATGGTATTTGGGCTACTCAGCCTGGCGAGTATTTGGGAGCAATCTGCATGTGTATAAACTGGCAACCCAAAAGACTTAGGGGCATATTTACTAACATTTCACGCAACGCAGCGCGTGAAAGAGAGGGAGCATATTTTGAAAGATATGGCACAGTGCTGCTCTCTCTTAGAGCTGATGCACTTTTGGCTGCCTAGCCACAATGCTGGCACTCTTGTGTCATGGTGCAAGGGTGCCTGCGGTGTCGTCATGATAGTTTTCGTGCAGTAAGGCATACCTACCTGCACAAAAACGTTCCTTTGAGGCTATTTCCACTTTGAATGTGTGCTGCACAATGCACATTCAACTTTCCCTTTCATTTCTGGCCCACAAGCTAACAACTTTCACAGTGCTGGGGTCCAGGTTGCCCCACCATTACCAGCAGTCACTGGGCAGCCATTTCCTAGGTGACTCTTAGCCCCTGCAAGGGCCACCATAGTACATCATCAGGTCTATACTATTGGCTTGGATTACATTCCGTGGGGCTTATTTACAAGCCCCTGGCGCTGCCGGTACGTCACTTTTTCCCATATTAAAAGTGACACACCGGCGGCGCAAGGGGCTTGAAAATAAACCCCCATGTATTTATTGTTGCTTGCACTAGCTGGTGTTTTGCTAACGTTTGTGAATACATTTGTTGTTGTAAAGATATTTCTTCGGACCCTGGGTGCAAAACTTGAGTAGGTTTGTCTTCATGTCTTTCCTTTTTGTACTTTATTTTAAGTCTGGCAATTTTGCTGCTTCATGTGTTGTGTTACCATAGTGATTTTTTTTCTGCCAGGTAGGGGTGGTGTTAAGGTGGCTATAGGCTTCTATACGAATCAGTAGATAATGGTACATTCAATATAGAGCCGCGGATTACCTGAACAGCCACTGAATTATTTGAGCTCTGCTCAAACTACCTCAATAATAACAGCCTGTTTATTTAGCAGCTAGGCCTATTTACTGGTATGCAAGATGAATGATTATCATTTCAGGTATCATAAACATACTTCTGGGGTGCAACTGCGTGTTTATACATCCATATACTGCAACAATGAAAATATTTTGCTCTGGTTGACAAATTAATCCAAAGAGTGATAGTACAAATGTCAAAGGGTAGAAAAGTTCTCGGTGTATGTTCCTTTTTGAGACTTTAATATGAAGGTTGTTCTTCATGACAAAGTTTTTATTTACCTGTTGCTGCATTAAATGTAGTGGTAAAGCAGTACGTTGATGAAAAGGTGGGGAGAGAGGTATGTCATCTTGGCTGCTCTGTCTACGGAGGCATTCAAAGTTAAAAGATGCCCTTCGATTTGCTAAAGAAAGTATGAAAAATATCAACACATTAAACTTCACACATTAAAGAAAACAGTTACACGCAGCACTGAGATTTTTTTACAATATTATCTGGTTTTACAATATTCCAAACAAACACTAGTAAAGCCAATATGTTTCCTTCAATATTTTGATTGTTACAAAATTGATATTGAGTAAAGGAACTCATCGTTTCCCTGTGTTATTGCAGGAATGCAAACTATAACATACACTTGCTACATGACTACACATGTTAATGGCTATATCATTATCCAGTGCAGGTTAGTTTTAGACAGTATGGCCAAAATGGACAATGAGGACATGCACGAGTTGAAATAACAAGGTACTCAGAAGTTGATTAGAACAAGGAACTCCTTCATGTTTTGTTTCTGATACTGATATATGGAAGTGAGTCTCAAAGGGCAGTAAAAGAATACATTACTTGCCTTCTGGAATGTTTCTTCTAATTGACATATTTCTTGTTTTAGAAAGTTCCCCCAATACCAGTTGGTTCCAGAGATTTTTCTGCAGTGCTCCCAACAAGCCCACTGGCCCCACAGGCTTCACCAGAATTGACTGAGAAAAGGAGTTTGGGGATAAGGGGTCAACAATGACTTAAAACAGAGATATTCTATTGATCAGTGCAAGGAGGATTGTTCAAACTGTTCCAAAATGAGAGTCACAATCTGTGGGCAAAGGCACTTCCTACCAAGAAGAGGGGCCAATAAGTCAAAACAGTGGGTCCTTCTAGGACTACGAAAAGGGAAGTCCTGGAATTTGTTTCTTATTTTCATGCAGACATGAGTTGCAAGGACTTTGAGAATTCTAGACAGCCCTTTCCCACGAGATGTTATTATATTGTCATTAATTAGAATATCTTTGCTCTTATTCCAAAGTTCAGGGGTCTGCTCATCTTCTTGCAAAGGACAATTCTTATTCCTCTTCATTCAGAGCGTGCCCCAAAAGCAGGTTTTTCACAGGTCAATTTCTACTCCTGGGACCAGCCTTTAGCGTAGTATTGGCCCTACATAAGGGACTCACACCCTAAGAACTCTCTAAATGGACCTTTTTAAAAAAGCAGTTTTTCACCTATTATTAATTTTACCTTACAGAGAGTAGAGGGTAAACTTAATGGTGGTCTCAGCAAGTGGAATTAAGTATTGTGGAGCTAAGCCTCAAATAACTGAAGGGGGAAGAAAAGGATGCTCAAACTGGTTGTAAAGCATTCATGTATTGTGGCCTAAAGTGATTGAGTTCTTTTGTCACAGCGTACCTCCCCTGGCAGAAGGAATGTGCCTTATCACTAGAGCTTGAAAGCTCCTGCTCAAAAGAATCAAAATTCCCCCATCATTCTTTCCATGGGATCTCCAGGCATGCCAGAACCATCTCGCTCTCTCTTTCTCTCTCTCTCCTAAACTCCCATTTCCCCCAGGGTCAGTTGTGGTGTCAGTGGTCTCTTCTGATACTAATGATTAACCTCAGGGGAAAGTGGTGGAAGATCTTCGCTTCCACAGAAGTACTGGCAAATCAGGTGAGTGGCCCGAGACGGCCATGCCAATACAGTGGTAGAACGCGGTGGCCCTGTTGTGTACAGGCCAGTGTGTCAAGGTTTTCCACTGGCAGAATCAGCTGACGCTCCACCGATGGGAACCCTGCTGTTCCTCGCAACCACTAAATGGCTCCCTTACTTATTTGAATGTTCTCTCTGATGGATACATATTCTTGACACCTAACCTCCTCATGAACCCTTCAGGCTGGATTCAGAGAATTTTTTGCATTTTCATTTGATAGGTACCAGGGGGCTTATTTATGAGCCCCTTGCAGCACTTTTACGCCGCCGGTCCGTCACTTTGTTGACGAACTGGCGGCGTAAATAATGTGCCACGTTGCACCATATTTACAAAGTGACGCATCTAGGCAGATGCATCACTTTGTAAACCCCTGCACTACATTATACCTGCGTCAGGTATAATGTATGCAGGGTGGGCGTTCCCCCGCAAGAAAGCCTTGTAGAAGTGGCGCAGTGAAATCTATCAGATTTCACTGCGCCACGTCTAGGACGCCACTGCGTCAAAACCTTACGCCTGCCTCACAGCAGGCATAAGGGTGACGAAGTGCAATAGGTATAGGCCTCCCCCATGCATTGCTGGAGTTGCGTCATGCTTACGACACAACTCCAGCAATGCGTGAGTTTTACGCCAACAGGTACGTCAGAATTCCTGACGCATCTGTCAATCCTTGCGACATGGAGCGCCGTACAGTAAATATGGCGCATCCATGATGTCGCAAGGAGGGTGCAGTGAAAAGTGTTGCATCGCTGTTTTATCGCAGCAATGCAACACTTTTCATAAATGATGCCCCAGGTGTGCTGCAGTGCCTACCATGGGCTGCAACAAGTAGTTACCTGAAGAGACAGAAAGGTCCATAAAAGTGTCAAATGGTGTCTGTATTCCCAGAATCAATTTCCCATGCTCCACAGAGGCCAGCATGAAAAAAGTATGAGGTTAGCTCCATTAATGTCAGTCTGTAGGTTTTTTCACCGTTGGCAACCCAACACATGGTTATTCCTGTCTCTTTATGGTGGAGCAGTGAACTGCTCCTACTATAGCTTTTTAAATGCAGAGCTTTGAGTGATGGGAGACATTGGTAAGTCATATATGGCATGGTCTCTTCCATGAGTGTACGCACACGTTCAACAGCTTCTTCCTTATGGTAAAGAGGTCAAATAGTGCACGAATTATGACTGATGGTGGGGGGACAAGAGGAGGGTGTTCATAATTAGAAATGGTCTACATACTTAAAGTGCTGGTCCCCATAAAGGTGACTTTATCCTACTCTTTCACATGTTGTACCCTTTTACAGATTCCACAGCAACATCAAATGAGAAAAGGAGAATGAATAAGAGAGCAGCATCAGGAGTCTTAGACAAAAAATAATTACAGAACTTACTGGGCAAACTTGCCATCACTTTGTCAGGAGGCCTCTACAGAATTGTGTCAGATGAATGGGTGTGGAGTAGCCCATATAGCTGCCTGGCACATAACTTTGCCCTGGAAATGCGTAGAGAATGCCACCAGTGTCACATTCGTCCTGTCATTATACCAGATTGAGATTGGGCTCTATGCAAAGTGTGGCACCATGAATGTAGAAATGGTTGGCATAACAGCCACTCTACTGCTAGCCATGGAAAGTTGGTTTGATCCCTAGTTCAATCAATATAAAAATACAAAGCATGCTTCACATCCAAGTTATGCAGGATCTGAAGGTGAGGAGTAATAGGGACTTCACGAAGGCCCAAGAAGTGTACAGAGCCTACAGCTTTCTTATGCACCCGTCCAATGGAATGGCCATTGAAAATACCACAGTCCTTGAAAGGACATTTAGGTCACTGGATGGAATTGGCTCAAATGGCTTGTGCTTCAGCGTGGCAAAAATTAAATTAAGATGCCAAGATGAGGGGGGGAGGGGCGCCATACTGGAGGAAACTGATTCTTTAGACCTGTCAGATGTCTTCTGACAGGCTTGTTGAGGGCAGAGAATTACTTCCTTGGCTTGTCCTGGTAGACTCCTAAAGCCACAACCAGGTTTTGCAGGTACTCACCTAGACCCCTTTCTCAGCCAGCCTGTTGATAAAGGACATTCCATCATTGACTGAGCATGTAAAAAGGTTAATATTTTTCTCCAATGCACAGTGACAGAACGACGGCCATGTGCTCTCATGTTGTGTTAAAGCTGTTAAAGCTACGTGATGGTAGGGAGGGATGTATATGCCGTTCACCCTCTGTCACAGAAAAGCCATCTTTCTTCAGGGGAGGCAGACTTAGTCTCCCCAGAGAATCAAATCTGGCAAAACCCTGGCCTCTCTTTGGTCTTCTGCAGATCTCTTGGAATCAGAGGGGTGGGGGACAAACATACAGAAATATTCTTGTACAGTTCACCATACAGCTGTCCCATAGAAACAGGGACAGCTGCCCATCCGGTAAGCTAACAGCTCATGCTTGGTGTTGAAATGGAACATAATTTCTTCTATGCAAATTGAAGATTTCTTGAAGGGTCTCCCACTCATGTGTCAAGTAAAGAGACCTGACCTTTTCAACCCAGGTTAAGAAGCTGGCTGGGACCTGTTTTGGCACCCTGAAAGCTTTGAGGAAGTTTCTTCCTCTCCTCCCAAGACCCGCTAAAGAAACTGTTGTTCGTGCCTTGATTTTGTCCCGCCTGGACTATGCCAACGCACTTTATGTGGGCATCCCTGGCTACCTCTTGAATAAAATGCAGGTAGTTCAAAACTCTGCTGCCAGACTACTGCTGGGTTTGTCTGGCAGGTGTGCGCGCTCATTTGCGCTCCTTGCACTGGCTCCCTGTGGAGTCCCGAATAAAATTTAAAACTTTGGCCATTGCCCATAGGGCTCTCTATGGCCTGGGACCTATCTATCTACAGAAGAGATTCGCTTTTTACAACCCAGTAAGACAGTTGCGTTCCTCCTCTCAACTTCTGATGCAGACCCCTAGGTTCAACCGCCAAAGGCTTGGTGGGAGCTCCTTTGTGCGGAAAGCTGCTTTGGCATGGAATGCTCTGCCCCTTGAGCTGCGCGCCATCCAGGACCCGGTGATCTTTAAGAAAAAGTTAAAAACCCTTCTCTTCTAGCTGATGCTCTGACCTATGTTTCTTTTTTCAAGTACGCGCCGGGACACTCTGCCGAGTATCTGTTCGCGTTATAAATATATATAACATAACATAACATAAAGACACCTTTAACTCTTGTGTTGTTGATCCCTTCAATGTGGGAAACTAGCAGGATCATGGCTTGTTGATGTGCCCACTACCAAAGAGCTACCAGCATCCTGTAGAGCTGTGTGGAGGGCTTGCTGATGCCCCTGTCAGCTGCTGTAGTGCCTGAATATCAAATCCAAAATATTGTTTAACCATTGTATTTTGGTCAAAATATAGTCTGTGCCAAAATATCTTGGGACAGAATATCGACATTGTGTATATTGTTTTTATATCTTTGTGAAAAATATCAATGATTAAAATATTGGATGTTAAAATATTATGACATGCAATATAATATTTATGTATTATGTTATGTATTTATTTTTTATTAAATTCTATTAATACATACGTGTTAAATTATTTTTATTTCCTTTTTTAATTTTCTACATTTTTTCGGTTGTGGAATTTGTTGGGCGAGTGGGTGATTAGTGTTTAATTTACAAAAAAGGTTATCTTTTGTTTCTTTTTTATTTCACTGTAGGATTAAATTTAGTTGGTATTAATTTACTTGTTTCTTAAATTTTTTCAAAAAATGTGTTTTATTTTATTTTTAGGGTAGTGGGGTTTAATAGGGAATTGGGTTTGTAGTTTTTTTATTTTAAGGCTAAGTTAACATAAAATTATTTTTAAATTAATATTTGTATTTAAACAGCTATTTTATTTAGTGAATCCAGAAAAATATTTTATATTAATCATTTGAAAAACTGGGTAGCTTAATTTTTATTGGTGCATTGGTTGTATAGTTTCTATATTAGAAATATTAATGTACAATAATTTTGGGGGCTGTAAGTGATAACATCTATATTTAATGATGACTGTTAAATGTTTATTTTAAGTAAAATACAAGGTTACAGTGTTTAAATTATAAAATAAATTTAAAAGACAATTTACATTTAATTGTAAAAAAGAAATTGAGGGTCACTTTTTAATTCATTAGATAATTTTGAAAATGTAAACTAAAGTATTCGATAAATGTGACCTAATACTGTTTTATAAAACAATTTGATATATAGTTAATATTTAAAAAGCGATATTGAATTACATGCAACCAATATATATTTACTTTTACTACATTTTGCTTATTACAATTATGGTGCTGGATTTAGAACGGTAAATCTAACCCCTTCCCTTCCCCTATATACGCACTTTCCTCAAGTAAGTGGGACTGAAGTTATAGCAGTACCCCCTTCAATACATTTATATTCTTCTATTATGTTGGACTGGAGTTAGTTTAGTAAATTTGACTCCCACCCCTTAATATGTGCACTTTCCATAATGTTTGTGGGACTGGAGTTAGAATAGTAAATCTCCTCCTCATGTATGCAATTTCCCTAGTGTTTGTTGGACTGGAGTTAGAATAGTAAATCTGCCCTCAATATATGTAATTTGTCCATTGTAACGGAAGTGGAATTAGATAATAAATCTGCACCCCTTCAATTTATGCTATTTGCCCCATTAATGTTGGACTGGAGTTAGCATACTAAATTTCCACTCCCAATTCTTTCATTTTTGGGAGTATTTAAACGTTTTATATTGGTTAAAAAAATTAAGAACAGTGGATTTATATATACATATATTTTTATTCTGTAATATTTATAAAAAATGGCCCATATTTATAATGCGGTGATGTTTAAAATAAACATAATAAGTTAAATGTAGGTATTTTTTCATTTTTATAATTGTGTATGTAAAAAAACATGGCAGCAATATTTCTAGAGGTTCCTAGGCTAGACTACTTGATACATTACTTGCCATCACATATAGAGCAATATTCCACCTGCCAAAACAAGCCTCGCAGGCGTAAGTCCGCCTTGAATTTGGCTTTGTCAAACAAGTCTTGGCAAGACAAGGGTCGTTTCTAAAAATGTCCCATCGATTTGAACTTGTAAAAAAGACACGCTAGACAATTTACTATGACTAGAAATCAATAACAGTTTTAAGGAGTAGGCTCCACATCGACATTTCCTGATGGGATCGATAAAAAAACTCCAAGTAAAAGAGCTGTGGAACCCTCCTATTACGATTTTGGAGCGGACGAAAAAAACACATTAACACAACGCTCTCATGCCTGGCTGATTATGAACTCTTACACTGAACCAAAAACGCAACAATCTATGTCAGCATGCTACTACAAATTCCAAAAGGGCAAATTCATGTTGTATCGCTTTGGAGCCTTTCTTGATTTCCTTCCGAAGTTGGCCACGCCCCCGGTTGACATCACTTGCAGACTATGCAACAGGGTAAAAGAAACCATCATTCACGTTTTCTGCATTTGCCCTACCCTTATAAAGGAACGAAGCACCTTAATGCATTCCATCTTTAATCAATTGGGTGTACGCCAGGGGCACAACTAGACACGAACTTCGGGTTGGGTCTAGTAGTTCAAGCCACAGAGGTGGGGCTACAACTTCACACAATGGGGGCGGAGACATCCTTTGAGCCAGTATGAGAACACACATTTGCAAAGCCAGCAGGTGTCCCTTTAATGTGCTAATGCATACAAACAGCAATTATTCATGCCTGTATTTTCTAGCTAGATCTATTGGCTTTGCCAGTGCTTTCCCCTGAGGCATTTAGCACTGCTGCAGCTTCAAGAATGTCCACCAGACCTGTGAGCATCAACTGACTGCAAGATGGTACCAAGACAGTCCTGCGTCTGGTCTTAATGTCCGACACAAAGAAAAGAAAGCTCTGAAACCTTATTGGAAGGTGCCTTTTCTTAGTAACTGCAACATAAGCCACATAGTAAACAAATGGTTCCAAGGAACAAGCAGCTGTTTGTGGGAGGATCTCCAATTGAGCACATGAATGTGCTAACACAGACGCAGAGTAGTAGACCTTTATGAATCCCATTAATGATGTGGAGCATGTACTGGGATTAATAAAATTATGGGGGGGAGGGGCTTATATCTGGCTGTCATAAAATGAGGATGGGTCACCAAGAGCTCAAACGGTAATAGCATTCACAAAGCGGAATTAGTGGAATACCTGTTCACAATGCAAAAACAAGTATGTGTTGATATTTCTATTGCACATAACTATCTGTTAGCAACAGAGCACTGTACGTTATGGGAGGTGATCTCAACTGGGGGCTTAAATCTTTGAATTACACACATTTACAGTAGCACCTCACATATTTAAAGTATAGCCACAGTGAGATTAAGGGCCTGATTTAAATTTCGGCGGATGGGTTACTCCTTCACACCAGAGATGGATATCCCGTCCGCCGAAATATAAATCCTATAATAACTCATGGGATTTATATTTGCCCAGAACTGCACAATTTTCATTTAAGTGCCAAGCTAGATTCAAGCCCAGGTCCCCAGCTGTCAAGGTGCTGGTGTTCAAAATGTTAAGTTGAAGATTGGTACTTGCGGCATCTACTGCCAGGGCTGGCATCACTTACTGACAAGGTGACGTCCAGACTTCTGGTGAAGAAGGGAGCAAAATTAATTTGGGTAAAATGCTGTATAATTTGCCTTAGCATCATTGTTGTGCTGCTTGTTCACAAATCACTCACTCTCATGTCACACTCCTCTCTTCTTTACTGTCCCAGTCACATTTTCCTCTCATTTCTTTCTCCTCTTTTCCCTCCATATTCTCTCACACTTTGGGTTTCTTCTTTTTCGCTATTCTCTATCTCTTCTCTCTATCTTGCTCCACAGTTTCTTCCGTCAATCCCTTCTCTCTCACTCTCATCCTCCTTCCCTCCTCCTCCTCACTTCCTATAATAGATAGGCCATGTTGGAGACAAACCTGAGAGAGAGGTCTGTGGTTCTTCCACTGAATATGAGCTGGTGCAAAGTATCTCAATCCCCACAGAGATCAGCTTTTACTTTGTTGGAATGAGTAGCTCAATTCGGCCTGCAAACTGGCTCTCTATGTATATAGGGAATCAGCTCTAGTTCAGTGCAAGAAATCAACTGACTGTAAATGAGCTCAAAAATATATTTACATGACCTCTGCTCCATCTGTGCTTAGACTCTGCTCTGTCTGTAAAGGGGTTGAGCACTATGTATGCAGGGACGCTTTATCTATGCTGCAACTCAGCTGTACAAAAAGATGGGACCTGTTTGTGACAGAGTCCCACTCTTTCCAAATGTGCAGCAACTAATTTTATCAGCACAGGAATTCATTTGTGTCTACTAGATGTTCATCCCTAACTCGAGACAAGTAATCAACTTTAGTTTTGATTCCTCTCCTTAATAAAACAGGCACAGAAATGTGCTTCTCAATCCCAAGCAGGCCTAACCCTTCCATTGGTACGATAAGCAGCAACACACTAGACATGTGATGCTTTGCACTGCAGTTTAACTTCTCATATATATTTACCTCATCTTCTAATCCACTCTCTACTGCACAGCTCTCTTCATCCGCCATCTTCCTCACCATCTACAATTTGTTGTGAATGCTGTCTTGACAGTTATTTCTTTAAGGTCAATTTGATATTTTTTTGGGCCTTCATTTGCAGTGAGGAAATTTTGAAATAGCAGGATAGTGGAGGCAAGGGATTGAGACATCGGTAAATAAAAAAGAAGACAAAAGTAAAATGTGAGGAGTGGAAAGTGGCAGATGGAAAAAAAATGAAATGGGGGGATGATGGAGCAGGAGAGGAAGCCGCTGCAAGAGGAGAGAGGGCAGGAAAGAGGGCAGGATGAACAGTGCTAAGGCCCAGGTGGCGGCCTATGGATGATGCAATAGTAGTCGAAATGCACTGCAGTAAATGGGAAGGAAAAAGCAGGCTTGGGCAGAAAAGCAAAAGGCAACTAATAAATGTGTTAAATTTCAAGTCTTGTCTGCGCACCAAGCTTGAGCTCTAAAATCCACTCTTCATGCAGACATTAAAAAAGGCAAGGTACCTGGACTGTGTCACAGCAGCAAGTGTGTTAACCCACAGGACGACAGTTGCTGGTTTGACATTGGCATAGAGTTGTCAAAGGTGAAATAGGCACCAGTGTACTGCGAAAATGAATCAGCTTGAGGAACTGCAGAAAGGCCCAGAAACTGCACAGCCAATATGCATTTCAAGTGAGCCTTTGAAATGTATGTGTGTCTCAGATCTAGAGCATGGCATTCTCCTTCTCCCTTCATCTCAAGGTTTTCCAAGCACCAGCTGTCACTTGCAGAGATGGGAAAGATGACCAAGAGGTAGACCCCATGGCTGCCGAGCTGTCTGGGGCATACCAGGCTGCTGCAGCAGAAAGCTTCAATTTGCACAGTACCAGGTCCTGTCCAAGCACAGTGCTAAGCTGATCCACCTCTTCAGTCTGTCTATTATGTGTCCATCCAGGAAACACACAGGGGGACAGGCACACTGGTGGGTGCACAAGCTAGCCCCGCCCACTGAGACTTCAGATTCCACTGAGACACCTGATGCAGCAAACAAGCAGGATGCATGAGGCCAGCAGGCCAAGAAGCCTCAGAGCAGCTCTCACCGAGATCCAGCACAGATGCTGAAACATAGGGATCATAGCTCGAATGTCCTGGACTCGTGAGGGAGGGAAACACCAGAACTGTACAGTGTCCAGAGGAGCTCATTTAAGAGGGAGCCTCTATAAAAGAGTCAGGTGTGACTTTGACTGGTATCCTCAACCTCCAAAGATGGATGTCAACCACCACCATCACTTTCTGGAACCCCTGAGGGTCACTGGTAAGGCTGAAGGGAAGCGCAGCAAACGGAAAATGCTCCTGGCCTACCTCAAACCGCAGGTAACATCTGTGGGACTGCAGGAAAGACACATGAAAGTATGCGTCCTACAGGTACAAGGCAACCAACCAGTTGCCCGGATCCAGGGCAGACAGATGTGGGCCATTGTGAGCATTTTGAATTTCTCCTTCAGCAGGAAGGCATTTAGAGGGCGGAGATGTAAAATAGGATGAAGGTGTCCGTCCTTCTATGCACGACAAAATAGTGGAAGCAACAACCTGCCTCTATTTGCAAGGCTGGCACCCTCTCAATGGCCCCTTTTTTCAGTAGAGCCCTCTTGCAGCAAGATGGATAGGAGCTTATCTAAAAAACACTGTGATGTGGGAGGAAGTTGAGGTGGGTCATAATGGAATGGAAGGGCATAGTCTTGCAGGACTATCTGGAGGACCCATCTATTGGATGTAATGGCCTGCCAGCCTGGATCAAAATGTCTGATCCTGCCTCCCAAAGGGTGGCTGTGCACCGCTAAGTACAAACTAAGGTGGCTTGGAAGCTGATGCCACAGGGCCGGAGGACTGGGTTCAACAGTGTCCCTAGTGACTTGCATGATGTCTGCTTGATCCTTGTCCCTGGATGCGAAAGAACTGAGCTGACAGCTGCTCTTGTGTTGGGGCCTGGCGGTGTACATATGCGTGCCTTCTGCAGTAGCCTTGAAAGGGTCGGGCTGTTAAGGGAACTGTCACAAAGGATTAGAAATACCCTAGGAACGTGCTGTTACTTTGCTTTCTGTATAGCATTTGTGGGCCGAGTCAGCCTGTTTGCCATAGATGCAGGACCTATGATAGGGCATATCGATGAAGGATGCCCGCATGTCCCCAGAAAAGCCGGTGGATCACATCCACGCATGGCAAAGGAGCAGCACACTAATTCCTGATTGCTCGTCTCAAGCAGTAGGAACTGTCCAGGCTGGCATGAATTAGTATTTGGCTGCATCCTGACTGTCTTGAAAGGTTTGAGCCAAGGAGGCCCTTAAGCCTTCCAGAACGGCCGGCAAGATCTTGCTGGCCATGTCCCATCAGGCAAGCGTATAACAGCCTAATAGGGAGATCTCATTTACTGACCTCAATGCCAAACTGGCTGAAGAGAACATTTGCTTACTGACTGCCTCAATTATTTTCGGCTCTCTGTCTAGAGGAGTTGTGGGGAATGAACTTGGATTTATTTTGCTGGTGCAAGCTTGGACCACCAAACTCTCAGCAGTTGATTGATGCGTAAGACATTCTGTATTGTACAGCTGGTCTGTGGCGCCTGGCAACCTGCCTGTTCACAGGAAGGCAAGAGCAAGGCTTCCCCCAAATGCCCATAAGGGTGTCAGTCAGAGCTTCATTAAATGGAAGCAAGGTTTAAGATGAGGCTGGCACAGGGTGTAAAACCTAGATAAGGACATTTGGCTTGACTTTAACTGATGGCAATAGTGGATCTAGGAACTCAACTTCACATCTAATCACCACAGGAAATGATTCACTCTCCTCCGTTAGCAGTCCAAGAGGCAAAATCAGCCCTTTGTCAGGGAAGGTATTCAGCCCAGGGGCCTCTTTCATGCCCATATAACTATCATAGTGTGGGGGTAAATCATCCCCATCATTATTAGCAGGCTGATCAGAATCCAAGCCGAAAAGGTGATTAAGCCTATGAAGAAAGTCCAGTGGAAGAGGAAGTGCTTTTTTTAATCAGAAAATATGGTGACTGGGTGAGCTGGAGTGGAGTCATAGTGCAACCTTGGTTAGTGTAGAGAGGGATTCGGTTGGGGGTTGGACACTGTAGTCAGTGCCGGCGATGTCGGGACCAGTGTCAATAAAGAAGGAGCTGCAGCAGATCTTGGTGCAGAACCTGATGCGTGTTCAAAGGGCTCAGAAGACACACAGGGCGGACCTGTGAGAAGTTGGCCTGGTATATGCTGTCCACTAATTATAGTGGGCACCTTGCACCAGTCCAAACAACCCCTTATTGGAGATAGGTTAAAGACAACCTTTATTGAAAGCTATCCTAGTGGTAGCTATGGAGAGCAGCCTTCAGGCTAAGTCTTGAAGGAATGTAAAGCAGCTTGTTTTACCAGTCTATAATCTCTTGAGTGACCAAATGAAAGAGGACCACACCAGGTATATATTCAAAATATATGTATTTAGTCTTAAACACACCCCTCTAGTCTCTTTATGAGGCTAGAGTTCGAAGTACATAAGTTACAAGTCAAATATCAACAGTAATAGCACAAATACACGTTTGAGCCCTAGGGGCGTACCAAACCATATACCAATAAAGTGGTATAAGAACCACGACTGAGCTAGACACAAGGCCTAGAGCCTGTAGAAGTGCTTGGACCACAAGGAACCACCCAAGGTATTGACACAGGGGACCCACGGGGGACGCGTGCAGTGTTGGAACACAGCCGCGAATCACCGTTAACTTCTATGGGGAAAGTCGCGGTTAGGTTTTTAAAAGGAAAGGACACTTAGAGGAGGACTTGGAGCAAACCCCTTTAGAACTAGGTCGTTCTAGAGTCAATACCCACGGGAGCACCGTAGTACTCGAGTTACCTCACCCAGGGAAGCCGGGTGCATAGGTGTCTTTTGGTGTCGGGTTTCGTCGTCGTTTTCAATGGCGATCTGCTGCAGCGGGCTGCTGGCGACCAAGTCGAAAGTGTCCGGGTGGATCCAAGGGTGGATCGAAGATCTGAAGAACCTGAAAGCAGAGGGGACAGAGTCTGGGTCACTAGCCAGTGACCAGGAAGGCGATGAGCAGATGCCCACCGATGTCGGGTGCTTCAGGTAGGTTGACGGTCGTCTTGACTCTTCAGCCAAGAGGTCCAGGAGGTCTAGAAGACCAGGAGCTGGATTCAAGCTGTCCCACGACGTCTGTCGATTGCTGCGGTGTCGGCGACCGGATTGGACCCAACAAGCCTTGGCAACGGCAAGTCACGTGGAAACAACGAAAGGACGTTGATGCAGACCAGCAAGGTCTGGGGGACTCACCCAGCGAGGGTAAGTCAGGGCACGTCTGGAGCAACCAGGAAAGCCCAAGCAGAAGAAGAGTTGCCTTCCGGAGGGCCCACTAGCCAACGGACTAGCGACCGCGAAGGAGCTTCGAGTGGACGCACTTGGAGCTGGCTCACAGGACACTCGTGGAGTGGAGGCCAGTGATCTTCGGTGCAGTCGGTGCTGGAGGCGGGGGCTACTCGGAGCCCAAAGCACAACTTCGTGGGAGACCAGGAAGAGTATGCACTTGCAAAAGTTCTCGGTGTCCAGGGGTCACGGTTCCACTTTACACACAACAGCTACGGGCCTCAGCTTCGCTGGGGACTCAGGGCAGCCTCGGGAAAGTCTGGAAATCCACCTCTGGTGATGCAAAGACTTCGGTGTCCGGCGGGAGCTTCAGCGATGCAGACTGGACAATTGCTTCTTAGGTGCCTGCCAAGCAGGGGAGTCACTCCTTGACCCCAAGGGAGATTCTTCAGTCCTCTAATCTTGTAGAGGAGCGTCGAAGGTCCAGGATTCGGCTTCAGAGTTTCGTCCAGGGTAATCTAAAGTCCTAAGGACTGGGGTCCCATACTTATACCAAGTTAGGGGGTTGGACATACTCTGGGGACCCACCTATGGGAGGGTCAGGGAAGAGGGGTGGTTACACCCATTCCCTTTGTCCAGTTTCGCGCCAGAGCAGGGGCAGATAGCCCCTGCAACCGGTTTGAACTGGCATATGCACAGGGACACCAAATGTGCCCCCAGTGCAGGACTTCAAAGCACCAGATAGTGCTCCTGCCCAGCCCCAATACACACTATCCTGTCTGGGGAGGTGGTTACACCTCCCTTCGACAGGAAACCTATTGTCCAGGCCTCCCCTGCCGGAGTTTCAGTCAGCAGCAGGAGGCCAGACCCGTGTCTGTGGCAGCGGCATCCATTTTGTGATGCCAGGGCTCTGTAAAGAAGTTACCGGGTAGGTCGGTGGGTACATGTCTCTCCCTCTAGAAGGGTGGAATGCTACCCCCGCCGCCAGGACTGGCGGGGGGGTAGTATTCCAAGATGTTTGACACCAAACACGACATGTTTTGGTGCAGCCAGTCCAAAGTTAGCATTGTACCGCGAGGATATAATGCACTTAAGAGTATATGGTCAGGCTGTACCACAAACAGCATCAGAGGACGGACTCCGAACGCTGCAGAGGGGCTCTGCTCATGCAGGGGCCCCCTCTCACATAAAAACCAAGCACTCTGCCCTCAGGATTGGTAAGGCCTGCCATAGGAGTGACTTATAGGTTTATATGTGTGTGCAATGGTAGTGATATAGGTAGCCTATATCACAGTAAGGGGGGCATGCACCACCTTACCCAGGCTGCAGTAGCAGACCTGTGGTGTCATTTTGGCTGGCCTTCCAGGGGTGGCATAGTACATGCTTCAGCCCCTGGTAGGCCTCTGGGGTACCTATGCCCTGGGTACATAGTATACCATATACTAGGGACTTATAAGGGCACTCCAGATTCCAATCAAAGATGTACCTAAGGTACATGGAAACCATTTTAGAGAGGAAGCAGCTAGGCTGGGGTTCTGATTAGCAGGGCCCCAGCCAGACTAAAGTCGAAAAACAGTGAAGCATCAGCAAAAAGTGGGGGTACCCATGTGAAGCAGATCCTACTCTCCTACAGGACCTGCCACTGGTCACCCAACGGGAGGCACCTGCTGATCCTTGGTGCCCAAGGGCACATCCAGGGAGCCAAAAGAGTGCCATAAACACACAGCATGGCCTCCCTAAAGGCCTCAACTTGCTGCGGCATTGCCCATGGCCAGAAGATTTGGGGCACAGCGGGTCAAGTGTGGAATAGGATCCTCAATCGGGAATTTGGAGCAAGATTGATTGGCACCCTGACACATTCCTGGCTTCTCTTTGAACAGAGTGGCGGGATGTGGTCAAATACCACTTTGACTTCTTATGTTTCTTCTGCGATTATGACTTCGACTTACCGGACAAATTAGTCTGCGAAGAAGACCTGTTGCAGGAATGGCCTTGAGAGCGAGTACTGCTCCATGCCCTCGAATTTGAGAAGGAGCAGGACTTGCAAGAGGGACGTGACTTCTTCCGGGTTTCTGTGACATACAGCTCCACTTCACAGTTCCAGATCGCCTTTAGATACCTGAAGGCACATTCTTCGCACTTCTTAGAGTGGCCCTGAGCCGAAGCACCAGAGGCAGACCTCGTGCAGACCCCTCACCAACATCTGTTTCCGATAGTCATTGTTTGAACGCTATAGTCTTCGGTGGTGACATTGTTCCCTTGAATACTGGTAAAAGATTTTGGAAGCAATTTGTCAATTGACAAAAGAGAGCAGAGTTCCAGATCTACGTTCAAAAGCATAGAAAGAAAGGAACCGACTTTGGTGCCTATATGCCTCTCCGCTCCAGCACTTCTAGGGAAGAACGAGGTGGCGCAGGAGCGCAGCTGTAAGAAGTTCCAGATCTAGGCTGGCGCATGAGGAATATTCTATAGGTAAGGAATCTGCAGTTATGAGTATCCATCAAAAAAGTGTTGCAATATTCATGGTGAAATCATAAAATTTTCTTGACTACAGTAAATCAACATGAAAAAGTAACAAAAGAAGAATTGTTTTTAGCATTCACAGCAAAAAGATACATGTGGAGGTGACCTAATGGATCTGATGGACCAGAGATAATGAAGTTTAAAAAAACAAACATATTTTATTAGGTCTTTGTAATATCGGCACACAACAGGCCGCGACATGGAACCACAAGGTATGTCATTGACAACAGACCCATCAACCCCCACCCCTCAATTCCACCGGCAACTTCCCTCCCGCCTCCCCGCATCGCACCCCCATGCTTGTAAGTCAAATCTATCTACACATTTCTTGTCCCACCCAGCAAACTAGGGTCAGGATCTAGCTATTATCTGCATTGCAGAGCCAGGGCACTAAGTTCATGCAGCCACAATGATATCCTCTGCCACTCTATCATACCTAATCAGGGGCCTGAGCCACCAAGCTGCCAGGGGACGCGGGCTGTGATAGGGGGTTCCAGATCTTTTATATAGTCCACCAATCCCTCCCAGGCCCTAGCCACGTCTCCATCTCACATCTTGAAGCAACACCCCACTCTCATACTGTACCCATCTCTCAAGTTCTCTGTGTCAAGTTGTCAACCGGAGTCCCCTAGTAGCCTTCCAATTCTGTGTAATTTCGATCTTTGCCAATAGAAAGGCCATATCTTGGACCTGCTGGTGACCAATGTTCCCTCTAATTTTTTTCCTCTGTGTGCGGCAGTGGAGGGTCTCTGTGCGCTGCAACCATGGCTATGTGCGCCAGGAACCAGTCCGTGCGTGTGTGCAGCGCCAAATGTCACTCCAAACGTTTACTTAAAAAAGTGAAAAGATGGTGCATTACTTGCAGATACGTTTAAACAAAACACAGAACAAGGCATAGTAGGGCGGCCTATTTAAGGGAGTTCCTCAAATACTAAAATAGATGCTTTGATCTTATTTTGCCATAGAAAATAGTTCAAGAAATGCATGCCTTCGCCCAAGTAGCGCGGTATTGGCAGACCGCAGACCTTTACTATTTCATCTTTTTCATGTAATTCAGATACAAATTCATGCTGCCTATCTTCTCCAGATGGAACTGAAGTGCCGTTTATAGAAATAAGGCCAAAATACTGAAAAATGATAGATGAATCTGAACTAATACCGTAGTCAAAAAGGCAGAGACTGCTATACTGCAAGAACATTCGATTACTCGCACAGAAAGATTGCAGAGGTGAATCTCGAATGGGGAGAAGTCAATTACTCCTTCAGTGCATCAGATAGTGTGAAGCAATAACTGCCCAATGCTGTTTAGCCAGTGATATTTCTGATTTTTATATATTTCCCGCATCTTCATTGCTTTGATTTTGTTCACAAGAAAGTGTCACTCTTAGCCTTTGAATGCTAGTCATCATAAGTACATTGAAATTATGAAAATGTCACACATAAGCAATCTGAAACCTTGGCAGCTATGCTCGCTTTTCTAAGAAAAGAGTACAGCAAGTTTAAAAACAGGCCATGTGCTTTCAGAATAAATTCTTTCAGAAAGTACACGCTGTGTTTTTAAACTTGCTCTACTCTTTTGTTAGTAATCGACAGGGTTGCCTCGGCTGCCCTTCTTGTTCAAAGGGACAATTATGGGGGTTTTCACAAACAAACAAATTCTGTAGAAGCTTTTTAATTGGAACTCACACTAGTCCACCCGTTAGCTTCTCTTCTCACCTGCCTCTCTACTTTGTGCTAGATATTGTTGCTGCATTTCCAAGGCCAACGACAGAGTTCTGGGACTAGACTGCCTGTGGACAAACAGTTTTGTGGGAAAAAGATAAGCCCAGCATAACAGTGTACCAAAAAAACATGCCCTCACTCTAGCATTGATGTTTTACCACCTAACAAAGCCGGTGTACTTTAAACATGGGTATTAAAATATTCTCGGAAAGGGAAAATAATGTAAGTTTTGGGCTACCAATTGGGTCTCCCATAATAATTGAATGCTTGCATGCACTAGACCTCATCCTGAAATCTCACCAACCATATTAGTGCAAAAAGCTGAGAGGTATGTTTGCTCTTGAGCCACACTAATACTCAGCTGGAACATCTCAGGAATAAAACAGAAGATCTAGTCTAGCAACCTTTCATCAAGCAGAATGATATCTGCTGCTTCCAAGGAACGTGGGGTATGTCAGAAATCTCAGTTGATGGGTTTGTGGAACAGTACATCCCAGCAGTTAATCCCAAAAATACAGGCCCCCGATGGGCAGATTAGTAATTTGGGTCACCACGAAGCTTTATTAGACAGCCCAACAACACATTGTGGCGAACACTCTTTTAAATATCCAGTATGTCAGGCTAACTAGGGTCTCGATACTAGCAGAAGAACTAGATGTACTGAAAATCTATGCCCTTTGAGATGTAATGCATATGACAAGTTCGTATTCGCAGCCCTCAAAGATACAGTTCTGGCAATCAGAACTGCAGAATTAAAGCCACCCAGCATACCGTAGTGGTATGTAGCGACTTAAGTACATCCCCTGCCCAATCAAAGAGATGTTAGAAAATGTAACCACTGAGGAAGAACAATCCTTGGCATCTCGGAGGCCGACAATGAGATGGGGCATGAAAACTAGGCAGGGGGAAAGGCTTAACATCACCGCTAATGGGCTGTTGCCTGTATCTCTTTCATGACTGGACTTGTTTCGATGTTTTAGCCAGCAGAATCTACAAATCAGGAAACAGGTCAAGTCTGATCAACTATTTTCTGGTCAACATCAAAGTCTATGCTGGGGTCTTGGACATGGGGGTTGTGTCATGCCCAAAATTGACCATGATCCATTAGTGGCCACAATTATGCTGATCCTAATGACACCATGCCCCCCAAGAGAATAAGGTCTTGTATACCATCCAGCAATTCTCCAGTCAAACAATAGGTCAATTAAATGGAGAATGGTGAGCTACATAAAGTGGTTCCATTTTTAATGGAAGAATCAGCTTAAGATCCCAAGAACATTCTTTCTTCTAGGGAAAGAAGCAATGGAATGGGACTGACCTCCTATAACTGAGTGAATGCAAAGCCTTCTCCTACTGGACTACCCTCAAACCCCTTGAGGCAAATCATGATAATTGTAAAAACGAGTGATTTGATGAGGAGTGCTGGCAAAGAAAGCAAGAGCTCTCTTGCATTGCATCACTACTCGACCAAGGACAAGATTAACTTTGTCAAACTCAGAACAAAATATGAAAAGCTAACAGTGGCAAAAACATCAAACTCATTAGAGAATGTGGGATGAACTCATGCAGGCAGATAGAGGTAAAAATCCAAAGAGATTCTGGGAACTCATATCCCATTGCTTGAGAGGATATGGAAATCTCCAGGGGTCATATATAGGTGCACACTAATTAGCCAACAATTTGAAACAGCTACATGCAGTGAGCAAAGGGGAACAAAACCCCCCCACCAAAACCTGCTAAGCAAAATAAGAAGATGGCAGGACCATCAATTTGATCACCCTACTGCTGGAGGTAGAACTAGCTATTGAGAGTCAAAAGCTGAATACAAATTCAGAGTCTGATTTAGCCCCAGCAGATCTGTATCAAGTAGAACCTACAGTATGGCGATAGCCTGATTAAGGTGTTCAGTGCAGCCCTGGCAACCAGCGCCTTACCATGCTTGTGGCAAAAACGTGCCGTTACTAAAGCCATTTTCCTACCCCTGAGGCTAAGGTTTAAAAACACAGAGTGTACTTTCTGAAAGTACACGCTGTGTTTTTAAACTTGCTGTGCTCTTTAGTTAGTAAAGTGCGGTGCGGGGCAGATTGTGGGTTTTTGTTTAAGTATTCACAGTCCTGCCAAGTGCCACGCATCAGGCATTAGACTAACGCATTTCAGTGTGGTGCTCCGCATCACCGCACTGAAATGCATTGTCACGCATATCCGCATATGGCAACTGCCACTGTGAAAGGAACTAGTGTGTGGCATTTGGCAGCGCGCATTGTGTAGCTGCGGCGTGGTTCGCTGTTCCTGCAGGCTTGGGGCGCTGCTGGCAGGCTCACAGTGCTACAATGTATCAGCAGGTTTGATTCCGTGGCGCGGCTCTGAGTCAGACAACCTGACTCCAGGGCCGGGCCCAGCCTGGTTGTGATCCAATTGCCCAGTGGCGCCACAGGGGGTGAGGGCGTCATGTCCTGCTGCCAGAGCGCCGTGGGAAGTTTGTGAAGAAGGCGCAGGGGCTCACCGTTTTGCGGGCGGCAAATGGCTCTCAGCGTTGCTCTGTGCTGCTTAGTGCTTGCAGCGGCCTCTCCCGGCCGCCCGCTCTGTGGACCTTATGATGGCCGCTGCCCGCGGTAATTAATTCAATATTGCTGAGCCCTGTCTAAGGAGAGTCAAGTTCAGTGGATGTAGTCAGAGTTATATGATCTATCACACTCACTGACGACCAATAAGGTTCATCCAGCAGCTGCTAAGACAGACAGGGCTCACAGCAGAGGCAGTCAGCCTGGTGGACTAAAGCGGGCAGCGGCATTCCAAACCAAAATGATTGCTGAGGGGGTGGCTGGAGGTCACATGCCTCCCTGGCCTGCCCTTACATATACCTCTGTCTCTCACGCACTGACTGGGGGCTTACCCCTACCACCTCTTGTGCCCCCTTGAGAAGAGGCCACAGGGCCTCAGAGTCCCGAGCCGAGGACTCGCTCATTTCCGACCCAGTCCCCCTGTGTGCCTAATGGATCGAAGAGAAGGGAAAAAGTGACAAGGAGAGGTCACAGTGAACCAAAAGGGCATATGTGAAAAAGTGAGAGGAAAAAGGAGAAACCAAAAATAAAAAATGCCACGTTTAATTATAACATGGATTGCTGATCAAGCAATCCAGAGCAACATTAGTAGCAAAATAAATTGCAATGGCAGCGCAGCTGCTCGCGTGACTGGGGTAAATTATCCCGTGACTGGATCAGACCCCACCGGCGCCGATGGCAGAGTGAATCTGTGGATGACCTTGGAGACCACCGGAGTGTTCCTCAGCAGCCCAGAACACATGCAGCTGAGCCAGAATAATGCGACTTTGCTGAGGGAGTCCACGAGGTGCAGTCACGGACCGCCAATTGCCGCAAGTAAGTGCCTGAGTGACAAGTTGCATCTCCTAGGCTATTTAAGTTGCTAATACTAATATATAGTTTCTCGATGCTCACAGGAAGCACCCGTTCTTTCCATTCACAGATGCGTATTCACACACATTTTCCCACTGGTGTGCATAAATCAACCAAAACAGCCATCATCCAGACTTACCCATGAATCCATCACCCAATTGTTTACGTGCCTCTTGGTATAGTCTGTGTATACGGCTGCATGCACGTGTATTTCTGGTTGCGTGTCCCGATGTTTCATACAACATAAGATATTTACTAGAAAGAACTTTTGCACGGGAAATAATTAGCCAACTCTTGTGCCTTTTCCAATGCTTGTTTCTGGGATAAGAAGAGATAATGTGTGTGAGGGGTACCGTGTTCATATCCACCCACTTCTTTACAGTACTTTTACTTTCTGTCTGTAAGTTATACTATTTTATAGTGTACGCCAAGAAATAATGGGTGTAGTTTCTGGTATTTATATGTTTCCCTTGTCTTCATTGCTCGATTTTGCTTGCGATAAAGTGTCACTCAGTCGTTGAAATGTCACTCATAATTACACTGAGATTATAAAATGTCCCACATGGCAATCTGAAACCTTGGCAGCTATGTATTCATGTTAATCACAGCCCCTTCACGAGCTGTGATTAACATGAATACTTAAACAAAAGCCCACAATCTTCCCCGCGCTTTACTAACAAAGAGTAGAGCAAGTTTAAAAACACAGCGTGTACTTTCAGAAAGTACACGCTGTGTTTTTAAACTTGCTCTAATCTTTTGTTAGTAAAGTGCGGAAGATTGTGGGCTTTGTTTAAGTATTCATGTTAATCACAGCTCGTGAAGGGGCTGTGATTAACATGAATACTTAAACAAAAGCCCACAATCTGCCCCGCGCTTTACTAACAAGGGCCAACAGCCCCAAGCCCCAAAGCCAGCCTTACCTGCACTCCCGACTCTTCCTCCGGCACACCGCATCCAGGAAGTGCCGGTTTTTCGCGCCGCTCGCTTTTTTAAAGCAGCGGCGCGACTCTCTCGCTGGATGTTCTGAATGTGTGCGCGCTCCACACACGGCAGTGCGCGCTCACGTTGAGAGAGATGCGCGCGCGCGCACCTTATAGGGAACAGTGCTGGTGACCTTGGTTGTGGCAGTGTGTGGGAACAAACTCAATAAGCAGTGTCCCGGGGAACAGGGGACCTCCCTCAATGTAATGCCAGCAACTGTGCGTGTGATCTCCTCCTAGTAGTCCGCCAGTAATGGGCAGGCCCATAATATATGAAAGAATTCCGTCCTACCACTCTGCATCGCGGGCCTGCTACTCCAAGCGTATTAAAAAACCTATTGATTCTCCCTGGAGTGAGGTATGGCCGGTGTAGAACATAGAAGTTAATCAGTTTAAATCTGAGACAACCTGGAGGACTGCTCCAACAGTTTCACCCAATCGCCCTAAGGCACCGGAACCCCTAAGTCCTCCTCCCAACGTTCCTGCAAGGCATCCAGTGGCTTCATCATGTCCGCTCTGATCGCTCTATATAGACAAGAGACCACTTTGAAAGTGCCTGAGCTTGAGACTATGTATTGACATCCCCTGTGATGAGGTGGTTCTGACATGCCCACCCCCCAGTGCTTCTTAACTGCCGCCGACACTGCCATGTGGAGCAAGAAGTGTCCCTGAGACAAGTCGAATTCCAGCTGAATGTCCTCAAACGGGAGGAGCACTTCAGCCCGAAACGGGTCCCCCACCTGAGTCATGCCCGCAGCCATCCATTCCGCTAGTCCCCGCCAATCCCATCCATGAGACAGCAGCTTAAAAATATCTATGGGAATATCAGGCGAGTACGGGACCCGCGTCCGCGTCTTCTGCAAGCACCTGGTCTAGTAGCGCCGCAGCACTTGGACTTCACTCATGCCTCCAGTGAGGGGGCGCCTGGCCGATATCAGCTCACTGTACAACTGCTGGAGCTCAGGTACAAACTGCCCTACCTCTTGTTAACCTGCCTGCCACCCACTGGGTAAGCTATTGGAGATGCGCCGCAACATAATACGTCTCAAACTCTGGGACTGCTAGGCCTCTCTCCCCCAAAGGCCACTGCAAGGTTGTCAAAGCTACTCTCCTGCGACTCGCACCCCAGATAAAATTAATATTAAGCAAGTCCAGCTCCCGGAACAACGTTCGGCGAATCCACACCGCAAGACCGCAAAGAAATATAGCAGCCTGGGGAGCACCACCATTTTAAGAAGAGCAACTGGCCCCGCCACAGACAAGGGAAGCGTCTTCCAGAAGTCAGTGCTCGCCCTAAGAAATCTAATCGCCGTCCTTACATTCACTTCCATTAAGTCAGCCTGGTCATGATATACTTTCACCCCTAGATACTGCAGATATCGTGCTTCCCACTGCAGCATGCTCAGCACCTCTAGAGGCCTACGGTTCACAACCACTGGAAATAACAGCGACTTCTTTCAATATACCCCTAACCTAGAGATCAACCCGAAGTCATCCAGCAGTCGCATTGTGCCCTCCAGGTCAGTGTCAGTGTCTCTGAGGAACAGTAATGAATCGTCTGCATACAGAGCAATGTGATGTGGTTGACCCACGACCTCCACTCCCGTGTAATGGCACCTGATCTAGCGCTGCTGGCCAGCGGCTCCATCACCAGCACCAAGAGCAGCGGCTACAAGGGGAGCCCTACCTGGTCCCTCGACTAACCTTATATCCCTCAGAGATAACACAGCCAGTTCTTACTCGGGCTATAGGGTCTGTATACAGCAGCCTAATCCAGTTTATGAAACCGCTCCCCAACCGCAGTCGCTCCATTACCCTATAGGGAAAGTCCCACTCTAAGCTGTCAATAGCTTTCTATATGTCGACCGCAAATGCTGCTGCTTCTGCACGGTCATAGGTGTCCGCCTCAATCAATGTTAACAACCTCCTGATATGAAGTGCTGAGTTACAGCCAGGAATGAACCCTGTCTGATCTAGGTGGATTCATTTAGTCATATAGGGTAGCAGCCTTGTTGCTAAAACCCGGCAAAGGATTTTATAATCGATGTTGAGCATCAACAAAGGTCTATATTCCTTGCAGTCATGTGGAGGCCTCCCCAGCTCCAACAACAGCACCACTAGTGCTTCACAGGTGGAAGGCAGGAGATGCCCCATATCTTTCGCCGCTCTGTACAAGTCCACCAAGTTGGGGGTCAATATGTCAGCATACATGGCATAAAACTCAACGGGGAACCCGTCTGTCCCAGGTGTTTTCCTCCTCACCATGCCCTTCAGTGCTGCCCTTATTTCCTAAAGTGTGATACCCCCTCCCAGGTCCTCGGCCTACTCTCGTGTGAGAGCCGGTAGGAGTAACAGGTTGAGGAAGTCAGTAATGGGGCCTTCTGTGTATGTGGCAACGTTCTTATAAAGGCGTGAATAGCACCCCTGAAAATGTTAGTTAATATCCGCCTGCCTATATAACCTGATCCATTTCAAGTTCTACAGTGATCGAACCTCGTTTAGCCGGATTAGCAAGCCAAGCCAAGAGTGAGCCAGCCGTATTGCGTTCCGCATGCACCCGAATCATGTACTCCCAATAATCATAGCACCTAAGTTTCTCAACATGTTCTACTAACCGCTCCCTGAATTCCATCAAGGGCTGTTGGAATTCCGGGTGACCTGGTCTTCGTTGTTCCACCACCCTTAGTTCTACCTCCAAGGCCACTACCTCACCCAGCAAGGTGCGCCTGACGCCCACTGTTTCTGCTATACACTTCTCGTGGATCACTGCTTTAAAAGCATCCCATTGTAATTGTGGGGTAGATACTGTGCCAGTGTTGTCCTCAAAATACTGTATAATACTATCCTAATCTTGTCTAGAAAGACCGGATCCTCCAAACACTCCAGCTTCAGCCTCCACACAAGTATGCAAGGCCGAATCTGATACTAGCACTAATGTAGGAGTACCGGGTTATCATTCGGTACCATTCTAGCTAGATATTCAACCTCGTGTACCAACCCTTGGACATCAGGGGTGCAGAGGAATGCATCCAAGCGCACATGGAGCTCATGGAGGCCCGAAAAGAATGAATAGTCCCACGTCCCCGGGTGCATGAAACGCCAAGAATCCACCAGTCCTCACCGAGCCTGCCATCCAGCAAATGCCCGAGCCATTCTGCTGGCCAGAGAGTCGCTCAACGGGGGTGAGACCGATTTAGTCCAGGATCAGCCACATAGTTATAGTCTCGCTCCATAATGACCGATTGCACCAAGTAGGGCGCCAGTATCCTGGACAAGTCCTCTAGGAACACTCCCTGGTCGACATTTGGGGCATAAATATTAATCACCGCTGTCTCTCAGCCATCTAGGCACCCTGTCACCACCACAAATCCGCCCGCCAGATCATTCAATTCCCCAGTTTTCTGGAAGGGGAGCCCTCCGGGGCGCACCCAGGTAAGTACCCCAGCGCATAGGCAGAGTATGTGGTGTAGTAGGCCTGCCCCCACCATCTCCTCTGCAGCGCTGAACCCTCCTTGGCCATTAGGTGTGTTTCCTTCAAGGGCACCATATGAAGCCCCCTCCTCTCGAGGTGAGAAACACCTTATACCGCCTGGCCATGTTGCTCATCCCCCTAATATTCCAGGATATGAATTTGTAGGTCATGGGGTCTCCATTGGACATATCTGCATGCAACCACTGGCCCTGGCCCTATTGCGCAGTGCTCTCTCACCAGGCTGGGACTCATATGCCAAATCTAGTAGGACGTGACTCATATAATACCGACACTCAAACAATCAACATTTAGCCCAACTCCCACTCCCCAGGACAAGTAGACAACGACCCCCCCATCCAAACTCACATTCAAACCACAAACACTCGCGGGCGAGCCCATGCGTACTACTCAACAAGGGGTGTGACTGTTCGAGTCCCCCACGCCAAGTGATCCACCATCCAGCATCGTATGTTAACAGTAAACAAGTTCCAAGGGGGTCTGGATGCACCTCTACTAGATCTCAGTGCTCCCCTGTGAGACCACATCACAAATATTGAACTTGACAAAAGCAGCAAAGTAACTGTATCATAGGAGTTCATCAGCAGCTCCTTGTGTCACTTCGGGAAGCACCGGACCAGAGGCTCCAGACAAGACGGACCCAGAGTCAGAGTCTGAATCTCGAGTTTCATCATCTCCCACCATCAATGGGAGACTTGCCCCACTGCCGCTCATCATTACCACCACTTCCACCACTCTTAGCTGTACCTCGTGCACCTCCCCCCCTAGAGGGGGACGCTCTGCTGTAGCTCTGTGCTTCAATCTAGCCCGCTGGGGCTTCCTCCACAGGGACCCCTGGCCAGATTCCAGCGGTGGGTGTTGATCCAGCCACTCCCATACCTCCAGCGGGGTCTGAAAGAACTGCGCTTCAGCTGTCGTTGTCACTCATAGCCTGGCGGGAAACTTCATCGCATAGTTAAGCTTCAGTTTACGGAGACGTTGCTTCGCTTCTATGAAAGTGGATGGCTGCTTTTAGACCTCCCTGGTGAAATCTGGGAACACCATCACTTTACTGTCCTCCACTTTTAGGTCTCCACGCAGTCTGGCCTGGAGCAGGATGTGGTTCCGGTCCTTATAGTGCAGAAGCCTGGACGCGGCAGTGCCCCTGGGGAGGAGGTAGCGCAGGGACCCTATGTGCTCTCTCCAATGCAAAGAAGGGAGAAAGCCCCTCTGTCGCTACCTCCTCCCTCAGCCAGCGCTCAAGATAATCTGGCATGTGGTCCCCTTCCACACATTCAGGCAAGTCAATCACTCTGATATTGTTTCTATGTGACTAGTTCTCAGAGTCCTCTGTCCTGAAATCCAATGCCTTAACTTTGGACTCCAAAGATGTTAGGCACTCCTTCATTATCACCAGTTCCGGGGGGACCTCAGCTAATCCGTTCTCCGCTATCATGACTCTTCCGCAAGGCACCTGTGATCATCCTTCAGGAGCCCTAGATCTGCCACCACAGTGTCTGGAATCGAATCCAGCGCCTCTGTAGAGGCAGGTATGGCCTGCGATATATCACTCAGGGCCAGATGTACAACCCTTTTTTGCGGCCGCAAACGGGAGAACCTCACATTTGCGGCCGCAAAAAAGGGTAATAGAATGTACAAATGCTATTTTGCGAGTCCCTGACTCGCAAAATAGCATTTGCGACTCTCGTTATTAGGAAGGGGCGTCCCTTCCTAATAGCGAGTCAACATGCTATGTACTAGTGTTTTGCGACCGCATTTGCAGCCGCAAAACACTCGCAGTTTACCACCTACTTCAAGTAGGTAGTAAACCACTCGCAAAGGGGAAGGGGTCCCCAGGGGACCCCTTCCCCTTTGTGAGTATGTTGGAAAATATTTTTTAAGAGCAGTCAGTGGTCCCAGAGACCATTGCCTGCCCTTAAAAAAATGAAACCGAAAAGTTTCATTTTTCTTTTTTAAATGCATCCCGTTTTCCTTTAAAAAAAGCTGCTTTATTAAAAAGCAGTCCCAGACATGGTGGTCTGCTGAGCCCAGCAGGCCACCATCCCTGGGAGGGCTGTCATTCCCAATGGGCTCGCAAATTGCGAGAGGCTCATTAATATTAATGAGCCTCGCAATTTGCGACCCCATTGGGAATCGCAAACAGTGTGAAATACACTGTTGTACATTGGAAATTGCGCCTCGCTAATTGCGAGTCGCAAAAGAGTTGCAATTTGCGATGCGCAATTTTCTTGGTCGTACATCTGGCCCTCAGAGTGGGGCCTTTGGAGGGTCCTAGCTGCAAAGCAGGGGCCCCCCTCAACGTGCGGACCATCAGCAGTGTCCCCTGAGGCCAGAACACCAGCATCTGTTTCTTTTCTCTTGGGAGTCTTCCCCATTGTCCCAGGCAACCAGTGTTACGTGCCGTACCTACACTGTGTCCCCCGTTTACCTGCTGCGAAGGGTCAAGAGGGCCGCTGTGTCGGGGGACGGAGACAGCACCAAGAAGGAACAGGCCCCCACTAGTTCCCAGTAGTAGACAGTCTGTCGCTGCACGGCTCGCTGCGAAATTGACCCTTGTCCTCACTTCCCTCCGATTGCTGCCTTCAGCCAGCCGCTCGCTCTAAGCCAGTGCGCACTGTCTCCTATCAATGAGCTGCAGAGCACGATAGTGCGGGCCCCCGTAGTTCTCAGTCACCAGCACTCAATGGCAGCAGTAATGCCACTGAACCCCACCCCTTACCAGTCCACTAGCAAACGAGCAGTCTGCCGTGTCCAAAAGCACCAGGACTCTCGAGTGCAGTCGTCAGGCAGGAGGGGCCCCTAACGGCGCTGCTCCCCTCAGAACAGGTCTCTCACAGCAGCCTCCAAAGTCTTAGCCCCATCTCGTAGTCAGGGGGGCTCAGCACAGTGAGTCTCGGATGCAGGGCAGTGGGAGGCGGTCTCATTCGCTGCACTCGCTGCCTCCTCCAGATCCTACCATCTCTGCTGCCCCCAACAATGGCACCTCAGTTCGAAAGTTCAACTCCTCCCCACGGGCACCATTAGCAAGGAGTCGGGAGGGTAGGCAGGCCACTATCAGATGCAGAAGCTCAGGCCCGCTCCACTCACTCGGTCAGGCCTCTCTCCTCAGGACTCCGCAAGGCCTCAGGTCCACTCTCTCCTTACAGCCTGTGCTGCAGCCAAATAGTACCACGGTCTTTGATAGCCGGACCGCCAGTCCGGTCCAATTAGAGCATGGCTTCAGCAGAGCACCCGCTTCACAGGGACATCACTCTAGTCCCCACTGTTGGTTGATTTCCTGGCCCACGTAGCTGTCGGACGGCTCATCTCGCTGGTGGTCGCCACTGAGCTTGCAAGAATGGGCACCCACTCAGGGCCATATGTGTTCACAGAGCCTCCCCTCTCGCTCCGGCGGGGGCTCCCAGCACTACGCTCGGCGTTCTGTCCCTGGGAAGCTAACACCGACAAGCCCTTGCAATGGCCTCCTCTGCTGCCTTCATCCGCCGCTCTGCGATCGCAGCAGTCTAATACAGCTACCTGGGTTGCCGCTGTGCCTCGTTTTGCTGCAATCTCAGCAGCAAAAAACTCTCCGGGCTCATAGAAGCTCCCCTCATTGTATGGGCGCCCCCTCGGCAAAAATGGAGAGTCAGGATACCACTGGATGAGGCTCACTGGCCGGGAGCTCCGATTCTTGCTCCCTATGTCATCGGCGCCTGGCCACGCCCTCCAGAGATAATGAATGATTATATAGAAATCCTGTGTTTCACAGTGGTCACAGGGTCAGGAGGGCCACCAAATCAGGGAATCCACCAGCCACTTGACCAGACAGTGAGAGACATCACCAACAAGAACTTGTGTTAACTCTGAGTTCAGTTTTATTGAGTTCTTACTCATCCAAGAAGAAACAGCAGACATCCTGTCTAGAACGTAATCTTGAAGGGACTGCAGAATACTGGTGCAAGAAGTTTTATGTATCAAAGGTGGGAGGATGATAGCTCGCTAGAGGTCAGTCATGAATGAAGTTATCCACTGGTGGTATGATTAATAAAATGCTAGAGAGAGATCAGAACAACAGCTCCTTCCTGAACCATGACCATTCCAATCCAATCTGGAATAGACAGCACATGACCTTGGTGCCATGCAAAGACATAAACACAGTTCAGAAGCAACGGTCATAATTAGCAAAGGCAGATAACAGCAAAACTTTTCAACAGATACAGATCATTTTATGCCCAACCCATGACTGCCAGCAACTGTCAGGAAGTAAACAAAAAAACTAGGACACAGATCTATGAAGCGCCTACAGTTAGTTAGCGCTTGGAAAGTATTCCAGATCAGTAATGAACATAGTATTTTCTCATTCAAGGTACTATGTGTAGTGATTGATAAAACAGGGTTGTAGAAATGTATACTTACATGTAGGAGTTGGAGGTAGTAAGCGTCTCTTAGGGGACTTTTTTGTGTCATAAAATATCTGTGAGTCATTGTCTTCAAATAAGCCATATGGGTGATGATAACCTTTTGGTCTTTCATAATCCACATCATTGCCTTGGTATCTGTCATGGTAATCATATGTTTGCCTGGATAAACAAAAATAGTTCATACAATTTAAGATTCAAATTAGGGTACTTAATTCTGTCTCAGACATATAGAAAGATTATGGATTGTTGGCTTTTTGGGCATCCCTGTGAAGTACCACGCATAAGGGGTCAGACTAAAGCATTTTAGTGCTGGAGTCACCGCAATAATATGCATTGTTACTTAATGGGCTCTGCAGCTTCTCCTTTGCTTTCAATAAAGCAAACTGAGCTGCGGCCAGGCCCGGCCTCTCTGAGCCACGTGAATCCAGCGTCACTAAAAACAACATAACCAGAGAGGTTCCGGACTCAAATGATAATGACGATATGTTATTATCATTTTTATTTTTGAGCAGTGAGGTGACGCTCCTCCGTCTTAGCGGTGGAGTCGCGACTGCTGCCAAGGAGTCTTCACCCTGGTAGAATGGGGACATTTATTCACTACAATTGCATAGTTTGCTCATTATTTCATTGCTTACATTAATTCTATAGTGTGGTGCTTTGATATAGGTTGATAGTGGATCAATAAGATATGTATTCAATAGCGTGAATTACTCTTAGGCAGAAGAAATTCACGCATTTCCTTTCACACATTACATTCCAAATCATGACACCTGCTCCTCTCATATTAATGCTGAGAAATCGTATTTAGGTCAGATGCACAGGCTTCTCAACAGAGGGGACCTTCAGGTTTCTAAGGAAGCATCCAAGCAAACGGTCTGCTTGAAGATTGCGCACTGGCATGTGCTGGTGCTATCAGGAATACATGACGTTGTAACGCATGCGTTCACAATGCATGCCTTTACAACGCGGTCGTTACAATGACTGCGTTGTTACCACCCGTGCCATTACATCGCAAGTCGTATCAACGACTTGCTGTAGGGGGGGCGCTGGACTTAGGAATAGTATTAATTACTATTCCTACTCCAGTTTGTGCAACAGCAGGGAAGGTGTTGGATTTAAAATCCAACACATTCCCTGGTGTTTCACGCCCCCTACAGCAAGTCGTTGAAACGACTTGCGATGTAATGGCACTCGTGGTAACAACGCAGTCGTTCTAACGACCGCGTTGTGAAGCCATGCGTTGTGGAAACATCGTTGTAAACGCTGTTTCCCGCTATCAGCTGCTTTCTCAAACAAAGCACAACAGAACACAGATAGAAACTAACCTTGCTTGCTGCTGCCTGAGAAACACTGAAAAGCTGGGAGTGAAATGTATATGTGTGAAAAGGCCAGCTACGAAACTTGGTTATATGCACTGTTGCGCTAATATGAATATTAGATGGAGGTTATGAAGGGAGGGATTCTGATACAGATTGATCCCTTCAATGGTTCGACTTTTTCTTTTCATCGTTATTTCCAATTCTGCAATAATGATAATTCATATAATCTGCAAAAGAACCAGACTTTAATATTTAATAAAGCCTTTTAAAATACTCAATGTAGATTTCTTGCGTTTCTCCATCTTTGGGTGAAATGGGTCTTAGAGTTCAGTAATAAACATAAACCTGCAGTGTCCCACACAAATGATTGTTATCCGATGCGCATTATCTCCAGGTAAATTGTAAGAGCTGCATGAATCACAGCCTATCTGACTTTCCTGCTTGTGTTGGCAAGTTGGTTCGTACCTGTGCTTGCCAGGAGCTCTGAATTTCTAACTGGGACATATTTACAGGGGGACTTGTAAAAATGTATCACATGCCCTGCCTACCTAAAAGCTGAGAGTCCCGCAAGGATCCAAGTGATGGAGCCTCTTCACTTCCTTCTTAGTGGAATGAGGAGGTGCATAGAAAGTTGGCAGGGTGAACCACCGTCCTATGTTAAACATGATAACATCCTTCGAAAAGAAAAGCCTTTGTCCTGAGAACCTGCTCATCCAAGAAGTAATGAAGGGAGGACAAACAGACAGAGCCTGCATGCTGCTCGCCAATATGCCAAGCAGAGGTGATAGCAATCAAAACATTGTCTTAATATTAAAAAACTGCAACAGGAAACTATCCATAGGCTCAAACGGAGACCCCATTATAATAGTGAGCACCAAGTAAAGGTCCCACTGACGCATTATGAAAAAAGAAAGAGAGAACATGTAGGACAACCCTTTAAGAAACCGCATGACAAACGAGGACTTGAACAGCGAAGGTTGGTCAGGTAAGCAAAGAAAGGTCGACCGGGCCAACAGATAACGTTTAACTGAGCCGACTGCCAGACATTCCCAGGCCAACGAAAGCGCAAAGCACAGAACATTCAAAAGACACACTTTAAGGGGATCAACCTCCTCCATAGTGTACGAAGACATAAACCAGGAACAATGCCCAAAGTAAACAGATTTGGTAGAGGAGCGACATGTTGATAAGATGATGGCCACCATTTCTAAAGGTAAAAAGAAAGGGTGGTGACCCTAGAAATTGAGATGGTAAACCTATCCCTTCGACAACGAAAGGAAGTCTGCTTTGAGCCGAAGCAAAAGAGGAGGACACAGTGACAAGTGAAGCAGATCTGTGTCCCATACCCTCTGTAGTCAGTCCGGTGTGATCAACATCATCTGAGTGCAGTCCTGACGTTGTTTTATCAGAACCCAACAAAAGAGAGGGATGGGAGGAGACACATAATGGAGGGGCAGTCCCATTCCATACGAAACATGCCTGCAACAGAAACTGGAAGGCACAGAGCAGTGAGCAGAGGGCTTCTCGCAAGTGGAAAAGAGGTCCGCTGGAGGGATGCCCCAAGGGGAAAAGATAAACTGAACTCCTTCGAGATGGAGGCACCACTTGTGGTTGGCAAGGGAGCTCAGATGGCGTTGTTGGCCCTTATACTCAGGGAACCTGCAAGACAGTTGATGACTAATCAGATCCTGTGAGCCTGAGGCCAAGACCACAGCTTTAGTACTTCTTGATGCTGAGGATGTGAAACCATGCCCCCTGTTGTGTTGTCCATGAGCACCGAAACTGACCAACCTAGAAGAGAGGGTAAGAACATCTTCAGCACCAAGACGTTCAGCCAAAGCTCGATCAGGCAATATAACGCCTTTGCTCCGCTGGAGACCAGACCTCAGAACTTCAAGGACTCCAGATGTACACTCCACCCTGACAGAAGGCATCTGTCACCAGTGTGCTAATGCCAGTGGAGGACAGAAGGGTCTCTCAAAGTGATTCCCCATCAATGACCACGACTGAAGGTCTTTTGCTGCCTCTTGAGAAATTTGAACTTTGTCCATCAGCTTAACAGGCCATGCATCTGCCAAAGAGTACAGGTGACCAACAGGGCGTAGGAAGCCTGAAGACCCAACAGGCAGCAAGCTGTCAGTTCTGGAAGAAGAAGATCCCCCTCCTGACACATCAAAATCATATTCAGATTTTCCAGAATCCTCTGGGGAAGCTGCAAATCTCTGAAAGATGCCATGTCGAACACCACCTGATAAAGAGGAGGCATTGGGAGTTTTCCAGGTGTGACTTGGGAATTGATGGAAAACCCCAAGATGGACATCAATAATGCAGAGGAACCCAAGTAGTCCTTCACCAGCTCTGGCTAGACCACTTTTAGCATCCAGTCATCAAGGTATGGGAATATGCATTCTCGCCAACTACAAATCGTTAGTAAATGGAGTACACCATAAAATGCAGGTATCTCCTGTGCGACTGCAGGTCTTTTATGTGAAAAAAGGCATCCTGCAAGTCGATGGACCCCATCCAGTCTCCTATCTACAGAGCCAACAGAACTTGCACAAGGGACAGCATATTGAATTCCTTCATGTGGAGGAAGGAGTTCAAGACCAAAAGGTTAAGAAAGGGATGAAGTCACCTGTACTTCTTGGTGACAAGAAAGTAACAGAAGTAAGATACCTGTGTGATCTTGTGCTCCTGAACCAGTTCCACAGCTTCTTTCCTCACAGAATCAAGATTGCCTGCTGCAGGATGTGAGAATGAGCCACCAAAGTACTAGAGAGGATAGGAGAAATTGTTGGGGGAAACTCCTCGAAAGTGAGTGTGTAGCCCTGCTCTACCATCGTCATAGTAATCAGTCACAATGGCCCGCCAATCTGACAGATGGTAAATCAGCCTCTCTCTCACAGGCCGCATGTCCTCCCTTTGGAATGAGCCAAAGTGGTTTTGTGGGTGGAGTGGGAGAGGAGGAAGAAGAGGAAGAAAGCTGCTGCTGACTGTGATGAACTCTTGAGCCATTACACCCTCTGTACTGGCGCAGGAATTGGATGGTCTGCTGTACTGGCTGGAATGGCTAATGTTGCAGAAACGACGTTCCCCTGGAGTATCCCAGAAAATGTGCAGTTGTCCATGTGAGAATGACAGGCAGCAGAGGATGGCCCCAGGGAAAAAATCATAGCCTGTCCCTGCTTGAACCTCTTGGGGGCCGAATCAGCCTTCTTACCAAATGAGCAAGAGTCATCGAATGGCAGATTCAGTGGGTTGGCCCAGACATCCATTGAAAATAGCATTAGAGGTCCCCATTGAGTGTCCTACAGAGTCCACCATGTTTAATTCCAACCAGAGAATTTGCTTAGCTGCATTCTGCCCATCAGGTACGAGCTCGGTTAAGTGGTCTCACAAGTGGTTGAGAAGATTTGGCATGACCACCTGTGCCATCTCCACGAGGCATGAGAATAGGGTGCAAGCAGTCTGGCCACATTTCTGGAATGAAGGGCAAGACTGTCTGTTGAGAAAATCTTCTTTCCATGGTCTCAAACTTTTTAGACTCCCAATCCTGGGATTTGCTTCGAGCAGGAACATAGCGATACAAAAGGGGATGATGGACGGAACGTTTGAGCCAATCAAACACTCACCCCCAGTCAACTGATCTGGGTTTAATCCATCATCATTCTTTAGCTCACTCCACCACCCCAGTTCAGACATGGCCATATGCCGTCCATCATCCCCTTTTGTATCGCTTTGTTCGCCCTAAGTTGGCGGGGGTATGCCCAGACGTGGGTCCCTTGCTCACTTTGCCACTGGATTCAAGCAAGCCTGGCTGATGACGGCTGGAATGCCAGAAACCGGTCCTAGGATGCTTGTTTCCGGTCCAGGGAAGACATGGCTTGGCAGTTCGGGCTGGACTGTTCCCATGAGGCACAGGGTCAGACTGATTTGCATATGGCCATGTCTGAACTGGGGTGGTGGAGTGAGCTAAAGAATGATGATGGATTAAACCCAGATCAGTTGACTGGGGGTGAGTGTTTGATTGGCTCAAACGTTCCGTCCATCATCCCCTTTTGTATCGAGCAGGAACATGCCAGCACCCACCACTCTTTCCAGGTAAGGATTGGCAGTAAAAACTGTTACCTCACCAGGCTAGGTGTCATAGCGGCAGGTCACTTGATGTTTCATGACTGACTAGCCCTACGCACCTAGGATGGGTTGTATTAAGGGCTCCTTCAAGGGAAATAAAAGCTCTGAAGCAGAAGAAGCTGACTGAAAAATATCAGAGAAAATATTTGCCTTGTTCTCAGCCCATGGGCAAGAGCACCTCTATAACCTCAGCTGCCTTCTTTTAGACAGCCGTGGACTATGCCAAAACCTCAGATGGAGGTCCTGAACCACAGTCCATGTCAACCTCTGGAGAAGTATCTAACGTTCTGACATTTTGTAGGGCTAAGTAGTCCCCAGCATCGGTGCTTTCAGAAGGAAGAAGGTTACCTGCCTCACTGCTGTCATCATCATCATTCTGGACAATGTCAGGCATCTGTATGGCATCTGAGTATGATGAGAATAAAGCCTCCATCCTGTCAAAGTATTCCTCCTTGGTAGGGGTCTATACTGACACTCCTCTACCAGCCTCTGTGCTTGGCATCGAGAATGCATTAAGATGACCTAGGATTTGGAAACGTCACTGTGACGTGATTGATCTGAAGATGGTGCCAGAGGCTTCAAGATGGCACTGGTTCTGGTGGGGACAGCACCAGTGAGGCCTTTGGCAGAGGAATGGAGTTTTCAGTGCTGGGACGGCACTAGGGAGAGGCTGTGTGGGGTTCACTGGTGCTGACGACATACCCATCAGAGGATGTCCAGTTGGGAAACCTGCCAGCTCCATGAGGCGTACCAGAAGGAGCCTGATGGAACAACACAGGCATCACCTGAAAGAAGGTAGCGGTTTGCGTGGGTTTAGATCCAAGGGCAGGAAACTCTTAGAAAACTGGAGGTGGCACAGGGCCTGGGGCTAGAGCCAAAGTTGGTGTTGAGGTGACATCAACAAGCTTATGTTCCAAAGATGAGGTTCTTTGGGAAACTTGAAGATGGCCCCGAGATCTACTGCAAGGGTGGGAAAAGGAATGCCGTCTCGATGCCGACATAAGGCCCTTATTGCGATTTTTCTTGGCTTTGTCCAGTGAGGTACCCAACACTGATGCAGAGTGAATACACCTACTGGTGCAGGAGAGTTCTTTTGACTGTTCCAGATCCAGTATGGGACCTGGAGGAGATTCAAGAGGTGAGGAATCTGCAGGTAGAAGTACACATAAGAGAAACGTATTTTGATGGAAGAAAATGTATGAAAATGTAAGCACACATTTCCTTTTAATTGGATAAATGCATTTTTGTTATTTATGTTCCTTTTGTGGTGATGGTGTAGTTTTATGGGTTACACATAGTTTTCTTTCAAAGTGTTCACGTGTTCTTAAACTTGTCTTGTATGCGTTGCTCCCCATTGTCAGACGCTTCTCAAACCAGTGACTGGGTTCCACTTTTATGTGTTGTCCGAGTGATGGAGACCCAGTGATATTGTGGACTTTCAGTGCCCACTCAAGTGATTAATTGGATTTTCCTTGGTATGCTCATCCCACCCCATTCAAGGTGAGGCCTAGATAAGGCAGAGAAGAAGCATACATCTGGAACTGCGAGGCAGAACACCACTATGGAGAATTAATAGACCTGTGCAATCACAGGGATTTCCTGATGCGTTGAAAAGTTGCGGTTGGGCAGATGCATGATTATTTCCAGATGGAATCCTGGGATTACCCATACATCAAATATTTACTTGTCATGTAGGAACTACTATGATTCTCCATGTCCCCAGACATGGTTGAGCCATCTCAGTCATTCGCCTCTGGCTTACCATGCATGAAGACAGGGGGTAGAAGGGGTAGAAGGTTACTGTCAATTGGATCAGCTTCTTTCTTCAAGCCTCTATTTTCAGACACATTGAGTGGGAGAGGCATGTATGCTTGCTTGGTCCACAATGGTGGGCAGCATGCAATCAATAGCCAAGGGTCTTTGGAAAGTTAAAAAAACATTTAAAGTCTGATAAGATTTGTACTTGGGTGAGTATGAAGATGTATTGATTGACACCCTTTTTTGGTGCAGGTTCCACTTTTTAAAATCAATTCTGTTTGCAACATGTTTATCTTACCTGTTGCCTGACAACATGCTGTCCTCTTCGTAATACTCCTCACCACTGTAATATTCCTGCTCTCCCAAGTATGGATCCTCAGTGCTGTAGTCCTGAAAGTCAGGGTCATCACAGAAAATAGCAGGCAAATTCCCATCACTTGACCTGTGATGAAATCATTTACAGTGAACGCGTGCATTAACTTGTATCCTGAAACTGACTGTACATTTTTATTACAAGGAATGCATTTGGTAAAGGAGCATTGCTAAAGTGAATTCCATATGCAATGTGCAAGTCTGAAAGTCAGTGCTAAATATAACAAACAGTAAATAATTAACATTGTTCTAAAACAGTTTAATATATGAAGATACAGGATCCAATGTTTTCATTGTGTTGATCTATAAGCTGGCAGTGTGTTAAGCATAAGCTGTAGACATCTTTGTTTGACATGCAGGTCACAAGTTTGAGTCTTGACTAGGCCAACTCATCGCTTCACTCTTTTATGGAAGGTACATTCAGAAAGGGTAAACATGTTAATAGTAACACCTTTAATTTACAACACTTGTAGACACCAGAAAACGATATTAGGCACTGTTTAAAATATTTTGTTACAAGAATATGTTGAAAATAATTTCCATCTTAGGACTCAGTAGATGGTAACCGGGTGTCAGGACACAGGGGAGAAAGCCATGATTGTATGGGCATGTGGGAGAGATGAGCAGAGTATAAGGAGAAGCAGGTGAAAGCTGAGCTGCATATTCAGCTGTGTGGAAGGGTGGGTGTAGGAAGCTGGCTCTGTATATACTATACCAAAGTAAGGTATAATGTGCACAGAGTCCAGGGAGTCCCCAGAGGTATAGCAGAGGCTAAATTAGATAAGTACTAATAGCTCTCTTTGTGGTAGTGTGGGCAAGCAGTTAGGCTTATCCAGAGGGTGTGTTAAGCATTTATTGTATTCACTCACTCAAGACTTATGGCACACACTCAGAGACTGAATCCAGACCAATTAGGTAAGTATAAAAAAGGTGTACTTATGTTTTATTTCTAGAACCAAACAGGACTTGGCACAGGTAAGTGAAATATACTCTCAAATGCAAGACTGTACAAGGAAATGCAGTTGTGGATGAAATTGCAATCATTACAGGTTTGTATTGGGTTTCAAAACAGGTCAAATTACAAAGTAATTACTTTTGGAATACTTTTAGATTACTTTTGGATTTCATCCGCTACTCGGGGTGGTATGCCTAGATACCACTCTGGGGATCTGACAATACAAGGTAAGCGAGACTTTTTATGGTTTGCAGTTTAGTTACTTTTTCTTCCATACAAAGTTCAACTCGACACCATTTTTAGGAACAAAACTTGTAACATTGGTCCCTATGGGAGAAAAAGGATTAACGTTTCTCAGGTAAGTAAACGACTAATGAGTGGGAGTTTTGGGGGTTAGGACCAAGGTTCCCCAAGGTCTAGGTAGACACTGAAATTGCACCACCAGCGGCACTAGGATGGCCGGGTGCAGAGTGCAGGGTCCCAATGTTAGCCTATGGGGCTAAGGGGCCTTCGGTCAGGGACTGCTTACGAGCAGGCCACTTGGCTGTGGAGGCAAAGCTCCTGGGATAGAGATCAGCACTGCAGGGGCCAACAATCAGCATATGAGCTGCACCACCAGTGGCACAGGGGCGGCCGGGTGAAGAGTGCCAAGGAGGCATTGGGGGCCCTGTGGATTCCAAAGGAGATCTCTGGTTCAGCAAAGATGCTGCAGGCTCGGACGGGGAGGCTTCTTGAAGGCAACCACCAGCTGAAGAGGTATGTTGGGATCTTGGGGGATACCTGGACACCGTCGGTTGGGCCACCCAAGGCCGTGGGGCGTCGGGATGCAAGGGTGTCTTTTGGTGTCGGGTTCTTACAAACTCCGGTCATGGGGACCCTTTGGGTTGAGGCTGTAGGCGTCGGCTTGAAGCTTGAGGGAGGTCAGGGATCACCAGATCCCAGGTTAGGATCGCTGGGCAGACCTCCTCGTGGTATGTGGCCACTCAAACTCGGGCCGTGGGCGTTGGGTGCAGAGTGGTGCTAAATCGCGGAGCCGCCTGGATCTGGATTTTGTGGATGAGTCTTTGTTGAGCAAATCCGGTGCTCTCGGGAGACAGAGTCTTAAAGATGGTTGCAGGGCAGGTCCTCCGGGCTCTGGGGGGCTGCTGGACACACTGGGGTTCGCTGTAGTCAGGTCGGAGTCAGGGCAGGCTGGTAGGGCTGGGCCCAAAGCAGTTGGTGTCCTCTTCTTCCTGGGTCAGCAAGGCTCTTCGGTCCTTCTTTCTTCCTCGAATCTGAGGAGACAAGGTTCAGGGTCGCCCCAAAATACTAAATTTAGGGGCGTTAAAAGGGGTGTGCAGGTTGGGACCAATAGGTCCCTTCCTTGGGGTGGGTACATCCCCTATTATGTGCTCACTACGCCACTGGAGTCAAGCTATCCTGGCTGATGAAGGCTGATAGCCTGAAACCGGTCCTAGGATGCTTGATTCCGGTCCAGGGAATACATGGCTTGGCAGTTCGGTCTGGACTGTTCCCATGAGGCACAGGGTCAAGACTGATTTGCATATGGCTATGTCTGAACTGGGGTGGCGTGGTGAAGCAAAATAACGATGGATTAAACCCAGATCTGTGACTGGGGGTGAATGTTTGCCAATGTGCAGCATTCCGTCCATCATCTTGTGTGTTTTGCATTTCGCCCTAAGTGGGAAGGGTATGCCCAGACGTGGGTCCCGTGCTCATTACGCCACTGGAGTCAAGCTATCCTGGCTGATGAAGGCTGATAGCCTGAAACCGGTCCTAGGATGCTTGATTCCGGTCCAGGGAAGACATGGCTTGGCAGTTCGGTCTGGACTGTTCCCATGAGGCACAGGGTCAAGACTGATTTGCATATGGCTATGTCTGAACTGGGGTGGCGTGGTGAAGCAAAATAACGATGGATTAAACCCAGATCTGTGACTGGGGGTGAATGTTTGCCAATGTGCAGCATTCCGTCCATCATCTTGTGTGTTTTACATCCCCTATTATGCCACCCTCCAGTGGAGGGGGGCATGAGCCTCTTCATAATTGACTGGGTCCCCTCATCTTCAAGATGGAGGGGATGGAGATGAGTGCTTCACCTCGCCTCCCCCACCTGAGGAGTGGGATTGGAAAAGGTGGGAACACCTCTCCTCCTAGCTTTGTTTGCCTGCTGACTCTCCTGCCCAAAGTGGGGGGCAGAAGCGGTGAAAGCCTGTTGCTGGGAGCAGCAAAAGGCAGGGACAGCTTACAAAGTTGGCAGGCCTTTAAAGCTTCCCATTCGTGGACCCAGCCCATCCTGGGGGAGGAGGCATGACACCTCAGTCTAGGATGGGCTTTGCTTCTGGACCCAGAGAGCGGAGGCTCTCTACCCATGGGTCCAGAATACTTCTCTGGTGGTGGCAAATGGCGGGCAGCCATTCAGGAACCACACCAAGTTTGGTAGTTTTTCAGGGGGCATCTCTAAGATGCCCTCTGAGTGCATTTTACATTAATTTCCACACTGGCATCAGTGTGGGTTTAATGTGCTGAGAAGTTTGCTACCAAACTTCCCAGGTTGTACTAAAGCCATTATGGAGCTGTGGAGTTCGTAATGACCAACTCCCAGACCATATACTCCTTATGGCTTTATAGCTTTCCTACACTTACAATGTCTAAGAATGGACTTAGACACTGTAGGGGTACAGGGCTCATGCCAATGTACCCTCACCTGAGGGCTAGTGCACCCTGCTAGAGGGGTGACTTACCTAGGCCCCAGGAAGTGGGTTGCAGGCATGGCACACAGGGATGTGTGCCATGTCGACTCTTCACTTTTCTCTGCACCAAAACACGCAGCCTGCATTAGCAGTGTGTGGGTGTTAAGGTATAGGGTCTCTAAAGGAGGCACAATAGGTGCTGCAGCGCTTACAGACCTTCCCTGGTCACAGTGCCCTTGGTACCCATGGTACCTTTTACAAGAGGCTTACCTGTGGCCAGGGATGTGGCAATTGTGGGTACAAAGGTACAGTTTTGGGAAAGAACACAGTCCCTGGGAACCTGATCGGCAGGGACCCAGGGCACATCAAGTCAAGCTGCATCAGATGTCAGGCAAAAAGTGGGGGCTAACCATGCAAAAAGGGGCACTTTCCTACAGTGGGGTTCAGCTAGATTTTGTGAGCTTAAATACTTGTTAAAAAAAAAAAAATCAGAGCTTCCTAAATAACATAAAGATTAGTTATTAAGTTAGGTAGGAGTTTGTTCCTGGGACCTGGGCCAATTTTACAGGAGTGTCTGTTTTACAAAGACAGAATATGTTGTGTGCTATGTTCAGTGCTATTTTGCACCTAGTGGAGTATTCCTTTTTAAAGGTGATATGGTTATCACTTAGGTGGATAGGTTTATTGGCATGAAGGGCTTTGTGCTTGCTATATATCACTTAAATTCTACTTTGCTGAGAAAGTGGAGCCAGAGAAGATGATGCAGCATCACTGTGATGTGAGCCAAGCATCTGTAGATAATGGTGGCTGAGTTTTGGACAAGTGAGAAGGCTTGTAGTTCCCATTCTTGTAGGCCAAGGAATTCCAACAAAATATCGTCAGACCATAATTTCATGGTCAAAATATCATGACTACAAAAATATTACAGCCAAAAAGATTACAGGTAAATATATCATTTTTATCAGTCCGGAACAATAATATCAAAGTTTAAAATATTGTTAATAAGTTTAAGGGAAATTTGAGGAGGGGTTTAGGGATGGACTTGCTAATAGGAAACAAACACCCAGATCAGACTACAACAATTGCTATTCAGAAAATAAATTTCTAATACCAGCACAGTCCAAATAGTGGCAAAAACAGGTTTAAATGTTTTTCAGCCCAGCCAACGAGTAAGCCAAGCTCAACACATAGCCAATCATTGCTACTGCAACACAATCTCATGGAAAGCAATAGACGCAAGTTATAACACTAAGACCCGTTAGGACATAATGTAAAAAACAAATTAAATTAATTCAAAATTATAAATATTTATATATATAATTTTTAAATTAAAAAACTGAACAATTATAAAGCTATTATAAGGGGTAGGTGATTGTAATTTTAAATAGTTTTAATTCATTTTGTCTTTGCATGTTTTATTATATTTCATATATTTCACTATCGTATAGTTTCTGGGGCATATTGTGGGTATGGGTGGGTAGTGATTGAATTAAAATATACATTATTTGATGTTAATTAAGCATTATATTAATAGCGTTACCTTTTTAAAATCATTATTATTTATTTATATGCTTATCTATAAGTTATTTTAATTATGTTTTCATTTGTGTGTGGTTTAATTTGCACATTTATTAATTTCTTGTTGTGTAATTTGTTGTGTAATTGTTAAAACAATTTCTGTTAATATTGCACTTTCCATAATGTTTGTTGGGGCTGATATAGAATAGTAAATCTGACACAACTCCCCAAAATATATACACTCTCCCCGATGATCGTTGGGACTAGATGTAAAATAGTAAATCTGATCATCCCATTATATAAGCCCTTTCTCCAGTGTTTGTTGAATTAGAGTTAGAGTAGTAAATCGGACACTCAAATATATAAACTTTCCTCAATGTTAGTTGGAATGGATTTATAATGTTTAATCTGTCCACCCCTAAATATATCCATATTTCCCAGTATATGTTGGAGTGGAGTTACAATAGTAAATCTACCCCCAAAAACAAATGCACTTTTCGCAATGTTAGCTGGACAGCAAATAGAAAGTTAAATGTGACCTCTCCTCCCAAATATATGTACTTTCCCCAAAGTTTGTTGGATTGGAATTACAACTCTAATTCTACAACCCCTTCCCTTTTAATGTATGTTATTTAATGTTTATTGGATTGGACTTAAAGTAATGTATTTTAAATATTTTTGATTTATACTCCTTTTATTACACAATTTGGATTGGAGTTAGAGTTTTGTACATATTTCAGCACATTATTTTTTTTTATATATATTTGATTATTTTTTAAATAGTTTTCTTTTTTAAATTATTAGCTTTTCTAAATGCTGTATGGATTTTATAAATAATTTGTGATGCTTTCCTTTTTAAAAATTGTTAGAATGGTTTAACAATTTAATAATTTGCATTTATATTTTTGAATTAAACGTATTATTTATCTATATTTACATTGTTGATTATGTTTAAAATCTATTCATGTTATATTTTACAGTATCTTTTAAGGGTATAAAAATTATTTTAATTTATATATTAATATTAAAAAATAGTCCTTTATTAATTGTTGAAAAAGAAGCTATATATATATTTATAAGAATAATACTGTTTTTGAATAAATATATTTATTTAAAAGTTGCATTTTTCATGGTTTAAATAATATTTCATTCTGTAACTCCTTTTCTGGTAGAGACTCTATCTAACCGCAGATTCCTCACAGTGTGAATTTCCCCCAGTCGCCAGACTGGATCTAGGGAATTTTAATAGCAATTCCCTCACCCGCCAGCAGGTGGCATCGTGCAGCTCCGCGTCAGATCCGTCCCTGCTCGGATGTGATGTCAGGGGCACTATATAAGCGTTTCCTCTGTGCTCTGATGTCAGACCCTTTCTTTCTGAGCCTTCCATCACGGATCCAGATATCCTTCAAATCCAGTCAGTTTGCCGGTTTTCTTTCGCTCAAATTTATCCAGTGTGCAAGGAACATGTATACTGGCCCGACGCAACATCCGGGGTGGGACGGATCCAAAGTTGAGCTGCACAACACCACCTATTGACACACAAGGGAATTGATGTTAAAATTCTCCAGATCCAATATGGTGCCTGGGGGAAATTCATAAGATGAGGAATCTGCCATTAGAAGTCTATCAGAAAATGTTATTTACAAATAAATATTTATTTTACTAATATAATACGGATATTTTGGACCGTGATATTTGTGTAGTCAAAATTTTGTTACTGTACCTTATAAGTAACGTCAATATTTTTATGTCAATATTTTGACATCAATGTTGTTGTACCACAATATTTTTCCTGTTGAAATATTGACATATAACCAAAATAGGTCAAAAACAGGCACTCAGAGAATTCCACGACTTTAGTGACTGGTTTAAAGGAATTTGACGACAGAAAGAGCTTCAGACTGCTGTACAGTTTTATGGTGTGGCGACAGGAATAATTATCTTTTTAATAGGAGGAACAAAGGAGAGTTGAGGATTACATAGGAAACACAAGAAATTTGAAGGTATACTAACTATTGTCATATGTTTGAATTTCGAGCAGTTCAAATGCGTCTTTTGTGACATGAGGCTGATCTTCGGCCATCTTATCCTTGCGTCATTTAGGCACAGACCATAGAATCAGAATCAGGTATGAATCATGAGGCACTCTGAATTCTCGGCCTAAAGAGTTAGTTGTGTGTCATCTGTATATTAGATGGTAGATAGGAGGTGGACCTGAGCTGGGTACAGTGAGAGGAGACATATTCAGTGAAGAGGAGGAGGTCTGGGATGGGCCTTTGGGTTACACAGCAAATGAGTGTAAGCGCTATAAATCAGTGCAGACACAGGGTGACTGTCTAAGTACCTCTTAATACAAAGGGCCTTATTAAGAGTTTGGTGGTCTTCCACTGGGGCCGCTAAAGCGTTGGTCCCAGGAAGACTGCCAAGCCCGTGGGGAACCCGCCCGACAGAGTATGACTTTAATCCAGGGTGGTGCGGTGGCGGTCTCACGGCAGCGGATATGCTAGGCTCATAGGAGAGCCTGAACAGCATACCGCCGCCTTGAGAGTGCCTGCAGCACGTTCCTGCACAATAAGGCATGCACCATGTCGTACATGCCACACCGTGCAGGAACGAAGGTGCAATTCCAGGGAAGGAAACTAGGAAAAGAACCAAACATTAACTTCTCCAATTAGATTTTTTTAAAAATCCAGATTCTTGTTGAAGACGGAGCGTGGCCACATATTGCTCAAGGTCCTCCCACATTGTGTTTTTAAGGACAGCTACCTGAATCCTTCGGACACGAGTATTCTCATATTCTCTTGTGTGATTCTTCTGATCTGAAACTGACATTAGCGCCCTTTTCCACCTCGATTTTCTACGCAACATAACCACAATTCTTTGCCTTATGTGGGACTCTCAAAAGTGAAGGTTCATTTTTTGAACATCGTCCTCATAAGATGATACTTTCCATGGAGACATGCTGATTGTAACATATACGAGTAGACCAGGTTTGAGACCTGATGTGAGCTCTCTCTAGTGCTTGGAAAAAGTTCAGAATGGATGGCAGTTGCCACTATATATAGAGTACAGACAGGGCCCTGATGAAGGTTGCACTATTTTCTTATAAATATTTTTTTATTAGCAATATGAACAAAGAAACCGTAGATACACGATATATACCGGATGCAAGACATTATCAAATTTTTTAGGACAGAAAGTACAGCGATGATGTTCCCCAAGGGAAACAGAAGGTTTGAGTCAATCTTCATACATTTACAGTTAATGAGGGTTACATATGAATTGTCGGTAAAGGTCTAAGGCCATTGGTGGGGGAGTCTAATGGCCCTCTCCAACAAGACAACGGTACACCAATGACCGATGACTAGATCCAAAATATAGATAATTGTATAGGCCCTCATAAGTTGCGGGTACTATCATGGAACATTGCTGGTCTCACCACCAAACTGGACAATCCAGAGTGGGGGGCGTTTATAGAACAAAATGAGATCTGCATGTTTCAGGAAACTTGGGCTAGGGTGGACTCACACAGACTAGGCTATGCGTCTTTCAGCATAGCAGCCACATCTGGGGGAAGGGGAAGGCCTTCAGGGGGACTCTGTACCTGGGTTGCTGTGCACTTGGGGTGCACAGCAAAACAGATAGAGACATCTTCTCGTGATATTCTTTGTATCTTTTTGAGTTTTCCCACAAAGATCAGAATTGCTTTGAACAACGTCTATTCTCGACCAGTAGGTTATGGCCACGAGTCAACGACCCTTGATCAATTGACAACTTTTTTGCTTACCATTCCTGATAGTATTTTGGTAATTCTTGGCGGTGATTTTAATTGCCAGTATGAGCCCTTGAATGGCCTGAATGCGGGTAACCTCAGCGATGAGGACCTGCACTGGGCCATTCCAGAGCCCAACATCCCGCCAACGCGGGCTTGGACCCCACTGGTACTCCAGATGAACACCCTCACATTGAACCATTCACTTAGGGCGTGCAATGGGCGCACAAAATCCGATTCTCTGGGAAATCACACTTATAATAGACTAGGATGTGCCTCCATTTTAGATTATATCCTGGTAGACACAAAATCTTGGCATAGGGTAATAGACTTCAAGATCGTGCCCAGTCACGATAGTGACCATAATGCTCTGATTTTAGAGACGGTCCCACCGTGTCCTAAGAGCGCACATGAAGCAAAACCTCCAATTGCTTCTTGGTTAACCTTGACTAACTGCAGGAGGAGAGTTAGATGGGGGGAAATTTGTCAATCTCAGGAAAAGCTATCTTCCCTCTATCAAACCGTCATTCCATTCCTTAGGGCCGCAAACCAATTCAGTTGGACTGATGACTTTTCTAGCGTGCTTCCCAAAATCATTGATAACCATCAAGGTCTAATATCTTCCATGGCCAATATCTTCTTCACGAGTAAAAGAAGAAGAGAAAATAGGTCTGCAGGGCACCCCTGGTATAGTGATGATTGCCTCAAGGCTAACCAAACACTTATCTCTGCTATCAAATCTAATGATAGGTCACTAATAAAAGAGAAAAGGGTAGCCTATAAAAGCATTATTAAAATGGCAAAAAGAAGTTGGGAATGTGATAAGTGGGATATGTTGAGAAGCGCCCTATGTACTCACGACATCAGGACCTTCTGGAATCTGGTAAACACGGGTACTCCAGAGGGCAAACTGGCAATAGAACCCAATATAGGGGCGGAAGAATGCAAGGCTCACTTTGAGTCTTTATATGTAAGGGTAGAGGGTGATGCAGGGCAAGTTAGAAATGAGTGTCCCCCTTCCCAGTTAATTTGTTCCGATGCTCCCGCAATTTCCCTTAATGAGATAACTGATGCTTTGAGCAGGTTAGCTCCATCTAAGGCTCCAGGGTTAGTTAAGATCCCTGGCGACCTCTTCCGCAATGAACCCACTATTTGGGTTCCTTATTTGTGGATTCTGTTCAATGCCATCTTGCAGGGAATCTCGATTTCTCCTACTTGGGTGGGGGCGGAAATGATACCGATTAACAAAAAAGGTTTGCCACTCTTCCCTGTTAACTATCGACCCATTAGCCTCATAGATGTCAGCCAAAAGATATTTGCCCGAGTGCTGCTGGGGCGACTCCAGAGCTGGATGGAGGAGTACACTATTCTTAGTCCTTTCCAAGCTGGGTTCAGAGCAAGGATGTCCACAATAGACCAAATCTTCAGGTTACAACTATTATATTGGAAGACAGTGTGCATAGAGGGTGGCAGCCTCTATCCGATCTTTGTGGACTTAAAATCAGCATTTGATTTGGAGCCCAGGGACAAATTGTGGGCTATATTACTGCACTTGGGGGCCCCTCCTTACCTCTTCTACCAGCTGAAACGACTCCACAAAGGTAACTTTGCCCAAATTAGGTATGGTAAAAACGGTGAGCTCACTGACTCCATACCTATAGATAGAGGTGTACGCCAAGGCTGCGTCTGGGCCCAACCCTTTTTTGCCTTTTTATTAATGGCCTAGTTGATTGCTGGGAAGGATATCGACGCTCCTATGCTGGCGAATCGTAAGGTACCAGTCATGATGTTCGCCGATGACACCCTCCTACTTTTAAAGTCACCTATGGGAATTCAGAGGGCCATAGACACTTTCCATCTTTTCTGCAAAAATAGGGGGTTGGAGATTAATTTGCAGAAAACCAAATACATGGTATTCAATGCAGGTAATAGTGTCCGGTCAAATCCCCGTCTAGATGGGAAACCACTAGAGAGGGTGACCGTCTTTGAATATCTTGGAATTACGCTCACTGAAAAAATGGACTGGGGTGCACAAATTAAGAAGGCAAGCTTAAAGCTGGCTCAGACAACGGGGGGGGGGTTAGCAAAGGTACATAGGAACTGTATCCACAAAACTATTGGACCGGTGGTGGAAATCTATAAAGCACAAGCCAGGGGCGCGGCCCTGTACGGGGCAGAAATATGGGGCCACCGGCCACTTGACTCTTTATCAAAAATTGAGTACTCCTTTGCCAGGCAATTGCTGGGTCTCCCCATAAGCTCCCCGCTTACAGTGCTTCGCATGGACCTTGGGGTCAGACCAATTGCAGATGCTGCTGCTCTTAGATCCCTTTTATTCTGGCGACGCCTATGGAGTACCCCAGATTTGTCTGCGTATAGAGAAGAGCTGAACGAAGTGTTGAGTCTACAGGGTGTGAGCAAAATCCCATGGCTGGCCTTTATTAAGAATACCTTGGCGGCCATAGGAAGGGGTGATCTGTGGATCAATGTAGAAGAAAATTGCTTGATAACATCTAGGAAGGTTTTGATAGAGAGCTACAGGGAGTACAAACTCACCCAAATGCAGGGGAGCTCTGCGACCGGCTCACTGACTGCAGTGTTTTTAGAGATAAAAAATCAATACAGATTAGAGCCTGCCCTCGACGATATCCAGCCGGCCCTTGCCAAGAAGCTATATCTGCAGTTTAGGCATGGGGTACTTCTGTTACGTGCTTTTACAAACAAATGGGTGGGTACACCCAATTTGGGATGTCCGGCATGTAATAATGCAGCTGAGACGGAATATCATGTATTATTCTTTTGTCAAGGGTATAAGAAGGCGAGACACCGATGGTTATTGCAGTTATGCAGAAACCTCGGAACCAAGCGCTGCACTCAGGCTTTTAGGATTTTGAAATATGATACCCACATGCCTATTGCGTATTCAATTTCTCGTTTTCTATTTTCCATGTGGTGTGTACGTCGAGCTATCTTAAAGTTAGGTCCCGCCTGATCAGGCTATTTTATTTCATAATTGGGTTTGGTGTTTTTTAAATTGATACTTTTTAAAGTTTTAATTGTGCAAGTTTGTATCTTGTACCCTTTTATTTCTCTTGAACTTCTATTTTAATCGGAACTTTATGAAATAATATTGTAATGCACATGCACTTTTTTGAGCAATTTGTACTTAGAGCAATGAGAGTCTTTTTAGGAGAATTTGATGAATGAATTGTGCTGTATTTTTATTTGTGCTTTTATGGGCCTAATGGCCGAAATAAAGATTTTTTGACTTTGAATTGTCTTCACCTGTCAACAACAGGTCAGGGACAGCAATTTTCATGACTGCTCAATTTGTGCTTCCAGTATGATGTTAGGTTCCCCCAGTATCTTGGTCCAATACATTTTAATCTTGTTGCACTCCCATAGGGTATGTATGAATGTGCCTCGATCTGTTCGGCATCTGAGACATTCCGGGGGGTCTGCTCTTCCCATTTTTACAGTCTGGCTCTGTCAAAGTAAGTCCTGTGTAGGATCCTATATTGTATGAGGCATAACCTTTGCTTTATTGCCACTTCACGTGGATGCATGAGGGCAGCCTCCCAGTCAATGTCTTCCATTGGGCCTGTAGTGAGCTCCCACTTGGTTCTAAGTGGTCCTAGTTTGTCGGGCATATTATTAATCAATGTTTTGTATGTCAATGAAATGGCTTTGGTTGGAATCTCAAGGTTGCACTATTTTAATCAAGTGTTCTTTAATTTCCGAAACGCACGTCGGCACAATGCTGTTCATATATATTCTGTCTCATAAATAAGAGAAAAGACAGAAAAAGCTCTAAATTTGTACGACAACGTATTTTAGAATTTCAATAACAAAATGGAACAATCGTTACTACATTGTGATACATTTGTCCTTAGTGGTTGATTTGTATGTTTCTGTAGAGTATGATTGGGTGTGATTGCTTTTGGAAACATGCTATGTTGTAGTGTTTTTGTCTTCTTTTTATGTATGTTCTGAACTTATGTTGAGCTCACAAAATTCATGTATATATTCCCCATTTTTTTTTTATTGTAAAGCACAAGTACATTTATTTTGATAAAAAATCAATTATAAACGCACTGGTCTGATCTACGGCTCCTACATATTGTAAGCTAAGTGATTTTGTTTTGATCTAATTGGAGAAGTTAATGTTTGGTTCTTTTGCTAGTTTCCTTCCCTGGATTCTTCTCCACATTTTTACTTCAGGGACCCTCTTCTGTCGTTTAAGCAATTCCAGGGGGGCACAACACGTGCACCTCCGCACGCACTCCCATTCCCAGATTCACCCGGGCCCTGTTAGGGACCCCTTACATGCATGTCCGCCACACTTTTAATGGCGGCGTCCCCACAATGAAAAGCGCAGTGGAAAAGTGACTCGTAATATGCTCGGCGGTGCCAGCTTCGGCACTGCCAGCATATTCTGCCCCTTTTGCAGACCGCCGATGCAGCGGGATCCTTGATCCCGGCGGAGTAGGCGGTCTTGAAGCGGTCCCACTGCCACACTCATAATACAGCGGTCGGACGCCAGGGTGGTGGCAGTCGGTCCGCCACTGCGAGTACGGCGGTCCCAGGACTGCCCTACTAGTTATAAGGCCCAAAGACTGGTCCTAACTGATAATACCTTCTGAAAGACCCATTCTATAGTGGACGCAGGAGCTGACTGACACACACACAAACAAAGCTTTTGTGTACACTTGCAAAGCCAGTTGGATGTGTTAAGCTTTTCCATGTTGCATAAACAATTGAGTATGCAAATAACTATTACATTCTTTATTTTTTATGAGATTTTATTTGTTGACATGGTGTACTTTCTTCATTATTTTACGTACATGCAAATTTGTCTCTGTCATTACCTGATGATCTAGAACTGGATGAATATGACAAATGACAAATACACTTCGAAATATGTCTTGGACAGTGAAATTCTATGTCTGCAATTACATTCACTTAAATAAAAGCAATTTTTAAGGATATTTATGAACATACCTTAAATAAGTTTCATAGTAGCGTGTTCTATCCAGGAAAGCCATGAAAACATAAAACAATATAATTAGAAACAGCAAAACTTCAAAAGCATATTCAAATGATCTGCATTGAGGCTGTTGGGTTGATTAGATACACATGATCATTGTGATGAAGACAGATGAAAAAATGTCTATGGTGAACAGGATGAAGATTTAAGAAATTCCTACGATTGTCGCCAAGTTGTTGAATTACCGCGATTGCGACGCTGTCCTGCGAGCGGCGCGGGAGATGGGCGAAGTGCGTCACCAGGGGAATCTTTTATCGCTCTAGCCAGACTTCACTTTGGCGGTGCAGGCCGCCCGGCGAGTATTTCTTCCTGCTAAAAAACTCCTTCAAAAACTTGAGGTTCAATATGCCCTGATCTACCCTGCCAAGCTCAAGGTCCAGAGCGGTACTCAGACGCAGTTCTTTGGAGACCCTAAGGCTGCGCTGCCCTTCGCCAAAAAGCTAGAATCGCAAAAGCGTGCAGCAGCCAAAAGCCTAGTGAATGCCGAAAAAGGACAATTAAGTGACAATGACTAATTTGGGTCGCTGGGTTCCACTTATTGTTTTGCCATGCCACGTCCTGGTTGGCATAGTTACTGATGTCTAAATGACTCTGGCTTTTTACTGTGTCCCGCTTTGGGTTGACATTGTCCGTTTGGGCCATGGGGTATTGTTCTTTAGTTCCTCCTATAGAGAAGCCGGGTCCATGGTGCTGCTAGGGGGTTAACGACTGGGACTTATGCTGGTGTTTCTTCCGGGGCGGGTCACCTATACGCTTAAATGTAATTTACATGACCTTGGTCCGACCATCGCTGTGGCTTGGCCACCCTGTCTCCGTGGCGGGGGTGTATGCGGAGCGGTACCATGCCCCCTTGGGATAATTCCCTTTCCTGTTTGCATAACTCTTCCTCCAAGTTCGGGTTCCATGGGTGTTGAGGGGTTTGATTCTCAACCTAATAGGGGGTTGGAGTCGGTGGTGGGTGGGTTGGGTTCTCCCCTAAGGAGTTGGTACCTCCAACAAGAGGTCTGTATTTTTCACTGTTTTATTTCGTCTTTGCCACACTATTATGGTATGCATTATGTAACACACTGCTCATCGCGGCATTTTTTGCGGTCCGTTTCACTACACTGCACGGGCTCTCCGTTATTGGCCCACTCCGCAACTCCTCATGACAGACACTACGTTCTGCACATGGAACATTAGAGGCCTCAGTGACCATCGCAAGGCACGCCTCATGCACGCGCAGCTTATTAGGCACCGGGTAGATATCTGTCTCCTCCAGGAGACACACCTCCTTCCGGCCACCGCCTCTAGGTTACTGTCGCGGCATTGGGGCGATTCTTATACCTCCTTCTATTCTAACTATTCCCGTGGCGTTTCCAAACTCTTTCGCAGAGGTCTCCCCTGGCAAACTACCCAATCTTTCATTGACTCCGAGGGCAGATATGTGATCCTTGCTGCCACCCTGTACAACCAGCCACTGATTTTAGCAGCAATATATGGCCCCAACTCCGACGATCCTGACTTTTTTACACACATCTGGCAGCTCATCTCTTCTTTGGGGCCCCACTCCTTGATCTGGGGAGGCGACTTTAATATAGCTCCATTGCCGGCGCTAGACCGCTCAGGCGGTCGCACCCAGCTCCCTCAGGCCACCTCCCTGCTACATTCCATTATATCGGACAACTTTTTGTTGGATGACTGGCGGAACACGCATCCTGAAAGATGCGAGGGCACCTGCGTTGCGGGATCGCAGGGCTCATGGTCTCGCCTCGATCTTTGGATTACTGCGCGCAACATATCCTCCTGGACCACTTCAGTGGATCACATGGCCCGCACCCTCTCCGACCATGCCCCTGTATGCCTGCGCTTACAGTTCCCACTCACAATGAGTCATATATTCGCTTGGCGTCTGCCCCCCAACGCCCTTCGGGATGCCGCTTTTCGCGAAGAGCTACGCGGTGCTATAATTACCTACTTTGAACTCAACGTTGGTTCGGTGGATTCGCCCTCAACCCTCTGGGAGGGTTTTAAGGCCGTCATTCGGGGGGAGTGTATTGCCAAGCAGTCTGTGATGCTTAGGTCTATCCGGGGCACTCTCGAACGTTTGGAAAACAAGATTAAAACCCTAGACCTCCAGCAATCTCGAGATCCTTGCCCTGCCACGCTTGCGTTAATCAGAGCCAGGCTTTCTGAATTCCACGAAGAGGCTGACAGGGAGATCGCGTTTTTGGGTATGGAGCGGCGCACGCCTGTCGCTATGGTGAGGGAGAGCGACCCGGGAAGACTCTCGCAAATCTCCTCAGACAACCGCATGCCTCCTCCTACATAACGGCGCTGAGTGATGAGTCCGCTGGCAGAACAACCTCTCCTACTGAAATCATTGCCAGAATCTCCGCTTTCTACTCCCAGTTGTACTCTGCTGGTGAGGCGGCTCCTCAGGAGGTTCTGGATCAATAGTTTGACACAATAGAGCTCCTATGGCTCAGTAACAATCACCGGGAATATCTCGATGAGCCATTTACTCAGGAGGAAATCTCCACTGTCATTTCTAGTCTCCCGGGTGACAAGGCTCCTGGGTCTGATGGTCTCACCCCTGCATTCTACAAACACTACGCGCCTCTTCTCGTTCCGCACTTAGCCACCATGTATAACGACTCTCTTGAACGTGGCAGCTTCCCGCCATCTCTCCGTGAGGCTTTGCTCACTCTTCTCTTGAAGCCTGACAAACCCCCTGATTGCTGTGATTCGTATCGCCCCTTATCCCTCATAAACACCGACAACAAAATCTATGCCAAATTACTGGCTACTCGCCTCCTCCCCCTCATGTCCCTAATTGCTTGCCCGGATCAATCTGTTTTCATTCCGGGGGGCGCCACCTCTCACAACTTGCGAACGATCTTCTCGGTCCTCCATCAAATCAATCCCTCACTGCCGGCCGTGGCTGCCTTCCTGGACGCTACCAAGGCCTTTGACACTTTGGAGTGGCCTTTTCTCTTCTATCTTCTCCCTCGCCTGGGATTCAGTCCAAACTTCGTACGTAAAATACAGTTACTATACACACTACCCACGGCTCGCATAAGGGTAAATGGGCAGGTTACTGACCCCATTGCTATCTCTAGAGGTACCAGACAAGGGTGTCCCCTTTCCCCTATGCTTTTTGCCATTGCCATGGAGACGCTCGCGTCACGCCTGCGCCAACATCACACTCAACGGGGCATTGGCTTCTCGGCGCGCGCCCTAGTCACATCCATGTACGTGGACGATGTCACTTTGTACGTCCATGACCCTCAAGAAAATCTTGCTCCCATGACCAGGGAGGTTGTGCGGTGTGGGTGCCTCTCTGGAATCCAGGTCAACTGGACAAATCGGTCCTTTTTCCCCTTACAGACGCTGCAAAGCCCTTCATTCCGGAATACCCCTTTGTCTGGGCGTCTGGTCCCACTAGGTACCTCGGCATCTGGTTGAGCAGGGATGTTGACGAACTCTGGAAGTCTAATTTTGGTCGGGCGATGGACTGGCTGGAGACTAAGATCCGCATGTGGCAAAAGCTCCCTTTATCGTTGGCTGGACGCATTGCCACTGCCAAGATGGTGGTACTCCCAAAATTTGTATATCTCTTTTTAAATATCCCTATCCCTCTTACGTCACATTTTTTTCCGCAAGCTCCGCTCTAACATTATCACTCTGCTATGGGCTGGACGTCAACCTAGAATTGCTTATGATATCCTTACTCTACCCCTGGTCCAGGGCGGTATGGGAGCCCCAGATTTTAAGCTCTACGCGTTATGCGCCCAAGCCAGCTTTCTCCACTTCTGGCTGCACCCCACGCCATTCCAGCCTCATACAGCGGTCGAGACAGACCTTGCTGCCCCATGGCCGCTTCAAACTGCACAATTTCTCCCACGCAAGCCCCCCCGAGGCGAGATTGACACGGTTGAGTGCCTGCGTTGGGCCTGGGACGGGCTGCGCAAATAAACTGGCGCTAGCACATTGCACGCACCTTCTTTGAGACTCGCCAGCAACCCAGCGTTCCCCCCCATTGCAAACAGCAGGCATGGCTCGCTGCGCTGCTCAATTGGGCCTCAGCACTGCAGCAGACATCTATCCCGACAATACATTCTTCTCCCTCCCAGATAGCGCGGCTCCCCTTGACAAACTGCTGTACTATCAGATTAGGGCTACATGTAGGGTAGCTAACCCCGCGTTCCCGCAGGCCCCCCAAGCTAATGCTGCCCTCGAGTTCGTTCACTCTTCCAGCTCCCCGCAGAAGTTGGTCACCAGATTATACACTCTTACTTTGGCCGCCTCCTCCACCAACACCAAGCGTGCCCGCACTGGACCTCTCTCCTGAGCAGTGGCTTTACTGCTGCAATCAGACCAAGCGCCTCTCCCCTAATTACCGCCTGAGGCTCATTCATTTTAAGTATTTGCATAGGCTCTACCGCACCCCGGCATCCTTACACAAGATGGGGTTAATTGACAATGACAGATGCGTGCGCTGCGCGGCTCCGGGCGTGGACTTCGCCCACCTGGCCTGGGTGTGCCCCAGGGTAGCACTGTTCTGGCAAGGGGTATGCGCCGCTATTAGCAACATCACACTTGAACGCATCGCCCCGGATCCACTGCTATGCCTCCTGGGTTGCGTTAAACACATGTCTGATGCAAACCGTAAGCTGCTGGTGCTTGCTAAGCGAAGGGTGGCCATGCACTGGAGGCGTAAATTGGCTCCTACGGTCAAGAATTGGCTGGACGATGCAGCTCACTGCCAGACGCTCCTTGGCGAGTTTTGGGATTTGATGCCTGCACCCAGTAGAACCCAGATATCTGGGCCCCCCCATCTCCTATCTCCAACTCTAGACCGCCCCAGACAGTCAAGTAGCATCCTCCCCCAGTGCTGACACACAAAACGACCGGGTTGAGGCTGTTGATTCCATTCCCCCCGGGCCAGATTAATTGTGCCTTGATTACTATTCAATTACTGATAGGCTATGTGTTATGTTATGTTATAGGGCATTTATAGAGCGCACGGCTACTCCGGAGAGTGTCCCGGCGCTGAGAAAGACCCCATGACAGAAACATTGCACACAACGGCGGGTAGGCCTCTTCAATGTTGGAAGAGCCAGGTTTTAAGATTTCTCCTGAAACTCAGGAGATCCTGCACCTGTCTCAGGGAGGGTGGCAGGCTATTCCATAGCTGAGAGCCCACCACCTGAAAGGAGCGACCCCCCCATGCGAGTACGATAAAACTTTGGCACAGTCGACAGTATGTGTCTTTCCCAGCCTTCCTTTCCCTACAACATGTAGTGTAACTGGAAATGTAATATCTACCATATTACTGCTGTGATGTAAACCTGTAATGTGCCATGTGTACTTTTGTCTAATAAAGGTTTTTGAAAAATCAAATTCCTTAAAATGCATCATCCAAAGCGTGAACTCATATGTGAGTGCTGCAATAATGAGTTGGCTGTCTGAAATCCGAGCCTGAAATGTGTCCCATGTACTTCACCTGGCACAGACACTCTGAAATGGACATATGCGATAGAGGGTGGAGACAGTTTGTTATTCTGCACTGCTGGTTTGAACGAAAAGGTGATGAAGCAAAGTTTGGTGTGTGTCTAACTCTACATGCAAGATGACTTTCTATATGAAGGTTCCAGAATGACTCTGCCCATTCACCCTGAATATCAACTGCGGCAAATGGAGGCACTCCATCATTACATTAACATGGACATTTACAGCTTGACTGTCACTAGTGTTATTACTAATTCGTTGGGGATGTGCAGAGCAGCACCAGATGATTGGAAGGGCTTCATGCACTGATAAAACTATCATATAGGGTAAAGGAACTACAGGTAGACCCAAAACCTAGTTGTAGTAGCAGAAAACAGGGATAACAATGTGACTCTAATGATGTGCATTACACCATACCTGCTAATACTTGTTTTTCTTTGTTTCTCTTGGTCAATATTGGCATGTAAACTGTATCCATTTTCAGATGTATGTTGAAGACTTGGGTGCTTTCCATGAACCACTTTGGACATATTGGCATTATTGAGGTTGGCATTCGTTGAGTTTGGTACTTGTTTTCCTATAGAATTGTGGTTATGGTGATTATGATACACAGAATTCCCAGTATGCATGGCCATTACAGCATCATTTGCAAATGGAAGTGAGAGTCTCTGTACATGCAAAGGGCGTTGCGTGGTATTCATCTGCTGGTAGGAATCCCGGCTGTCGTTGCTAACATGATTGACATGGTTTGCAAACAGGCCACCATTTCTCTGTAAAAAAAAAACCAATGTAACAAGTATTGCTAATATTTTAATTGATCTGGCTGTGACTGTGTGAAGAATAATATCTGCAGTGTTTCCAGCAGTGCTTAAAGCTTTGCACATCTTCCCCACCACCAAGCAGGACCTGGGAATACTTGTTAAAATGTACAAGAGACCAAATACAAAGGTTTAGACTCTGTGCCTTTACAATTTTGTTTACCACTTCTGATATGATGGCGCCCATAATGCTTGAGTGCAAAGCAGCCATATTTCCTAAAAGCAATTCTAGGTAGTCTTTAGAAACCGATATAGCAATACCAAGATACTCAGTAGTGGAGAAGGGTGGGTTGGTTATGGTTCTAAACAGATATTCTCACTGAAGAACTATTGGTACAGCAAGTAACATTTGCTTCTCCAGCAAAGCCTACCACAGGGAGGTACAAGCTCTCAGACATTGCGGCAACATGGCACTAGTCAGGCAGCTATACACCTACTTCTGGATCACTCTGAAGCTGACTGTCCTCTACAGTTAGGGGCAGATTTACAATGAAAGTGACTCAGTGCATTCCGCAAGCCATTTGGCTGCGCCGCACTGAGTCACTTTCAAAGCACAGGGATGCGACATATTTACAACAATATGCTGCATCTCTGTGCCTCCCCCTGCGCTGGCGCACAAACTGCAGCCATGCGCCGGCGCAGGCACCCTTGCACCATGGTGCAAGGATGCCTGGTCGTGTGGTCGTGGGGAGATTGTTTTTGTGCAGGAAGGGGCTCCTTCCTGCACAAAAACAATCACTACTGGCATTTTCCTCTTTCAACACGTGCTGCAGAATGCAGCACGCAATGAAAGAGGAAAAAACGAAGAGAAATTAAAACATTTCTCCTCGTTGCGCCTCGCGTAGGATTCACACGCATTTCCAGATTTACGATTCCTCGTAAATCTGGAAATGTGTATCGTTCCATGGGTGTTGCGTGGGAACACCCACAGCAACACCCATGGAATGCCCCTTTCAAGCAAAGTGCTGCATGTAAAGGGGCCATATTTACAAGGACAGGAAAAGCCACGCAGGGTGGCTTTTCCTGTCCTTGTAAATATGGAGCAGTAAGATACGCCATCAGTACGTCACAAAAAGTGACGTACTGGTGGCGCAGGGGGCTTGTAAATCTGCCTCTTAGTTTTTATTTATTTATTTGTTTCTTTGTTTTAAAAAATCCTCATTTGTGACTGGTATCTATTTCGTAGTACTAAGGGCAGCAGTGGGGCAGTTATTGTGATGTGAGCTCAGCTCCTAGCTTTAGCCAATGTCAAACTGTATTCATTCGGGCTCTATACCTTTTCCGAGTGAGATAAGGTAGCCCCAGTTGTTCCATGATAGGATGATAGAGGCTCACAAAAGAGATGATCTTCTGTTTCCTGAAAACTGGCAGAAGTGGGACATTTCTGAGATTTGCGAACAAGGAGTTCTAGAGTTGTAAACATGTTTTATGGGTTAATTTCGCTCTGCAGGGCTTTCAAAATAAATCTGAAACATATGATCTGAATCATTGGAAATCAAACTGTTCAGCATTTAGCGTGATGTCACCCACAATCTTTGACGACAGTGCAGATTGTTCCTATAATATATCAATAACTGCATTTCTTTTACCATATTTTGATATTCAGTGCCCTTTTCACAACCAGCATTTTAAATGGTTGTTCTGCCGGAGAGGAAGAGCTTATAAAAAATAGAATCCCATTTTAATTTAAGTCAAATAAAGTTCTGACACTACCTGGGGAAACTAGAAGGATGCATTGATATCATATGATATGATAGGAGACTTATATTGCGCGCAGCTACTCCAAGGAGTGTCCCGGCGCGGTACAAGCTAAAAGTCAGAAAGATAGCACGCTCAGTTTATCGAGAAGAACCAGGGGGCATATTAGCAAGACCGGCGATAAAATTATCGCCGTTTTAGCAGCAGGAAACTGCCACTAAAACGGCGATAATGGGCTTGCTAATATGCGTTATAGAATTCCAATAGAAGCCCAGGTTAGATGTGCAGGACATCTAACCTGGGCTTCGATTGGAATTCTATAACGCATATTAGCAAGCCCATTATCGCCGTTTTAGCGGCAGTTTCCTGCCGCTAAAACGGCGATAATTTTATCGCCGGTCTTGCTAATATGCCCCCAGGTTTTCAGCTTCTGTTTAAACAGCCCTGGATCGCTAGTAGTGCATAATTCCAAGGGGAGCTGGTTCCAAGCTGCCAAACCCAAAAAAGTAAGGGGCATATTATCAACGGCCAGCGATAATTATCGCTAGCCGTGATTAGCGATAGATATCTTATCGCTGGCTATCTCCGGAACTTATCGCCCTGGTAGCGCGTTATTAACAACACGCTTCTCCAGGGCGATAAAAATTCCAGAGATAGCGAGGTTATCGCCGTTTTGCAGGGAACATCGCTGGTTTTCCAGCGATGTTCCCTGCAAAACGGCGAGTAACCTTGCTGATACGACCCTGTGGTCGTATCAGCACAATCCACCCCTATGTTAGGGATGGCTAAGTCGGGATAATAGCAGACGTTAGATTTTGGCGAAAACGGCCGTTTCGCCAAAATCTAACGTCTGCTATCATCCTGTGGGCTGCCTTGTAAATATCGCGATGTGCACATCGGCGATATTTACAACGTAGCCCATCTGGGGTACGCCAGTAACGCCCACCTTGCATCTCATTAGAGATGCAGGATGGGCGTTATGGAAAGGGCGATAGGGCAAGGATTCACGCGATAGCGTGACCTTGCTAATACAGCGATAAAATTATCGCCGCTTTTTGTCTGAAAACAGATGCTAAAGCGGCGATAATTTTTTATCGCCGGCTTGTTAATATGCCCCAAAGTGATCTGCCTCCTGCTGTCTGTCTGTGGATCCTGGGGGTGTGTGCCAGAAGTTTATTGGTAGTTCGAAGCTGTCTTGGCGGGTTGTAGAAGCTAAATCTGGTACTCAAATACTCAAATAGTTAGGTCCTTTGCCATAAAGGGCTGCACTAACCAGCACCCTAGACTTGAATTTCACTCTCTCCCTAATGGGCAGCCAGTGGAGACCCCGAAGATGCGGCCTAATGCGCACCCACCTTGGGAGATTGAGCAGGAGTCGAACTGCCGCATTCTGGATCACCTGAAGTTTGTCCAAGAGATATTCTGGAAGGCCTACATACAGGGCATTGCCGTAGTCAATACGGGACGTGATCAGTGCTTGAATGACTGTTTTCTTAGCATGGAACGATAAGAGAGGCAGAAATTTCTCATGATCCCAAAACAGGTTCCAACCAACCTGGTAATTTGGGGACCAAATGACAGTGTGTTATCAAACCAAATCCCCAAAGTTTTACCGGATCTCTTTGTGGATCCTGTGGGGGAGCATCGTCTGGCCAAATGGCTAGCCAAAACTGAGGGGGGGAACTCCCAGAAGAGGGGAATTTCAGTTTTATCCTCATTACATTTCAGTTGTGCTTACTCTAGCCAGTGAAAGACAGTGGTAAGACAGGTTTTAATATTAGAGCTTTCCAACTCTGTTCCCTTATTCCAGGAGAAGAGCAACTGTGTGTCATCCACGTAGGAGATCACTTTTGCTTCTAATTTTTCTGCTATCTGGATCAGCGGATAAATATTAAAAAGTGTAGGGCTCAATGCCAATCCCTCAGAGACCCCTGGATCCACCTTTTGAGGGCTTGCAGCACTATTTTGCTCATATGGACAATAATGAACGTTTTCTAAATGAACAGTTGTTTGAATCTCAGTCATTCTGTAGTTCAATGTTATAGCTATTAGGAAGACCATCTTGGAGAATCTTTGAGTATGTTCGCAATGGCCAAATCTTCTGGCGCTCGCTTCAGACTTGGTCCTGGGCTCCAAGAACAAGACGTGCTGGTCCATGAAGGAGGGTCATAGATCCCATTGTTTACTCTCTTACCTCTTAACTGAGGTTCCATTTGAAGACTTTTTGTAAGGGTCATCATGCAACGCAATCAATGTCTACCACTCAGTCGTTATTGCACACCTTCCCCACAAGAATTTGATATAAACATAATTCTTCCTGGAATGGCTATCCTGTTCATTCCTTCCTGTCTAGTTATCCTCATTCTTCTCTTCAAATTAGGGTTCTCTCTCTTAAGCTTATGTCTCTCATCTTGCTTGTCTCTTACAAAAATGTTGCAGACATCAGGTGTCTGGCCATTGTTTTCTTTATTTTCTCTAGCTGGGGAAATGTACGCCTTAGCCGGGTCAAGACTTTCTGAATGGTCCTCTATTTTTACCCCCTTTGCAATTCATCTTGTGTGTTACTAATTGTCTAAAACAATACCTTTCCAAAGTCCCTTCCTCTAATCAACTCATGATCTCCTTTATAAAGCAGCAAAACTCAATTGTTTACCTGACATTCGCTTGCTGGGTACATGAGGTTATGCTCTCTGCTGTGGTCTATATTTCATCCCTATGGGCCTACCCAACATGAAGCAATATGGGCTTGAAAGCCTCCTGCGTTGACTTAAGGTTGGAAGATATCCTTAGGACTGTGGATTGGTCATGAGCAATTGGCCTTCAGGACCTGATGCCAACAGATGTCATGGCTGATAAAGTCTTTGATGGACGCTGCTTCCTTGTCCTGCCTTAGAATGGGGATTTTGCATGGTTTTTCAGTGCAGGGAAAATGTAATATTTTATTAAAGACAAGGAGGCAAAAACAGCATTCCACTGAACTATGTGGGTTGTGAATGTAGTCATTTTTAATTAATGGTTGTTTAGGTTTCTTCCTTTCTCTTCCTTGCTTTTAAGAGTGTTTCTTATTGGTTCACTGAGGGCTTCTTTTTTCTCACATACGTTCTTTCTTGCAGCTCCCTACTAACCACTGACTCTTTCAGACACATCTGTTCCTGTCCCTCATTTTCTGTTTCCATTTCTTTGGTATTCTTTGCCTGAAGCCACAAGACAATAAAGAGGATGTCTCTAGGGAGCTGATGCCATTTATAGAATGTGTACTACTGATGTCAAAATGGTGCTGATTCTTTACTCCTGAGATGCAAGTAAACAAAACTTGAGAAGAACTAGAGCATGTTGGGCCCAGCCTCTGCTATTATCCAGATCGGTCACATCTGGTTTTGCTATATCCCTCTTGTGGGCCTCTAAAAGACAAATAAGAGGAATGAGACAGTGAGGGCCTGGTTCTGGTAATGCTAAAGCATAATATCAGCACCTCTGTCAGGGTACTTGCCAGTACTTTACAAGAGGTTTGAAAGGGCGAAGCCAACTTCACAAGTGCCATACATCTGCACAGAGATTGATGGGCAAAGGCACGCCAAGCAAAAGGAGTAATTTCTCAAGAAATAAGTGAATCAGCAATGGGTGAACTTGGAGACATGCACAGATGGGCCCAATTATGTACGTTAGGGTATTTAAGCTCTGGGGATCATTGCTTGCCCTGGAGGTCCAAAATGGAAGGCTTAGACTGGTAACTGGAAATTGATGAGACTTGGGCGGAAGAGAGGCTGTGGCAAGCAGTCAGAGGAATCTCAAGCATCATCATCATTCGTATGTGGCTTCCTGAATGAGGGTTTGCCCTTATCTATATCAGCATCATCCACAATGTAGGCCTTGGAGGGAGGCCTCTAGCATCTTTAGAGTTGATTTGTTTGGCCTTTTGGCAAAGGACCTAACCAAAGGCCAGCGCCACTTATACTTTAGGGAAGGGCATTTGGAGGACTTTGCATTTGCAAGCAACCTTGCCAAGGTTTCCAGAGACAGCAGCTATAATGGAACCCTTCTGAGAGCTAGAAGTAGCACAAAAGGTATCCTTGAGGGAGGAGTGCCATGCAGCAATCAATTGCTGCATAGCTAAGTCCAGGGGGGGGGGGGGCGTAAATGAGCACATAACTCTTTGACGGCCTGGTGGAGCTGTGCCTGCAAGCCAATGGCAGAAGGAGAGGACAACCAAATTGTGTCCTCTTCACAGCCAGGCATGACTGTCAATCCTCTCTTTAAATCAATAAAGAGGCCAGGATTCATAGCAAGCAGTTGTGCAGTTGGGTAAAAATAAAGCTTCAACAGCAGTGCAAGGTGGTAGAACTACCAATACATAGAAAATATTGTTTTTCCTTCTTATAAGCATGGCAGAAAAGGTAAACTAGGGATGTATGTCTATAGGGCTCAGTTATAAGCAATGAGGGTGATGCCTTATTCGCAAACTTCCCTGTTCTGCCCTTGACAGCCTTTATTTTTCTTTTAGGAAGGCAAAAGAGCAGCAATATAAAAATGTTTGCAACACCTTGAGGGAGAAAAATGGTACAGAGAGTAGACAGCCTTATTCACGTTTTCAAAACATTTCACTATTGTGACCAATGCTTACAGTTGCCTTTGGGTGAGCCCACTGCTAACACATGATGGGCTTTCTTATCAATCTCATTTCCTTGCATCATATTTGATGGCTTTCCTTCCTGTTCTTGTTTTTTCTCTCCCCTAGAACATATCTACTTTAACTTACTTTTGATTGGCTATCTTGTATTCTCCTACTGCTTACACTCTGAGAACTACTGTTTTCCTTAGCCTTTAGGACTCCATGAAAGTGCATGTGTTTTTTTGCTCTCTGCCCTTTGTGCTGCTTTCCCCCTCAAATCCCTGCATCTGTGTTCTCTGTGAAGAGTTTGTACATTGATTCTCTTTCCTTCATTTGGCTTTTTTGTCTTCTTTTTTTAATTTAAGCCTCCCCACCTCTTCTGCTGCTCCATCCACCTTGTTCTCCTGTAATCTTTCAGCTCAGCTTCATTTGCTTTTCCCTGATCTCCCTCCCATTCCACAGTTGCTTCCGAAGACATCCGCAGACTGGCATCCACTATCTTAGAATGGCCAATTTAAAAAAAGTCGGCTTTGCATACCAGATCTTAATAATGACCTCAACTGGGTCCTCTTTTTTACTGCTTTGCCTTTCTTTGCCCCAGAAAAGCCCACAAACAGCTGCTCATCCAAGCAATGTCAATGTAAAAGCTTTGTGCCCTCTTAGGATCACGATGATGGAGCCTCTCATCCTCCTCTGATGGGTGAGGCAGTGCAAGATTTTCTGGCAGAGTAATCAAATGGCTAACATGGTAGGGAGTCCTGACTTTCGGAAGGAAGATTGCCCTGGTTCTCTGTGCCATTTTGTCAGGAAAGAATGCGGTGTAGGGCATTTGGAAAACACCGGCAGTTCCCTCATGCAGCAAAGAGTAAAACTGTCTTTAGAATTAAGAGCCTTAAAGAACAGAGGTGCATAGGCTCGAAAGGCTTGCAGATGAGTAATGTCAAGACCAAGTTCATAATCTATTGTGGTATAAAAAACGATTTTCGGGAAAATATGAGACTGAACCCTTCAATAAAACGCATCACAAGTGATGACTTAGACCAGTGGTTCTTAACATTGTGACTTCTGGGGACCCCCACTCAATCTTTACTGGAATCCGGGATCCCCCAAGGAGTCATTATTGGAATCCGGGGAACCCGGCCTAACCAATTTCAATGTTTTGCACCACAAAACAACACACCAAAATACAGAAACAAGCATCCATCAAACAAATACACATGGGATGAAATATTTTGTTTAATTCACAAACAAATACACATTTTTTAAAAATTATTATAATGGGAAGGGTGGAGTTTTTCTAAATTCAATTGTCTATACTATATTTTGTTTGATGTACTTGCGCTGCTCCCACAAGTCAATCTGAGGACACCAACTTAATTTGTATTCTTCAATTTCAAATTCCTTGACATTTACAGAATGTTTTAAAATTTTCAATTTTACATTTTGATTCCTTATTTATATACACTTTATTAATCTCTTAATATTATTTCATTTCATAACGAGTCTGCGGATCCCCTGAGTAGGCGGCGCAGACTCAAACGGGTCCCCAGGCCACATGTTAAGAACCACTGACTTAGACAATGACGGGTGATGAGGAAAATACAGAAAGGCCAACACGGCCAACAAATAACCCTTCACTGTGCCCACCACAAGGCATTGAAGAAATAACAAAAGAATACACAAAATAACATCTGAAAGATTGGCTTGTGAGGGGTCGGTGTTTTAGGCACCTCACCAGGCAAAACATTTGTTCCAGCATAGATCAATTTTGTGGAAGGCATCTGGCAGCGAAGATGACATCCACTACCTCAGGTGCCATGTAAAATGCATTCAGCTATCACTGCTCAATCTCCACATATGGAGGTGCAGGTTGTGGAAACCCAGACTGAAGACCCTGCCCTTTGACTAAGACAAGAGGTCCTCCCAAACCGTAAGCCAGATCGGACAGCAAATGCCCAGGCTCAGGAACTTCGGCTACCACTCTCGCCTGGCCCTGTCCGGGGCGATAAGAATGACTTGGGCCCATTCTAACTTGCCCTGCTTCAGAACTCGAGCCTGGAAAGGTAATGGTGGAAATGCATACAGGAACCCTTCCTTACATTTCAGCTTAAATGCGTCTTTTAATAAGAGCATAGAAGAAACTACCGTGTGCAGAATTACTTACACTGCGTTTTTGACTGTGGCGAATATATCTAGGCAGGGCATACCCAACTGCTTGAAGACATTATGTGCCTTCTCAGGAAGAAGACGCCACTTGGGGCCCACCAGACGAAGCCTGCTCAGTTCCGCCGCTCTGTCATTCAAAGACCCCGCCAAAATGGTTGGTGACCAGGAATATTTTCTGCTGATCTAGCCACCTCAAGCTGTGTAGCGCTTCTTAAAATAGGCTCCAGGATCCTTTGTGCCCTGCTTGTTGTAATAACACATTGTGGTAATGTTGTCTGTGAGAACTTGCCTTTCTTTCAAGGATGGAAGAAAGCTTTCAGGGGCAGACATAATGCTTGAAGTGCCAGATGATGGATTTGGAGCCAGCTCTCATACCAGAGACCAGAAGTCTCTGATATCCACCTCTCCCTAATTGTATACCCCCCACCCCATCCAGCTCAGCAGTGATGCGTCTGTCACCACTGTGAACCCTGGGTGAGGGAGGGAGAGAGGCATGCCACGGGTGAGGTTAGCATTTGTCTCCCACCACTGAATATCCTGCGCTATCTCCTGCAAGACCTGCACAGAGTCTGAGAGGCATCCTTGATGCTGGTCAGCTGGGATCCGAGATTTCACTGCAGGACCTGCATGTGCCACCAGGAATTCAGGATGAGAAGTATGCACTAGGCCAGGACTGCATGAAACCTCAGAGCTGTCTTCACAGAGACCCGGAACCAATCCCAAAACAACAGGATCATAGCCTGAATGTTATGGACTCGCTGTGGTGGAGAAAGGGCCTTGTGTATCCAAAACTGCCCCTCTGAATGGACGTTTTTGCATTGGGTTTAGGTGTGACTTCGGATTGGTTATGGTGAAAGCCTGTCATCCAAAAGTGGGCTACAACTAACTGCAGTGAGCCCATCATTAGAAGGCTGTCTTCGAGGTGCAGAAAACATGTACTCCTGAATTCCAATGATGGGCAGCAACAACTGCCATCACTTTATTCAACACCCAAGGGGGTGATGTAAGGTCAAAAGAGAAACAGAGTAAACTGAAAATGTTCCTGGCCCACCTTGAACCGCAGGTAACACGTGTGATAAGGGAGAATGGGTATATGGAAATACACGTCCTGCAAGTCCATGTAAACCATTCAGTCTTTGGGGTCCAGAGCTGACAAGGTCTGGGCTAGAGTGAGAATCTCAACTTGTCCTTCCTCAGAAAGGTATTCAGTGGGAGCAGGTCCAAAATCAGCCTGAGCACTCTGCCCATCTTCGGAACGGGGAAGTAATCTAAGTACCATCCTTCTCCATTCTCCTAGTCCAGCATCAGCTTGATGGCACCTATGGTCACCAAAACATTCTCTTCCTGCATCAGAATTGTGGAGTACTCCTCTGAAAGTAATTCCAGTGTGGGAATAAGCGGGATGGGGAGGAAATGAATGGCAGTCATGTTCCCTTTGAACAATCTAAGATGCACCTTCTGATGTGATGGATGTTCAGTGGAGGAGGAAATGACATATTCTGCCTCCAACTGACCAGACATGAGCCTGAGAAGGCAAACTGGAGCGGCTTGGTAGCCACTGCAGCAAAGGAGGAAGAGCTGGAAGATTGCGGTCCCTGTTAGATTGGAAAGTTCCTGTTAGTGCTGCGTCTGCGGCCTCGAAAGGGCTAGTTTGGCTACTGCAGTACAGATTGAAATGACTGTTGCTGTCCGTAAGCTAGCCTCATGGGATAGCCCTTGAATGTTCTGTATTGGTGGGGAAATTGGTTATCTGGTGTCAACAGCCCCAAGGGTTGTGCTAAGGTGCGACTATCCTTGAATCGCTCAAGCTCCCAATGAGCCTTTTCTCCAACTAGCCTGGAGCCTTTGAAGGGCATATCCATTAAGGACGTTTGCATGTCTCCAGAATACTCAGCTGACCACATCCAAGCATGACTTCTGAGCACAAAATCTGGTGCCAATGCTGATGCGGTCTGTAGTATTCAAACCAGCTAGGAGTACATACTTGTCTGTGTCCTGACACCCTGTATAGTTTGGGCTAGTGATAGCTTGTGGTCTTCTGGGATGGCGAGCAAGATGTCCCATAATATGTGGATGTACCTTCCTAGAAGGTGAACAGCATAGATCTGAGTGCTAGTCTGGACAAAGAAAACATTCTCTTTCCAAAAATATCATTTCTTTACGATTCCCTATTTGGGGGGTTGATCAGAAAGGAATTGGGATTGACCTTACTTGATAAGGCTTGAAAAAACAGGTTCTCCACTGCAGGGTTCAGACCCTTGGTCACCAGGGAGGGACTATGTCACCTAGCCTTATTTCGACTGACTGGCGTGCATAAGCAAGGTTTAGACCAAGTAGTCAAAAGGGCATCAGTAAGGGCTTCAGTAAATGACAATAATTTCTCAGTGCCAGGAGCTGCAATAAAGATGGTGTCTCTGTGGAGCTGAAGTCATTCATGGAATGCATACAGTGATGTCATAATGTTGCTGATTCTTTCTTCAGTGCTGTTAGGATGTCAGCAACAAAGGTAATTTGCATATTCTCCCAACTCTTTGGCTTGCCTTAAAATGTAGAGTACTGAAAATGCGGCTAAGGTAAACTATAAAAAACACAGACCAATTTCCTCTTCCAGAGAAGAGAGAACCGGGATACTGAAAAGAACCCAGACAGAATGGTACCAGCTAACAATAGTACCTTAAATTTCCTAAGCAGACTTCATAACCATTTTATATGCCCTAGGTGTTTGGCACCAGGACAATGGCAATGCCCTGTTCGCCAGCCTCACTGACGTTGACTCCAATCTGGCTCTATTGAAGAATGTCTTAGATGCAGCCACATGGCTTGAACAGGTCTAAAACAATATGATCCCCTAGACTCTCAATGTGGAAGGCTTCCACTGACTTCCCTACAGCCTGCATAATATTTCACCTGCTACATCACCTACAATACTTTAACTAACAAATACTACCCTACCGGCTGAAAGAATTCAGCAACTTAGGTGGCCAATGGCAAAAACACAAAACTCAAAACTTTGACTTTACCAGAATGGAAACCACTGTGCGTACCTTAACGTACTTGCCCACACATGTAGTTCCCGGCCATCTCAGGGAGGAATGCACACACTTTTCGCAGTACTCCCTGTGAAAATTGATATCTATATGTGCTGCACTGCATTTCAGCAGCATTTTTTTTTTTCAATTCTTGGCAGTCAGATGCAAAACCAGTGAAAACTGGCAAAATTGTCTCAAATTTTGTCTTTGCTAACTGTGGATTAAAAAGTTTTTAAAATACCACTGGCCGCTAGTGCTGAAAAATATCGGACATGGTTACTAACCCCACCAAAACAGAAGATACCTTCTCCTTTCAAAATAATCATGTGTTTCCTTGCCTCTCAGCGCTCTGAAGTTATTGAAAGGCAACATGAAGCACCATAAAAAATCCTTAAAAAATAACAAATATACAAATCAATAGTAATAAGTGATGGTCTAGGAGCTGAACCTGCTAATAAAGATGGCTGCTCACAGCCCACCAGGTCAACATAGGCTTTAGCCTCTGCTCTTTAATAGAGGACCACTTCCTCTCGCAGGGATCTATATGCTGTTAGTGCACCTGGACGTTTGGCACATGCACTGAAGGAAAAGCAGATTGGTGAGTGGGACCCATGCCCGTAGTGGGACTTTGTGCCACTAAAATAATATCAATGGCTCTGACACACTGGGAGATGTGCCCTTGTGTGCCAGGGGCATTGGGACTGATATATGAAGCTATATAGCAGTTGCAAAGCCTGTGATTCCCTAAATCACAGTGTTTTAGACCAATAAATGGCTTTTCAGTATGTACTTAACCTATCTCAAGATTCAGTAAGTGCTTACATAATCAACAAAATGCCTACTAAATTCCAATTAGGAAGTGGTGTGTTTAGGGTGCCCTCTCTAAATTGTGGTTTGGAATGCTATGTATCAAAGGATTGCCACCAAAATATCAGTCGCAAATCATTGATTTGTTACTGACTCCTCAAAGAAGGTGGCAGCCCATTTGCAAAGGGGAAAGGTTATTTACCTTCTAGTTTAGGGCAACCCTATTCCTAAAAACCTATTTTATTCTTCCTGGAAGACACAAATATTGTTAATATTTAACCGATTTGTAGCAACACTGCTAAATTGATAGATTTTCCCCACTTTTCCTTTTCTACATTTGTTTCACAATTGCTTTAGTTTTTTAATCTTATTTGATTTACATATGTAAGATGTTTATTTCTTTAACTATCTTGTTTGTCATTTTACCAGACTCAAATATTTCACATGCATTCACAGCCTACTTCTTAGGCATCGTGTGAGTTCAATCACAACACAAATCAAGACTGTTACTTCACTCGCTCATAGCCTGTCAAATGATTCCCTACAAGGCCCCCTGCCATCGGGCAAAAACTATAACCAGAAAAAGAATGGGATAGAGGGGGGACAAGCAGGCTGAGAAATACTCCGCTCTCAAGATGCCAAACGAAGGCACAAATGTATAAATTTACAAACCTATAACCAATGGAGTCTTATCTCCCCTTTTACTATAACACTGAAAGCACAGCATGAAAATTGTAGTTATAGATTCACAAAACAGACGTTTTGAGAAGAAAGATCTAATAATAGTCTCACTATGAAAAAAAGTCCAAAGAACTCAAAGGGGCAGAGCCAAAGCTTTTTTTGGCCCCTCATATAAGGTTCTAGTGGTTCTGCTCAGTGGTGGAGAAGAGATTCAGTACTATCAAATCTAAAAATGAACCTTACAGGTGAATTAAATTTACGTAAATGTCAAAATAGACAATACTGTCAAACACAAAAGAAATATTGTATATTACTCTGAATATATCTTCATCTTCCTCTTGGTTATGTTCATCATGCTCATCATTTTGTAAGTCACACGATATAGCTCGTCGTATTTCTGGTCCGATGTCATGCAATGTCCTGAGTCCAGCCTGGATGAATAAAAGTGGCATAATAAAACAGTTGTTGGCTTTCCATCAAAAGCACAGACCTCTGTATGTTGAAAGTGGACACATTTGCAAGGAAGTAAATGGTAGCCCTGATTGATAGCAGATGACCGAGAACAGCAATATGCCCTGTATGATCAACTATGTCAGGTATGACATGCTTGTAAGACTGAATGAAAACACATACTTAACTGGAGATATTTGGACACTGAAAGAGATCTGTGCACTGTCATCTGGGTAAACATTGCTTAATTTTAGATTAATGAGTAAGGACTAGACAAATTCTCTAAAAAATGTTGACCAATCTGTAGTAAACATGAATACAATGAAAAATGTTAATGTTAAATACAAGGCTTATAATGCTTATTGTTTAGCAGGCATATATTTAGTGGTAGCCTGCTGTACAATGTATCGCTTCTGATGTTTCTGATATCTAATTTCTGCTCACCATCATTTAGTAATTACCCATTTACTCACATTATTCACATTCAAACACCTGCAATACTGGGTGATCATGCTTTGAATTTGAGATGTTCAGCTCTTTAAACTGCTGAAGCATGGGTCTAAAATACAAATGTCATGGGACATCACAATTAATGTGCCCTTTATTGAAGGAGTTCTTTAAGAAACATCGAATACACAAGTGGTTGAGTCCATCATATATCTCGTGGTGCACCATTAGCCTCCTCTTTGGCCAAAATTGCTGATCCATCTTTAAACAAGAAATCATCTCAAGCACCAAGGTCGAGTGCCAAGGAATTGCATCGACTTTACAGGAACCAATTGTCTATATCTTTACAGTGTCAGCATACTCCTCTACTCTTTGCTTCAATGCAAACCCCTGTCCATTCCTCAGATGACTTGATGTTAGTGGGACAATTATCAAAATCCAACTCAACAACACCAGGGACTCTGATGTCAGACTGCCAATGCATCAAACCATCCTTTACTATTTGATCTTAAATGTCACAATCACGCTGGTAATCAAACATGATACCATGGGGCACTATCTTCCTAAACCTAAAATTACCCAGATGTCTCCCTGGCAATTCCAATGGTACCTTCGAATCCCATAGCGATATCCACAGATGAGACCACAGAAAAGCCCTAATATATTACTGGAACAACCTAAATGATTGATTCACAAATCTCTACAAACTAATAAGAATTCTTGAATATCTAAATAAATTCCTGCAAGATCCAAGAAACGGAACCAATCAGAGCAATTTAATCTGGTGCCACTTTCAGATTTAAACGGACATCCTTAAAAATCAAAAGGAGTAATAAATGACTTCCAAGAGACTCGGTGAAAAGAAGGAATGAAGAGAGCAGCATGGGATGTAGATAAATCAGGCGCTCAGAAACTAATTATATTTTTGTTCCAAACGCAGAATGGGTCAAGTGATGGTAAGTGCTCACGATATGAAATTGCTTAAGAGAATAAAACTCAACGTGTGTTTAACCAATAGAGAAACTGTAAAGGTCGGAAGTGGTTTCTGTAACCCATAGGCCCCAATTTAATGCACATCAAACAAACAAGATTGACACACTTGCACAAAATTAGATAATGAATATGAAGGGTGGTAGAGCACTCGCAAACGGGAAGGGGTCCCCAGGGGACCCCTTCCCCTTTGTGAATGCAAGGGAAAATATTTTCTAGGGGCAGGCAGTGGTCCCAGGGACCACTACCTGCCCTTAAAAAAAAGAAATGAAAACGTTTAATTTTTCTTTTTTTAAATGCATCCCGTTTTCCTTTAAGGAAAATGGGCTGCATTTAAAAAAAAATGCTTTATTTAAAAGCAGTCCCAGACATGGAGGTCTGCTGAGTCCAGTAGCGGCCCGTGGTGGGAGTGCTGCTGACGTGGGGCGGGGGGTAGTAAATACGGATTACAGCCGATTAGAGGTAAGTAAACATATAAATAAATAAAACTAATTTCGTTGCGCGCACTGCATCGCATTTGGCGATGCAGCGCGCGCAACAAAATTAGTTTTATTTATTTATATGTTTACTTACCTCTAATCGGCCGTAATCCGTAGTTTACTACCCCCCACCCTGCCCCTCCCCCGCCCCACGTCAGCGCCCAGCAGCACTCCCACCACGGGCCGCTACTGGCTGAGCCCAGCAGGCCACCATACCTGGGAGGGCCAGCCATCCCTAGGGGGTCGCAAATTGCGAGTGCCTCATTATTATGCATGAGGCATGCAATTTGCGACCCCATTAGGAATCGCTAAGAGTGTCTCAGACACTGTTGTACATTGTGATTTGCGAGTCGCAAATTGCGACTCACAATTTGTCGCAATTTGCGAGTCACAAATCACAATGGTCGTACATCTGGCCCGAAGTGATTTGCTCAGAATCAGAAAATGTTGACTAGAGGCCAGGGTTCGAACCGTAGTCCTAAATTCTAAAGGCAGCAGCACTGGCCATTAGGCCACCTCTCCTCCTTCAATATTGCTCACAATAAACCTCAAATCCACATTGATTATTGAAAATGATTACAATTAGCACTTAAAACCTCTTAAAAAAAATTGCAGTTAAAATTTATGTCAAATGTCAATCATATGAAGCAATTGTATCAATTGTGTGGCTAAAAATCAAATAAAAAATATAAAATACATTTATGTAATACAAGTACATAAAACACACAAAAATGAAAATGTATAGGCACAAGCTTTCAAATTTAATATCAAATTTTCAACCAGCCATCCATCTGCAAATTCCTCCCACTCCAACAAAGCAAATACCCCTCACTACATTACATAGTCCCAAGTATTTTCAATGTGAGTTTAATCAGCTTTTATGCTCAGTGCCAAAGAGCTGACATAAACATAAAAAATATGGGACCATTATTCAGACTGAAATCGAAAAGATGACACTCTCACCTGACAATCACAGCGCAGCTACATGACACTCGGTTTTCTGCAAGCAGACACCTCACACAGATAAATTAGTGACATAAAGGCATGAAAACTGATGGTGCGGTAAGATAAGTAGAGTGTTTTCAGGAAGAATCATACACATCTGTTTTAAAGTCTTTGTGATGACGTTTATGCTCGCTCCGAAGTTCCGGTTAGAATTCTGCAGAGGACCCGACACGGACTGCACAGCAAAACACGAAGGGCATCTGTTCCCACGGGAACCCCCCAGGAACTCCAGCACTCATAGGAGTGCCGGATTGGACTTGCCATTCTTCGGGTCTTCCATTTTTTGGATATTAAGAACTGGACTACCGTTCTTCTCTTGTGATGAATACTGAGGATCTATATTGTTATGGGACCCACCGGAACCACTTAGGGGTTTCTTGCAGCGTGCGCCCCTGCGCCTGTCGTGTCAGGATAGGGTATACTGACAGGACCATTTTACAAGCATTAGTCTTAGGCATATACTCTTATGTCCTGATGATGATCCCGGTATCGAGTTAAGTGGGATCGAAACGTCGTCGACTCTGTACACCTTGATACTCTCAACAATCAGACCCCCCAGGATATTGCGGCATAGATTTGCAAATTTAGCGGCACAAAAATGGAAATTTAGCAGCATTATTGCAACACTTTATTTTACTCGTAATCTTTCCTTTTCAGCCTTAAATCAAGGTAAACTGATTTAGCAGTTAAATACTTTGAGATAGGCATTATAAACTGTCTGAGAGAGTTTTTGTTGCTATATTCTCCTTTGCGGTAAAATTCTGGAGCATAGGCTACGCCAAGCACAAAAGCAGAGTCAGCGTTTTTGCTCGAAAAGTTAGTGGTCTGTCTTTAATTGGTTGTGCAAGCGATTTTACTATAAATATTCTGGTCTTTTCTTCTAGTGTGGACCGCCTTCTCTAAGTATTTCAATTTAGCTTGAAGTTATTGACAGTATTTCCACTTTACATCAACTTCAGAGCCCCTGACACAGCCCACGGAATAAGCAACAGTGCATACTTGGCACAGTAGTAATAACTAATCAGGCGCCTGTATTCATTAAAGTTCATTCAACTTCAGTCACACAACCTGTGTTTTACTATATGCCAGTGGTTAATTTGTGAAAAAATAAGTGCTGGGGCTCTAGTCAGGAGGCAGCTTGCCCCAGACCATTGCTCCTATTAGCGCCGCCTATAACAAAGCTAACTACCATGAAACCCTACAAGCAGGGAGAGGATGTGGCATAATGTTCAGAGCTGTCGACTTCGGAGCTAGAAAACCAGGTTCCAGTCTCGGCGTCGGTTCAACATCCTGTGATTCTCTGCAAATCACTTAATTTTCCCGTGCCTACAAAGAATGAATGTGTCCTTAATGGGTAACCATGACCTTTGGGTCGGAGCTATAAGCGCCGGTGTTGAAGATTAAGTGCGGGTGCCGTGCCGGAAACCACCGGCTCAAATTAAGCACTGCTATATGCACACATTCTCTGGTGCAAATTCAAGTTGACCAGCTATAAAAGGCTTCCACTGGATCCGTTTGGTAGCATAAGCATTCTCACGTTTTATGGAGAAGATTCCATTTGATTCCAGGACACCTCAGGACTTTTTATATGACTCAAATAGTGCATTTTGGTTTCAGATGGGCTTCTAGAGTAACGCCTACATATAAACCAGGACATGCACAGACTCCTGTCAAAGAAACACACATCCACAACTATAGCCAGTAAAAACCATTTGTAACTGGTCAAATGGAATATCCACCAGGCTGTGGCTTAAAAAATAGACACAAATTAGAATTCTACTGGATGGTAAAAATGTAATTGTGCCATGAATTATACATCTGCGTACCGTTGCTGGAGCAGATTTTGGAGGAAGGATCACAGTCACCCAAAGCAGAGAGCAAGGATGAGACACTGAGATGGCCCCTCACACAAGAGTTCCCACAAACCCAGCAGCAAATCCTGATCAACTGTGATTGAAATCTCATATACCAGTCGAAAATCGATTATATTAAGACTGCAGGATTATGTGTCTAGATTTAGAATTTGTAACGAGGCATCATATCTTATCTTGTTCTTTGTGTTAACGTTTTGTATATAAAATTGAATATTTTCAATAAAGCTATTTAAAACGAAAAAGCAATTTTTTAAAGTTTTAATATAGACGATGAAGCCACTCAAAAGTGTAGGAAAGAATCTCTGTGATCACCCACACATTACCTGCCAAGTTTGTTGATACCCTGCTTTAGTCCAGAAAGTACTTTACAAGTGAATTTGTTAACCAAAGACAAACTAGCATCTCTCAAAGATGTTTGAGAGTAATACGCTTTTCACTTTGTGTTAAGTAATAGTCATCAATACATTTTCCCATTTCGATTTAGAAGAAAACGTTTTGAAATGGAGATAAAATATATGTAGTATGGTGAATGGTCAGATTTTGTGAAAATATTAATTCTGCCGTGGTGTTTTTTTAGTACAAGTTAAAGTTTTTTAATACAAGTTAATTATTAACAGACATCGATATTTTTAGATACATACAATGTGCACACGCCCTGCAACATGTTGTTTTGGTTTGTATTTTATTTGCCAAGCAATTGTGGGTTTTGAGGAATGTTTGAAAGCCTATTTTGTCTGCTATTTCTTTATTTTCTGATCTCAATACGTTTTTTTATTTCTGCATGTTTACAATGTCAGTGACATTTCAGATGCAGCCATGATGTTTCTTGTAATGTTATACTCAACTCTCTGATAATTTACATATTTATCTAAGGGTTTCAATAAAATTCTACGCCAGTTAGTCAGAGAGTTCAGGCATGTAAAAATCATCTGTTTGGCTTCACATTTGACTGGCAGAACAGTATTTTGTTCTTTTTGGCTGCACCCTGATATATCTCTAAGTTTTTATGTCACTGGGCATTTCTACGGTGCAGCTTTTGCCAACTACTTGGCCTTTTAGTGTTTTGTGCAGATGTTAGTCTGTGGTTGTGATTCATCCAGCACACAGAAGCGGGCAGCTGCCCCCTTGAGTAACATTTGATCAGCCGAGAGACGGCTGCTGCTCAGGGCCGTTTCTACCATTAGGCAGGACTAGGCGGCCGCCTAGGGCGGCAAAAGGGGGAGGGCGGCAAAATAACCTAGAAACGGCCCTGGGGTCAGCTAGCGGGAGCCTGTGATGAGCACACTGAAGTCAGGCGGTGGGAGCCTGTGATGTGCACACTGAAGTCAGCCAGTAGGAGCCAGTGATGGGGTCAGCTAGCGGGAGCCTCTGATGTGCACACTGAAGTCAGCAGTGGGAGCCGGTGGTGTGCACACCGGGGTCAGACAGCGTCCGCCAAACAACGCCAAGTTCTTCACTGAAACCAACTGAACTGTTAAGGAAAACGGAGCGAGGGGGTGTGGGCGCAAGCAGCTGGTTCTTTTTCACAATACCTTCTCCTCTATTGCAACAGTCATTGGCACAATGGAAAAGATTTCTGTTTCTTTCATTTCATTTCATGTTTCTACAGTTGAGATAGATTACAGATTGCGCGTGGCGCCAGTCGCTCAGGGAATCCCTACATTGAGGCATGTGACCTTTTCCTATGAAGGGAGAAGACAAAAACACACATATATTATAAACACTCTTAGCATTCGATGTTGGCTCTTATGTGATACAAGTTCTCTATGGCGGGCCTCGAGGCCGTTCCCATTACGAGTTGCCCGTTATTTTCGCAACATTGAACTCATTAAAAACCGATACCGCTCGCTGCACTATTTACTGGCGACCACATTACCTCCCCATCCCAAGTTATCTATATACGAACTGCGCATAACATGATAAAAGTGGTTATTTTCCCTTGTTCTGAGTGGCAAAAACTCTGACGGTGTAGTATTTCTCCAGATATATGTTTTGCCTGATTCAGCCTGGAGTAATTTGTGGGGGGAAAGCACGGTATCTCTGCTCTAGTGTCGAGATCCCTATTTGGGCACAAACTCATGTTTGCCTCTCAATCCTGATTACTGGCCTGACCGGATTGGTTGGAGCGCCTACCCGAAAAGCGCTAACTTCGTATTTCGGAGTACACGTGACATTGGCCCAATTTCCAGCGCAGCTCGTCTTATGAGGACAGCCATAGTGTTGCATATGCACTGCGGTGAGGTGCAGAAGAGGGCAGGGGTCGCCGTCGTTAAGCCACACTCTCAAGGTGCAGGGATCCCCAGCACTGCCAAGGGAGTGTACATGTGAGGCGCGGTAAGGGGCTCACCAATTACGCCACTATCAGAGCGCAGGGACCCTCAGACCGGCCAGGGCAGCAAAGTGCTTGGCAGATGTCTTCTTCCGGTCGTGCTCCTCGCGCACGCGCTCAGCCCGGGGTCCCTCTTTTGTCTCAGTTATTTGCATTCATTATTAAAAGGCGCCGGAAACAAATGTGTCACAATTTAAATCTGGCGGCAAAAGTGGGTCGGTGGCCGGGAGAGGTGCCATACATCAGGCTCGGGACGGACGGGGATGAAAGAGCTCTGCGCCACCCTGGAGCTGCGCGGCGTCAGTAATTCAGTGCGCCAAGAAGATTATACCAGTGGGTCAGGAGTGAGGAGCCAGGCGCTTGCTACTGGTGTTTTCTGGTTTCGTGGCGCTGTTAATAATGTTAATAACATGCTACTAATTCCCAAATGGTTTTAGCAAGTAAGTGCTTATCCAAACTTTGGCCAAGTATTGTAGTTTTTGCATTAGGTGGAGATTGTTCGTGCTATGATTAAAGTAAAGTAACTTTTACAGCGTTGTTCTAGGTAGCACCCAAAATTACCAACTGTGTAATTTCCACGTATATTGTGATGGAGCAACAGTGTAAAGGGACCTTCAGAGTGATAAGAAGCAATATATACACGTAAAAACATGGTAATTGCTATAATAATTATTAAATAACGTGTTATGATACTTTTATCATAATATTAATTACAAAGGAATGCAAAAAGTGTACAAACACGTTTTGTTAATTCATTTAAAAAAACAGTGTAATAACACTTTATCGAAATATGTTTATCACATCCCCAGTACTAAGTAAACTATTACTTTTATTGTAACAATAGTGTAAAAAAGGGAAATTAAATATTTTTTTATTGTAAATTGTTTTCTAATCAAAATATCAAAGTATTTTACTATGGCGAGAGTTATAAAAATAACAACGTGAAAGTACATTCGATTGTAGTAACTTTAACACAAAACCAATGACAAAGTTGGGTAATACTTTTATTGGCATACTATTAAACAGGCGAAAAGAAAATGGGAAGGCAGGATTTTTGTAAGAGCCACAACAAAGTGAAATTCCACATTCATTGAAAGGAGCAGAAGATATTCTCTGTCGGATACTTGATAGTAGGCATTGTGTGTAAATAAATATAATATTCACTGATGCATATACAGCCTGAATTATTAGTAATGCTATTAATTAATTATTCATGCTCGCCTTGAATACATTTCTCCTTCCCAAGTTGAATATTGAAATTAAATTTTACAGCATCAATCTATTTGCCCATTGCAACTTACAGTCGGTGAATTCATAGCTCAAACAGATAGACCTTTAGAAAGCACCTCATGAAACCCAAGTTCAGGCAAAAAGCGCCTGGGGCTCTTCAACCTGGCTTCCCATGCACTAGCGCACTGACTGACGCTCTTCTTTCTGGTCACTTGATCGAGCGAAGACTATATCATGTGATGTCACAGAACGCTGCTACCCCCACCCACCCAACCATCCCCCACCCCGTCCTTTTGCCACCCCGCAAACAAAAATATTACAGTCATTTTCATATAGCGCTTTTCACGATGCGTATACAGTTTCCAAAGGCTGCAAATAACAGGTGTCACGATTGCTCTATTTACCTACCTCGGCAGGATGGAAGACCGAGTGTGCTTAGCAAGGATTACGAGCTTGTAGCTGATGAGTGATGGTAGTAAAAGAGAGGGGGCGGCATTTTTCAATTCTCGCCTAGGGCGGCAAAACACCTAGAAACGGCCCTGCTGCTGCTCTGCGGCTTCTTCGAGATAGAGTTCAGAGGTCGGCGCGAGTTCCCTTCACTGCCAGAGATGCGATACACGCCTAACAATATCTGTTGTGTTTTCACAGCCTTGTAAAAAAATGACTGCAATTTCCAAATTTCGCGGGCAGTTTTGTAAAAATCGCAGCCTTTTTACAGAACTGCAGATTTCGCGATTTTTTAGCGAATCGCGAAATCCTGGAGGGTCTGATTGATCATTGTATTGTACTATGGTGTTGCACTTTGTATTTGCTTGGTCAACTGTACATTTGATTCCAAGCCCTTGTAAATGCTTGAGCTTTCTTCTTTTGCTTTTATTTTTCACGACAAAATGTGTCCACACTTGTATGTTCTTTGTGTGTGATTTTTTTATATAAGGACATTAAAAGATTCTTTTGTCCGGATGGATTTTATAGACATCATTGTATGTCTAAATTATTCCTTTCCTCTATTTCTGTAGTTAGGGGCCACTGTTCATATAAAACTACTATGCCCAAAGGTCCCTGACAAAAAAATATTTGGATCCCCTTGTTGTTTAAAACACAGTTTTAAATTATGCGCCACATAAAAATTTGAATACGTTTCGGCCATCTCCAGTTCTGTAGATACTTCAAGATTTTTCAGAGCAGTTTAAAAAACATTCAACCTAGAATGTTCGCAGTTTTTCGTCGGAGGTGAGTGAGATGAAGTTACACATGCTCTGAAACCTATGCTTAGGATGTTTGGCTTTCGTGGACAAAGACTGACATTTTAACTTGAACTTTAAGTGAGCCTGCAATTGGGCAGGGGTAGCTGGTATCAAATCAAATCAAATCAGGGACATTTATAAAGCGCTCATATCACCCGAAAGTCTCATGGCGCTCACAGGCAGCTCCAACTAAAGACAGCTAATAAAGGAAACAGGGGGTCAGTTGTCAAAAGACCATGTTTTTAGTTCCCTACGAAAACGATGATGGTCAGCAATAGTGCGAAGGTGTAATGGCAATTTGTTCCAAAGAGTGGGGGCTAGGAACGAAAAAGATCTTCCTCCATTTCTAGTTGTACGGATTCTGATGGAGGTAAGAAGGTGCCTGTTGCTGGATCTGAGGGGCCTGCTTGGCTGATGCCAGTTGAGCTTCTTTTTCCAGTAACACGGGCCCCTACCGTACATGTTTTTGTGTACTAAGCAAAGAATCTTAAAACGCGTTCTCTTTCTGACAGGCAACCAGTGGAGTTGCTTCAGGTTAGGCGCAGATGGGGAGCCCGACGGAAGATTGGTAGACTAATTATTGATCTGAGGGCAGCACCCTTATCCAAATGTTGAAAAAATTGACAATTTATCCATGCAGGCCCAGCCCCATATATCAGACGGCAAAGGTCTGGCTTGACTAGCTGCACAAAGGGGAGACGCTGACTAATTAGTTAGTGAATTCTAAAGGTGTTTTAAGGCATAAACCTAAGTGACAGATTTTATTTTCATTGCAACGAGGTGTGTTTTACATCTACTCCAATTCTTGAACCATGAGCCCAAACAGTTATATTTGCATCACCCTAGAGTTGTTAGGTAACCAGGAACCGTATTTCTGATGCTTATGCCCAAATATAATGACATTGGTTTCCCCAAGCTCACTTCCACTTCCTTAGCTTGGTTTTAGTTAATAGCGGTATATAAAGTCCTCAGAAGGCCCATTATGGTTCAGTCGAGGATGGAGGTTTTGTCAACGTACTGAAACAATGGACCCTGGGGCGAACAAGTTTCTGTAGAAAGGTCCTGACTTCACCCATTTCCCGTTCAAGGTCTATAGTATGTATGACAAATCACGGGGGGCAAGAATATATTCCTGGTTGAGGTGTTTGTTAGTAAACATCATGTTTTAAATTTGAAAACTGTTCCCCAAGTTTATTCGTTTATTCTAACCCAGACTTCTCCAACGGGTAGCTCGTGAGTTACTGGCAGCTCTCCAGCTCCTTCTAAGTAGCTCTCCGCTTTGTAACCCAGCCAACTAAATTGGAAGCTTTTGTTCAATTAATATATGTGTACCAAATTTGAAAAGTGTGTTTTTGAAACAAACGTGTGCATTTTAAGAACTCATAATTTCCAAAATAAATCTAAAGTTGATAATTGAGTGATAAATCAAGCAGTAGTGGGGAAACTTATTACTAATATTATTACTGTGGCGTCAAAGGCACTGCAGCTATGGCTGGTATTTGTTACCCATGAAGAGGCATTCCAAATGAACAAGGCCTTTTCACACTAGGCTTGCAACCCTGGTCAGGTGATAATAATTCCTAGACCTGGCATCTTTTCCCGTGCTTTCCCCTGTCATTTTGCTTCTGACCTCCTGTTTTTGACTGTTTGCTGAATTTAGTTTTTGCTGGCTTTAGGACTCTGGATACTTTACCACTGGTGACCAGTGCTAAAGTGCAAGTGCTCTGTGTCTAAAACCTGATGGTAATTGGTTTCTCCATGATTGGGATATTTGATTTACTAGTAAGTCCCTAGTACAGTGCACCATGGGTGCCCAGGGCCTGTAACTCAAAGGCTACTAGTGGGCCTGCAGCACTGATTGTGCCACCCACATGAGCAGCTGCACAAAACCTGTCTCGGACCTGCCATTGCAGCATCTGTGTGTGCAGTTTTGAACTACCATTTCGACCTGGCAAGTGCATCCACTTGCCAGGCCTAAACCTTCCCTTTAATTACATGTAAGGCACCCCTAAGGAAGGCCAATGTGCAGTGTACTTAAGAGGCAGGATATGTACTTGTGAGTTTTACATGTCCTGATAGTGAAAAACTGCTAACTTAATTCTTCACTACAGCAAGGTCTATCTCTCACATAGGTTAGCATTGGAGCTGCCTGGTAACATCGTGCCAGTGTATCTTCCAATTGGGAGTAGATAGAAAATTGGAGTTTGGTGTCTCTGGACTCACATTTTAAAAACACACCTTTTAGTGAAGTTGGTTTTTAGATAGAGGGTCTGAAAACGCCACTTTTAGAAATTTGACATTTTCAAACTAAACCATTCTGTGCCTCTTCCTGTCCCTAGAATACATGTCTAGGTTGGATAATAGTTGGCTTTGTGAATTCACTCTGGACAGTCGCACACAAAGGGAGCTGAGGTGTGCCCTCCCTATCCTGATGGCCCATCACCAGGCTGATGACCCTTCCTGACCTAGAGTGGTGGAAGGAGCTGACACTTGCCCCTGAGTAGGGCTGTGCCTGTACCCACACAAAGAGGTTTCCTCTCCCTGTAGTGTGTCTGGAGCCAGGGCCAGGAAGGGCAGGGCCTTGTGCGCTACAAAGACCTTTCCTTGAAGTCTCCCTACTTCAAAGGTTAGAATGGGAATATGTATTAGACCTCTGACACCATATACTTGAAACACTTCTGGGCTGAGGACATTCTGCCAAGAAGAAGAGCTGTCAGGTTGCCAGGAGGGTCTGCCACTTTGCTGTTTGATTTGCTGTGTTGGCCTGCTGCCTGGTGCTTCTGTCCTGGGAGTGAGAGGACTGGACTTTGTTCTCTACATCCTGCTTTCTAAAGTTTCTCCAAGGGCTTGAGTTAAGCATGCCTCCTGTTGGAAGTTTCAGAGCCATCAAAGACTTCCCCTGTAGCACCTGGACTCATCTGCTGAGAGCCCTACCTGCCAAGTGTTGCCCACCCTAGTACCTAGCCCTTGCAAGTGAATTTCCGTGGTACAAGAAGAAACCGCCGCCAACCAACTTCAGAACCGGTGCCTGTCTGCCACTCTGACGTTTTGTCGCTGCCTGCATCAAAGCCGTGGTCCCCGCTCGATGCAACAACCACAACTTACAATGCAGGCTTTGATGACGCCGCAGTGTCAATGAAGAACAGCCACTGCGGGACTCTCGAGCACCGCGCCACTGACGTTCGTGATGCACCGCTCTGACTCCGATGCTGCAGCTGTGGCCCAGTGGTTTGACCTCACCACCATGAAACCGAGGCCTTTGCGGCTTGACTGCCGATTTCATCATCGACAGCGCACAGCAGTAAGGAACAGAGGAATCACACCTGCACCTCCACCGCGCCTCGCATCATCTCTGGGCATTAGAGGCTCAATGACCCTGCACCGCCTCCAGGAAATGATGAATCACTAGTAACAGTGACGCCTCACCTCCTTTGCGCAATGGACCATTCCTGAGAGCCAATGTGCCAACGACCCTGCCCAGCAGTAAGGAACTGACGCATCACCTGCTTTTGCTACGTCTCACTTCCCCTGTGCCTCGCATTGTCTTTGATTTTTGACGCATCCAAGGTACTGTACTGGGGTCTGCGTGACTCCTGTATCGGCCCGTGTTCCCTCGCAGTCGGACTGAACTTGTGGATTTGTCTTGGTCAAGTGCGACCAGATAGCCCCAGTAGGAGCTATTGTTTTCTAAAAACTAGAACTTTATTCAATATTGAAAACTTCATAACCTGATTTGTGTATGTTGGATTTTTGTCGTTTTGGTCTTGTTTTACTCAGATAAATATTGGCTATTTTTCTAAACTGGAGTGGCGTACTCTTGTGGTGTTTTCACTGTGTTACTGTGTGTGCGTGTACAAATACTTTACACATTGCCTCTGGGGATAAGCCTGACTGCTCGTGCCAAGCTACCAAGGGGGTGAGCACGGGTTAGTTTTAGTGTGTAACTTACTTACCCTGACTAGAGTGAGGGGCCCTGCTTGGACAGGGTGCATATCACTGCCAACTAGAGACCGCATTTCTAACAATAATCTTGCACAAAGTGGCCACTAATGTAATCTTGTCTGATGTGTTCTCTAGTACAACACTAATATTATTCGTAGTTCGGGATGATTTTCATTTAACAATGGTAGCAGAGTAGCCCTTATTACTGAAAAGGTTGAAGTACCTTGTGCTAACCCATGTGTACTTGCAAAGGTTATGAATCACACTAAGGAAAGAGACACCCCAGGGACAACTCCGTACCAGAGCTTTTGCTATTCACAAGCCTGTTTAACGCTACCAAATGCAGCCTTATAATATATAAAGCAGGGACAGAGTAAATATTTACTTATGAAAACCTGTGAAAAACGAGCACAGAAAACGCCCAAAATATTATTGATAATTTCATGTTTTGGGCAAAACATGCTTGATATATCAATAAGGAAATTGTACTGAGATGCATACTCTTTTGCCACTACTTCTAGAAGTAATACAAGCCTATGAATAGTAGGCATTGCCGAATCACCATTCCTTTGGGCGGGGTGGAGGAAGCAGTACATCCATGAACCAGGGATAAAGGCATTAAGTAACCAACTGTTATAGTTACTTGTAAATGAAAAAAAACAAATTCATGTTCAGATTCTATCAAAACAATAGATTTTTTGCCTTATCACAAGAATGTGTCACATACGCACTGCTATATGCTGCTGGTATTGTAAATAAAATTAAATGGTAAGTAAGCAATCAAAATTAAATACCGGTACATGCAAATAGGTTGCATGTACATAACGAAGGAACGAGTCAAATAAAAGAGTTAAATAACTTTGATATGTCACTATTGCTCTGATACAAATCAAAGCTGGAATATGAATCTGTACAGAGATACCACTCTGGGATAATCTCTTAAGCTGCACAAAGGACTACCTATTTATTTCCAGAATATAGTACCAAACTGCATATCACCAGGCAAACATAGGAGGAATCTTGTTATGACTTGCTTACGTAACCTTACCAAAAATGCAGTGGTTAACAGGCAAATTAAGAATAACAAAGTAGAAATGTGGACATAACTGCCTTGTCTTTCTACATTTATGTAATCCTTTTTTCTAAAGAATGTTCTAGCTCCCATAACAATGGAAAATGGAGGGTAATTTGATACAAGCATGATGAACAAAAAGAAATACTAACCAATCACTTGTAGTAAGAATTTATTTCATGCCCTACCAGTGAGGTATAGTCCACAATTTATTTTTCATTAAAGCCTCTTCAGCAGCAGTTGTTAGCCTTCTGACCTCTGTGGACCCCCACTTAATCATAACTGGAACAGGAGGATCCCTACTGAATCATTACTGAAATTCAGGCACCCCCGCTGAGGCATTACTGGAAGTCGAGGACCCCGGCCTATGCAATTTGATTTGAACTGCACGACAATACAGAAACGAGCATTCATCAAACAAATACACAAATGCTAAAATATTTAATTAAATTCACAAATATAAAAAAAAAATCTAAATTTTATTTTATATGGGAAGGTTAGATCTTTTCTAACTTCAACCGAGGCCACCCATCAGTTATACTGTATTCTGGTTGATGCACTTGCACTGCTCCTGCGAATCAATCTGAAGATGACAACTTAATTTTTAGCCTACAACTTCCAATTCCTTCACATTTACAGAACATTTAACATTTTTCATTTTAAGTCTTTACTTGTATACACTTAATTGGTTCGTATTATTTAATTTCCTAAGCCGTCTCGTACCCTCGGATTAGGAGTTGCGGACTCCCAGGAGTCCCTGGACCACAGGTTAAGAAACACTGCTTTACAGTAGTACGTTGAACATGACAAAATATATTTTGAAAGCAAGAAACAAAGATATGAGAAAATAGAATATATTGGGAACATTTTCACTAGAATATTCTCGTGTAGTGGCGCCTTCACAGCATTTAGGCAAGTTCAATAGTATCTTAAAAATACCTGAAGGAAAGATTATATCCAATTGCATTAAGTTTAATTTATTTCTGAATATTAATCCATAAAAATCAGCATATTAATAATATGCATACTATTCATTCAAACATACGAGATGCTAAAAAACAGAAAAACATATTTATAATCCTCCAAGGGCAATAATTTCATCAACATACAGTTTCTCATCCCGAAAAGATTCACCCTCCTAATATTCAATTTCCATGATAAATCATTTTAGAATAATACACTTCATTCTTTGACTCCAAGCAAGAAATGATGCTTTCTTACGGCAAAAATTCCAACACCCAACATTACAGTTTAGCATACCTGAAGGGCAATCCCACATTGTCTGATCACAATGATCTTCAACCAAGGTAATAGGTATCTTTTCGGATATGATATATATAAGGGAAAAAAAGGAAATGGCCTTTGGTCTCAGCAACCCGTTCAAGATGGAGAGCTGCCATTGGTGTTTCTATTATTAATACAAGACCGAGTGAGTAGGGCAGGGTATCAATGTGGAATTGAAGAATTAGGTGTTTTTGCATATTGTGGCTCTGAAAGGTCCAAATATGTTTCACACATAGGTTAATTCTTGAAAGTAAGATCATTTTCAGTCAGCCTACCTAAACAGACAGATAACAAGATAGATTGATTCAAGCGAGCCAAAAAAGATTTGACTAGCAGACCGTTTGGGAATTAATATCTTCTGGTCTACTCCAGACCCAATCGAGGCTGAAACTAGCCAAATGTCTGCAAACAAACTTAAGCTAGCCCAACACCCCGGAACATCTTATGGATAGAATATCACATAGTGCATTTCTAAAGGCCTCTGCATCTTTATTAATCCAGAGGCGCACCCAATATAGAAAAGATTTTGAAGACAATAAAACAACAAGTGGATATAAGCACAATTCATGGTATGCACTAATATTAGGTGTGCTTTTCAAAAGGCCTATTAGAGATTAAAAAAAAAAAATCTGCTATACAAAATTGTTTGATGTTGCACAAACCGCACATTTCACTCCCATAACATACTGAAGAGAGAACTTGAACTTTATAAACTGTTATGGAAGGTGAAACAGCTCTACCCACCATTTGTCTTGCAAAACTAATAACAGTCCGATCTCTTTGTGAAGTGATGTTACTCTTGGATATCTGACTACCCCACTACACTAACACCCAAATAATAAAAGAAGGAAACACTTTACAGTGCCAGGTTATTCAAAATGAGTTTTCCCCTAATTTATTGATGGTGGTTGGAGACCATAAATCTGGCCTTTGCTTGATTGATGATTAATGCCTGAGAATTGTAGTAAGTCTGTGAGCGATTTAACTGATTCTTTATTCCAACAGGGGTGTGAGAAATTACTGGGGTGTCATTGAAGTGTAAAAAAATGTGTCCACCCAAAACAGGCACATCATTAGTACAATGATTTAACCAGCTCACAAAACTTTATTGAATAAAGTAAATAAAGGCGGAGCAAGGACGCAACCCAACCAGACTCCCAAGTTGACCTGTAAGAGCTTGGTCATTTCACCAATTGAACCCCAGCAAACTCAAGCAAAGTTGTCCCTTTGCACTCTGATTTATTATATTCAAAAGGTCTGCAGGGACAATCTCAGCTACCAACCAGGTACTAACCACGTGTGTATCATGCTATTTGCTACATTCACATTCATATTGTAACATATGATTTTATTAAAGCTGATGGAATCTGATCTGGGCCAGGAGCTTTACCAGCCTTTTTTTGCAATTACATCTCACTGCACCTCATTAGTTGTGAACAATTCAGCCTCCCTATCAGATTGCAGCATGACTGGGACATTTTGAGGTAATGGAAGAAGCACAGCTGCCCTTCAGAAAGGCTACATGACAAAAGAGAGAGGAAATGTGCAAATCCACTTGTCTCCTTTGTATGAATATCAGGGCTTTCATAAATATACTTAGTCCCACATATAATGATATTCCAGAAGGATCTAGAATCATTGTTTTTTGATGCTTCCAGGAATTAGTCCAATCATTTTTCTTATTCTTTAATAACTCTTTATAGTTTTTGGTCTGCACAACAACTGTCTCACTCAAACTACCTCTCAGGGCTCTTAATAATGACTCCTTTGCCCATTTGCAGTCAGCATTAAACCAGTTATTAGTGCTATGGGATTTTATACTAAATGCTGTACAAAGAAAAGGACTTGTCTTTTTCATGATCTCTTCAAGCAGTTTCACTACCAGATAACGTTCATCCCTGCCAGAAAAAACTAATTGAGCAGTGGAAGAACAGAAGTGTAGAGATGGAGCAAATATATTTTTAATGAAACATGTCTCATTTGAGGTTCCTTCTGTTATTCATGATTTGAGGGGGTGCAGTATATTTCCACATCTTAGGGTTGTTTGATAAACTATGAATAATCTTTAGTTTAGTTTTAATTCCAGGACCAAAGGATTGTGGTCACTCTCGACTCTGCTTATCACTTCCTTATCAATAAGTGGATGACATTTATGTTCAGGAAGGTGTAACGTATATAACTGTGATACCAATCAGAATCAAAAGTGAATTTTGGTGGGCGTTCTGAAACAGTTCTAACATTTGCTGATCTTATACTAAGTCTAATAGACATCAAGGCCAATTGTTTCACATACATGGCAGGGTGTTTAATGGTTGGAAGCTGAGTCTGTAGAATGCCCTAGATTTCATCCTCTAATTCAGTTAGATTAATCTATCCCTATATAGGTTCAGCACTAGTCTCAAAGCCAACTGCCACTACTGTAATGAGTTTTAGGTTACATTCGTAGCTCTTAGTTTATCATCTAATAATTTCAGAATTTCATTTTTTTTTCCCTGGACGCCATAGGGTAGTAGGATGGTTGTAAACATTAAAGGCATTAAGTACTGCACTGGAAGGCAAAATAATTTCCAGTAGTTGAAGATCCCTTGACGACACACATGTTGTTCTGATCTTGTGGTTTGTTTGAGACTAACTGAGGCCCTGTCTTTAGAAGAAGCAGCAGCAGGGATACTGAAGCATGTAACAACCTGCATGTACAGAGGGGTCAAAGACCAGGTTTCTTCAAAGAGACAGATATGATGTTGTGCTATGAAACTACTCCATTCTTGGTCATTAAGTTTGGAAGCTAGGTCAGCCACCGAACGAGTGGATTTTTAGATTATCCTTTAATAATATAACAAGGATCATCACTAGGAGGTTTTAATGTATACGAGTAAATATGACTAAGCTCTGCTCCTCTGGGATCATTGTCAAACGATGGTACAAGAATAATGGAATTATGGAATTATCATTTCCTAGTCAATCAACCCCCCTGGACAGGGAAGCATCCAAGCTTTTCCGGGACAAATTTCCTGCAGCCCCAGGACCACATGACTCTTGGTAAACATGCACTTGGCAATACTATTATTTTCAGGTACCTGTGGCATTTTTCAAAAGATTTGCTCAGCACACTTAAAGAGGTGTGATTAGGTAATAATCTTTATTGCTCAGTTACTTAAAACTTACAATTACTATAAAAAAAAAATGTAAACAGGTAAGTGTAAAACATCATTAAAAGACGACCAGCTCTGTGCAAGTCTCTATACGTTCCTCTTTGATTCGTTTTAGTTAGATGTGAGGCACCTAAAGCCCCGGAGTGAATGACCATAAAACTATTTTTACTTTGTTAGTGCAAGTACGCAAAATAAAGTGCTCAGTGTTTTGGCATAATGTCAGTTGGGCATCAAGATGTGCTGGGCCAAGAAAGCGGCATCAGGAGATAACTCAGAGTTACTGATGAAGAGGAAATTCCATAGCACCAAGAGCCCCCGAACAAATTACCATAAAAATGTTTTGCTTTGTTAGCGCAAGTACACAAGAGAAAGTGCTTAGTGTTTTGGCAAAATGTCGTTGTACCACAAGGCGTATGCTGGGCCAAAAGAGAGACAACAGTAAATAACTCAGAGACACTAATGGAGTGGGAACTGCATAGCTCCATTCTTGATAAAGTGCTGTCTCAGCAGGCCTTTTCATCCCGTCATTAAGGCAGGGCAAGTGTAAACGATATGACAAATGTCTTCCTTTGGATAGCTGTATAGACAGCATGTGGTCTCAGTGGAAGATCTCCTCCGAACGGGGGAGTTGTACCATATCAGAAACCCTCCAAGCCAAAAATTCAGCAGCTTGAGTTTTGCCTTTAACCCGAACAGCTTCCTGAGATACGGTTGGGGCTTTAGGAAGCCCTATGAGCCTTTATCATCCATGCATGTGATCTCTTGGACAGCTCGAATTTATTGTTTAGGGAGGAGATCTTCCCTAAAGGATAGAGTTGATCACTCTGTTAAAAGCTAGTTGGGAAAGAGTTAAGGCCCAAAGTGCCTCTGCCTTGAATGTGGATAGGGCCGAATTTAGATAGTCATGGGCCGGGGAGTTTCTAGGATCGTTTATGGCCTTCCACTCAATACTACTTAAGGTGGCTCCAGATTAATTTTTTAGCTTGTAAGAAAACTTCAGGTAAGCAGCCAAGCTATTGACGCTCTGTCTACGGAGGCCAAACTCAAGGCGAATTTGGGCAGGTGAGGCTTGGTGTGGAAGATTAAAGACTCAGTGGTATGTGCCAGTTATGGTGTAATTGATTATTTTGTCGGCTCTTCCTCTCAGGGCCTTGACGCCATACGTGAGAGAGGGGGCGTGTTTAGCAAACATGACTTGTAGGAGTGGTTGAAGAGACATTCCTTTTAAAGAGTTCCTTAAGGTGCAAAAAGCAGAGGTTAGAGTGTTGTTTCTCCTTTGTATCGTGCTGCACTGTTTATAAAAGGCACCTCTCGAGTCGAAGAATACACTCAGACATTTGTACTCCTGCACAGATTACAAGGCTGAGCCATCCAGGGAAAGCTCGGAGGCAGGCGTCTTCTAGGGCTCACTAACATTGTTTTAGTTTTTTTTAGATAAACTCGAAGCCCATGATTTGCAGCATACAGGGCAGATGCCTCAGTTAGTTGCTGTAGGTGACCTTCTTGTAACTGATCAGGACAATGTCATGGGCATACAGCATATGTGAGGTGTTAAATCCAGACGACTTGGAACACGGAATGCTGTTGAGAGCAGTTGTCTGCTCTGCTAAGTACAAATTAAACAGAAACAGAGCCAAGAAGCATCCTTGTTTGAGGCTGTTGCGCGTGCGTATTTTCTTCAAGATCAAGGCACCTGTGCCCAGCCTTACCCTTGTTCACGTGCTGTTAGATGACTTTTAGCAGGGAAGGCAAGATTCCCCAGTTTTGCAGCTTGGACCACAGGATGTTGTACTGAACTGCATCAAAAGCAGAGCGAAAGCCCACAAAACACAGGTGTAGGTCTGAAGAGCGGCGTCTAGCTTGGTCGATTAGCAGAGTAAGCATTAAGATGTTGGTGGTTGTGCCTGTTTTCTTGATGAACCCAGTTTAATTAACCGGGACCAATGAGCCTTCTTCTGCCCAGTCAGTCAGATCGGCGAATAGAAGTTTGGCAAATATTTTGCTTCCCCATCCAATAAGGCAATTAACCCGTAATTTGAGGGTAGTGGTTTTTTCCTTGTTTAATAGCTCGGGGCTATGATCGATCCTCTCCAGCTATCCGGAATAATCTGATTGGTAATGACATGGTTGTACAAGGTGGACAGGTGGTTGGCTCAGTAATGGGTGTTCTGTTTGAAGATCGCCTGCAGCAGGCCGCTGCGTCCTGGAGCGCCGTTCCGACGTCCGGCAACAATTTATTTTCTCCATATCCCTCGGTTGAATTGAGAGATTACAGTGGGCTGTCCCTGGGATTGAATCCCCTGTTTCATGGAGGCCCGGTAGTGGCTTTGGGCCCCCATACATTTCATGGAGATAAGTGATCCAGGCAGCTTCCGGGATGTTCGAGGATGAGAGGGGCAGCAAAGAGCCTGAGGCGTGATTTACCAATCTCCAGAACTCTCTAGCGTCGTTTATTCTCAGTGCCAGAAGAATTTTACACCAATACCGATCTGCTTCTGACTTAGCTGACTCCCATGAAGCTTTTTTATACAGTGTTCTCAGCTTGGGGAGGGTCACCCTCTGTAAGGACAAATTTGAGCTATTTCACAGTAGCCGCAGTGCATGGTTCAGCTTCTTTTTGGCTGTGATGAATATAGCCGAAACCCTCCTGGCCGGCCCTGTGCTGAAACTGGAGGGTTTGCTACCTCACGGGATTGATCCTGTGGATCCAGGAAGAGGGCCGGGAGCTTGGCCCACTGATCCAATGGGTCAGAAATTGATTTGCATACCAGCTCACAGTTATACCTGGCTTTACGTTCCACTCGCTCAATGGATTCTGTTGACCAGTGAAATCTTTTGTAGTTAGTGGTGGAGACGGTACCTATGTCAAGCTGGGCCTGGTCGTGCGCTAAGCAGTGTAAGCGTAAAAGGATCTTCGGCAGCTAGTGGTCGCTTTCCAGATGACTTCCCAGTTCGTAATGGGTGATCATATGAAATAGTGCTAGGGACACAAAGGTGTAATTGAGGATTGAGTTGGAGGTTGCCGAATGATACGAAGGCTGTGCTGGAATGTCTGAAGTGATGCGACCATTCAGGGCTCTCAAACCCAGATGCTCCAAGTTGTTGGTGAATAAGCGACCCCTAGCATCCTTCCTCTGCGTAAGGGGATATGCCAGATCTGATCATGTATTTCTATGACTTGGTCTCGTATTGCAGCCTGTAGTAAGTTCATGTCGGCATAAGAATGAGAGGGCCGGGCTTGGAGTTGTTTGAGCAGTAATGAAAGCCAGTAAAGTGTTGATACTTTCTTTCTTCTTGGCAAGCGAGGGATGGGTGCAGGCTTTTATAATCAACAAAGGGAAAGCACTAGTTGGCAACCATTTCGCGAGCTTGACGGCCTGGAGGTTGGTATGATCAATGTTGATCTCTTCTATTTTAGCTTTTATATCAGCCACTATGTAGATGGTGAGACCCTCAGCCCGGCAGCCTATCATGTGAGTTTTGATTGCCGGTTTGCTGAATCCCAAAAATGCTGGAAGTTCAAGAGCCTCTAGGGCCCAGGTTTCATGGAGTATCACCAGATGAAAGGACTTAATGTAGTCTAATTGCCCATCCTCAATTTTTACTGGATAAGCCCTCAATGTTCCATGCACAGGTTGAGAAACTCTCCTTTGGGTTCCAGTCGACTAGGCGGTTGCTGTATCAACCCCTCCTGCTTCTATTTGCTCTGGTAGCAGGGTGCCTGGAGCCAGGCCCAATCAGTTTATGACATGGTAAGGTTGAGCTCGTGGACTTTTGGCCTTGTCGTGGCAATCTAAATAGGTGTCTTGGTCGTTTGTATTTGACACCAAGTGACTCCAAGCCCCTCCAAGAATGGACGTTGACTGTATTTGCTCTTGGACATCTAACCTCATAGCTGGGTCTTGTTTGACCCGATTTCCTGGATGGGCTAATGGAGAAAGCCCTTTACCTAAGCTATGAGGCGCTAAAAATTGGGATAGTCTTCAACCTCTGGCGGGAGATCTCAATACCCCAATTTGTGAATGCTGACTTCTCCGCCAACACGCAAATAACTGTGGCTTCTTCCCCGCCCGGAGTTAAAGGGCTTATAAAAGTGACTTAATGCATGTCTGAAGACTTGATATGCCTTAAAGACAGAGGGGCTTATTTATGGGCCCTTGCGTCACTTTTGCGCTGCATGACGCATCTAGGTAGATGTGTCACTTTGTAAACCCCTGCGCCACATTATACCTGCGCCAGGTATAATGTATGCAGGGGGGGGGGCGTTGCGACTCAAGAAAGGGTCGTAGAAGTGACGCAGTGAAATCTATAAGATTTCACTGCACCACTTCTAGGACACAAATGCGTCAAAACCTTACGCCTGCCTCATGGCAGGCGTAAGACTGATACAGGCACATTTAACATGGGACTTGCCCATGTTTAACAACCCATTGCTGGAGTTGCGCCACTTTTGTGACATACTCCAGCAATGCGTCATTTTTACGCCTAAAGATACATCAGAAATACTGACGTATCTGTAACTCCTTGCGACATGATGCGTCATACTGTAAATATGACGCATCATTGGTGTCGCAATGAGGGCGCAAAGAAAAGTGACGCATTGCTGTTTTCACGCAGCGATGCGTCACATTTCATAAATAAGGCCCATAGTTTCCTGTGCCATGTGTAGCATTGTACCTCTGTTGATTATATCAAATTTCCCCCTCGATTTGTATTTTGGAATAAAGATAAGGTTGCACAGACTTTCAGAGGGACTGTCAGCATTCAGAGAAGGTTGCTTAATAGGCGGCATTCTGGAAGCAGAAGAAGGTTGAAATTTATAGTAACCTGGGGAGTAGGACTTGCATTGTTGCCTGAAGTAAAGGGGGCGGGGGCAATGACTGATGGTTAGACTGCTTGTTGGGCACCTGGCCTTCGCTGTTGGTTGTTCGGTAGAGAATGTTAGGTCCAGTTACTACCACCGGGAGTGATTGATACTCTGGTTGGACGTGCTGGACACCTACCAAGTTGGCTTTGATAGTTCCAGGGCAGGTTCGCGCAACTGTGTTTTGGCCTCGAGCTGGGTTGTTCGGTAATGACTGCTTCGATGGGAGGGTATGATATGCAGGTGAAGCACCTGATTGGACTGGGAGAGAAGTTTTGGAGGGCTCTGGACTATCCTTGGCTTCCTTATTGGAGTTAGTTCCCCTATCCAACTCATCCTTTTCTCGGGTATCGCTGGCTGCTTCGAGACTCTTAGAGGCTGGTCTAAAGATGGAGTAGACTTGCTCGAGCTGCATGGGTGTAGGTCCTTTGACGCTTTGTTTATTGTGAGTTTTTCTAAGCCTCTTGCGCTTTCTTTTTAAAGGTTGAGAGCTTCCAGCTAAGCGGGTGTTACGCGACCAGAGCTAGGAACACCTTGTTTGCTAGGAGCAGAGTTGCTGGACAGAGGCTGGGTAGATAGGCTGGTTTGGTGATCGACATTCAATTATCGACCAGAATTGCGAGCAGGCGTACTGGGAATGGGCTGTGTGATTAGCATCTAGGGAAACAGTGCTAGGTTGCTCAAGTTGACAAGAGGTTGTCTTGTATTCCATATTGGGTTCACTCAGATATATGCTGGGGGATAACACTTAATGCATATTGTTGATTGAAAAGAGGGAGGGTTCTGTATTCAATGGCAATCAAGCCCTCTGTGAGATCTGTATTCACTAACTAGAGTGATTATATTCAAATTTACCCTATTTCATGCTATGCCTCCTAGCCGTGCAGATATCACTGCACACTGCAGAGTAGTAGCGTCTCACTTCCCTAACCCAACAGATTGCTTTATTAATTTGGGATTCCTCTGACTCAACTTGGAACCCGGTCGAAGCTTTGATACCCCTACCAAAAAAACATTGCATGGCTGGTTAATTTAGTGATGACCTTGCCTTTAATATTAGGAAAAATAGGTTTCATGACAACCTCCGTCTTCTTAATGATTTGTGAGCTGATATGTGACCCCTATTAACAATACTGGAAGTGGAAGTTGCTGTTTTAGTTCTATCATTACCATTATGATTTTCTAAACAGGGCTGTCCTGTCCCAACATTGCATGCAGTGTGTTTTGTTTGTATGCTTATTAATACAATCAACTAATGTTATGTTTCATATAGGTACCCTAATATAGGCTCAGGTAGTCACCTAACCTTTCACCTCTATTCTCCCCTACTCTTACACTACATAACGGTTCTTGGGACTGACCTTTTACCTAGATACAGTACTGCTTACAGGAGGTAGGGTTTTCCCTGAAAACTATTCTCATCCATTATGCATGAGGATTCTTGGAAACTCAGCAGGACTACCATCTCCTGCATAATAACTATGTATAAGGGTCATTCCTTCCGTCATCCTAAGTCCGACATGACACAGCAAGGTAGAACCCCTAAGGGTACCACCTTGGGTATATAAACAACATATCTTATTAGGGTAAGGCAGAGGAGAAAAGGACTTCCATGCTGGCACACTGACGGTTGACGCTGAGGTTCTTGCACGCAGACACTACAGCTCACAGTGGTCTGACATCCCTTGCGGGGTGTCCCTCTCGAGACCAAGACGGGGTCCCACAGTCTCTCACTTCAGGTAACAGGGTTTACTTTATCCTAGAGGGATTCTTGGCACTACACCTACATACATGCTAGGTACACTTAGGTACATCTAGTTAGGTTAGCATCGTAGGAGTACGCATTTTATTGTCATGTATTTTTATACCTGCCTGTATTCATTGTCTTAGCACTATGGTAGAAATCTACCGTCCTTTTAGTCTGTTGGTGCTTATAATCATTTATATCTGTTTCTGTCTGATGGTTGTTTCAGCTCACCTATTTTACACTAGAATGATGCTGGTTCAATAAATGCTTATTGGAAAACGTCCACACCATTTATTCTGTGTATCTCTCTGAGACAAAGTGAGCACGAGTGACTGAGCGAAAAGTACTGTACTGTTTTCACGATCCCTGATGGGACAGAGCTGTCATGTTCGATAGTTGCCAAGAACTATTCTCTCCTTGGTAAGAGGGGTTTCTAGTGGCACTCTGAGCTAGCTGGTATACAGGCAAACATACCCGGTGGGGGTGTCTGGAATCAGTCTGGACACCACTCCCACATTCTATCTTGTCTAAACGCGCAGATCCTATATAGGTTTATGGGAACTACATGACATGGTGCAGCTAACGTTGGTTTGGTACTTATTTAACGGTCAAATCTGAGTAGTTCAGTCGTGCTATTCTCAGAGACCCTTACTCACATTTCCCCAGAGACGTCTGGAGTGGGAAGGGAACTATCCGCCACAGCTGAGTAGGCATATCCTATGTATTGGCTGTAGGTTTATCAAGCTTGAAGGACAAATTGTTCCTATTGTGCATGAAACCTTATCTGTTTCCTTGAAACTTCTTCTTTTCCAAAATAATGGCTGACGAACACGCCGCTGCGCCAGCACAACGTGCTGCAGCTAGAGAGGAAGAACAGGAAGGGAAAATAAACATTTCAGAAAATGTCAGAACTGCTCTTACTTTAAAACTAGCAGACTATGGAGTCACAGCTAGGGGTGGGACAGTAACATTCGTGATTGAGGCACACGAATCATATAGAACAGAGGTATTCTTTTCATGGGTTAAATTCCCACAAGCAGATGCACAATCAAATACATTTCATTCTTATACTGAGGATGAAACACCAGACGAATACTGTCCGTATGAGGACATTGAAGTTCCGCTCACCTACCAGGAGCACATAAACTGGTTTAAAGGCGCCCTCCCACACACAAAAGAAAAAGTGAGACTTGGTCCGCTCGGAAGAGATGGAGCAACTTGGACAGTCCTAGCGGCCTACACACCACATCCAGAAATTGACACAATGTCAGTAGCAGACTTACGTCCACTACATAAAGAAATAATAAAACTTTACAGAAACCTGACACAGTTCGTGATGAGAACACTCACACTTCAGCCAGCAAGGGCAACACAAGCAGGACAAATTCAGGGATCTACAAGTAAAATAACACCACAAATGCTATACGCAGTTATGGGTAAAATGCCCACTTGAAGTGAGCAAATGCCATTCTGGATAGCTCAAAAAATAACACAGCTAGAGGCAGTATTTCCACACACGAGCCCTCAAGAAAAACACAGAATGTTAACAATCTGCTTGCCAATGGGGATAGCTCCAAAGATAGAGGATTGCACCACTTGGGGTATAGTTTTCGCTGCCTATATACCAGAACTCATGTATCCCTTCATTAGCAGTAGTACCAGATGTATTAAGACAAATACAGAATGAGTATGGAGCAGAACCTGCTCTGAACTTAGGGATGAAATCATTAGGACATTTTGCCCAGGTATCAGCTTTTCTATTAATTAGCAAACATAAAAGAGGAGGTAGCAGCAGTGGCAATACGCCAACGCCTGAGGGACTTCACTCCTTTACAACAGGAACGTGAATTACCTTAAATTATCGAAGACACCTATGCTGAGTTAGGTAGAGATAGTTTGGGAGCTAGAGCAACAAAACCTTGACTCATGGGTGGTCCTGAAAAGGATAACACCAAGCAAGCACCTGATTCTTCCAAGAAGAAATGGGATAATCACAATAAAAAACAAAAGAATAGAGAGAATAGATCACAATCCAGGGTGGGTCCCCTCAACAGGAGCCCTCTGAAAGGAGGTACAACCTTAGGAATCGTGATAACATTAAAAAACCTGACAGGTATCAGGACACTTATACACGTTCCTCTCATTCCTTTCAGGGTACATCAAAAAACTCTGAGAGGGAAGGACGGCCAGAACACAGACAAGAGGAGCGTACAAAGTCCAGAGACACACAACGCGCTTCAGACTATACTTCCAAAAAAGAAGAAAAGCCAAAATCAAAACCTCAATTTAAAGAGAAGAAAGTAGCAGGTCTTAAAGTTAGACATGCCCAGAATTCTGAGGACTCAACTTCTGAACGGGGAATGGGCTCTGACGATGCTAGACAGCGCAGCAGAAGTAACAATAGCTCGCCAGAACCTGAAGGAATTTCTGGTGACAGCAGAGTTGAATGAGAATATCACAGTGGAAACACCTGATACAAGGGTAAGTGTCCCACATAGGTTACATGAAATAACACTCCAAATGGAGGGGGACAAACACAGAAAAATTAAAGGTCTCGTTTGGGAGAACCTGACTCATGGCTATGACATCCTTTTAGCTGAAAAAGATTGGCCGCTTAAAATTGTTATGTTATGTTATTTAAGCTTATAGCGCACACAGGAGTGTCCCGGCGCGAGCCTAGAGAGTGGAAGAGGGCCTGAATTAAACAAAAAGATGCGTCTTCAGTCTTTTTTTTAAAAGATCGAAGTCTTGAATGCAGCGAAAAGCCAGAGGAAGCAAGTTCCCTGCCGTGGCAGCTCTGACAGCAAGAGAACTGCCCCCCATCCTCGTAAGCCGGAAGCGAGGGATGTGGGCCAAAAGCTGAGAGGATGAGCGGAGGTGTCTGGCGGGGGTGTAGAACAGGAAACGCTTCCTTAAGTATTTATTTTTACTTGAGTTTTATATAGCGCTGGCTAGACCCGGAGGTATCAGAGCGCTTTACATGAGGAGAGTTACATAGGTTACAAGTTACACATTGTTACAGAAGGTACATCAATTACAAATTGCATCCGTTGGTTCATGGCGTGTAGAAGGGTGAGGGGGTAATGTAAAAGGGCGACGGGGAGGGAGATTAAGTGGAGAAAAGGCACAAGGATAAACAAAGCAGGCAGGGGAGAGCGATTCAAGGGAGAGAGGAAAGGAATAGGGGAGGCAAGCAAAGAATGAAGGAGGGAAGAGGTGGGGGTGGGGGTAGGAGACACAGCGAGGTGAGGAGGAAGTAACTGTGTCTGATGTCCGGCTGGGTGGGAGACGGTTCCCTGCGGTAAAGGGAACATTCCCAGTCTTCCATTTAGTGTGATTCCCATGTCGCGGTGGACTCTCTCAGCGGGGACGCTGAGACTCCAGGGCATAGATGCTGGATCCCTCCCCAACAAGGGGAGAGGAGTGCTTAGGTCACGGGCACACTTAGAAGAATGAGGGAGGGAAGAGGAGGGGGAGGGGGTAAACAAACCCAGCATGAACACAGTGTCCGACTTTCGGCAGGGTAGGAGACGGTTCCCAGAGGTAAGGGGATCAATCCCAGCCCTCCACTATGTGAAACACCCTAGTCACTGTGGACTCTCTCAGAAGGGTCTCTGAGACACCAGGGCAAAAATGCTGGATCCATCCCCAACAAGGGGAGTAGGAGTGCTTTGGACAAGGGCATACTATAGGGGGGCCATTTTAGGGAGTCAGGCTGGTAGGGTTACATCAGTTACAAGTTACACATTGTTACAGAAGGTACGGCAATTACGAGTTACATCCGTTGGTTCATGGCGTGTAGAAGGGTAAGGGGGTAGTGTAAAAAGGGCGACGGGAAGGGAGATTGGGCGGAGCATAGGCAAAAGAATAAGCAAAGCAGGCAGGGGGAGAGAGATTCAGGGGAGAGAGGAAAGGAATAGGGGAGGCAAGCAAAGAATGAAGGAGGGAAGAGTTTGGGGAGGGGGTAGGAGACACAGCGAGGAGACGAGGAAGTCCGGGCTAGATCCGTAGGAATCAGAGCGCTTTACATGAGGATTAGGACGTGTTACAGCGTTACATCAGTTACAGTTACATTACAGTTAGGTCCATTGCTAGTGCATTCAATAAACCAAGGGGTCACAAGGAGGACAGGGGGAACAGCGGTATCAGCAATATTCTTGGACGATGCGTGGATCAGTGGAGAGGAGAGAAGATCAACGGTAGTCCATGTAAGAGTCTCTGGAACGTTCTGAGTCGATCTCAGTATCAGAAAGTGCGTGTGAGGGCCTGGGCGTGCGACGTGTATCGAATGATAGTTTGGGCTGTTGTTTGTCAAGTTTGCCCATGTTGCTTGATGATCTATATTTTGCACCCTGGGGAGAATGAGTGCGGGAGTTAATCTTTGTATATTGGGCTAATTCAGGGTCCCGAAGAGTGTTGCCCTGGAGCCACCCTTCAGATCCAACCAGTCTGTTTCACTGGGGTTGCAGTGGTATAATGGGGGTTGTCATTAGCCGTGCGTAGCAATGAGGAAATTGCCGAGGGCTGGCTCCGTCTGTGAGATCTGGTGATTAGGTATTTTGTTTTCGGGCTCATATGGGTACATTGCTTCTCCTCAGTGGTGCAGTGCCCTGATGTTTGCCCACGTTTTGTGCAGGTATTATTCGTCTATTCAGGCAGCCTCCTGGGATCGTGGATGTGCAGTTCGTGCAATGGAGCAGACGGGCAGTTACGGTGGGGACTCAGTAGGATGCCACCAGGTATTAGCGCTATTTCAAATAGGTGCCACAGCAGTAGATAGGGCCGCAGGCATGCAGAGCACGATGAGCCAGGGTCAGGGCTTTAAACTTAACTCGTTCGGCCACAGGCAGCCAATGAAGTGAACGCAGATGCTGTCTAACGCTGCTTCTCATCGGGATGTTAAAAAGAAGCCTCGCTGCAGCTTTTTGGACAACCTGCAGTCTATTGAGTAGGTAACCCGGAAGGCCGACATACAAAGCGTTAGCGTAGTCGATCCGTGAAAGTATCAGGGCCCAAGTCACCGTTTCCTTGGCTGCCCTAGGGAGGAGCGGGAGAAATTTCCTAAGGGTTTTAAGTATCCCAAAGCAATTCCCCGCTAGCTTCTTTATCTGGGTAGAAAAAGAAAGATTCTCTTCGAACCAGACTCCAAGATTCTTAGCAGGTTGCCCCGTCGAGGCTGGCATGGGGAATTCGGCTTGCCATAGTACTTCCCTGAACTGGGGGGGGAAGGTCCCGTAAAGGAGGATTTCCGATTTGTCCTCGTTACATTTAAGCTGTGCTGATGAATGCCATTGAAAGACTGCTGACAAACAATTTCTGGCCAATGACGTGGAACACTCTGATTTTCCCCAGGTAAACAAAAGCTGAGTGTCATCAGCGTATGCTATAATTTTGACTCCCAACTCTTCAGCCAAATGAATTGTTATGGATTGCCCAAAGGGAGAAACGGTAATTTTACCGGCTTTTTCCAACCTTGTTCCAATATACTTAAAACACACATACGTGCCGGAGCGGGCGGTAGGACTTGCTCCAGCATTATATCGCAACCATGTTGGGTGGGATGCCGAGTCACCTCACCATACAATCCCAGTAAAAACTACTCAAACTCCACAGAGACAGTACCCAATAAAACAAGAAGCGAAAAAACAGGTCAGGGACATCTTAGATCAACTTGAATACCAGTGTGTAATTGAAATTTGCACCTCCTCCATGAATAATCCTTTGTTTCCCATAACAAAACCCGATAATTCATACCGTCTAGTTTTAGACTACAGACATCTGAACACATGCACTAAAACATTTGCAGTACAAAATGCACACAGTGCCACAATAATGAATAACACTGTGCGGAAAAAATACAAAACAACGTTAGATATCTCAAATGGATTCTTCTGCCAAAATATAGCACCTGTGAGCAGGTATTTGACAGCATTCTCAGTGCTCGGTTCTCAGCGTCAATTTTGTCGACTCCCCCAAGGGTATAAGAATAGCCCTGGGTTGTTCTCCGCTAGGGTAACAGAGTTACTTTAGAATCTGGATGAAGAGGCATTGTCCTATGTAGATGATATCTATCTGATGGATGATGATTTAAAGGATCACTTGACCAGGGTGAGCAACATAATTTTGGGGTTCACCTCTGAGGGCTACAAATTCAACTTTAAAAAATCGAAAATAGCCCACCTCAATGTTTTTTCGGGGGATATGAGTTATCAAGTGAAGGAAAAAGCCTGGCAGCTAACTTTTTAGAAAAATGTGTGCTGCTCCAACCTCCTAAATCGCTGAAAAATCCACAATCCATATTGGGATTCTTAAATTTTGGCAGGACATAGATTTTGGATTACGCAGAAAAAGTAAAACCTTTCTACGACCTAATAAGACCTGATTTTTCAGTTAGGCATTGGACACAGGAACACACAGATATCCTTTGTTCCCTACAAGCTGACATGATCGCATCAAAACACTTGGAGACACATGTGAATGTTCGCAACCTGGTGATACGGGTCATCCCTGGGTTATAAGGATATACCTACATCACTTTCAATGAAGGTGATACAGTCCTGATTGCATACAAATCACACTTGTACACAAACGCTGAAATGCGTTTTGCTTCTACAGAAAAAATTCTGACAGCAGTACAGACCGCTGTAGCGGGAGACAGAGCACTGGCTCAGGGGAAATGAATAATTGTCGTAACTCCAGTATCAGCCTTAGAGGCTGTTACAAAGACTAGCGTTCCTAATGCTAAAGCCTTACATCCAAGATGGATACAATGGGCTAATTCTCTCACTGCAACAGATGTAGAATACAGATATGACCCTACTCTAAAAACACAAGCATTCCTGCAATATGAACAAGAATATCCTCTCCCGAACGAAATAATGCCTCTAGATCAGTATGAATATATCATATACACTGACGGATCTGCTCAGCCGGCCATAGGTAGTAAACAGCAATACAGTGCCGCATGTGCGATTGTGAAGGGTCGTATGCGGGAAGGCATGTTCCATCCTACCAGTACGAAGACACAGGGGCATATTCACAAGGAGCTATCGCCGAATTAACGGCACTTTATCGCAGCCAAAGTCGTGATAAATTTACCTCCCCATTCACAAGCCCGTGTTAACAGCACCAGTTTACCCACGATAGCAGCCTCAAAAAACATCGCCACAGAGGACCCCCGCAAATATCGCTAATGAGATGCAGAGTAGGCGTTCCCGTGCCAAAGGTCGAGACAACATCACACCTCAACATTCACAACGACCAGCCACATCGGCAATATAAACACAAAACAGGCGATAAGGCGCGTTAGCACCAGGAAATTTACACCTGCTCTGACCTGGTGTAAAGTCGGGCGGCAGCCAGCACCACAAAAGGGAGCACAGCCCAGGGCCACATCCGAAGGGCAACAGATGCCATGGAGCCACTCATCATGCGGCCCGGACACCCAAGAGGGCCACAACACCCCCCGCCACCACCCCAGGACCCCAACCCACACCCGGAACACCGCCCCCCCCCGGACCACCACAGACGCAGCGCGGACAAAGACAGCGGACCCCCAGGAAACGTACCAGCCGCACAGACGCAACATCTGACAATGTCACCATCCACTACAGGCTGAAAGGGACAACCATCCTACGCATCCTGACCATCATCGCCTAACAGGCCTACGGCACCAACACAGCGGACAACCAACATCCCATCCCACACAAAGCTGCTGGCTTGGCTGCACCTGTTGGCCCCTGGTACCCCCCAAACAACATCCACCAGAGTCGGAGGAGTCACACAGCCAGCCACATCCAAGTCCCCCACACCTGTCCTGGACATCACCATCACCCTGGTACCCCAGTCCCCATACGTCCAACACAATGCGCCGGATCCGCTGGAGACCAAGCAAGGACCATACACCATAGCAGGATGCACGCACGTGTTGGGGGCAATCCACAGCACACATGTACTACCTGTGCCCCCTGGTGACACAGCACACAATCACCGCAAAAGGAAGCACACGTCTCACATCAATGTGCAGGCAACAACAGAACACCCTGGAACCTCCAACAATGTCGCCTTCAAATACACAGCCAGTGTGCATGATACCTTCATCCTCCGACAGTCCATCATCAACCAGCGTTCCCAGGATGGCAACAAGGGAAATGCACACCCCCTTGGCAAGTCCGAAATGAACACCCCACACACCTCAACTCCACAACCATGCAACTCACAACTCTGGCAATGCACACGTCACAAAATCACAACCAACATGCACAACAACATGACCACCCACCAGACACGACAAAACAACTTACAATGGTAACCTGGGCAAGCCCTGAACATGAGCCATCAACGGCATGGCACCTCAGCCACATAATAGCCCAATGTGGGGAGAGGTGGCAACCAGGCATGTGTGAAGGATGCAGAAGAACCATGATCAGGAAAGCACACAATGCCAAGAGTGGCGGAGATGTGCTGGACAGACCGCAGTATGCAGAACACACCCATATCCATGGCGACATACACCTCTGGCGTATGGAGTGCAGTGGACACAACTATGTCACCCCAGCCAGTGGGGGACCTCGTGGAAATGTTGCCTGTGACGCCACCCCCTAAGCGTCACCGGAGTGGGAGGGCCCGGCGTAGGCCACGCCAGCGTAGGGGTGTGAATAAAAAGCACGTAGGCCTGGGCGTGGTCCTCTCCCGGAAAGCCCCACGTCTCTGCCAGGGGGGCGCCTCCCACCCCGCCACGAGGCCGACGCCGTCCTCGTGAGCTGAGTTGCCTGCGATGCTGTGCGCCTGCCGGACCCCGGCACGCTGGACCACGAACCCGTCAGGCCCGCCCCTGCGCAGCCAGGCCACACTGATCACCTGCCGACACCGGCGTGTGTCAAGGAGGGCCCACCACGTGCCGGCGCAAGCTCCAAGCCCGTGGCCCGCGACTTTGGCAGCCACCTCAGACCATCACGGCCTCCACGACACAGGCCCGCTTTATTCCTTTCTCGTTGACGTACTCCACTGCTGCCTTCGGCCTACTCTTCGGACCAGTAGGTCCCATATGTGAAACTGTGTCCTGAGTCATGAATGGCAGTGACCCCAAATCCGGGCCAGCGGCCACAGCACCAGACCCCCCCCGATCAGTGAGGCATAGTTCCATATGGGCATCTTGCGACACGTGGTGCCACTAACCCTGTTCAACGCCAGCTGGCTACACGTGGTGCCACTAACCCTGTTCAACGCCAGCCGGCTACACGTGGTGCCACTAACCCTGTTCAACGCCAGCCGGCGACACGGGATGAGGGACCAGGACTACCCTGCGGACCAGTAGGTCACACATCCGGCACCTAGTCGCAAAGCACGAATGGCAGAGTCCACACCAGTGGTCACACGGAGAGGTGTAAGAGGAAGATGCGGCTCAGTCCGGACGAATGCCGGGTCACATACACGGAGGTGACTGAACACGTGGTGCCACTGAACCTGAACTACGCAGGCCGGTGGGGCCATCCAACCTATGCCGGCGACACTCGGTGAATGGGCCGTGCTGACCTCTGCCTCAGGCCTACACCACGGTCAGATAGGTCACACATTTGGAACTGAGTCTTGATTACACCATGGCAGTGAACATTATTTAAGGCAGAGAACAATTCACTATACACCCTTCAATGTGGTGGCAACAAGTCTGTGCATGGCATCACAACCACACGTGTCTGTGGGCCTACGCGGACTACTGCCCTCGGCCTACGCTGCGCACGAGTGGGATCACAGATTTGGAACTGAACATCGGTAATTCAACAGGCACAATACATTTCATCACACGCACGGAGAGGCGTAAGGGGATGGCGCGTTGCAGTCCGGAGGGAACAGGATCATCGTTACGGAGGTGATTGAACACTACCGACAACTGCCACTGTGTCACTGACTCTGTGCCTCGCGAGTCAACGACACGTGGCTGTGGGCCACTGCTGACCGCTGCCTCCGGCCTACACTGCGGTCCAGTAGGTCACAGAGTCTTGATTTGGCAATGTTGGAGTTCACATCTGTGTACCGGCATCATCGCAGACTGCATCCCCTCTCAGCACCTGTGCCACTAAGTGTGTTCCCCGACATTCATGGACACTCACTGGTCGTACATTGGTGGCGTTTGAGTCTATGGAATAGGGGCTAGTTTTCATCCTCATGTAGCTGATACCGAATAGTTGGTGAAAACGAGGGTTGCGCTTTCCACTCCTCCATTTGCTGCTTCCAGATAACATCAGACCTTCCGCATCATGCACTGGAGGACACCTTCCACTGTCCCCCGCAACCCTCCGCAACATACACCTCGGACATTGATGGGGACCCGCTCAGGTCGCATGGCCCATCTGACTGCACCGCAAGTCACCGTCCCGTGGCTGGGTGCCTGTGCCGGCCGCAGTGCATCCGGGGCCACTAACTCTGTGCTGCTCAGGCCTGGGACCCCTTCTTCTGAGACATTGAATGGCGTCTGTAGCGATGGTCTTGGTGTCATCAACGCCATGTGTCTGTGGCCCTGCGCTGTCCGCATCCTCCGGCCTCAACTGCGGGCCACCAGGGCCCACACATAGCATCGAGTCTTGACCGGCCTGGACGTCGTATCACCGCAGGAGGCACACGCCACCACCGCAAGGACCACCTCCAACCGCCATCTGCCAGAGTCGAAAGGGTGGTCCTGACAGACCTACGGAGTTGCTCAGACCTGTCGTGGATGCCATCATCTGCCTGATACCCTGCTCAGCACTCCAGGTGCCAGTGACTCAGTGCACCGCAAGCCATTGTCCGTTACTGATTGAGTTTTGTGCTGTTGTGAGGTTGCGCAGCAATGTCACCTCATGCAGTGGGGAAGACCTGGGACTATGATGAGGAAGTTGATGCAGGTGTAACACACCCCACTGCATCTGCTCAGGATTAACCCGAGGGACACAATCCTAGCAATTTCTTCACATGAGCGCGCTCTTCTCTAGTGTCCCTACCTCAGTGCACTGCAACTCACGGAACCTCCTGACTGAATATTGGGTGACCTCTGTCCTTACTCCGGATCCCTCCATGTTGCTCTGCAGTTGACTCTGTTATGCTGGTGTTTTCTGTTTCCATTACACTGGTGTCCACTGTTCAGGTTGTTGCCAGCACCAAGCACTCCGTGCGGGCTGGCTTATACTCACCCCACACACATCCAGCACAGCCGTCACTGTACATGTGGCCCTGCCAATAAAGGGGCCGGGCACACGTGCCCGTAGCCAGTTCAACATGATATGTGCATGTGTCCCTGTGGTCTTGTTGTATGCATGGGGGCCCTGGGCCCTACGACATTACATTGTGCTGTGTACAGCGGTCGAAGACATGTCACCGCAGGCAGCGGGCTAGAACCTGGACATGTAGCTTTGTCATCACCCACTGAATTCGTAAGGGGACTGGACTGTGCCGTCATACGCAGAGCCAACGTGGGTGTGTGACTGATATGTGCGTGCCCCTGGGCGTGGTTCTGTACTGGGTATGTGCATCTGCATGTGTCTCTATGGCAGTGTGGGTCTCCTTTGTGGGGTGTAGGTGGTCCCTGAAGGGTATTGGACACCCACGTATGTGTTCTAGTTCGCATTCCATGGGTTCGGCAACACCCGCACCTGTTGGGCCACCTCCGTTTGGCGTTCTGACACCTGGCATTGGGGTGCCATGTGTGGGTCGGTGAAGTGTTGTGAGCCAGCCGTGATTGCTGGTGCTTCATGCTGTGTGGTCTGTTGCAGGGGCTGGGTTCTCCTCTGAGTAGCTTGTCTGCCCTGGTCCTGGTGGTGGGTTGTGTGGGATGTCCATGGGCTGTTGTAGGGCGTAGGTGTCGAAGGTGTGGTGTTCGTCTCAGGCATCACTGATGGGTTGTCTGTTCTGACCTGCTGGAGGTGTTGTTTGTCCCTCTGCATTGTGAAGGGGAGGTGCATGTTGGCATTGTGTTGGCGCCTTGTTCTTGTCGACATGCAGACTGTGTGACAATGTACATTGTGACTGTTTGGGCGGTGGTGGCTATTTGAGTTGGGACAGTGGACATTTGGCCTACATGGCTGGTGTGGGGTTGTAGCCGTAGATATGCATCTCACAGTTCCCTGCTCTGTCCAATGTGATTGTTCTGTTTCTGCGCCTGGGCGGACCCAGTTGTGTCCCCTGTTCTGCAGTGTGGGTGTTGCACTTTGTGCCACATTGTCATGGTATGTGCTGTGATTGCTATGTGTGTGTGCTGCAGTGTGCCAAGGGGGATGGGGGACATGTTCCTGGGTAAATGTGGGTGTGCAGTGTGCTACACCTCGTTGTGCATGTGTGCCATTGTGCCCATCACCCCCCGTCCCCCCAGTCCCTGTTGGATCCTCACCCTATTGTTGTTGTGTCGGGTCCTGTCGAGCTGTGTCCGTACTCCCACCTCCTTGCACCGTCTCCACACTGATGACTGTGGCCTGGGTTTCCTCCAGCTCCTCCTATGGCGCTGGACTGCCACCTCCTGTCGCCGTTGCTGCCTTCCTGTTGGCAGCGGGTTTGTGCCTGGTTTAGGTTGTCACGTCCTGGCGGCGCCTCTTAGCCTCCTGGATTGGCCTCCTCGGCACTCCGAATGCATTCCAGGTGGTCTGCTTGTGGGTCAGTTGCTGGTAGTGTTCTGTGACTCCGTGGCTCTGGTCTTGATTTCCTGCGGTCTGCACCCCGTCTTCCTCTCCCTTTTCTCCTTGGCCTTCCCCGACCCAGTTGTTCCTTGCTGATGGTCTGTGGGGGTTGTGGGGTTCGCGTTGACCTCTGCGCTGGGTCAGGGTGCATCCATGTTGCTACGTGCTTTGGCTTGTTTCTGGTGTGTTGTTTCTGTCGTTTTTATGGTGCAATTTCCCGCCAGACGGGTGGGATTTGCAGGCCTGTGGCTGCTTTTCGCTACTTTTTTACCGCGATTGGCCTCAAGGCATGATTTCTCGCGTTTCGCATTTATTAGGCGTGGCGTAGATTTTCACTCTGACATTTGACGCGTTATCTGGTGACTATCGCATGCTACCGCCTTGTTGTGAATTCCACGTTGACACAGGGTTATTTTCCCGCGATAGGCTGCGATATTGAAAGTTGCGTTACACTACTCTTGCGGTAGTTATCGCACGTTCTTGTGAATATACCCCACAATCTCTAGGGGACTGCAAGGCGCACCTGGCAGAACTAAAAGCTCTGTTACTGGCACTAATAAAAACGGATCGAGAATTCCCCACACTGATGGTGTGCAATTCTTTTTACTGTGTCCAGTCATACAATGAATATCTACACTACTGGGGTCAGAATGGGTTTAAAGACTCAAAAGGTGGCACAATTAAGCATAAAATGCTATGGGAAAAGGTAGCTGAGTTGAAAAACGAACTACCAAGAGCTCATGTGATACACACTCTGAGTCATCAACATGATGGCGTTCACGTTGAAGGGTATTCGTTGACGGAAGAAGCCGCAAAAGGGGCAGTACGTACTGCTGCCGTAGCTGCAATCACTCGTTCAAAAACGAGAATAGACGGACAAATAATGGTAGCTGTCATTGCTTCACGCAAAAACAGCACAGCCTTACCGAAAGGTTTTCCACTCAAGTACTCCTACAAGTTAGATGCAAATAACATTCCGTACGCTCAAATTCCAGGAGTGGGGGATAGAGTAATACCAAACATGGATCGCAGATTAGGCTTAATACTAGCTGCACACGAGGGTCTAGGTTCTGCACATGCAGGAGTTACGTCAACGGTTTCTTTATTGAAACAACGCTATTGGTGGCCAGAGTTAACTAAACAGACGAAGAATTTTGTCTTAAAGTGCGACATCTGTCAGCAGATGAAGGGTTCCACCGTAGCACGTCCAGCGCAGACACCATTACTAATATCAGACAGACCACTCGCTTGTGTCTATTTGGACCACTGCGGCCCCTTACAATCAGACGGGGCTTACAAGTATATCTTGGTGGCAGTGGATTCATGCTCTAGATTCCAGTTGGTTTGGCCTCAGCGCTCGGCTGAAGCTCGAACTGTTATAAAAGATTTGCGAGTCTTCATAGGGACATACGCAATTGGCAAATTACACTCTGATCGTGGCACCACGTTTAGCTCTAGAGCTTACAAGGAAGCCATGGGAAGTTTGGGTGTTGCATTGCGGTACTCCTCTCCGTACCTTTCCGAGGGAAATTCGGTCATGGAGAGGAAAAACCGAGACTTAAAGCAATCTTTAACAGCAATAGTATCAGGTTCGGGTGGTAGTTGGGTCAATCACTTACACAGGGTCCAAAGAGCCCTTAACAATATGCCAAGAAGTTCCCTAGGAGGTGTCACTCCTTATGAGGTCCTATTTGGGACGAGAATGTGGGTACCTGATCTCGATTGTGAAAGCAAAGTGGCGGATGAAAAACCATTTGATATCAATAAACGTTTGGCTGTTTTACAGGATCTCAATGAATTTCGGGCACTACAAAGCAACGTGCAAGTAAAACGCACAGCCACTGGAGAAGTCAAATCTGTCACGGCAAGACCTGCCTGGATCCCAAAAGTCGGGGATCTGGTCAGAGAAAAGATTGTGGACAAGAAAGAATTTGGGCCATCATTCAGAAAGCCAGTCCCTGTCTTGGCTTTCGAAGGAACAAGAACAGTACCTCTTCCGCCTCTTGCCGGCAAAAAAGAAAAGAGATTAGTCTCCATTGATCTGATCAAACCACACTATGTGGCCGATACTGAATAGTAGGCCTCGTGGGCTCCTGGGAAGCCGACGCTCTCCTCTCGCTACCATACAGGAAGTTCAGACAGAAAGACTCATAACACTTGAAGAGTCACCAATACAAAATGATGGAATTTCCAAAAATGAAATGGAAGTCGTTCCTCTTGAAACAGAGCTTCAAAACACAAATGAAAGACAAATATCAATTCGGCCTAACACCGATGTCTACGTCAATATGCCTCTATAAGAGTCGTCTGCCAGTTCAACAAAACCTGCTGAGCTACCAAAGATAGATCGAACTGCATCTGGCTACTTCATCGATTTTGATACATTTTCTCTGGATCCCAGTGAACCTGAAACAACGCCAGCTCCAGTTTCCCGTAGGCAACAACTTCATGACTTCCACATTTTTCTAAAAAGACTTACCTAGTATCACCTTGGCTCCAGCTCTGGATAATAACTGGAATACTGTTTTTTCTGTTCTGGATTGGTCTAGTTACTGTCTTTTGCTTACTCATGAATGGAAACTATCTCCCAGAACGCTCTGCAGTATCAAACGTGAACTTGGTCTTGAAACCTCATATATATTCACCACGTGAACAAAAAGACCTGTCCTTCGTGAACATTACAGCCGTTCCAATTCCTGATGGTATAGTTTGGGACAAAGTTGATTATGATGTATTTGGTCCCACTGAACTTTTAAAAATACCACATGTATTTAAAATTACTCTAAATGATATCATTACCTCCAGTACATTTTCTGACGATTGGGATTTTGAAACTAAATAATATGTTGTCTGATTTAGAACAATCCGCTGCATTTTCAAGCACTGAAATGTTAGAAGACACATCAGACTATAACACTATGTACTGTTACCATCATCATGGTCATCACTTTTTACACAAATCTAGTATCCCACGTAATGTTTTCACATACCACCAATGGGAACATTACCCAACACCACCAAAAGGTAGTTCGAAAACATTTGCACAGAAATGTCCTTATTTTTCAGGGTTTAACATTTCTGACCCAACCTCATATTATTATAAGGTTGCACCGGCAACTGCACAGAAAAATATGCTAACATCAAACAGATTTACTCTGCATCCTTTATTTCCCAACTGTCTGACCGGGGTTTCGGCTTATGGAAGGACACTATAGACATAAAATCAGTCTGGGGTTCAAAGGAATGGCAGGTCCAGGGAACAGAAGCACTATTTTGAGTGTGCCTCATTCCACAGCAGATCATATTTCTGAATGAAACTGTGCAACAGGCTTCCTGTCTTGGACTAGCCAAGAACAAGGATTTGAAAACACCTCGGATTCCAAAACCATCACACTTTGAGGGGTGGCAAAACTTTACATCACGTGGAGGGGATACAATAGATGACATCATACAGTACAATTCATCAGACCCCAATTGAAAGGGATGGGTAGTTTGGTCCACAGACACAAACAGATGTCAATCACGATTCAGGGGTACAACCGAAGGGTTTAGTATCCATAGGCCGGATCAACGCTATGTAGAAAGAGAACATCCGAGGGTGGTGACATCATACATTGTTGGGAAGTTATGCCTCGATTGGCTAAAAACCTCCACACTGCCCCAGGTGAAACAACACTTATCCTTACACACAGATGAAGTGGATCTAAGGGATTTTTTATTAGGTCCCCAAAAGCCACGTCAGAAACGTTTCTTATACGCTGTTTATAATGAAATCTGGAAAATCTCTCAATAAGAAGCTGCGGAAAGACTTTCGTGAAATAGATAGAATTAACCTAGAAAAGGCTTTAGCTGTAGGTGACAATGGTATGACTTCATTAACATCCAGGATTTATCCACTGGGCAACATTGTATCTTCTGCTATAGATGTACTAGAACAGGACTTGTCCATACTACAACACAGACAATCTCAACTACGTTCTTTTATGTTATTGAGCTGGACGCTGCAATCATTGCGCGCTGGTTATGTGCCTTGGCGATTTATCAACAGTACGTCCTTGTTCTCTGCATACAATCTAACTAAAAAAACAGATAACAATGGCACAAAGGGGAGCAAAATAGACAATGCTGCGTATTGTAAAACTGGACCAGTTACCTTTCACCGTGGCAGAGTCACCATCCACAGAATGGTTAATCCATGGCCACATAACATTACGGGTCACAACTTTCCAGTTTCAGTATTGCCTAGAACAACAACAGGCGGGCAGATATAAAGCGATGGGTAGGGAATTTATCAAGGAATCTTGAGAACTGCCATACAGATTTTGATGCAAGAGTGGGGACACGGAAGTGTTTCTAAGCGGTACAAACTGCGAGAACGCTTTAAGTGGATCTCTCATATGCCAGGATATCATGCTTCACGGGGCCTGTAATGGTTCAGTTGCTAACTTATCCTGTCACTTGAAAGGGTCCCCAGCTGCCGTGATTAATCCGGGGTTCAAGTTACTTTCAAATGGGAGTTACTCGATGCTGAATGATCAAGGTTGTTGTGGGATACTCCCGGGCATCGCATATCTTGTCACTGTAAGCTCCAGGGTTACTTGCTGAATGCAAGTATTGTTTCCACCGACCCATACAGTCAGGGAGGCACTGTTATGGCCTTCGTTGAATGTTTCCTTTATACAGTTTGAATCACCCAGAGCCGAATGAAAGCCATGCTTTTACAGAAACCCGTGCCCTTAACCTCCGCCCGAGAAACTTATGATCTCCAGGTTGCAAGGTCCTCAGCTGATATACAGGCACTAGTACGAACAAACTGCCCTTTCCATTTCACAGAAATGGTAAAACGTATCTTTAACATGTCTGATACGACAGGTATAGTACACCTACTTAAGACCATAGGTTCTGGACTGTTAAGCACCTTTCAGATAATCTTCGGAGTTATTCCCAACTTCATACACTCCGTGTTTGGAAGCATTTTTGGAGGGCTTCCGCTGATCCTGTTCCTAATAGCAGGTATCCTGATTGTCATTTTTCTGCTACGCAATGGACGTCCCAGTCACCAAGGAGATGGAAAAAACGCTCTTGGAGCGCCGCTACCGTGATCGCATGGTACTCCATCTGGGCACACCTCGCCTTCGCGAACTGAGCGAGTCTTGGTTCCTGTCATTTAGACCAGTCTGGATTGACTGTGTTCTGCCTATCCTCCGATGCCTGTTCTGCGGACAAGAATGCGTGTTGGATCTCTGTCTAACACTTCCATCGGTTGCGCCACCGGACGTGGATGCTTTACTGGACCCGATAATGGCCCATGTTCTGCTGTGTCCTCAGCATTTTCCAATGTTGATGTCTGCATTCTTAGATCCTCCACAGGATGCTTCAGCTCCTGTTGGAACAGATACCGGCTCCTCAACAAATACTCAGGCCTTGGATGTCACACAGGCTTCCCCAGCATCAGCAGTGGATAGTGCAGAAGATCATCTGTGCTCAATTGACATAATCTGTGAGGTGTTGCAGGGATCGTCGTCTGCGATGGGAAGCAACAGTAATGTTGCGTCTCCCAGCCAGGACACAAACATTTGGCTCATTGTGCGCTGGGACAAATTCGACTTTTTTCAAAACAACCAAATTTGGAATTTTAAACAATAGACACTTTTGCTGAGCTGCACAGCTTTCAGTCACTCATAGGTGTTCGAACTATATATACGAACATATTTTAGTAAAGACTTCTATCGCTTAAACTATTATCCTAGCATTTTTTAAAGAATTTTTACAATTTAAATACTATTTTTTGGATTTATTAATTCTATGCGTACAACGCCTATGAACACGTTAGAATTTTAGTATGTCGTCCAGTCGGATGAGGCGTGGGTGTTATGTTTCATCTAGGTACCCCAATATAGGCTCAGGTAGTCACCTAACCTTTCACCTATATTCTCCTCTACCATTACACTACATAACGGTTCTTGGGACTGACCTTTTACCTAGTTACGGTACTGCTTACCGGACGTAGGGTTTTCCCTGAAAACTAGCCTCATCCATTATGCATGAGGATTCTTTGAAACTCAGCAGGACTACCATCTCCTGCATAATACCTATGTATATGGGTCATACCTTCCGTCATCCTAAGTCCGACATGACACAGCAAAGTATAACCCCTGAGGTTACCACTTTGGATATATAAACACCATATCTTGCTGGGGTAAGGCAGAGGAGAAAAGGACTTCCATGCTGGCACACTGACGCTTAGGTTCCCGCACACAAACACTCTAGCTAGCAGTAGTCTGACATCCCTTGCGGGGTGTCCCTCTTGAGATCAAAACGGGGTCCCACAGTCTCCCACTTCAGGTAACGGGGTTGACGTTATCCTAGAAGGATTCTTGGCTCTACACCTACCTACATGCTAGGTACACTTAGGTACATCTACTTAGGGTAGCATCGTAGGAGTACGCATTTTATTGTCATGTATTTTTATACCTGCCTGTATTCATTGTCTTAGCACTATGGTAGAAATCTACCATCCTTTTACTCTGTTGGTGCTTATAATCATTTATATCTGTTTCTGTCTAATGGTTGTTTCAGCGCACCTATTTTACGCTAGAATGACGCTGGTTCAATAAATGCTTATTGGAAAACGTCCCCACCGATTATTCTGTGTATCTCTCTGAGACAAAGTGAGCACGAGTGACTGAGCGAAAAGTACTGTACTGTTTCCACGATCCCTGATGGGACAGAGTTGTCATGTTCGATAGTTGCCAAGAACTATTCTCTCCTTGGTAAGAGGGGTTTCTAGTGGCACTCTGAGCTAGCTGGCATACAGGCAAACATACCCGGTGGGGGTGTCTGGAATAAGTCTGGACACCACTCCCACAGTCTATCTTGTCTAAACGCGCAGATCCTATATAGGTTTATAGGAACTACATGACACTAATTCACCACTACGATCCTCACTACCATCTCTGCAATATGCAGGGTTACTGCACACGCCTTTCTCAAAAAGCTTAAAACTAAATTCAGGTTATCTTCCATGGCCTTTACTCTTCCAAGCAAATCGTGCACTACGTCATCTGTTGTAAATTTGCCCTTCCTGTAGGTTAACCCCACATTTTTTTGCCATCTTGCTGAACCCTACTTTTCCTGGGTGTAGAATGCTATGCTCTTTACCCGTGCTAACCAGTGGTGAAGTGCTTGTGCACCTCATTTTAACATGGTAAAATTGGTATACTCCTGATGAAAAAGTTACTTACATTCGGTAATGCTCTTTCTGGGAATACTATAACTACCTGCAGATTCCTCATCTTTTGAATATCCCAGGCGCAAGCCTGGATCCAGAAATTCTTCCATCGCTCTCCCACGCCAGTAGTGGGTGCTGGCTCCACCTCAGCTCTGCACCCAACGCCTCGTGAAGTCACTGGAGCCTTAAAGCACTCCAGTTGGTGTGATGACATCAGTTACCATCCATTCCTTTTTATCGCACCTTCAATGAAACAAGATGACACTAATGTCCATAAGGTATGTGCCGGTTTCTGGAGTATGTTGAAGCCACATCAAGTCAACATGTGGTATAACAAGCCATGTAACAGGGGGTGGGTTGGTCGGTGAGCAATGTGCAGGTAGATACAGTATCTATCAGAAAGTGCATTACTCAAGGAAAGTAACTTTTTTTACTGATTAATATTTCCATCTGCAGATTCCTCACCTATTGAATAGATTCCCCAAGCAGTCCCGCCACCAGGAGGTTATTCCAAGAATTCTTGAAGCACTGAGCGAGCGAGGTGACCTTCCCTCCTCACTCCAGAGTCCAGACTATAATGCTTTTCAAAAATGTAGAGGGACGTCCAGGTTGCAGCTTCGCAAATGTCTGCACCTGGCACGCCTCTTGAATACTTGGTTCTGGTGGAATAAGCATGAATACCTTCTGGTGGTTACTTGTATGCCATGATGTACACTGCCCTGCCCTTCATCATTCCAACGTATCCCAGGAATATCTAATCGTTCAGCTGAATCCACGGGTCCTGTCCAGGTAGAAGCTGACCACTCTCTGGGGGTCACAACAGTGAAGCCTTTCTTCCATCCTTCGTTGGATGTGGATGAGGATAGAATGATGGAAGCATAATGGACAGGGGAAGGGGGTAACCACCTGAGCAGGACGGCAGCCCTGGTTCTCAACGTCAGCTTATCTGGGAAGAAAGAAGTAAATGGAGATTTCACAGATAAGGCTTGTGAGAAATTGGGTTGTTGGTTGATTGGGGTGTGAGCCATGGTCAAGCAACAGCCACAATCCCTGACAGGGTGAACCACAAAAGTCCCTTAATTAACCTGTGCTTAACCCTTAAGGGAATGTGTATAGTATTTATACAGCAGACAACAGAAATAAAGAGAAAACACAACACAAGAAAAACCCCACATCAATTTAGAAACAGAGTAAGAAGTGGATTGGGCCCGGTCAGTGCTTACCTTCGGACTTAAAAGATATTTTGAATAAAATGTTCTGAGAAGGTCAAGTTCAATTTCAGGAGGTCGGATACCCCTTTCGGCTGCAGAGAAGAAAGTGGCAAGAGCAGACATGAAGTCAGGTCGACCGGAGAGGCACCTTGGGCAGATCAACGAGCAAGTTGGTCCCGGTGATCCCTCGGTTCTCAAAGCAATTTTTAGCCAGAAAAAGTCCCAAGTTTTGGATTTGGGCTATCTGGGCACATTTAGCACCACAACCAAGGGTCTAGGTCTGGTGGGACACCACTTGTTGGTTCAAGACTCACTCAGGCTGGGTTCAAGATGGTGGGAGCCTTTTATGTCCCAGTGGCTCTCAACAGGAGGCCATCAAACTAGCCCTCAGAGTCACTTTGGTAGTCCTGGGTTCCAAGCAGCAAAGCAATCTTCCATGTGCAGCAAAGAAGTCTTGTGGAGTACACAGCAGGCCACAGCAGCAGGCAGTCGTCTGAGAGGCCTTCCGCAGGTCCAGAAGGTAAACTGAAGTGTGCGTCTGAGGGACCTATTTCTATACCTGGTGCCTTCTTTGAAGTTGGGGTAAGTTTCTAGAGGCTTCTTCTTGAAGTGCTTGGAATTTCCTGACTTCTCGGCCCTGGCTCCAAGCTGGCTACAGAGACAATGTGGAGGTGACAAGCCCCAAGTGTGAAGGCAGAGCACAGCCTACTCAGTTGCAGGTGGGCTGTGCCCAGCTCCACCCACCCATCCTGCCAGCGGATGGCCCATTCAGGCACACCTAATCCCTCTATTGTGTGACAGTCTGGAAGGAATTCACAAAGTCTAACTGCCAACTACACCCACCCATGTGTTCCAGGGGAGGCTGCAGGCATCAAATGGCTAAGGGCAGGAAAATGCTAACTTTCTAAAAGTCAAACATGAAAATATGATGTTTCAATTAACCGTCCCGACATGAGTTTGCACCCCATGGAGTTAAGCAGTGTTTTGACACATTAATCAAGATAAAGTTATCATCGCGGAGGCAGTGGAAAAACGGCATACTTGAAGAGGATGCACGGATGGATCTTTGGGCTGCGAGTAACATCACTTGTTCAGAGACTTGGTTGAATAACTGTTCTTCACGAGGTTTTTTCAACAAACCACGCGTCATATGGCATTCTTTAATTAACTAATGTATGGTGTATACGTAGTTAATGAAGTTTAACCAGGATTAATTGCCACGGAAATAATTTTGTTTTTCATGCAAATGATTATTTGATGTTTATGATTTTCGCACTAATTAGTGGGTTTTCTGGGGATTAGACACGAGTGTTTTAGGTGGAGGTTGGTTTCTTTTGTTTCTTTAATAGGGTAGTGCATTGTGGGAGTTAGAGTTTGTAATCATCATTTAGTAGGAGTACACTGGAGGAGGAACTAGGTCACGTGGGTAATACGTATTGAAGGCATCATCACGAGTGAATAGGTACACGTGTGAGAGCACATTTTAAATAACGGTTTGAGCGGCAGGGGAAGAACATAGGAGATTATCGAAGTGAAGTGGAGAAGGAGGTCAGGCTGCCGTGTGTGGCTGTTAAGAGGTAATTGGGTTGGCACAGAAACATTTTGCATGAGACATGTAGTGGGTAGATTGGGGTGAATGTTTGGGGTAATAAGGGTAACTGATAGAGGGTTTTGAGGCGCACATTGGTAAATGGGGAGGTATGGCATGGGTATGGGGATGAATATTAATGGCATTTGACACACGGATGATAAGTGGTTATAAGAGGAAGCATAAGTCATGTACAGTTTGGGATAGGTAGAGTGGGTTGATTTAGGGTGAAGGGTTGGGTTTGTGGGTACTTTATTTGCACGTATCTTGATGGCGCTGAAGAGGCAGTTAAGCAGTGTTTTCTATCTGTTGCAGTGACCCCTGAGGAAGAGCCGTCAGGCTTGAAATGCATTGGGTTTTAATAGAGCTACTTTGAAGTATGGTTGACCTCACGTGTCGCTGTGTAAAAGCCTAGTTGGGCACGCAGGAGACATCTGAAACTGTTTGAATAAAGAATTCAAAGGCAACTTTACTGTCTCCGTGATGATTTGATAAGTAGGAAGACCGTTGATAAGAGGAATGGATTAAATTGAATACTGTGAGAAAATGGCTAACTGAGCAAAGTTTTTGAGGGATTACTCCCCATTTCGCAGTGCGACAGTTGGGTGCGTGACGACACACCCTTAGATGCATTTCAACTTTCTAAAAGTGCCATTTTATAAATTGTAATTTAAAATCCGACTTTACCATAAAAGAGGATATTTAATTACAATTTCTTAGATACCAAACATAAAATGCTCATCTGTCTTCAATCAAAACGTAGCACTTATTAAACATAATAAAGCAACCCAGTGTTATCCTATTGGACAGATCAGCCTCACTGTATTGAAAAACAAAGTTTTTCACTACCAGGACATGTAAAACTTAATGTACATGTCCAGCCTTTTAATTACAATGCACTCTGCCCTATGGGCTACCTAGGGCCTACCTTAAGGGGTTATATATATGGAATAAAAGGGGTGTTTAAGGCTTGGCAAGGGGGTTATATCGCCAATTCGAATTGGCAGCATAAAACTTCATGGCCAGCCGAAGGCAATTAGGATTACATGGGCCTGGTGGAGATGAATCTTCCTCAAAACATGAGAAATCAAGGGTACGGGAGGAAAAGCGTAGTTAAGTGGAAAAGTTCCACCTCAAGCAAAACGCACCCCTCAATGCTCCCTTCTTCAGGTACTGAGGCATCAGCATAACGGGCAGTGAGAGTTCTTATGAGTGGCAAAGAGAACTATGGGGCCGATTCACAGAACTAATCTGAGATAAAATCCTAAACTTACTACTTTTGGTATTCACAGAAGGCATTTAGTAGTAGTAAAGTTAGGACTCCTAACTTTACTACTACTAAACTGAGACAAAATCCTAACTTTACGACTTTCGGTATTCACAAAAGGCATTTAGTAGTAGTAAAGTTAGGAGTCCTAACTTTACTACTACTAAATGCCTTCTGTGAATACCAAAAGTAGTAAGTTTAGGATTTTATCTCAGATTAGTAGTAGTAAAGTTAGGAGTCCTAACTTTACTACTACTAAATGCCTTCTGTGAATACCAAAAGTAGTAAGTTTAGGATTTTATCTCAGATTAGTTCTGTGAATCGGCCCCTATGTGAGGAGTTCAGCTGGAAAATGGCATGGACTACCTTTGGATGAAGTCGCCACTTGTGACTGGCAAGATGACGCTGGCTGAGATTGTCCGCTTGTATGTCAATTACTCCGGCTAAGTGATTTGCTACTATGCAGACCTGATGCTCCTGAGCCCAGTACCAGAGCCGCAGAGCTTTTCATCAAACAAGATGCAGCCCCACTCCCCCTTGTTTGCACGTTTATGTTGTCCATCAAGATCTGGATCGACTGACTTTGAGTGGAAGGAAGGAAGGCCTTAAGCGCCAGAAATATCACCCATAATTCCAACAGGCTGATGGGAAATATCTGTTTTTCTGGAGACCAAAGGCATCTGATCTCCACGTCCTCCATATGGGCTCCCCACCCTAGGGTGAAGGCATCTGTGATCACTGTCCTCACTGGAGTGAGAGGGTGAAACAGCTTTCCTTGTGTAAGTTTGCTGTTCACACTACACCAAGATTTTAATACAGCTTTGGAGGTCTCCATTATTTTGGAACCAATGCCTGTGGCGGCACCACTGGAGGTCCCTCATGTGCCACCACACACGGGTGGCCAACAGAATGCAGGAGCCCAGCAGACCAAACAGGCATAAGACCATCAGGACTGGAATGATTGCTCCACTCTGAAATATAAGAATCATAGCCTGAATATCTTGAACCCTCTGGGGTAGGGGGAAGGCTTGACTGCATGTGGTGTCCAGTACTGTCCCTATGAACAGGATGTGTTCCAAGTTAGATCTGATCTTGTTGATTGAAAACCCCAGGGTTGAACAACAACTTGTTTGTTGCCCTTAAGTGGTGAGACACCATCTCTAGAGAACTGGCTTTGTTGAGTCAGTTGTCCAGGGTAAGGGAATACCGGGATTCCTGGCCGTCTGAGATGAGCTGCAACCACCGCCATCACCTCCATGAAGAGTCAAGGCATGGAATAATGACCAAACAAATGGACCGCTAACTCGTAGTGTAAGTATGCGACCCTGAAGTGAAGAAATTTCCTGTGTGACTGCAGGATAGGGACGTGGAAATAGGCTTTCTGTATGTCATCAGACACCATTTAGTCTTCTGTTTTCAGTGCAAATAGAACCTGAGCTAGGGACAGCATTTTGAACTTTTCCTTTTTGAGGAACTAATTCAGAATCCTGAGGTCTACAATCTGACAAAAGCCGCCATCCACCAGGAAGTACCAGGAGTAGCACCCCTGAGCTGGAACAATTCCATTACACCCTTGAGGAGCAAGGACTAAACCTCTTGTTGGAGGACCTACAGATGGTCTGGCAGTAGCATATCTGGACGGGGAAGAAAGGAGGGGGAGTTCATTGGAAGGGTAATGCACCACCCTCTCCACAATTCGCAAGACACAAAGGTCTAACGTTATAGACCTCCAAACTTGTGAAAAGCAGGCAAGGAACAGTATAGCTCATGTTCAGCCCTTGCCTCGTCCTCTATATTGCTCATAGAGGGGGATCGCTTGCTGTTATTGAGGTATAAACTGTTGATGGCCTCAAAATGAAAAGCCCCTGCTGAAGCCACAAAACGCCAGAAACTGATGGTAGTCTCTAGGTTGCATTTGGGACCTGGCCGTGGGTTAACTGTTCTTAAATTTCTCCGGTGCATAGTCTGCTTTGGCACCGAAGAGCCAAGATCCGTCGAACTGAAGGTCCTTTAGCGTGATAAGGTGAAAATCCAGAATTTCTTAACCAGACATGACGACGTAGGGGGACGGATGTCCCAATGGATATTGCCACTGAATTTGCAGTATCTATGCCAGACAGTATCACCTGCTTTGCGGCAGCCTGACCATCTTTCATCACCAGGTCAAAAGAGTGGGGATGACAGCCTGTACAGAATCAAACAGAGCATGCACATATCTACCAAGAGCGCAGGGGGCATTAATAAATTTGAGAGACACATTCCCTGCAAAAACATTTCCGTGTCAAATTGATCTAGATTGTTTGATTCCCTATCAGCCATTGTAGAGGGAAAGGAGCACAGTTTCAGTTTAGATGAACAATAGGCCTACACAACTAGGTTCTCCAGAGATGAGTGAACTGAAAATAACATGGGATCTCTCAGAGTTGGCCTATATTGTCGGGCGATCAGTCTTGAAATGACAGTAGACGTTGTTGGTTTCTCCCATATGGCTAGTATGGGCTCCATCAGTGAGTAATCAAACGGAAGTAAGGGTTCCGCTTTGTGAGAGGTAGAGTGCACAACCTCAGTGAGAATGCTGGATTTGACCTCCGTGGATGGGAGCTGCAGGTCTAAAATGCCCGCAGCCTTTATGATTACTGTATGATAGGAGGTCACATCAGGTAGAGGATGGCCCATCGGTGGCAGTTCCCCATACTCTGGTGAGGTATCAAGTCCACTGGCTTCTTTCAATACCACAAAGTCTGGGTCTAATGAGCCGTCCCCTTCATCATCTGCAATGGGGTCTTCTTAAGGGTTTTTTTCCCCATAGAAATACCCGCCTTCTAAAAGCTGCTGAGTCTCTCTTCTAGAGTGGTGAGGCATCTGTGGCTGACTCTCTAGCAGATGTGATGCCAGTTGAGCTGGAGATAGTTATTGTGGTGGCGTCGGCTGCAGCGCTGGTGGTGTCAACTTCGGTGCCGGCAGCGTCATCTGCAACAGCATATGTTGGCGTTGGGCTCAGAGAAATAAGAATGCGGATGACCAAAAGAGGTGGTGTCACTGTCTGTGTCGATGCCCCAGGCAAAGTTGGTGTCAGGGTTGGATTCACCAATGACGAAGGTGGCAATGGCAGGAACGGCCTGAAGGGCGCCAAGTGGTAGGATGTCGGCAAACCTCCTAAGGACTAGGCCATCAGACCCACGGTACCAGCCAGCACTCTAGATGAGATCATGGCCCTGTTGAAAATGCTCAACACTGTGTTCAGAAATGTGGATGTATCCAGCAAAGGAGTTGGAAACGCCGGGTATGGTTGATATGGCTGTGGTGTTGGAGACGGCATTGAAGGCTGTCGCGTGTCCAGGACAGGGCCACTTCAGATGGAGCTGCGGGATTCTCTGCTTGGTCCTCTGATGGTTCTTTATTTGATGCCGGGTGAAGTGAAATTGAAAGTCATGGCGACTTACTTCTCGAGGTTTGGTGGCAAGATTTGTGCCTCCTCTGCTGCCCCTGGTGTCCTCAACCTAAGTTGAGACTTGTAGTGCCCGAGTTGGTCTATTTGCACTCTAGCCATGAACATCTGGCCTCCTGTTTCTCGAGTGCTTTGGGGTGCATCTTTTGACACAGTGCACAGGCATAGATGTCATGGACAGATCCTAGGCAGCACAGATGTGAGGGTCCATAAAGGACACCTGGCCATCACAGTCCGGACAAGTCTTGAATCCTGATCTGATGCTGAAAACTACACCTAAATGAGATTTTTGAAGTAAAATTGTCAACAACGTTGACACTCCTGAGGAAATATGGAGAGATCCGAAACGCGTCGATGGTGTGGAAATAAGGGAACTGATGCCATCACGCCAATGGGAGTGCTTTATGGCTCCAGTGATGTTAGGAGGCGTGGCCAGTGGCACCGAGGCAGAGCCAGTGCCCCCTACCGGTGTAGAAGAGCTATTGAAAAGTTTACGGATCCAGACTGGGCATGGGATATTCAAAAGGTGAGGAATCTGCAGGCAGAAGTATCCATCAGAATGGCATATTTAACTTACCTGTAAGTCCCTAGTATAAAGCACCAAGGTGTACCCAGGGTCTTTAGGTTTATTCTCAAAAGTGGACTGCGGCACCCATTGTGACATCTAATACAGTGACAATGTAAACATGACTGCAGGCCTGCCACCAGTAGCCTGATTGTGCAGGTTTTAACTGCAAATTTGACGTGTCAAAATAAACCCTTTGACAGGCCTAAAACCTTCCTTTCAAATATTAATAAGTCACCCCTAAGTAGGCCTTACTGCCCATTAAGAATGCATGATATTTAAAAGTACGATCAGTAAAGGTTTAATGTTAAGTATTTTCCTATAGTGACTAAGATCTCAAAGCCATTTTCACTGTCTCAGATTTGGCTCTTCCATAAGAAAGCATTAGGATACAAATTTAAGTTTAATAAATGTTATCTCCACCTAGGAAGCAGCTACAATTGTAATGTTTGGACTTTTGAAATATTTATTACAATCCCAATTCATTGGTGAAGTCGGATTTCTAATACATATTTTGGAAAGATGACTTTTTAAAGTTACCTTTGCCCTGCCTGAAGTCCCTGGAAGCTTCTACAATCTACATTTTGCTTCTGCTAGCCAGTAATAGCAATTCAATAGGCGTGAATGAGGTGTGAACTTGCTCCTAGGACAGGAACAAAAGGCCTTGAGTGTGGGGATGTGTTGTTGTGTCCTTGACAGGATGGCCAGGGGGCTGGGGCACAAGGACTTCATTAACCCAAAGGAGGCCTACCCGGTCTCAAGCCTGCGCCCTACGTTTGTCACACAAACAGACCAGCTTCCATCACAGTGGTCCTGTTGTTGACATTACAGTGTGAGATCCTGCTGGAGTGTCAAGACATGCTTGACAGGTCTGCTGGGGTTTTCCACAGACAACTTGGGGTGCACTTTAAAGAGGCCTTTTCTGTCACAGGCAAATGTTAGCTGACACTTGGGGAGGGCACTTCTTTTGTTCCACCAGCCGTCACGCCCCAATCACAGTGGGCATCTTTTTGATATTACAGTACCACAGCCTATTTGGCAGGTCTGCTGGGTTTACACGTAACACTTGGGGCACACTTTAAAGGAGGGAAACAGAATGCCAAAAGAATTTGTGTATTTCCATTGTATGGTTGCTGAAAACTCAGCTTTGTTCAACTAGACTCCTGTCTCTAATATTGTTAGGTGTGGACTGCCTAAAACTGGATTTTACGGTTAAGTGTATGAAGACACCAGGATTACCACAGTATACTTCCCCCACAAACAAGCACACACACACACTCACCCACACACACCCTCAGAGCCCACATTTAGTGTAACCGAAGACTTCAACCATCTTGAAAACACCCACATTGGGTAGGGTTAGCCCAGGCAACCTTTACCCCATTGGTTAGGGCATCCCACGGGTCATTCCCATGCACTAGCTCGTGTCAGGCATAAATGTGGCATCCCCAGGCACCCCCTTCAGAACACTCTTGAACCTTCGGAAGATTAGAAGAGGACTAAATCTGCTGTCTGAGACCAGAGAACAGCCTAGGAGACTGGACCTGCTCTCCCTCAGGACAAAGAGGTGGACTCCAAGGGTCAATAACTGACCTCCTGTTAAAGCTACAGGGACACAACAAATTACAAGAGACTTTTTCTTGCAAATGCCCAACTGACCAGTGGCAACTGGACCTGGATTGAACCCTCCTTTTGGCAACCTGTATGCCACCCTTTGAGCCTCTAAGTGCCTCTACCGTGGTCCTGGGGCGCCTTATATATGAAGTCCTGTAGTGGATTGGGACTTGAAGGACTAAAGTCAGAAGGTGAAATTTTTGACCAGGACAAACCTAGTTAGTGTATCCAACCCATGCTCCATTGTGTTCAGCGTCAAATTGCGCCTAGGACCTGTTGAACCGCGACCATTGACTACCATTGGCACTTTGTGCTTCTTGGTGCTATTTCTAGTTAAAACTTTCAAAATTCATCTCTCTGGTTACCCTTATTAGATTTTTATCATTTTGCTTATTAAAATTTAGTCTATTTTCTAATTTGTTTTGAGTTTTTAATTGTTCTGCATAAATACTTTACACATTGCCTCTAAGTTAAGCCTGTCTGCTCTGGGAATAGCTACCAAGGGGTTGAGCTCAGGTTAATTTAGTGACTTTTGGGGTTCACCGCCACAACACCTATAACAAGATTACCCTTCCAGTACAAAACCTATGCTAGACATCATGCACACAGCCTTGCGTTAGGGTGCAAAGGGGTGTGTGTGTGGCGCTGGCAGTCCGATTGTGCGCCAGCACTGGGGAAAGAGCAGGACAGTGCCATATTTCTGTAGATATGGCGCTGACTTCTTTCATCCTGTCACGCAATGCAGTGCAGCAAGTATGGTTGCTGCACTGCGTTGCAAGACTTTTTAGTACATACACCCCTAAAGACCTTAATTTCTTACTAATTAGCCCCACTAGAAGCACACATACGAAATATAATGTTAAAATGCATGCTGGAAATTGACACCTGAGAAGCACGGAAAGGATATGCTACTTCTTCTGATAAGTCAGTTTGCAAGTAACTGCATATATTTGCAGGATGCTTAGAACAAATGACAGCAATGTAATAAAAACAAATGAAGTACTGAAAATCTAAGTGTTCTGTGTCATCAAGCTCACACACCTCAAACAAAATAAGAGTACAGGTGTACTGGAGACAGTGATAGTCAAATAAATTAACATGTTGGTAATAAGGTAAGACAAGGATGCTAAATTCAAAAGTCATTTTCGCCCATTCAATAACATTATCTACATGTTCTTGAACTGATGGACCCAATAACATAAACAATATTTATTGGGATACTCTTGAAAAACATAAGGTTATTGAGAATCCAATGGTGTAGTAAGGTTACAATGGGCCCTAACAAAGGAAAACAGCTCCCCCAGTTCGCGACAAGACAGTAAATGGCACCTGAGGACCTCAAATCTGTAAGCCTAGTACCATGGTTGTTTGACACAACCACACGTGCCTAAACCATGAATGCCTTAACCAAGCAGTCTTTACAATGACCGCAATTTTACCACGTATGCCTTTATAACGAATTTCGTTGTAAAGGCATGATTGGTAAAGGTATATGTGTGGTAAAGATTCCACCAACCCTGACCTGAGCCCTAAAATGAGTCCCTCCTGCGTTGTAATCTACCCACCTCAAGCCCTATTAACTACCCCGACCCTCTACCCTGAACCCTAAAACCCAGCCCCCAGCCCAAAAAAACGACCCCGAACCAAGCCCCCCACCCTGAGCCCTAAAACCAACCCTCACCGCTAACACCTCCTCCCTCCTCCCCCTGCCCTAGCCCAACTTACCAAGCCATGTCCCGGTCCTTCTTCCTGCCGCGATCCATCTGGTTCCTCTTCCCGCCCATCCGCTCAGACAGCTACAACACCGACTGCCTTAACCAAGCATATGCGTGGATAAGGCATATGCGGGGTTAAGGCAAGCGTTGCTCAGCCTGTGGGGAAACGACACTTGTGCTTAAGCCCTCGTTGTATAGGCCATTTTCCTAGTACCACTGCACTTCATTGACCAATGATAGCTAAAGCCCTGGGAAAGATGTCCCTACTAGTTGTATTCAATGTTATGTGTGAGAGAAACAACAATCATATTCCTATTTCAGGCTCCTAGACAGCTGTAAAACTGTTGCTCATGGATACACCAAGAAAAAAGCAGGAGACATTGATAGGGAAATGGCCTTTCTTTGGAGCACTTGGTCAGAGAGCAAGTTTGCGCCCAGCTAAAACCTCTCTGCTGCACTTGTGGACAACTGACAGTCCTTTCTCCTTGTCAATCTAGGCAGGTCTAGCTATTATTCACAGCCCTGCTATCTGCACTGCTGTGAGAGATGAGCGTGCAATAAACAACCTCCAGAAGTCCAAAAGCCTGATGTGGTTCAAGGGCCAGTCTCGCTCTGTTTCAGAAGCTCCGCCATGTACAGGAGTGAATGAAGCTGCTTTGGGATTGTATGAAAGACTATAGACATCCATTGATAAAGCAGCTAAGCTCACAAAAGCAGCACCCTGTTCCACAAATGCAAACTTTCAAACCTTACCAGCACTGTCTGTACCTGCTCAGATTTAGGTGCCCGAGTACCTGCCTGTGTCTTCTCTCATTGACTGTTACCCAAGCACTTAATCTCTGGCTCCCCAAGATCTATCACAGACCTAATGCCCAGTAAGCCCCTAACAAAAAATTCTGAGTGGCTAGCAGTTAGATAAATGCAGCAAACACACAAAAAATTAAGGAAGGAATGCTTGCACTTTGTCTAACCATTGACAATTGCTCGGAATAGCATTCCAACCTATCGTTCTTCTGCCCACCATGCCACTCAGTTTGGACACAGCCACATGCAAATCAGTCTCGACCCTGCTCCAATAGGAACAGCCCAGCCCGAACTGCCAAGCCAGGTCCATCTTGAACCAGAGCATAAGCAACCCAAGACCAGTTTCGCCATGATTCGGGCACTTCAGTCGGGCGCAGCTTGTTTCCAGTGGCATCCTGAGCATGGGACCTACGTCTTGGCATACCCTTGCCACCAACGGCAGTACATCAAACTCACAACAGGTGATGGGCAGAATGCTCACAATTTGTCTAACCACTGGCAATTGCAGTGGGTAGCATCTCAACGCATTGTTTTTTTGCCCACCATGTCACCTCAGTTTGGCAAAAAGTTCCCCGATGACTCTGCAAAAAGGGCCAAGTCCTACAGTGCCAAACTATGTCACCTACCGACACAAAAGGGAGATGCTGAGATCCAGTCTAGTCCCTGGTGGTAATCACATGGTGAGAACTCTGTGGTTAGAGATAGTTATCAGAAACCATATGCAGATGGTGTTATGTGACAAGGACATATGCTAGCAGCATCTGTGACAGTGTTCGAAAACTAAACTTAGAAGAAGACATTTGACCTAGTTGCTGCCGAAAGCTGGGGAATTTGTATGTGAAGCACCAAGATGAGCTCCAGACCTGCATTGATAAAGCATGACAAAAATACGAATTGACACTAATCGCCAGTTATCTCCTTACATACACAGTGGCCTATTCACAAACTCCAGTTTGTAGTACGTTTAGTAGCACTACAATAGTACTACTCACATACTACAAAATGCTATTAACAATCTATATGCAAAGGCTTCTGCCTCTCCTATCTTTTCTATGCGGAGATCTCGGATTCAACTGTGCGCACGTACGCGTATCTTTTTAGTGTAAATGTGGGAGGAACAAGGGAGATTGGTCACAAAATGCTACAGAATAGGAAGGGTTTAGGGAGGGGTTTAGGGAGGGGTTAGGAGAGGGTAAGGAAGGGGTAAGGAGAGGTTTGTTGCCATCCACAAAAGAGTAAGCCCATTGCTATTCACAAACTGCCCTTCTATAGTAACTAGAGCCGGAAAAGTCCCATGAGTTGTAGAGGGCAGGGGTAGGTTTATTTCCAAGATGGCTCCCGGTTCACCAAACACTTACTGCAAGCTGCGGTGCTCTTGAACACAATACATCTAATGCATTGTAATGGTAGCACTCCATGGGATGTGGAATGTTAAAAGCATCACAGTGAGGTATCAATACTCCCCTGAAGCCCTTCTATATATATTATGGAAAAGTAGTGACAGCTCTGCAGCTGACTGTAGCTAGACCTAAAAACGTTTATAGAGGCTTCTTCTGTATGCCTCATTTTCATTGTACATTACATACCAGATGGATTAAAACAAATATTCTGTTTACAAAGTAATTAACTTTTTATGACCAGTGACAGAATTTTACTTTGTAAGGCAATATATCTTTTAACCTACAGAGGTAAATGAGAGGTTTCCATCTATGACTGTTTTTGCAGGTTTAAAGCTGAAGACTGTACGTGTAGCAGCCTCGGCTCATACCAGGCTCTGATGGCCTGCTGGTCAAGTTCTATGCACCCTTTGAAGCTGAATTGATCCCCAAGTTGTGACACATGTTTGAGGTGGGAAAAGGGGTGAGACTCCTCCCCACAACAACCAATGAAGCTATTGTGACCTCTATTCTGAAACAAGGATGCCCACCAAAAGAACTCCCCTCATACCACCCCATCTGCATCTTAAAGACAGATAATAAGGTCCTTAGTAAAGTCCTGGCTAATCCTATTCTCCCAGTTCTACCTATACTCATTTATGGAGACCAAAATAGCTTCATACCAGGTCAAAACACATCACTGAACCTCAGAAGACTATACCACATCCTTCATAAAGCCGATACCATGGCCAGACTCGGCATGTTTCTCGTTGGACCTAGAGCAGGCATTCATCACCCTCAAGTGGCCAGACTTTTCAAGGCGTTAAATAAAGTTGGGCTACCCCGACTGCTACTTGGATGGATAACATTCCTTTACAGGGCCCCAATGGAGAGCAATGATGGGGAAACACATCTCGGCCTCCTATGGAGCAGACCTAGGCACAAGACCGGGGTGTCCCCTGCCTCCTCTGTTGTTCTCCCTCTCCATCGAACCATTAGCAATTAAATGGAGGCTGAATGGCAATTTTTGGGGCATACCTATTGCTGGAGTGATGCATGTGGTGTCCCTTTATGCAGATGACATGCTGATTTATTTCCGAGATGTAACAGCCGAGCATAATCTGAATTCGTCTACTCTAGGGGCTTCTGGCGCCATTTTCAGCTTGAAGGTCAATCATAATAAATCTCATGTGCTTCCCCTGACGTGTGATTCACCTTAGAGACAGGTCCTCTGAAGTACTTGACCCATTCCCTGGGCTCCACTCACTTTCGATATTTGGGAATACACGTCTACGATACACATGCAGACCTGTTGGATGGCAACTTGGGACAAGCAGTGAGCTCCTTACACTCTCAGGTGTCCTTCTGGACTTCACTACCCCTCTCAGTGCAGAGCCGTATAGCCATCTCAAAGATGGTTATGCTACAACGCCTCCTCTATTACTTTGCAAACGTCCCACTCCCCCTTCCCAAGAGCTATTTTCACCAGTTGGAAGCCCTATTGGTTGCTCTGTTGTGGGGCTTGGGTAGTAAGTGGATCAATCTGGCCGAGCTGCGACTGCCCCTAACAAGGCAGGCCCCTTTTTTGGTGTGGCAGAAGTGAGGGCCTCCACACATGAAGCGGACTGTCCTTCGGTCTCTAATTAAACCCTTCTTGAGTTTCTTTGCAGTGTCTTATTTCAAATATACATCATTCTTGCACTGGATCAAAAAATATAACCTCTTTACAAAATGTAATTGTCAATGCCAAGACACCCACAAATACCTTTAAAAAAAAAATAATATATATATATCCTACTGGTGCTTGCCAGTAGGTAATTATAGTTAGCATGTAGTTTCCATAGGAAGAGCATTTTTTCATTTGCCAATAACACTGGCGACGTTTGACAAATCCTCGCAAAAGTTTCAAAACTAGTTCGACGCTCAATCCAGCTGCTGTCTTGAAAGTTTCGGTGTGATCTGTCAAGTGAGGGCCAGGACAAAAGGGGGATCCCAAAATGCATTTTCCCTATGTTAATTTCCATCGGGATCTTTAGACACGGTGACAGCCCGAACTGCTGAACAGAATGACACCAAATTTGTCAGAAAGGTAGATATTGGTCCAGGGAAGTGCCTTTTTGTAAATTGGTGTAAATCCGTTCAGTAGTTGCAGAGTTATTTAAAGAAATTTCCAGTGGTATATATAGGGACGCGGAGGATCCACGACAAATCACGATTTCGTGCTGAGATCTGATTGGCTGCCAACACTTCAAACCAGAAGTGTTGGAAGCCATTTTTGGACTCGGCCTGAGTCCAGTCGCAGAAAAACCATTCAAAGAAAAAAAAGGGGGCAGGGTAGAAAAACCCTGACCTCCTAGGCCTCTTGGGACCCCTCAGGTCCAAAAAAGCATTGTTATCTTTTTACATTTTCAGCGCGAGTCGCGCTGGATCAGCGGACCCTGCCAACATTTTTTTTAAAAGAAAATGCGGGCTCCCACGCTTTGTTACTAATTGCCACCTGGGTTGGCCAGGTCCCGGGGGCATTTTAATAAAAAAGGAGGGAGGTGCATGGGCCCACCCTCCTGGGGCTTATTAATGCCCCGGGGAACACCATCTCCTTATGGCTTGTTTTTAAATGAATGCGGGGGAGGCCCGTACGTCCTCCCTCGCTGCCGCGGGCGACCACCTTCGCAGGGCTTATTCACTTTTTAAATGGGGGGGGCTTTTGGACCCCCCCAACCCCGTGGACTGCCAACTCCCCGGGGCTTTAATTTCAATTAATGCGGGGGCCATGTGGACCCCCCGCAGCTCCAGGGACCGCCATCTCCCCAGTGCTTTTGTTAAATTGTATGCGGGAGGCCGCATGGCCCCCCTGAAGCCCCTGGAACCACCACCTCCTAAGGAGAAAATCCAAAAAGGAGGGGGGCTGCGCGGCCCCTCTTCTGCAGCCAACAATGGCTCTGGGGACCGCCACCTTCCAGGGCAGGCTCCTGTTTGTCCTGGGGTGCCCACCCCCGGGACACAGCTGTTTGCTATGGCTTGGCCAGAGCTTTACCAATCCCACCAAGCCACAGCAAATGTTCCACTTCCAGCAAGCGAGAGCTGGAAGCGGAGCAGAATTGCTTTCATAGAGCGGGAGCTGCATGTTTAGCAGCTCCTTTTCTGTGAAAGCAATGATGGCTCACCCAGGAAGCGGGGAGCCTGCAGGGACTGCGGAGGCCTTCAGGCTCCCCCTGCGATCCCCACCAGTTGTAAGTAGGTGGGGTCCAGGCCCCAGGGATGGAGTGACCGGGGCCAAAATCGGCCATGGGTGGGGGGGCCGTGTGGCCTCCTCTCCCCTTATTTGTTTTAAAAAAAGGCCGGGCCCCAGGAGATGGGGTCTCCAGGGCTGAAATCCACCCAGGGAGGAGGGGCTACGCACCCCCCAAATAAATGAATTTAAAAAAAAATTCAAACGGGACCGGCAAGTTGCCGGAGGCCCCGCCCTTTTCAGCACCACTCTGTAAACACGCCTCCTGTTGCATAACTGTTTGGGGGTGAGGTCCCCTTGGCTGCAGAGGGTCTTGTGGACCAACAACCCCTCCTGTTTCATCCAGTAGGTCCAACACAGGGGGATTGCTGAGAGGTCTTTGGGCCACACCCCCTTTCTCCACCACTCTGCAAACGTGCCGCCTGGCGCACTACTGGTTGGGCGATGAAGTAATCTTGAATGCTGAGGGACAATAGGGGCCAAGAAGCCCTCCTGTTATCTCCAGTAAGTCCCATACAGCGGGATTACTGAGAGCTGGTCGGAGGTCCCACCTCTTTTCTCCACTACTCTGTAAACACAACTACTAGTTGAAAAACCACAGAAATTCACTTATAAAATCCATAGGTTATAGGGACGTTATAGTTAGGAAATAGAATTTGAAAAACCTTAGAAATTCACTTAAAAAACAAAAGTTACAGGGAAGTTATAGTTAGGCTCAGATTTCACTCGTACAAAAGCAGTGAAATTCAGCAGTTATAGTTACCTGAGCTAACTATAACTTACGCCTCTGTAATGCATTGCTTATGATCTCACTGATGACATCACTGATGACATCTCAAATTACACAATTGAAGACATCACTGATGACATCATCCACGGACCCACTCACACCCCATACAACCTCTAGCACACCCACTCACACAACCACTCACATATCCATTCAGAGACCCATACCAGTACTCACATATCCACTCACTCCTCCATAGAAGCACTCACACACCCACTCACTCACTCGTACAGCCACTAACACAACCATTCACTCACCCATATAGCCACTCATACACTTACACACATCCAAACATATGGATCCTCACATCAGCTCACTCACCCATACAGCCATTCACATAGACACTTACTCTCCAATACAGCCACTCACACACCAACACACTTCACCAAACAGCCACTCTCACCCATACAGCCACTTACACACCGAGTCACTCACTCATACTCACACCCCCATACAACCTCTAATACACCCACACAACCAATCACATACCCATTCACAGACCCATACCAGTACTCACATACCCACTCACTCCTCCATAGAAGCACTCACACACCCACTCACTCACTCGTACAGCCACTCACACAACCATTCACTCATCCATACAGCCACTCATACAAGCAGTCACTCACCTGTACAGCCACTCACATAGCCACACACTCACCCATACAGCTACTCACACACCCACTTATTTGCCTACACATTCACACACACACACACTAACTCACCCATACAGACTCTCAACACAGCCACTCACTCACCCATACAAGCACTCACACACCCACTCACTCACCAACACAACCACTTACTTACCCATTCACACATCCATACATACAGATCCTCACATCCTCTCACTCACCCATACAGCCATTCACATAGACACTTACTTTCCAATACAGCCACTCAAACAGCAACTCACTTCACCAAACAGCCACTCAAACAGCCACTCACTCACCCATACGGCCACTTACACGCCGAGTCATTAACTCATACAGCCATTCACACACCCACTCATACAACCACTGACACAACCACTCACACACCTACAGACCTACTCAGAAATCCACTCACTTACCCATACAGTCACTCATGTACGCATTCACCAAACAGTCACTCACACACAAGATACAGACAGTCACACACCCATTCAGATCACACATGTTAGAAATAGTATTAGTAGTACAACTAGTATGGTAATCTAACTTTTGTAGTAGATTAGTATACATGTTTAACACCCATAAACTCTTAAAAACACTCTTACTGGATGATGTCATCAGTGATGTCATTTGAGATGTCATGAGTGATGTCATTGACCATGTCATGAGTGATGTAATAGGTGAAGTCATAGCAGTGCATTACGGGGGTGTAAGTTATAGTTAGCTCAGGTAACTATAACTGCTGAATTTCACTTGTTTTGTACAAGTGAAATCTGAGCCTAACTATAACTTCCCCGTAACCTTTGGTTTTTTCAGTTAATATATATATATTTATTTTAATTAAGGGAGATATGAAACCAGTATTCACTTTCATAAAATATTTGCACAATTTAGATAAAAAGACATTTCATCTAGTTGGTCGTTAGTATAAAAATGCAAAACATAATTTAAAAAACTTTTTATACGTATACAAATTTATTATAAAGACATTTCGTACAGAATTTCCGCAAAGCTCCCATCATTTTTGTTTTGATCCAGAGCGAGCCACTCGAAGAAGTAGGAATTAATTTAGAACTCTACTTTTGCAAAATCCATGAGCGGCCAATAAGCATGGAGATGTAAATTAATTTCTGACCCCTAATTGATGATCCCAGCAAAGGCAAGAGAACCAGAAGAGTAATTGGTGGATCAGAAGGGATTGTAATCTTCAATTTATCTTCGCTATATATCAGAGAATTGCCTACCAGTAACTTTGTAATCCGGCACAAAAAATATTAATATCGGGCCAGTTTCCAATTTTCAAGGATTCCCATCTAAAACAGCGAGACGAGCGATTAGGATTGAACTTATTTAAGAACTTGGGTTTACCATAAAATAGACATTTAGCATAGAACTGCATTCAGCTGTAACCAGTCCCCCATAAAATAGAGACATTTATTTCATTAATTTCTTTCAAACTATCTGATTTTATAATAACATTTTCTTCCCCCTCCCATTTAGGAGAGATCAAAAACATATTTCTCTTTATGGAGCCAGGATATATACATAATAAATTCTGGTAAATAGCATGATTAACCACAGAACCCAGCCTTTGAAAACTTTTATAGACAGTTCTAAATTTGCCCATGTTTTCTACGCCCCATTGATTAAATTGGGAAACTCATTCATTTCCATCTAGACACTGTCATCTTATCTATGAGAAGATGGTCCTTAAATTTTATATCTTTAAGCTGCGTTGCAGCATTTATTTTGGGGACAGAACAATACTTGAAAAACTGCTCTTTCATTAAAAAACAAAAACTGAAGTACCTTATAGCACATTTTCTTTGGAGATTTAACCAACCTCAAATTTTCTTTAATATGATTATCATCTAAAAGATCATCAACATTATTTCGTTATCAAAGTGCGTGTGTGCTGTATGCATATTACTATATCTGGATGCATTGTGTGCAAAACATGCACAATAATACATTTTAATATTGGGAAGAGCTTGGTCTCTTGACTGCTGTTGAACTATATTGCGTAGGAAGTGATATTCTGGGGGAAGGTTCAACCCCAGGAAAATGACGAAAGTAGGTTCTACTTAAAAAAATGAAAAGAGTTGCATATAAGATACTAGGAGCTGCGGCAAAAACAAAACTCAATAATGGTAAAATAAACATCCTAATCAGAGCTATCTAACCAAAAACTGTCAGAGGGAGTGTGTTCCATTTCAGCGTGAGCAAGAGTCTATAATTCATATTATATAGATCAGCTAAATAAAATGTAAAATTGATCACAAAATATCGCTTAGCTCAACAATTATAAAACCCTTGAATCTCTGTCACCATTATTTTGGAAGTGCAGCTCAATTTTTGCTTTATTTATTTTATAACCCCTGAGTTCTTGAAATTGTGAAAAAATCTTTAAAAACTCTCTCCTGTATCTGCTTCCCTGGTTTCAAAAACAACATTATATCATTGGCATACAATTTAATTTTGGCCGTATTCTGCAAAGGAGGATCTATGGTGTCATCATTATGAATTGCGATAGTGAATGGCTCTATAAAAAAATGCAACATAAATAGGGGATAAAGGACATCCCTGTCCTGTTCCACACTTAACTTTGACGGAGTCAGCATCAGAAGAATACAAAATCAATCTAATCTAAGGACCACTGTATAAATTCCTTTTTTTCCTTTTTTTTTTTTACATACCAGGTTTTAAAATGTTGATTCAATGTCTTATGTATCATGGTGGTATTCCCACCCTTTTATGATTTTAATGAAATCAAATAAAAGTATTTTTGACTTGACTTGACACTGTATAAATTCCTTACAACCCTTCTTAACTGGGAAGAGAAACCAAACATTTTTAAAATATTAAAAAGACTACATGAGGTCACAAGCTGTCTCAGCACCAAATAAAAACACCATAGCCAGAATCTGTTTAGTATTAAATATATCTTCAGCTTTTATTAAGTAATTCGTATTAGAATACAGTTGGCGTCCTGCAATAAAACCATTTTGAGCCTAGCCCTCGCACTAGGAATTCTATTCTATTTTAAATTCTTCTCCGCAAGCTTTTCCATTAGGCAAATTTGAAATGACAGCATTTAATCTGTCAATGGTAAAAGATTCTATCAACAACAGAACAACTTCTTGAGTGAGCGAAGGAATAGAAAGTGCTTTAAAGAACCCTTCCAAATTATTTTGATATATTTCATGATAATTACTTTTGTTATAGTGATCGAAAGAATCGTATTGATTTAATTCCTACTTGTAATCCGGGCATCTCTTTTGGGACACTATATTGCACTAATCCTACTTTGCATTGATTTCTGTCTGCTGTGCCAATAGTCTGCCTGAATATTCACTTTCTTCATAAATGTTTTAGAGGTAAGAAGCCTTCCACAGATATGTCTTAGAATAATAATATGTTTGAAATGCAAGATTATTATAGGAGGTCATTTTAACTTCCTTCAGCTGGCAGCTCTGGATTACTCAATGGCTAATTTTAGACAGAATAAACCTAAAACAATGAGGGTGTTGACCTCTTATTAAAAGGATCTCAATGTAATAGACCCATGGAGAGTAAGGTTACAGGATAAAAAAAGAATACACGTGTACATCTGCGGAGCATAACTCAGCCCAACACATTATTTTTTCCTAATCTACTTGCTCTTTGTCAGATTTCTACTCACAAAATAAAGGGATGTCAAATCCTGCTATGGTCTGGGAAGCCTTTCAGGCAATCATAAGAGCACGAATATTAGAAAGCGCACATATTAGCTTAGGCATAAATCTAAAATAATAAAAGAAAATGGAAATGCAGGTAAGGAAAACATGTGAAAACTATATAAAGAACAAATCGACTTGAGCAGAGTAATTCAGCAACGTTTGAAGCAATAGACAAACACAAATACATGTCAAGTTTATAATCTGCCCATGTATATCACCCAGAGAAAGCCGACAATGCCCCCTGGCATCTTAGTCTATGAATAGCAACCCCATGATGTCCCAAAGACATCCCCGCATCCCACTGAATACCATTATGCACCCAAAACACCCCCCGATGCCATTTCGATCATAATGTGCCACTGGTATGTCACCACTTATGGCAGCCAATGCTAATATTTCCCCTAGCAGGTCCTCTGTAATGTTATAATGTACTCAAAATATCTTCACCGCTCAGTTTATCAAATGATATGTCCAAGATATGCACAGCATTTTAAGCCTGTCTGGCACAAAACGTTGCCTCCAGCCATAAAATATTTATATTTCAGAGTTGATTATTGTTATTGTTGTTTTTGTTATTGATAATAATAATAATAATAGTGGTTTTACATGGCACTTCTTATGGCATTTCTCCTTGCCAGCACCACTTTAGCACACAACATTTCTCACAAATTAGCAGAGCATTTTGTGACCACACATAAACCATGCTTCGCACTGCAGAAGATAGTTAATAATGTATTCTTTTTAAGTCCAGTTCAGACCTCATTAGCTTTGAATTGGTGATTTCTTGCATTTTCACCAAATATCTCATTCTACAAAGGAGGTGGCCATTTTACCATGACCGTAGCCTAGATGCATGGATTTTATCACCAGGAAGAGGGGTAGTATTTCCACCTGATGTAAATAATGCATGATATGTTATTAAAGGCTGGTGTTAGTCCAATGGTCCATTCCAAACATTAGCAATTTTTTTATTCCAGGCAAAAAAGTGTAATCATAATAATTTATATAGTGTTTACCTCAGCCTCAGATGTCGAAGCACTCATGTGTATACCTTAGTTTATGATGAGGTGCACAAAAATGGTTTTATTTCTTTTCTAAAGGTAAACATCAGATCTGGACACAATCTGGAATTCTTGATATTGAGTTCCATAGCTTACTAGCATGTTTCACGAAGGTTCTGCCTCCTGCTTCCCTACTACCAGTTTTTGAGACTACTTCAGGATCACCTTGGGCCTTAGACCTTGGATTCCTGTCAGGATTGTAAATTTGAACCAGATATCAGATATTCCGGTGACTTTCAGTGTACTAGTTTATGTGTGAGGGTTAGGGTATTGATCTTTGTTCTGTTTTAAAAAGATGGCCATTGTGCCTTCCAGGCAACCAGCGTGATGCCTTCATTAATCAGTGTGTCAGTAAATACCCTTTTCACTGAGTTCTTCAGGACCCGTTTGATTTAGAGGTGCTGCTATTTAATGTGTTACAAGTATCCAATTTGGCTCCCATAACTGCTCTTGCAAGGGATGCCTTAAGCCTCTCCTAGAAGTGGTCTGACCCTTCTAAACAGTTTTTGATTATGGTTCATCCAGCTAACAGAATTCACCAGGCAACAGACGATCAGCTTCGAATTAAATACACTCAATTAGGTTTTGACTCTGTCTTTAGGGGCAGATTTACAAGCCTCTTGCGACATCTTTATGACACCGTTGCGTCACTACTGTGACGCAGCGGCGTCGTAAACAATGCGCCACTATGCAACATATTTACAACGTGACGCATCTAGGGAGATGCGTCACGTTGTAAAGCCCTGCGCTACATTATACCTGCGTCAGGTATAATGTATGCAGGGTGGGCGTTCCGTCGCAAGGAAGCCTCGTAAAAGTGAGATTTCACTGAGTCACTTTTACCACCCCGCTGCGTCAAAACCTTACGCCTGCTTGTAGCAGGCGTAAGGAGTGACGCAGCACAGCAAGTATAGGCCACCCCTGAGCAGTGCTGGAGTTGCATCGTGCTTGCGACACGACTCCAGCACTGCGTCACCTTTACGCCGACAGATACGTCACGCATCTGTCTATCCTTGCGCCACGGTGCGCCGCATTGTAAATGCGACGCATCCATGGTGGCGCAAGGCTATATTTCCGTCACGCACAATAACTGGCGCATCCCTGCTAATATGCAGGGATGCGCCAGTTATAGTAAATCTGCCCCTGTGTTTCTACTTAAACAACAACTTTTTTCATGTGATGCGCCTGAACTGGCTACAAGACCTCTTTTGTTTCAAATTATTTTCATCCAAATTTTTCTCATCATATTTGCTCCTATCTTAATCCGCATCCTTAGTTAGCTTGAACAGCATCAAGGAGTCTTCCGTGCAGTTTTTTTCTTTTTTGCAGTTTTATATAACGCAAACACCATCTGAAGGTATTGAAGTGTTTTACATGAGCATTACTTACTTTACGCAAGGACACATTCATTTTTGTAGGCACAGGGAGATTGCATGATTTGCCCAGAATCACAGGATGTTAAGCCGACGCAAAGAGTCGAACCCGGTTTGCCAGCTCCGTAGTCAGCAGCTCTGACCGTTACACCACACCTTCTCAACCTGGAATTCTATGTCTGGAATTCTACTTTAGACTTCATCTGGAGCTCGTGTAGAGTCTTAACATATGTGTGAAATAAGATGGAGGGCCCCGGGGGGCTTCAAAATTCACCAATGCAAGAGCACATGGAGAGTATCCTATACATACAATTGCTTTTCCACCACTTAAGAATTAGCCAAGAGAGTTGTTCGCAACGTCTGAGACCCCTAGATATTTCTGACATCCTCGTGACGAGGAGGTTGTTGTACCTATGACATGCAGAGCATGGAAACATATATCGTATATTTCATTGATCATACAGAAAAATACAAAAATGCTTCATTCATTACTTCAGTGAGCTGTTTCACATCGAACCTCTTATCCCTAACACTTAACCTCCTACTGTAACTTACCCTTCACCTGTCACTCACCACAATAGATCTAGGCTTTCTTACAGGTCTTAGTCCCTTACAATAAAATATGCCTCACACAATATCAAACCTTCATTTGCTTAATGCACCCTTCATATAGTCGACCATTCTGTACGACCTTTTTGCAAGCTCATATCCAACACATTCAATAAATAACAATTGATATGGAAAACACTAAAACGTTTGACTATCCCATCCTTGCACAGTCACAAACAGCAGTGCTGTTTTAGGGTGTGCACTACAGTCCTGTGTGTGCGTCCAATGCATCATCAATAAAACAGTGCTTGCACGGCGAAGCTCCACACCCGGGTATTTTACCTCGCTTTTTCCGTCCTCGCATTTATACAAAAATATACCCATCCTTTGACATTTACCGCAAGAGAAACATATGTTGCATTTAACTAATTGCGTTTTCCCTAGTGAATAATTTATGGTTATGTACAGGAGGCTGCTTTCGTTTTGGATAGATATTATTCCATGTTTTAAAGAGCTGATGAATGCTACTAAATGTGACATGTGTTAATTTAAATATCTATCTATCTATCTATCTATCTATCTATATATATATATATATATATATATATATATATAGAGAGAGAGTATGTATCAGGAATATATGAGCTGTATGACAATTCATAAGCAATTGAAATAATTGTTATCCACTTACCACTTGTTTTACGCATTAAAAGGTACCTATATGTGTACATAATAACATAACTCCTAGACTACAGTGACTGCTGCAAAATATCCATATATTTTACATATAAATTACATCAACAATCTATCCTGGGATAAATGTTCACAGTATAACTCAGTAACCCAAATTTATACAAATAACTATTTCCAAATGCACAGTACTTGGAAAATTAAAAAATTGTAAAAGTTGGAATAATTTACTATTGCCGACAGAGTGTATTTTACAAATGAAATTCATTTTCCCAATTGAAAGTTTGATTTGCTGTCGGTCTACTTTAATTACTATTTAGAATAATGAAAAGCCTTTTAAAACCCAAACTGCGCGTGCGGCCACTTATTCATACGATAAAACCACTGAGGCCACGTACATCTGCTTCTGGAATGTTCTCCACCCTGCCCTGGTGGCCTCTGTGCTACAACGTCTGTTCACTTGACGCTAGCTGACCACTGACACATTATATTCCATTTACTAAATGTAAAGTAGTACAAACTGTCGCTAAACAAATGACAAAGTATTTTTAAAAAAATGTAGATTTCACCTACACTGTAGCAATGGACATAAGAGACATAGTAGTCCAGTCGTGACTCCCTACAGCGACTCGTCTCTTTTCCTCCCATGTCAGCCGAACTCCTGCTGCTCAGCAGACTGCTCCGCCAGCAATGAAGCTGCCTCACCAGTTACACCCACCACTGCTTCCTCATCGCGTGTCAAGCACATAAACACAGGGAGCATTCAAACACACCCCTCTGTCAGGAGCTGGAAAGCACAGCTTTATCTGAAGTCTCATTTCACACACGCTTGAGTATGGCTTACTGTTGGTAGGAAATTTAAAGGGATGACTCACACAGTGTATTTAATTGGCATCAATCACATGGCGTAAAGCACATCAGGATACTTCAGCCTCCAGAAACGTGTTACCCTATACATGGTGTGCAAGGGGTTTGTACCTCACTCCTCTCTACTCCATGCCTAAATCACCACAATCCCATGAGACAAAACTTCTGGTGTTACATCTCAGCACCAAAACACTTCCCAGGTATAGGATTCACCATACCCACACTTCCAACCTACACAATGGTGGTATTTGAAAGTATTGAGCAGATCTATCTCCCCAGTCTTCTTCGATCCATTTCATGACTAGGCAGAGCTAAAAAATTGCCACAACACAATGAGAGCATCCCTCTACTGATCATGCGCATCAGCGAAAATACCCTACATAGGCCACACCGTAAAGCCACACTCTTCCAACTAAATAGAATGGTGGCATGTATAGGCATACCCAACTCTAGCTCTCACTCTTCTCTGCACCACTCGATGCTCAAGCGGAATTACAAGTGACACGATAACCACGTACTGTGGTGTTCATGTGTGACGCCAAAACTCTTCCTACACAGGCCACACCATACACCCACACTCTTCCGACCTATCGAGCAGCGCGCTATAGGTTTGGCGGAATGAGATTTGGGGCATCATATGGGTATGAGGCGATGTACAGCTATGACTAGTAAACAGTACAAGGGTGATTAAATGGTAAGAATTGAAATAAGGCCCTTAGGACGTAACCTCCATCCCAAAGCCCCCCTTTAAGAGGGTTATCCCAGACTAATGACCAACAGTTTGCAGTTTTGAAAAAATTATTTTACTAATTTGCCCCACTTACATATCTGTCGCTCTTTTTAGCCAGCTTTTGCCTGGTGGGATTCATGTGATTATGGTAAACCTTCCAACTGAATTCAGTGAACCAGAGTAATGTCTTGGAGGTCCACTGCATCACTCCGCTTGTATAGTTTGCTTTACAGAACCTGCAAACTCCATTAAGAATCTCGCGTGAGAGCTGAAATTCCGTTTGACCTCTTTAAACCTCTCCCTAGCGTCCTCGTGCAGTTCTCAATCATTGTCATTGTTGGCATAGGACTGGCTGGGGGTGTTCCAACGTAGTTCAAGGAGTGCTGTATCCATATAAGATTTACCAAAGTGGTTACGTTTACACTCCTTGGGGCCGATTCACAAAAAAGTAGTAAATCTACAATTAGATTTACATCTACTTCTCCGCGCAGATTTTTTGTTGTTGTTCTAAATATTTTATTGTTTTTGTAAAGATAGAACAGGACAATATCAAAGTAGTACAGGTAACATAGCACCTACCACAACAACTGAGATCATCAAAAGAGACTAATACAGCTGACTGCCTCCTATACGAAGAGTCGTGGTTGGGCAGTAAAAGTTTTAACAAGCAGACAATGCTAAGATAAACAGCGATAATCGACAAACTAAAGACATATATCCCCCAACATGGAGCATAAGGGCATCAGTAGAATCAAGTAAAAGCAGGGGATTAGGTAGGCAACTGAGAGTCAGGCTATGAAGGGAAAGCACACATCACATGTGCAAAGATAGCAGTGAGGGGCCTCATTTGATTGACATACACTTGTCGAGGATGTGCCAGAGGAATCGTGTAGTGCCGGGATTCACAGAAGAGGCTATTGAACAAGTTACTTATCTTCGGTAACGCTGTCTGGTAGAGACAGGATCTAGCAGCAGTTTCCTTACTTCGAATCCTCCCATGACGCCAGACTGGATCCAGAAACGTTTTCCCCCACAGTACGCCTGCACACAGGCAGAGGGCGTCGAGCGACTCTGCAGCAACGTCGTCCTCCGGATGTGACGTCAGTGGAGCCCATATAACTCCCTCGCTGATGCGCTGATGTCAGTTTCTTCCGTGACTAATGTCTGTGCTCGAAACGTGGAGCCACAGATAGAAATTGCCTATTGGAACAGTGCGCCAAGATCACAGACACCATGTGCCACGTCCCTACTGAATCAAAATTTCAATAAGAAACAACCAACAAATGCAAGAGGCCGAAGAGCACCCAGGGCAGAAAGCAGGCACAGCAATGTCCTAGCATCCTTCAACGAGATGCACATAGTCTCCAAGAATACAACCGTACAGAACGGAGCTGTATTCAGATATGAAGGAGGAAGAACCTGCAACACAACAAGGATATCCGCAAGGAGGAATATCCCATATCAAGCTCAATAAGAAAGAAAGAAAGAAAGAAAGAAAGAAAGAAAGAAAGAAAGAAAGAAACAAAGAAAGAAAGAAAATAGTTCGCAGTGTGGGGAGGATGGGAGAGGCATAAGGAATCTGCGGCTAGATCCTGTCTCTACCAGATACAGTGTTACCGAAGGTAAGTAACTTGTTCATCTGATAGATACATCTAGCCATAGATTCCTTACATAGAATCAGATACCCAAGCCATACCATTTCCGGAGGAGGGACTGCGAACTGGGACTACAAAAGAATACAGAAGAAGAATAAACCGGGTCCAGAAGACAAGGAGACTGGAAAGAAAGACTGGCTGAGGAAAGTATCAAACTCCGTCCTCGAAGTCCCGGGACCAGGCTCAGAAGAATCGCACACCAAAAACCATGGGAGCAGAATGAAGGTTAATTAAACATGTCACTGCCCAAGGAATGCATCAGGAGAAACAAGATCGTTTCAACCCCAGCGGCATCTGACCCATGCATATAATGTGACAACAACTGTGCACCGAACCACAGGATAGACAAAATAACTCCAACAATGTTAGGAGAAAATATCCATGTCAAGAAGAAAATGCCAATAAGGGACCTAACAAGACCATAAGTGATCGTGGAACTAATCTAGGAGATTGAACAGGCCCTGTGGATCACAGAACCTCTAAAAAGCCACTGAACAATGTCTTAACACCACAGAAAGAATCATGCGAGCGAGGCAGAAACAATCTGGAGTTGAAAAAACCTCAACTACTATCCGCATAGAAGCGACCATCAATAGAAAAAGAAGCTAGAGATCAAAAGATCTCTAGAAAAATCCATTGCATATCCACATACATGGAAATATATCGACATAGAATATCATTCAATATACATATAGGACCTAGATATATACGTATGTCTCCATGGAGAAGGGAAGAGCATAGGAGTATGCTTACGCCCCACAATAGAGAGAAAAATTACATGTAAGAGTGTCAGAAAAGAACGGTACAAAGTACTGATATGGTAACATAGAAACATGGAGCAGTACAGTACACAGAAAAACAAACTCATTCCCACCAAGGAATGAAGGAAGGCGCATGAAAACCAACATAAAACAAGATAGCATAAGAAAAGGAAAGGATCCAGCCGTAGGGAACCCCTATAGCACAATGTAATGCCTGCCCTCAAGTGCAGGCGTACCTGACCTCAAAACCTGCGAATAAAAGCATCCACAGATGAGATTAGAAAAATGCTCCAGACCGAATGTGGAAATACAAGGCGGATTTCGTAGCAACAAAATCCGTAACTAAAATAAGTTGCATATATATGTAGTGTTAATGCAAATCCCAACTACTTGCCAGCCGAGGCATGTGGAGAAGGGAACTGTTCACAGAGGAACAAGAACTATATGAGAAAAGAAGAAGAGAAGAAGAAGCAACAAGTGGTGAAAACCAGAAGGCGAACACCTCTACTCCTGACAGAACATGGCTATGAACACCATCATAGCCAGAAAAAGCGCCTAATAGAGGGGAAAAACCCCCCACAATAAAGGAAGGCAATAATAGTAATGAATAGCATTATACCACTCCGAAATAGAAAAGAGCACATAAAATGTAGTGTGATGGTTCAGCCAGGACCATGTGGTAGCAATAGATTAAGAAACTAAAAGCACCATATAAGCAGTTCCTGGCCCAGGCCTAGAATGCTGGAACCCACAATGTATGAAAGCTCACCAGGACCCCGAGCAACCACAGACAGCAGCTCACGCATCGCGTAACTGTACAGCAATACTAAAAGTAGTGGCGGGATAGACAATGTCACTGCTTAAAGAAAAAAGAACAATAATGCAGAAGACAAGTATGCATCCACCTAACGCACTAAGGCATAGACACGTGGATATATATATATATATATCCAAGCTCCAAAGTACCCAACGTATAAGGAGCACTCGAACGGCAACATGCTCATGAAGAGCCTTTATGGTATACAATCCGCCGGCACAACGATAACTTTAAGCAGTTCAATTTGCCATATATATTTATATTTATAAAGAATTAGAAAACTTAATCAAGAGAATGAAGTCAAAAATGATGAACACTCCAATGCCTCAAGGGGTACAGAAGGTCAGTCAAGTGAAGCATATATATCTATATATAGATATATATGTATATACATATGAACATATATTCATACATAAATATTAGTATACATCTGACATGGAGTATATATGCATATCCAGACGCATATGTAAGCAGAGCAACCTGCATTTTTACGCATACATATAGAGAAGTAGAAAACACATATATACAAAAATGCATATGAGTATAGACAGAAACGCTAAATGAAAGCGTACTAGAGATACCCCACAAAGGGTATAGTATATACCGTGAAGGTACAACTCTGAAAACTGGTCAACATGACGTGAGAAAACACTATTCAAATAAAGCAGCAGTATCTGCTGCTGACAACTTAAGAAGCAATTCTGCACCTAGCAGAGAAAAGAAAAATGGCAGTAATTGTGCGACACCCACTGGAACATAGCCAGTGAAATGGATAGGTAACCCTATGAAAGGAGTGCAAGGCAATATGAAACAGAATTAGTGTTTTACTCCATATAAGGAAAGATGGTTGTGACACCATATGAAAAACAAGTTGACTCAGGCCTGCAGAAATGCGGCCCTGAGGCCAGAACCAAAACATAACTAGGAAAACCTATTAGGTGATTTTATCAGATTGGCTAGCCTTGAACCGACGCAAGGCTGAATCAGCCTGCTCCCCAAACACATGGACACCATCAAATGTCATATTCAGAAGAGTGTCCTTTACGGGTTCCAAAAACCCGGACAGTTGCAGCCATGCATGCCTGCACAACGCGACAGCCTGAGCCATACTCCTACTGACAGAATCGGTACTGTCCATACTGCATTTAATGGTAAATTTGCCCACTTCTCGGCCACCCTGTACCACCTGAAGAAGCTCCTGCCTGGCTTCCTCCGACAGAGAGGGCAAATGCTGTGCAACAGAATCCCATAGGGAATAAAACATTCTACCTAAAACACAGGTAGTGTTTAAAGATCTCAAGGCCGCACTAGCAGAAGAAAGGAGACTTCGACCACAGGTATCTAACCACCTGGAGTCCTTGCCAGGGGGAACTACCGGAAGGGCACTAAGGTCTGCTGACGCAGTAGCAGCCTGAACTACCAGCCCTTTAGTGGTAGGGTGTCGTAAAAGGCAGGGAGGATCCCCTGGGGCTGGACGATACCTATGGCCGACTGCCCGGTCAACAGGTGGCCCTGTGACAGGTTGCGTCCAAGCCCCCAATAAAATATCAAAGTCGTTGTAGGGGAGTAACGAGATAACTCCCGCCCCACCTTGAAGAAGTACTTGCAAGGGAATTGGCAGGTCAGAATTGCAGCTGCCCTTCTCAAAACCTCTGATTAATTAGAACTGTCCTCTGTTGCAGTGTCTGGAGGGGAAAGCAAATTTGGTCTGTGCTGGATTATTTGTAAAGGTTGCTGAGGTTTACATTCCATGGCAGAACGCAGCAGTGCACGAGTCTTTGATTTCATTCAAAGGCCTGCTGCTAGTGAAACATTAAATTCCTAGCAGGAAAATGTGATATAGCAATGAGATGCATATGTTGTACAAGAGTTCCACTGGGCACAAGTACTGTCATAGAGTGTATAGTGGAAAAGAGTCCCGTACCTGCAGGGAGCCCTTCATCATTAAGACTTAAATAGTATATTTTGTGGGATGTTGCTCATTTTCTATTTCATGAAAGTTATAAACTTTATCTATACAATTTATATACAGGAAAGTAGTCACTAAACAAACTGTACTACATTGACACTATGGTGTAACACTTGAAAACATCTCCCTATGAGTTTGTTTGTAAAAAGCTTCAGTGTATTGTGTTACAAGGAAGTGCTAGCCTGAAAATCCATGACAGATGGGAGGTCCACAGTTACACTAAATGATGCCACTTCTTATTTTATGTTTTTGGTCAACTTGAAGAAGTATATGAAGTCACAACTTTATTCTATACCATAACAAGATCATAGGTGGAGTGTACAAAACTGACCAGATGCTTGAACCATATGATGCAGCATGTAAAATCCACAGTTGGTACAAGACGCTGGCTGTCCACTTGATGCATTTGTCAGCTTCCAATGCATACGTTGTCTATTGGGAGACTATCCCTGGAAAACAGATTTCCTTCCCTAACTTTTTCCAACAGTCTCAATGCTACGGAAGTATCAGCTCACAGTGCCTCAAAGGTGGAGGAGAAGGAGGAGGTTGGTAATTTAGTACTACTGTCCCTAGTGCTCATGGAAACGTGCTTTCTCAATTGCTTCACTCTATACCTCACAAAGCTGAAGTCGAACAGGAATTTCTGGAGTGTTTCTTCAAAATGACATGTATGGATACACTTGTTGCAGGGCCCATTTATTGACTTGCCCTTATGCTACCCAAGCAAAGCTTCCTACAAATTAAAAATGCCATATAAAACTTTTCAACAAAAGAATTTGCAAAAACCATAAATGTTTCCTTTCCGAATTATATTTACAGAAGTGTCTTTGTAGTGACTCAAGTAAACAAGAATATGTAAGGAACAGCTGTGTTTTTTGTTGCTGGCATGGTGCTTCATTTGGCTAGGTCTTTCTGGAAATGCTTTAAGGGAATTTAGAAAAGTGTACCCCAATAATCCTACCTTTTTGTTGAAATGTTATAATGCTCACTGTTCCCGTTGAGAGGGTCACTCGTAAGTGCTAGATCAATACCCAACATCCTACTCTGCTGTGGGAGTAGTTGAAATTCAGATACGTTTATTTATCTATTTATTCCAAGATCTGGTTGGTGAGAAATTTTAAGTTTTCATTTCAGTGCACTTGACACTAGATCGATTGGGTGAAGTTACAAAAGCAATGCATTTCTAACTGGTAAGTATTACTTAAGCAATTTTATGAACAGCAAGGACAGCTAAGTATCTACACTAGATCAGCCTTGTGGGCAGCTGAACCACAAATACAAAATTGACATATTTACACTGTTTGGTCATTCCATGGCAATAGTTAACCTTCATGGCCTTAAGGTTTCTTCTAGAGCTGTTTTTTAATGTAGCTTTAAATTTCTTATTGTGTTGAGCTTGCCTGATCATCAGTAGTAAAGGACATCAGTGAGTGGGTTCAAAAAGGTGGAAGGAACAGAACCTGCACGGTATGAAGAATGGTTTGATGCAGTCAGGAGGTGCTAATGGCACATCTTGAGTTCCATGAGAGTCTATAATGGGATAGAGAATCAGAAAAGATGACTCAGGATGACCCCCATTTGCTTTGAAGACTTGCCTCTTGTCACCCTCACAGGTGACAAGCAGAGCAAATCCACCTGGTATTACATTACATAATGAGTCCAAAAAATGAGTCCAAAAAATGGTTTAAGTAGACTGGACTAGTGTTGCATATGCAATCTACACTAATTGGGGTGGATCAAGTCACCTCTTTCCTCTTACCCTACAAAGGGTAGAGATCACAGCACAATCATTTATTTATTTATTTATTTTATGCGTTTTTATATAGCGCAGACTTTACCCGAAGGTGTCAGAACGCTTCACAATAGGAACAGTAACGTTACATGAGGAGAAAATTACAAGTGAGCATAATACAAAAGCAAGCGTTACATTACATGAGGAAACAGTGACAATTGTGCAAATAACAAAAACAAACAAGATACAAGAAGAGGTAGCAAATGATACGTTACAAGAGGAAAAAGTGACAAGTGTGCATGATACATAAGATACAAAATACAAATAGAGGTATAATACTGCAATAAGTGGCAGTCACTCAGAACACACTGGGAAGGCACTTCTATAGGCATGGAGTACATAATTTCCTATAGTGGAAGAACTTCCTTGAGGGAGTAGAGAGGGCGTGAATTAGGTTTGGAAGTGTCTTTGGAGAAGGAGAAATTTGAGGTCAGTTTTGAAGGACCGGGAAGAGGTGGTGGTCCGGAGCTGAGGCGGAAGTGAGTTCCAGATTCTCACCGCGTTGCCTGAAAAGGATCTTTCCTTTTTGAAAGTGGGAGGTTCAAGCAATAAGTTTTCCGCATTACGTGATGGTCTAGAGCCTCCAGAGAGTTTCAGTTTATTCGCCAAGTAGCGAGGACAGGAGGAGTGCAAGGCTTTGTGGGTGATACAGGCAGTCTTGTAGATAGATCTTGCCTTGATGGGAAGCCAACGGAGGGAAGATAAAATGGGTGTGATGTGGTCGCTTCTTTTGGTCCCATATATGAAACAAGCTGCTGAATGGAGCACAGATTTAAGGGGGGACAGGTGGGATTTGGGGAGGCCAGTAAGAAGAGAATTGCAGTAGTCCAGTCTAGAGAGAACCAGCGATTGGACCAGGGTTTTTCGGTCCTGCTCTGGGAAGAAGCGTCAAATCCCCCAGAGAAGTTGGTATCGAGCAGACACTGCAATGGAATTGATGTGGGAGAGTAGATTGAGTTTTCTGTCGAGTATGACACCAAGGGATTTTGCGCTGTCGACAATGATGGGTTTATTGTTAAGTAGATTCATCTGATCCATCCATAATTGAACCGGAGGAGGAGAGAGTGAGGAGGAGAGGAGGAGGAATTCAGTTTTGGAGGGATTCAGAATCAGTTGATGAGTTAACATCCAGTTTTGAATGGAGTCGAGAGTAGAGTTTAGGATGGAGAGATCGTGTGTGGAGGACACCTTGAGGTAGATTTGAGTGTCGTCCGCATAGAGATGATAGAGGATCCCAGATTTACTTAGGAGATTTCCCAATGGTTCCAAATAGAGGTTGAACAAAGTGGGTGCAAGTATAGAGCCTTGAGGAACAGCTTGACCTACCGCCAAAGGAGATGAAAGACTGTTCGCTATTTTGATCATTTGGGATCTATCAGAGAGGAAGGAAGCAAACCATTTAAGCACTGTGCCTTCCATGCCCATTCTCTGTTGAAGAGTGTTAAGGAGAGTGTTGTGATTGACAGTGTCAAAGGCTGCAGAAAGGTCAAGGAGAATTAGAAGACAAGACTCCCCTGAATCGAGTATCCGCAGTGCGTCATCAATCACTTGCAGCAGGGCTGTTTCAGTGCTGCAGTTTTGAATGAAGCCAGTCTGGAAATTGTCAAGAAGATCATTGTCCTTGATATGACGGGAAAGTTGTTTCGCTACACATCTTTCGGTGATTTTCGCAAGAAAAGCTAGGTTAGTGATGGGGCAGAAGTTGTTGAGGTCGTTCGCATCAGCGGTGGGTTTTTTAAGAAGAGGGGTAACCTGCCCAGTTTTGAAGGAAACAGGAAGGGAGCCTTGACAGAGGGAGAGGTTAACCAGAGTGGTCCAATAGGAAAGAGAATGGGTGTAGAAGTCGATTGCAATGGCACTAGGGATGGGGTCAAGAGAATGGTTGGATGGCTTTGTTTCGAGGATGCATTTGAGGAGGGCATCTTCAGAGATGGAGTCAAAGTTCTGCCAAATGGCTAAGGATTTGCGCTCCTCTGGAGGGGTAGGATGAATGACCTGATCCACAAGTGATTTCACTTTTTCGTCAAAGAATATAGCGAATTCCGCTGCTTTCTTTGTAGAATCCTCCAACTTGGAGGTTGGGGGAGAGCAGTTTGGATTCTTGATGAGGTCGAATAGTTTTTTGGGTCTATTTTTGGCTGAGTCGAGGAGGGTTCTGAAGTGCGATGCTTTTTCAAGGAAGATGTGCTTGTGGTGCTTGGATCTTGCTGAACGAAGCGTGGCCAAATTATCGGTGGAGGGCGCTTGTCTCCATTGTTTCTCCAGGATTCTTAGGTACTTCCTTTCTTCATAAAGGGATTTGTTGAACCAAGGTGCTGAGGGAGTAGGCCTTTTCCTTTTGCTTTGAAGAGGAGCGACGTTATTGATTTCGACTGCAAGGACTGAGAGGCATTGGGAGGTGAGTTCATTCACATCCAGATTCGGGTCTAGCCTTGGAAGTGATAGCAAAGCCGAATCACAGAGGGTACCGAGGTCAATATTTTTCGTGTTACGGAACCAGGAAGTAGTCCTCTTAGGTTGGCCGAGAGTTATAGAGTGTGATAGGTGAAGAGAGAATGGGATGAGGAGGTGGTCAGACCAGTCTACATAAATGATCATGCCCCTGACTATACAAAATTAAACAACCAGACTTAACTTTCACCATTATATAATGATTAGAAATATCCTTTGGTAAAGCAAGGGGAAAAAGTCAGGTTGGCTTGGTTTAACGTGACATGGATTATTAATTTACTACTTATATAACAGTTTTATATCGATCTGATGCACTGAGAGGTATAAGGGTGCTTTACATAGAACAGCAGTGTTGCAATGGTCATACAGATAACACAAACTATATGGTTAATGCAACAGTCATAGAATGTTTAATAACTACAGCATTATGAAGTACAGTAGAAGGAGAACCAGGAAAAAGGGCATGAGAACAAGATTGAAGAAAATAATGGGAAAAAGCTTAGAAGTTGAAGAGTGGGAGTGAGATAGACAAGGAGGAGGAATGGGGAAGTGAGGACAAAAGACCAGGAAAAAGGGATACAGAGGAGTGAGTGAGAGGGAAAGGGAAGTGTAGTGCAAGTGAGTTAGAACAGAACGGGGTAGAAGCACAAGAGGTAGGCATTGGGGGGCCAGGGATGAAAATGGAGAGAATGAGAGTTGGAGAGAGAACAAAGGGGACTGAGCGGGAAGTACAGGGAGAGGACAAGGAAGGTCAAGTACTAGAGAGGGAGAAGCGAGTGAGAAGGAGGGAAGGGAGGCTTGAGGGGAGTGAGAGCAGAGGAAGAAGTGAAAAAGGGGAAGAAAAGAGAATATGGGGAAGAGAGAGACCTTTGAGGGACAGAGCGGGAAGGATGAGGAAGGTGTAGTGGAAGTGAGGTAAGAGAGAGAAGCAAAGAGAGAGAAAGGAGAATGAGTCAGAGTGGAAAAGGGAGGAGTATATATAATGGATGAATAAAAAGAAATGGAAGGAAGTAGCAGCCAAGTGGGAGAAGAAAGTGGAGAGCCAAAATCAACTGCAGAAGCAGGATATCTAAATGACTAAGGCTTAATGAGACAAGTAGAGTCTAAATCTAGGAGCCTTTAGGTGCTTGTGGAAAGACATCAGTGTGAGTTTCATTCTCAAGAGAGGGTTTAAAAGAAGGGATGCTCATGAGAAGGGCAGATGGATGAGCATGAATAATTTCAAACAGGGTGACTCGATGAGGAAGTCCTGGGTTCACCTGGCCATTTGAGTAGGCTAGAGAGGTAGGGCTCAGAGTTGACATGAACAGCTTTGTAGGCAAGAGAATCCAGTCTAAACTTTGCTCTCGCCTCATAGGGAGTCTATGAAGCTCGGCGAAGATAGGAGTAATATGATTGAATTTATTATTTGATGCTACATGTCTGACTGCAGCAAGCAGGAAAGTTTTCAGTGGTACGAGAGGCGTTTGAGAGATGCCTGCAAGGATAGTGTTTCCAAAATTCAGTCCTAATAGAATCAGACCAAAGGACGCCAATTTTAGAAAAATGGTGTCATAAGTAGCTTGATTTTCACCAAGGCTCACAGGTAGAAATTAACCACTTACAAGTTTGTTGATGTGTGGGATCATGAATAAGGATGAATCTAGGGGGATCCAAAGCAAACAAACAGTAGGAGAATTACGGGGGAAGTCAGGGATTTTGAAACTGTTTACCACATCTGGGTTAAAAGACTTTTTGAAGTTGGGCTAGAATAAATTCAGTATTTGTGGATTTAGGGTGAGGAAGCTTATCCAGGACTGAATGTTGAGAAGATATTCACATAGACAAGAACAATTGAAGTCATAAATGGCTAATGGCCTTCCCAAGGCAAGAGTTTGTTGGCAAGGGTGAGTTAGTATGCAAACTCTTTTTATACATGGGGGCCTATGCACACTAAGGAGGCCTTCTGTCATGAGTTCCCCAGAATTCAACTCCACAATAAGTGTTATCACTATGTTTTCCAGTACCAACATGTGAACTGACATCACTTGGTTTCAGTCCCAACCATCTTTTTTTCATTTTATTTGTGGGTTTTTACTTGAACATTGCAGTAACAGTGTCCAAAACAGCAACTGTAGCTGACACCAGCACAGCAGTTAAATAATGTCATCATTTCCGTGGTTTCTTTCATGAAGTAGCAAAACTGCAAATATAAGCATTCCATTCCATTGTGTAGCATCCCGACTCCCATCCCCTCCCAAGGCAAAACCATCTTTAAAAGAAGAATGCAAGTGGATCTCATTTCTCAGAATTAATCTCCATAGGAATTGAACTGTACGAAATCCCAAAAAAGGGCTACTAAGTGCTAGAAACAGACCATACCAGCTGTCTTAGCAGGTTAGTTTTTAAAGCTTTCAAAATGGAGATAAATGGTGACATTATCTGATTCCCTCTGGTAGTTCCACTGGGAGTCTTCCTTGGCCAGAAAGTTTACCGCCTGGCGTGTTCCTGATGGTTTGGGGCAGCACTAACAATACATTTCCAGCCGACCATAATATCCTACTAAAGCGTCCAAACAGAGTTCTTGTTACATATAATGAGGAGCAAAGCTAGGCAGAATTTTGTGCACCCAAACTAATGTCTTAAACTTGACCCTCAATAGCAACTGAAATAAATGAGGTTTATGCAAGACCTCTAAAGCATAAGCAGTTTTTGTTCAAGTTAAGAGCTGATCTAATTGCTGAGTTCAGTAGGGTCCCTAACATTCTCTACCTTTAGATGTACCCACTAATAAAACATTTCCATAATCAAAGTACTGATAATCACTCTTACAATACTTTTTTTTTTGTTGTTAAAATATTTTATATTTGCAATACAAGAAAAAGCCAAAATGAGAAACAGTACAAAACAAAGACCGTCTGTCCAGGATATCATTGCATTTGAATACAGAATAGGAGGGTGCAGCGTATCTTAACAGTGCTTCAGGTTGTGGCCATTTACAAACACATTTCACAGTAGGCTACGTGGACACTTAGGAGGCGAGCAAAAACAGGGCTTCACTTATGACCGCCTGTGGGCCCTAAAAGAATGCATTGCCCCGTCTGTCTGTCACCGCCTGTGTCCCAGACCCTCACGTAATATCAACTAGGAGCATCCTCCATCCTGCCTCCCCCTGCCGCCCTCAGCAGCGCAGCATACAGTAACTCTACTATCATCTATACAGGGACCTCAGTGCATCCCTCATCCTGTTCCTTCAGGGCCAGGTATGTTCTGTACAATTCCCAGAAGTATTTAGGGCGGCTACGCGGGGGCATAAGTTCGCTGTAACTCTCCGTCTGGGTACAGCAATATAGCATATCTCTTGACCAGCACGCCATGGTGGGAGTCGGGTCCCGGGACCAGCATGTCGCCACTCTGCGTCTCGCTATTAGCAGCCCCATATCTACCAGGCGTCTAATAGTTTTAGGTAGGTATTTGGAAAATCCCAGTAGGGCAAGCTTGGGGTCTGGAGCGATGGGTGTGTCAGTTATGTCTCCCAAGCTCTTAAATATCTGGTCCCAGAAACCGGCAACCCCAGGGCACGTCCAGGCCAAGTGGAAGAAGTCGGCTGGGTCTGCGCCACAGCGCTCGCAGGCACCTGAGTCTGGCAACCCATATCTGTACAGTCTCTCCGAGGTGTAGTATACTCTGTTAATAAACTTGAAATGGACCAGCCTATGCCGTCCGTTCAGGGAGATACGTCTTGTGCTCTCACAGCAGTATTTCCACATTTCATCATCAATGTCTTCGCCCAGGTCCGTCTGCCAGGCCAGCCTGGCTTTAGTGTTGTGGTTTGCTCTATATCTCTGTGCCTCCTTGTAGAGCTTGGATACAATATGTGTTGGAGAGTCGGCTTTAATCAGGAATGTGAGTGCTGCCACTTCCGGGGGCTCAGCTAGTTCATTACCCAACATCTCCCTTAAGGATTGCCTTATTCTATGGAACTGGAATTTGACAAGTGGCGTACCCTGCTGTCCCGACGAGTCCACCCCTTCCCATGTTTTCGCTATACCCTCTGAAAACATATCCCCTATAGTCTCGATCTGAACGGTGTGCAGTGCTCGGGTGACCCCCTGTCCATGCATGCCGGGAGCCATAGACACCATTCTAGAGGTGTTAATGGGGAATACAGTATAGCTCCAGCCTGCAATTTTAGAAGGTGATTCCATGCGTGTACCGTAGTATTAATGGAGTCTAGTATTCCGGTTCTGCGATCCGGCGGTCTGAACAAAAGCGCCGGCAGTGGAAGCGGTGCAGCCACCATCCTCTCAATCTGGGTATGCTACCGGTACACCCACTGGGCCGTGTATCCAATAGTGTGCGTGGGCGCTTTGCGCCACTCTATAGTATAGGTCCAGATCCGGGGCACCTAGTCCCCCCATATGATATGGAAGCATGAGTATGTCCCACTTCACACATGCCTGCTTCCCAGCCCAAGCCAGCCTTATCATGAGGGAAGATAACTGTCTGAAAAAGGTGCTAGGGAGTACCACAGGGATATCGGTGATTAGGAACAATAATCGAGGAAGAACCACCATCTTCATAATCGAGACTCTGCCGGCAAGGGAAAGGGGCAACCTGATTCAGCGATCAATGTCATCCTCTAATTTGCTGATCGCAACCCCGTAATTCTCCCTGATAACTACCTCAGTGTCAGTGTGCACCTTAATCCCCAGATAACGGATTGGTTCAGTGGTCCATTGCAGTGGAAAGTCCGAGTTGAAGGGGGAAGTGTCAGGGGTGAGCAGGAACATGGTCGATTTAGGCCAGTTCACCCTGAGGCCAGACAACGCACCGATGAGGAAAAGGAGGAGGTTGGTAATTTAGTACTACTGTCCCTAGTGCTCATGGAAACATGTGCTTTCTCAATTGCTTCACTCTATACCTCACAAAGCTGAAGTCGAACAGGAATTTCTGGAGTGTTTCTTCAAAATGACATGTATGGATACACTTGTTGCAGGGCCCATTTATTGACTTGCCCTTATGCTACCCGAGCAAAGCTTCCTACAAATTAAAAATGCCATATATAACTTTTCAACAAAAGAATTTGCAAAAACCATAAATGTTTCCTTTCCTAATTATATTTACAGCAGTGTCTTTGTAGTGACTCAAGTAAACAAGAATATGTAAGGAACCGCTGTGTTTTTTGTTGCTGGCATGGTGCTTCATTTGGCTAGGTCTTTCTGGAAATGCTTTAAGGGAATTTAGAAAAGTGTACCCCAATAATCCTACCTTTTTGTTGAAATGTTATAATGCTCACTGTTCCCGTTGAGAGGGTCACTCGTAAGTGCTAGATCAATACCCAACATCCTACTCTGCTGTGGGAGTAGTTGAAATTCAGATACGTTTATTTATCTATTTATTCCAAGATCTGGTTGGTGAGAAATTTTAAGTTTTCATTTCAGTGCACTTGACACTAGATCGATTGGGTGAAGTTACAAAAGCAATGCATTTCTAACTGGTAAGTATTACTTAAGCAATTTTATGAACAGCAAGGACAGCTAAGTATCTACACTAGATCAGCCTTGTGGGCAGCTGAACCACAAATACAAAATTGACATATTTACACTGTTTGGTCATTCCATGGTAATAGTTAACCTTCATGGCCTTAAGGTTTCTTCTAGAGCTGGTTTTTAATGTAGCTTTAAATTCTTATTGTGTTGAGCTTGCCTGATCATCAGTAGTAAAGGACTTCAGTGAGTGGGTTCAAAAAGGTGGAAGGAACAGAACCTGCACGGTATGAAGGATGGTTTGATGCAGTCAGGAGGTGCTAATGGCACATCTTGAGTTCCATGAGAGTCTATAATGGGATAGAGAATCAGAAAAGTGGCCTCGGGATGACCCCCATTTGCTTTGAAGACTTGCCTCTTGTCACCCTCACAGGTGACAAGCAGAGCAAGTCCACCTGGCATTACATTACATAATGATAGAGTCCAAAAAAAGGTTTAAGTAGACTGGACTAGTGTTGCATATGCAATCTACACTAATTGGGGTGGATCAAGTCACCTCTTTCCTCTTACCCTACAAAGGGTAGAGATCACAGCACAATCATGCCCCTGACTATACAAAATTAAACAACCAGACCTAACTTTCACCATTATATAATGATTAGAAATATCCTTTGGTAAAGCAAGAGGAAAAAGTCAGGTTGGCTTGGTTTAACGTGACATGGATTATTCATTTACTACTTATATAACAGTTTTATATAGATCTGATGCACTGAGAGGTATAAGGGTGCTTTACATAGAACAGCAGTGTTGCAATGGTCATACAGATAACACAAACTATATGGTTAATGCAACAGTCACAGAATGTTTAATAACTACAGCATTATGAAGTACAGTAGAAGGAGAACCAGGACAAAGGGCATGAGAACAAGATTGAAGAAAATAATGGGAAAAACTTAGAAGTTGAAGAGTGGGAGTGAGATAGACAAGGAGGAGGAATGGGGAAGTGAGGACAAAAGAGCAGGAAAAAGGGATACAGAGAAGGAGTGAGTGAGAGGGAAAGGGAAGTGTAGTGCAAGTGAGTTAGAACAGAACGGGGTAGAAGCACAAGAGGTAGGCATTGGGGGGCCAGGGATGAAAATGGAGAGAATGAGAGTTGGAGAGAGAACAAAGGGGAATGAGCGGGAAGTACAGGGAGAGGACAAGGAAGGTCAAGTACTAGAGAGGGAGAAGCGAGTGAGAAGGAGGGAAGGGAGGCTTGAGGGGAGTGAGAGCAGAGGAAGAAGTGAAAAAGGGGAAGAAAAGAGAATATGGGGCAGAGAGAGACCTTTGAGGGACAGAGCAGGAAGGATGAGGAAGGTGTAGTGGAAGTGAGATAAGAGAGAGAAGCAAAGAGAGAGAAAGGAGAATGAGTCAGAGTGGAAAAGGGAGGAGTATATATAATGGATGAATAAAAAGAAATGGAAGGAAGTAGCAGCCAAGTGGGAGAAGAAAGTGGAGAGCCAAAATCAACTGCAGCAGCAGGATATCTAAATGACTAAGGCTTAATGAGACAAGTAGAGTCTAAATCTAGGAGCCTTTAGGTGCTTGTGGAAAGACATCAGTGTGAGTTTCATTCTCAAGAGAGGGTTTAAAAGAAGGGATGCTCATGAGAAGGACAGATGGATGAGCATGAATAATTTCAAACAGGGTGACTCGATGAGGAAGTCCTGGGTTCACCTGGCCATTTGAGTAGGCTAGAGAGGTAGGGCTCAGAGTTGACATGAACAGCTTTGTAGGCAAGAGAATCCAGTCTAAACTTTGCTCTCGCCTCATAGGGAGTCTATGAAGCTCGGCGAAGATAGGAGTAATATGATTGAATTTATTATTTGATGCTACATGTATGACTGCAGCAAGCAGAAAAGTTTTCAGTGGTAGGAGAGGCGTTTGAGAGATGCCTGCAAGGATAGTGTTTCCAAAATTCAGTCCTAATAGAATCAGACCAAAGGACGCCAATTTTAGAAAAATGGTGGCATAAGTAGCTTGATTTTCACCAAGGCTCACAGGTAGAAATTAACCACTTACAAGTTTGTTGATGTGTGGGATCATGAATAAGGATGAATCTAGGGGGATCCAAAGCAAACAAACAGTTGGAGAATGACGGGGGAAGTCAGGGATTTTGAAACTGTTTACCACATCTGGGTTAAAAGACTTTTTGAACTTGGGCTAGAATAAATTCAGTATTTGTGGATTTAGGGTGAGGAAGTTTATCCAGGACTGAATGTTGAGAAGATATCCACATAGACAAGAACAATTCAAGTCATAAATGGCTAATGGCCTTCCCAAGGCAAGAGTTTGTTATCAAGGGTGAGGTAGTATGCAAACTCTTTTAATACATGGGGGCCTATGCACACTAAGGAGGCCTTCTGTCATGAGTTCCCCAGAATTCAACTCCACAATAAGTTTTATCACTATGTTTTCCAGTACCAACATGTGAACTGACATCACTTGGTTTCAGTCCAAACCATCTTTTTTTCATTTTATTTGTGGGTTTTTACTTGAACATTGCAGTAACAGTGTCCAAAACAGCAACTGTAGCTGACACCAGCACAGCAGTTAGATAATGTCATCATTTCCGTGGTTTCTTTCATGAAGTAGCAAAACTGCAAATATAAGCATTCCATTCCATTCTGTAGCATCCCGACTCCCATCCCCTCCCAAGGCAAAACCATCTTTAAAAGAAGAATGCAAGTGGATCTCATTTCTCAGAATTAATCTCTAAAGGAATTGAACTGTACGAAAATCCCGAAAAAGGGCTACTAAGTGCTAGAAACAGACCATACCAGCTGTCTTAGCAGGTTAGTTGTTAAAGCTTTCAAAATGGAAATAAATGGTGACATTATCTGATTCCCTCTGGTAGTTCCACTGGGAGTCTTCCTTGGCCAGAAAGTTTACCACCTGGCGTGTTCCTGATCGTTTGGGGCAGCACTAACAATACATTTCCAGTCGACCATAATATCCTACTAAAGCGTCCAAACAGAGTTCTTGTTTCATATAATGAGGAGCAAAGCTAGGCAGAATTTTGTGCACCCAAACTAATGTCTTAAACTTGACCCTCAATAGCACCTGAAATAAATGAGGTTTATGCAAGACCTCTAAACTAGAAAACCATCACGGCTGGCAACCCTGCCTGTCTGGTTGACAAACACACTATCTCTGGTTGATCCAGGCACACCTGGATACCACAATACTGGAGATGATAAGTGTAAAGAGTTGAAGACACACCTCTTCTAAGAACAATACATCACAATGAGGTAACAATCAACTTCCCCACCCTCAGAAACCAGCTCCCTCTCCAATCACATGTTGACTATCTTTGTCAATGACCCTGCACAGTGCTCCACTCACTTTGGACTAGTTTTGTTTTATATGAATATCTATGCATACATGAGTTGTGAAGCTACCACTGGGCCACTTTAAAGGCTCATATACATAGGGTTTAATGATGGACAGGAAGGCAGATTAAATAGCAGAGAAAGCCATACAGACTGAGGTAGTGTGTCAATAAAAGGTTGTTCAATAGGTATTTGAATAAACTGTGCATGTGATTTAATAGAGGCATCTTACTTTTTCTTCAATCAACCCTCTTATCATACATTCTAACCATTAACCAGACTTGAAATTCATTGTTTCAGTGATCTACTAGCAATGAATAGTATGCCTAGTCATAAAATCACATACATGGGTGCATCACGAATAGTCTGCACAAAGGAACGCAAATGCTGACATGAAATAAAAACCTTTTAAGATCATAATGAGACTAAAAATAGCATACACATTTTCCAGCCTTGACAATGCTCAAGGGCCACAACAAGACCAAATGAGCTAAACAAATGCTTACACACATATGTGCCACCACATGTCTGTGATCTTCCAACAATCTTGATTGATATGTCAATATAAGATTTAACCATCCTTGGATAATCAGACGATATCTACAAATTTACTGTTGGAAGCAGAATTGTTTTGATTTTGTCGTTCATAAGTTATCAATGGATATTCAGATGAAAATTAAGGAGCATCTTACATACAATTAAATTAGGTTTCATCTACATTGCAACCCATCAACACTTTGAAGTTCTTTATAGGACAGGAGGAGGCTTTCTCAGAGGAATTAGCAAGCTACACCACACAAGAGTGTGAAAATACTGAAAAGGCAATTTAAACGTCAAACACTGCCACTAAAAGACTTCTTTCAAAGACATCACATGAATGATTTCCATATGTAAGGTATTATAGTGCACCACTAAAATATAAAATGACATTTAAAAACAATCTATTCACAGCATCCCCCACGTCACTGGGCATACCCCTTGATATGATTAACTTTGCACTGCACACTCACCAAATGAACATTCATTTAATTATCTGCAACTATTTGCTGTGACATGTTTCAAACAGACAAATAAAGACAAGGTCATTTTGCACTTACCTTGACTTAAAATGACAAACCTACGACCATCCTTAATTTCAACGCAGAATAGGTGTGGGAGGACGACCAAGGTGATGTAGTCCTAGCATTAGTGCTGCTTAATGGTCAAAATGCACCTGCTTAGCATCTTAAATACACTTAAAAAAGTTAGTTAAAGTATTAAAAGAAAATCACCTGTAAAGCAATTGTAGTGTTCTTTGACGTGTATTTTCCCACCAGTCCTTGTTCTTTTCGTTTCTTGAATTTCCTAAAGTAGTCCTGTATCAGGAAGGTGGCATAGAACTTCCCCACGGTTACCTCATCATCTAAATGAATAGATCAGACAAATCTCTCCCAAGTCAGAAATATTCATTAATGCCCTACACACTTAGATCTGATTTTGTAAAACTAGGCAATGAATGCGTCAAGCAATGATGATAGAGTTCAAACAATCCAACCTAAATCTAGAACATACCAGGTTTTTGCAAAAGGAGAAACTGAGTTTTTTTAAGTAACTTATTCTTCAAAGCAGTAGAGGTTAGCATGACAGGAAATCGCTTCATGAAGCCTTAGTAATAAATGCATTATGCTCACATTAAATGTGTTGGTTATTATAAATATCAGGACATAAGAGTGAACAAACAGAGGGCTCACAAAGTCTATTGTTTTTAAATGCTGTGTTTAATAACAATTATGCTATAGAAATGTGAGCTTCATGCAAAATCATCATATGTCCCTCAACCTAACAAAATATCTATTGTTTGATTATAGTGTTACAATTTGGCCAGAGAACATACAATATGGCGGACACCTTGGGTAGAGACACCCATGGTTAGGTCCCAGGCTGACGGAGGGGTGGAGGGCGGTGGGAGGAGTTAGCTGATGATGTCTAACGTTACATGGCCTCGGTATTATAAATCCTTTTCTATGAATATTGACAACACCTTGTATGACTTTTCATTCACAGAGGCTATTGGAGGCACCCAAGGCCTTCACTTTAGAACAAATCTCTTACTGTGTTTTCTACCAGAAGAAAACTCTTCCTGGTCTAAAAGAGAGCATGATGCTAGTTGATTGGAAGCACCCACTCGCACCCCCTTTAATGATGTCAGTAGAAGAAGAAATACCTATCAAAAGTGAGAAAGAGGGGCAAACAATAGTGCAATATTGTGATTGCGAGTGTGAGAGGTGTTGTTATAATTAGTATAACAGAAGCAGTTGCACGAGCCTCAGGAATGTGTAACTTAACATTTGGCTTACTTGCATTAGGCTCTAAGCCACCGTTGCTATACTCGTTAATAGGGGATTAATATGATGGGGTAATGTCACTTTTATTACATCAGTATGTGGAGGAAATGCCATATATGTAATGGGAGGTGTAGCAACAAATGTTGTATTACTTACCAGAAATATTAACTACTCTGAGTCATAGTCTTCCTCGTCACAGAAATTACAATGCGAGTTGTGCCCTGGAACTCATGCAGGCATTTTCTACATAGTAGTCTTGATTATCTTTTTTAATCTTTACAGTAACCCTGAGAGGAAGAGGCTTAGCGTAGAAGCACTGCTCGGCCTACCACTCTCACTAAAGAGGAAGGCAAACCACATCACTTCCTAATTTCCAAGATAAAATGGCAGTGGACCAAAAATAAACTCCAACATTACATCAACAGAGAGGGAGAGAAGGGAGGGGAAATTGAGGACTGTGATGAGTAGGCCTCAGGTTGATGAAGATTATTTGGCAAAGAATCCAAGCTCTACCTCTACGTTCATCTTCCTCATCCCAGTCCTTACAATGTGAGGATGTACTGCAGTGGAATCAAATTCTGATGGCAGAAAACAAACAACCACAAGTGATGCTTCACCCAGTGAAATTCATTTGGTAACTTCATGAAATAAACATAAAGAAGAATTACCGGTTTTGGACAATTTTCAATACAGATGAACCAAAACAAGAAATGAAGTAACTTCATCCAAGCAAAGTTTGAAATGTAATTTTAAAGTACTTGGAGAAGCCCATGAGACTTCACTACAAATATCCTTAAGTGAAGTCCCCTCAAATGCAGACCATGAGCCACCAGTTCCTCTTGCAGAATTATTTTTTACCCTGCCTTCCAAGGAAGAGATATACCAATGGACAGATATGCCATTGAAATTGCTAATCATACCCACTGGATTGGAGAAGTTGGATGAATGGCAACCCACCCCCTTACTAGACTGGCCAAACTTCACAAACAAAAAATGTTTGACAAAAAGGGAGGTAGGGAATAATTCTCTTTGTGTCTGTACTGTAAACATACGTCTTTTCTTCCTCTTTCCCAGTGGGATCACGAAAATCTCTCCCCTTAAATGTTGCAAGACTTCAAAAAGATCAGACCCTTAAACGTAACATCATCTCTGTTCTACATCTGGATCCAAATGTTCCTCAAATATGACTTGTTTGAAGGAGGAGGACCTTTTCTTGATTTAAAAGCTGCCTCCAAAGATTGATCATTGCTGGGAGGAGACCTTAATAGGTCTTAACATTGCTCAAAAATTCCCCCTTCTGAATCTCAGAAAAGGCTCTCGATGATGATGCTTTAGAGCTCGTTTTCTGCTCTCCGTGGCTGGACTTTGGGCAGGAGTGTCTGCCAGGAAATGAGCAAACGTTGCCGACAAGACAGAGAGCTGCATGAAAACCGTGGTTAACAAGTGACAAGCTCTCTGCAGCCATTGGAGAGCTTTCACGACTGCCGCCATGAAGGAATCAGGCACAGGCAGCAGTATGCAGGATCCCGACAAGATGCGCATAAGCAAAAGCAGCATAATTAACCCCGAACTTGCTCGGCAGACCAAGCAGACTACAGCATGATAGAAGCAACATTAAAAGCATGCTCTGCCTGAATTTGCCTCAACTCCATTCAAACAAAGACTATAACTTTCGAAATGCAAAGTAAAAGACAGAAAAAACAGACCAATATGTGTTAGAACATATAACTGTTGAGGCAGGTTCATAGTCACTCAATAGTTAAACTGCAGTAAAAGGTCCCGGCTCACACAACCTCAGGGACCACATTACCATAAGAACAACCACGTTTATTAACATATATCTCTTACTGCTCCAGGCAACTTGGAATAATGCCATACGTAGGAAAACACAAGCCACTAAAGAAATCGGAAGTGATGTGGTTAGCATTTCTCTTTTGTGAGAGTAGTAGGATTAGCTGTGGTTCTAAGCCCCGTCCTCTCTCGAGGTTACAGTAAAGATAAGAAAATGGTTAATTGTGAAGGCCACTGTATAAAATGCCAATAAAGTGCCTAGAAGATAGGCATGGCACAACTTACGTTGTAAGAACTAGGATGAGGAAGATAAGGGAGTAGGTAGTGAGACAACCCATCACTCCTCTTACTAAGCACTGAAGTAAAGGTGGTATTAGACAGGCTACAGGTGGGATTTGTATTCATAAATTTCTAAATTCTAATCGGTATCATTGTTTTCATGCTGGCATTACTTGTGTGTAATGTAGAGAGAGGTCTCTATACTTACACTTTTTAAATATTTATCTGATGCTCAATCCACAAGTGTGACCTTGAAAGAACTACCTTGTAAAAATATTGTCTATGTAAATACTAGCTGACATAATAATTAAAATATGTTGGAACTCATTTTAGAATCTGTTATCTTTGAAGACCTATTTTGGAATATTTGTCATCATTTTCTAGCTATACTACTTTGTTTATATGATTGCAAGAGGTATTTAGAATGGATTTGCAATTCATAGTTGTAAGCATACATGCATGATTTGCAATTTTTCATTTACAATTCTAATTGACTTCAAAGCCAATAATAATACACAGAAATGACATCCCAACTGTGAAGTAAGTCACATAATTTATCATTAATCTGTCTTATTAATTTAGAGGTTTTGAAAATAATTAGAAAACATTATATATGAGACACACATATATATAACCAGTAATACCACATGGACTAATAATAGTTGTTTGTGTACTGATGTAGCAGTAGTTGAAATAGTGCTAACAGCAGTCACATCAGTGGTAGTCCCTGTTGCCATAGTGGTACTATTGGTAAAAGTGGCAAAAATAGCAACCCAGCAAAATTATTAATACTACTAGTAGAGGTGCTGCCACAAGCAGTATGGCTCCTGGTGATAGAAATAGAGAAGTTTGTGGGTCTTCTTATTTTTGATTTGTTCTCTAATTTATCATGTATTGTAGAATATATATAGATAGATATCTAAGGTAAATAGGGTATTATGGTCCTGCAATGCCAGCTAGGGGTTCTGGTGACATCTAACAACCATTTGACCTCTAGTCTCATGGTTTGTCATGTTACTAGAACCCGCCAATGACATTACAGGAATATAATATACACACGGTTACACCTCTGACTGTCATTCTCCCTCATTTACTCAAGAAAATGTAGTTACACTTAGCCTTGGTCAGGATGAACTGACAGTTTTTGGTGAGAAGGTAATGGGGTTCTGTGCGAGCATAACATTAAGCACAAAGACTCGAGCAAGACTATCACTCATGCAAACATGTCTACTGTAGCATCTCTATTCTGAAGCATGCATCTGTATTTCAAAAATGGCGGGGAATACAGCTGGCACGAGGCAACACTAGTTCCATGCCACCACCCTAAAACAGAATTGCTTCAGAATATTCTGAGAGACTGATAGTTAAAGGAATACAGGCTGCAGAAAAAAGCTCAAGCACATGGTTATAATAAGTCAAGCAGTCAATCTAGGCCATGCAAGCATTTTTGGATGAATACGGTTAAAACAAAGGAACAGAAACAAACAATTGTTTTAAATGTGCAGTATCAGTTGTTGTTTTTAAAGTCAGATGCTTTAGACTATGGTTTTCATCATCCTAGCTCCCAGAGGGCATTCAACCACTAGCAGCAAGTAAGAGCCGCCCCCTAGAGCGGTAAAGCCGATGCTTCTGCTTGGGTCATGAATCATGCTGTAGAGCAGGGCAGCCATCATGCTCTTCCTAAGGAATGAAGATATGGTCACCTTCATAGAGATCAGCCTCCATCATCACCCGCGTGCCTGGCATCCGGATTCTGCTTCATGAACCTGAGTCTGAGTATCCCTTAAAGACGTGGTAAGGCTACAAAAGTACATTAAGCTAAAAAATACCAAATGGTTACCATGCATCTGCACTCTTTACATCTAAACATTATACATCTAAAGAGATGTCTGATGTGTTCCGATCCTGCACTTTTAAAACAAGACACATAAGTTAAACTGTTAATCTAAGATAGCCCCAATACATAAATACACACTTTTAGAAGAAAGAAAAGGCAGTATTCTATTGTGGTCCCATTATGCAACCGAAGAGGTTCATGTAGGGCTTATGGTTTGTAAATGTCAACAGAACCCTGAAATTGCATTATTGGACCATAATAAACATATTAGAATGCTTTTCAGAATCAAACCAATGATTCAAATTAGATGATCTTTTAAAATCTAGTTGATCCACACAAATTTCTCATATGCATATTGAAGATTAAAAACAAGGTTATTAATTTACCTATATATAATTACCTTTAAACATAAACATGACAGCAAAAGAGACTTAACAACTAAACAACTGTTGTTGCATATGTACAAAAAAGAAAGAATAATGGAATCAAGGAACATCATTATGCAGATCATAACAGGTTTTTCTTGTGAATAAAAGTTTCCATCTAAACAGTTTTCTTGTTTTAAATAATTTAATTTCAGGATAGCTGCAAAAAGGACAGTGAAAGGAAATTCGGACTGGGTCTTAGTTCAAAAGCAGGAAATAGGTGGGGAAGGAAAACAACCAGCAGGAGAAGAGAAAAGAAGACAACAGCAAGTAAGAGGGCATGGTGGGACAATGAAATTAGGTTTTAGTGGCTAGATGGGGAGGGGACGCCTAGTGAAAAGGTGGGAAGGAGTGAATGAATCAGGATTATAGGGATTATAGAAGAAGAGGATGGGACACTGTGGCTGGGAAAGGTCACGTACTTTTGAAAGGAAAAGCGCGCAGAGGATGGTCTGCAACTTCGTCTGAGTGGACAAACCTCAAGCACACGGTATGTTTGTTGGCAGGGACGCTGAATTGGGATGGGGACTGTGTCTTTAGACGGAAGCGAGGCAGCTGGTAAATGAGCAACCAAAAGGCACTGCAACAGCCATGGTTGAAAGTCAAGAAGGGGACAGTGGAAGAAGACAAATTTAGCACTGGAAGGAGATACCTGACCTCTGTGGACTGCAATGGGAGAATGGCACAGAAACGGAGTTCATAGGAGAAGCCCAGGCTAGTGCTATTCAGCATTAGAAATTTCAAATAACCTAAATGTTGAACAGTGCCAAAGGGACGAAGGGGTTCTGCTGGTAAAAGTAAGGTGTAATTGAGGAGGAGAAGCCAGGAATTGAAGTTACATGCATAACAGAATCACTCTTTAGGACTTTCTTTGTTAGTGCATATTGAATTGATGTAGTATACATGATCTTAGTGAATATTAATGTTAAGTAACATGAAGATTTACTAGAGATTTTTTCAAATCGTTCATGTAGGACACATTAAACAGATTAATAAACATGGTGTTAGTGAATATTAACTAAAGTACAACACTGGAATATTGGGAGATCCATTTAGGACATTGCAGTAGCAGAACACCAAAAATGGCGGGCACCGGCTTTCTACTCAATCGGTTTATTGTGTCTTTCGCTTCTCCCTGCTTAGATTACAACATTCTACCCTCATTCGATGAAATGTCCTGACAGCATTCAAGCCTTTCTACCCGTGGCTACACCATTCATTAAATGCCCTCTTAATCATTATAGGCCCTCGACTGCAGCTCAGGCCTTTAATTTGAGCAGAGAGCTTTTTTAGGACCAGTATAGCCCTAGGCAGCAGGCTATAATGCCATAGTAACTTGAAGATTTAACATGTATCCATTCAGATATCTCTTTTAATACAGCAACATTCATATCAGTCCATGTTTCCCCTGACTTAATTACATGCATTATTTTCAAACTGATTAAATGATTATGGTTTTAATATCCAATAGGTATTTATCTATCAAAACAATTAACTTCAGTTTACTTACTATGATTTGTATTTATTACAGAATGTATACTAGAGTTAAGTGACGTAAAACACTTTAAAGTCTTCAGTATATCATGTTTTTTTCTGTTTACAAAAAAGAAAAGAGGCTTCCGTTAATAATAAAAAACACTCACCCCCTGCAGGTGGTACAACCTGATCGAGCAGCTTCATGCTTGTTTTTTTCCATATTTTTTTTATTACTGCTCTTAGTTCTTCATTGGCTTGTTCCAAATTACCTGTTAACAACAATAACAGTCTGCAAATCACAATATCAGTGTTATGCATTACACAGCTAAGGAACAGGGATGTTAAAACCAATGATTTTGAGTCTTTTCTGTAAGGAGTCCTACATATTTTCTCCAAGTTCTCTGGCTTTTAGGGCAACCGGAAGAAAATGTTCAAGTTGACCAGGAATACTATATGCACTCACTATGCACTCAATCACATGCTGTATTTGGGCATCCACATTCCTCCACCCTATTGATGATATCTGCAGTATCATTAACATGGGCTCCTGCCTCAGGCACAAGGGGTTTATAAAGACTTCTACATATGAAGATGTGGCCCCTGCTGATTGCCATATAAGTCCTTTACTCCAAATTCAATGTCCATGTCAGAGTTGGAATCAATTCGCACAGTAATTAGTGACCGGCCAAGACATCAAACCAGGTTGACAATTTGCACCAATGTTGTTCAACTTGTAAATGATTGAGGTGTACACTAACATACTAGAAGCCTCTATCTCCCTCAGGTGGAAGGGGCCAGGGTTCCGCTATTCCTTGACGCTGACTTCTTGATTCACAAAATGTTTGGCAGGCACAACTCTTGAAACAGGGTAATAGTTCAACACAAATAAGTGCAAGCTGAAGCCCACAAATATAAAATGATTATTGAGACCAACATTACAAAGGGCGATATTAAAACCACTTCCATTTGTGGACGAACAAATCGCCCATGGTCATTTAAGAAGTAACCTTATAAGACACATTAAGATTAAAACACTATTCGGGAGATATATCTTGTAAGGCAGAGACGGGTATATGGGCATAATTCAGTTTGCAAAAAAGTAAGATATAAGATGACTAGAAAGGCAGTTTTAGAAAACAGTTCTTGGTCTGTCTCAGTCTACAGTGATTGAGCCTTTAATGGCAAATTTGTTATACTTGTGCATAGAATAAATAGTTTCCAAAATACCAGGCCTGGAATTCCTACGCTCCCTCAACTTATTGGATGACTTTGACAGACGGGGCGAAGTCAAATACCATCTCGACTTCTTGTTCTTTTTGTGCTTGCGGGCCTTACCTGAATGCCCGGATGACTTCAAATGCGATGACAACTGTTTGGAATGGCTCCGCGACCGCTCCCAGGACCTTCCTCCCGACCGGGATCCAGACCGCTGAGGCACACGTCGAGCGGAAAAGAGCTTGAAGGAGTGCTTCCTTCCTCGAGGCCTTGGGGTGCATGGCAAGACAATCGACGCATGTCTTAGCATTGTGGTCGCGTTTGAGGCAGCAGGGACAGATGAGGTGTGGGTCCGTCATCAACATTTGCCAGTGACAGGTGCCACAGGGCTTAAAGCCAGCCTTCCTCCCAGACATCCCCGCCACACCAGAAGACAATGTCTCAAAAACTCTTGGGGTAGCTCTTCTCCGGTGCAGAAAGAAAAGAACTGATGTCCGCGCACTGTGGTGGCACCTATACAGGCACCAAGCACTGCACTTCCGGCATGGATAATGTCACGCGGAGCAGAATGACCCCACCTACAAGTGTATTGTTCACGAAAGAAATTCCGAATCCAGTCTGGCACCTGGGGATAATTCTAAGATAAGGAATCTGTGGCTAGTACTCTCTATCAGATAACAAAGCAATATCTCTCCATGGAGGAGGGTTTGCGGATTGTTTTCAGACTAAGTAGTCCGGGAGGACCGAACGGGCAAAGTGCCCATCTCACTGGACCTGACTGTCAAGGCAGTAGACCTTGGCAAACGTGTACAGCGATGCCCACATAGCTGCCTGACAGATGTCCAATATATATCATAAAGCAGTGTCTCAAAAGGGTGTAAATTGAAGGTCAGTTACAAATAGCACAATTAGTTGCTGAGAATAGAATCAAAAGGGGAGAAAACCAGGGAGACAAATTGTTTTTGTAACATAAATTGTATTTTAGTGAATATACACAATTGACATATTAAATTTCATATAATCAAACGTATGGGAGGCACTGCCTTACATTGAATTACATGTAACCTGTGGGATACTGTGCACAAGTGCTCGTTAAGAGTTGTGACGGCGCAAGTGACACGTGAGGAAGTATGTACAGCGATAGGAGGGGGCGCAACAGAAAGCAAGTGAAGATAGAATTTACATAGTTAGGACACCCAAACAATAAATGGTAATGAATACAAATTAATCAAGTAGGGTATCCTTGATGGGGGCACCAAGAATTCCGCTGTAAAAAGTCGACGGCGTTTCGGCCTGTAGAAGTATTTAGGGCATCATCAGGACCAGGTTACTTAATTATATGGCAGTGCTGGGGATGAAAGGAAATACATATATCTGTATACATGCGATCACTCCATGGTGGACCAAGAAGAAGAGAAATAAAGGGGAAAAATAAGAACTAATTAAAAATGAGCCCAAGTGGGGGTGGGGGACAGGGAAGCGAAGGGTCCCGGCAGACAGTTACCGCGTGACTAGGCTCAAAGAGAAGAAAAGTGCGAAAAAGCGCTGGACCCACTGAGGGGCGGCGACTTACGCGAATGGGCGCACTGTCAAAAATCCAGGTGGGATGCTGTCAATTTTCAGGTGCGGCACGGTACCAAGGCAATTGGGATGGGACCTGCGAAGGTTCAATCTAAGGGAAGAAAGGAAGGAATGAACAGGGGTGGAAGGGGGCTCGAGGCGCAGAGAAAGAATGAATAAGGGGGGGGGGAGGGAAAAAGAGACTTACTGGGAGGGACGTAATTGGAAGTCCCAAGGAGGGAACTGGAAACGCTTCTCAGTCGCGATAACCCAAGGGCTGCTGGTCAAGTTACCTGGAAAGCAAGAGAAGGGGCCAGGTGAGTCAAGGAACAAAGAAGGGTGATGGTAGCAACCTGCAGGCAGAGGGGTGGGCATTGCCACGCAGGTGGCCCTTTGTGTAGGAGGGATACACATTTCTGGGGGCCAGTGTATTATTGAAGGGAAACCGAGCTAGGGGGCTGCGGTAGTTAGACGAGGGACCAAGGTGTGCAGGGGGTGCTGGGAATAATTACTGAAACCACAGGCGTGTGGCTGGGATCCACCAGGCTGTGTAAGTGGAGTAAGGCGGGGATCCAGCTGGGGATCAGAATGTACCCCCGTCGTGATGTGCAGAAGACTACGGGTGCTAGGAAGGGGGAGAACAATGTAAGCCAAGCGGTGCGTGAGGGCACCGTAATGCGGGGTTAGAGCACGTACAGGGTAGGCCGGGGGGGGGGAAGACCCGGTAAATGGGGCCGGAGCAGCAAGGGATGCGTATGAGGGTGCGGGTGGGCAGAAAGAACCAACTAAGCCGGCCTCGAGTATGTGCCTCCGACGAGGCTGCGGGAGTGGGAAGGAGAGGGCACTCACAGGGCGGGAGGAAAACGGGTTGCCGGGGTGGGGGGGCCAGTGGCTGTCAAGCCACGGTACCGAAGGAGAGTAGGCTAACCGGGGCCGTGATCAGCACGGAGATTGCTATTTGCAGCGTGCAGGTCGGCAGGACTTACTTGGCAATGTCAGCATGGAATGAGGCATGGTGAGACGCATCACGGGGCCGGCAGGAGTCAGGCACTGTGGGCGTCCACCGCTAACATCGGCTAAATGCAGGATTCAAGTGACGTGCAGCAGGTCACATGGTGCGCGAGGAAAATAAAGACTAGAGCGGGCATATTCTAACCGGCAGAAATGAGGGACAGATAAGACAGACTAGAAATATCTGCATTCAGTAAATGGCTATGATATTCAAACAAAACTGTATACACACAATAAACATCTGTGTGTATAAAAACGAGTTTAAGTGTAAATATCACAATTTAGGAATGTTAACAATAATCGTGGACCTTGATATTACATATCATACCATAAACATGCAAACTCTGTTTAAAGGTATTAAAAATATTTATTATTGTTTTTATTGTTACAAATGATTTTTGCTATCTGTACACATTAAAAGAGAAAACATATTAACCTCTGTATTCAATTATGCACTGTGATCAGGCACTAAAGGTAAAACTCAGTTCTTATATTGACCCATTATCAAATACATTATACACAGTGTCAATAATATATGTTGTTGAATCGAAAATATTCACAATGTTTACATTTTTTTCCTTTTTTTCAAAACATACAAACTGAGTGGATAATCACTTCATTGTATACAGAGTACATTCATTCAAGGTTGGCATGGCTCTTGAGATTCTGTGTCCTACGCGCGTTTCGGCTGTACGCCTTCATCAGGAAGCCATGTATTAAGTCAATGAAAACCTCCTAGAGTTCAGCAGAAGAGATGGTTTCTGAGATAATAGTACGGTGGACCTCAACCCCGATATAAAATGATAAGTTCTTTCATCTAATGGGATCAGAACTAAATTGAGCGTACACTGTACGAATCAAAACGGTCCAAGGTAGGGAGCCAGATGGTAGACAGTAGAGATGCCAGACAATAAATTGCTGTAATCCACTGCTTGGTGATGAAGCTGAAGCAATACAACTAATGGTGTCAAAAGTGGGAGTGTAATCAAAGGGACAGAAGAATTCACGATGTTGCCGGTCTATCGGCGTGGCTGGAAAGAGGCACCAACCAAGGTCCCAGAGTAATGGAACACAATAAGATGTGTGTTGCCACACCTCCAACGCGGGACACCGCCCGCAAAAACGGCAGCACGGTCGCCGTTCCGTGGTGTAAAAATTCGGACAAAAAAACGAGTTTAACACGTAATTAGTCCATTGTTTGTGGAAACCATGACAGGACCCACTGAAAGGGGTGTTACATGAAGGAGCAAAGGCTTCAAAGTGAGGAAAACAGTTTATGCACGAGCTGGGTGGTTAAACAAAAACATATTTAAGAGTGACTCATCATGTTGAAGGGCGGTCTACACGAAGTGTAGAGGGCGAAGTACAAGGTATTGGGGAATCATACAACCATGCTGATGAGTGAAGGGATACAAAACATTTTGACAAGGAATTAACACAGGACAGCATGGGTGGTGGGCGCATGAGGATGCGGGCTGCCTGTGAGAGTGCAATATGAATGGAGTTGAAGACACATGTACAGAGAGACCACAAGGGTAGATGTGGTCTGTGTCATCATGGATTACAAAGGGGGATGCGGGTTACGGGTTGTTCATGAGAGTGTAGTGTTCCATTCATCCAAGGTGTTCAGGCCATGTTCGATGGTATTGCAGCGTGCTGTCCAACGGCATTCACACCTGTTTAGGAGTCTCTGAATATCCCCGCCCCTGGTGGGTAGGGTGGGTTGGTCAATGACCATCCAGGTGAAGTCCGTTTCTTTGTGGTTGTGTTCCTGGAAGTGTGTGACAAGAGGTGCTGTCAACACACCGCATCTTAAACGGCTTCTATGTTGGATGATTCTGTCCTTGATCATCTGTGTAGTCTGACCAACGTATAGAAGATTACAAGGGCACCGTATGGTGTAGTGTGTCATTTTGGGATCTACATTTGGTGATAGATCTTAGTTCGTGTTTCTGTCCATCGTACTCAAAATGTTTTGTGTTAAGTGAAGTAGAGCACGCTGTGCATCTTTGGCATTTGTAGTGTCCAAGTAGAGGGGGGAGGCCCCATGGTCCCCTAACAGACTCATCTCTGGTGTTAGTTTTGGGCCATGTGATGGCGTGTACCAGGTGGTCTGAAAGGTTTTTTCCTCTGCGGTAAGAGAACAATGGTGGGTCGTTGAATATGTTGAGAGGGGCAAGTGTGTTCCAGTTCTTTGTAATGATTTTCAAAATTTTGTTGCTAATAGGATTAGAAAGTGGAGACAAAAGGAATCCGTGAGTTAGTCCTCTTTTCCTTAGGTGTGAGCAAGGTATCACGATGATTATACCAAGCGCGTTTGCGTGCTCTGGTAACCAGTTTTTTAGGATAGCCACGGGAGATGAGTTTTTCAGTAAGGACCGCAGCTTCCCTGAAGAAGTCTTTCCTCCATTTGCAGTTGCGGCGGATCTGTAAGAACTGCTCGAAGGGTAAACCATTGCGTAATCCACGTGGATGGAAACTGGAATATAGCAGTAGGGTGTTTCGTTCAGTGGGCTTTCTGAATAATGCCGTCCCTATTTTGTTCTCTTCCACTTGTAGAGAGAGATCAAGGAAGGGTAAATGGCCACACCAGAAGACAATGTCTCAAAAACTCTTGGGGTAGATCTTGTCCGGTGCAGAAAGAAAAGAACTGATGTCCGCGCACTGGGGTGGCACCTATACAGGCACCAAGCACTGCACTTCCGGCATGGATAATGCCGCGCGGAGCAGAATGACTCCACCTACAAGTGTATTGTTCACGAAAAAAAATCCGAATCCAGTCTGGCACCTGGGGATAATTCTAAGATAAGGAATCTGTGGCTGGTACTCTCTATCAGATAACAAAGCAATATCTCTCCATGGAGGAGGGTTTGCGGATTGTTTTCAGACTAAGTAGTCCGGGAGGACCGAACGGGCAAAGTGCCCATCTCGCTGGACCTGACTGTCAAGGCAGTAGACCTTGGCAAACGTGTACAGCGATGCCCACATAGCTGCCTGACAGATGTCCAAGGCAGGGACTCCTCTAGCTAACACAGTGGATGCAGCTGTAGGACTGGTGGAGTGAGCTTTTAAGCCCTCAGGGGGCTGTTTCTTGGCCATTGCGTAGCAAATCTTAATACAGAGGATGATTCATCGAGAAATGGTTCTTTTTTGTATTGCCTTTCCTTTCTTTGCTCCTGCAAATCAAACGAAGAGTTGATCGTCTACCCGGAAATCTTTGGCACGATCAATATATAACGATAACACTATTTTTTGGATTTAGGTAGTAGAGTCTCTCCTCTTCTTTTGAATGATGAGGAGGGTGAAAAAAAGTAGGTAGGAGGATGTTTTGCCCGACGTGAAAGAGTGCAACCAGGTTCGGTAGAAAAGATGTCCGGATTCTTAGAACCAGTTTGTCTAGGAAAAAGGAAGTGCATGGAGTGTTAACAGAAAGTGCTTGTAACTTGCTGACCCTCCTGGCAGATGTTATCGCCACAAGAAATACAGTTCTAAGAGCTAAGAGCCATAGAGGGCAACTATGCATCATCTCAAAATGGAAACACATAAGGCGTGCAGGAGTCCTGAGCTTCACTCGAGACAAAATTAGTCTCCGAGTGAGAACCGCCTTGGAAAATCCAGTGCTCAGGTGTTGACACTGCACATTCTCAGCGGTGGACAATAATCTAGCCAAGGCCACCCCCCTTCTCGGAAGACCTACTTCTGATGCTGGCACCCGCTCGATGGCTCCATTGGCCAGCAGGGTCAGCACTTCCTTTCGCAAGAGCACAAGGTGTTCCTCTGTCAGCTGATCTGGGGATGGAGGAAGAGGCAGCCTATTTTGGTTTGAGGGCAACTAAAGAGGCCTTGACTCTGCAACTGCCAGGGAAGCGGATTGGGCAGACCTCTGGCTTGCGGCCCCACAAGACTTGTGGGAGCTGCTTCCTCCGTGAAGTCAAAAGGACTGAACCTGCTGGCCATGGTGGCTATTTGGGAAAGGATGTGGCTGATAGCCTCTTCTGTGGCCACAGAAGGGATGTAAAGTTGAATGCGGCTGTTGGGGGGATACGGAGAGCCCAACGACCTGGCAGTGGCCCTACTATCCTTAAATCTTTCCAAGGCCGAATCCACCTGGTCTCCAAAGAGACAGTTTCCATCAAAGGGCATGTCCATGAACGAGGCTTGAGCGAGGCTTGGACGTCCCTTGAAAAGCCAGTATTCCTCAACCAGCCATCACGTCTCATCGCCACTGAAGAAGCAATTGCTCTGTCCAGCCGTATCCAACTCACATTAGATCGTGAACTTTGCCACATCTTGCCCATCAGCAATGGCTTGGAAGAGTATGGCCCGAGCCTCACCTGGGAAAATAGGCAGCACTTGCGCAGCCGTATCTCACACAGTATGGGAATAATGCCCTAATAAGCTTGTGGTGTTCACGGATTGCAGTTACAGGCTGACGGAAGAAAAAATCCTCTTGCTGAAGGTATCCAGCCTCTTGGATTTACTATCCCGTGGTATTCAGCGGGAAATCGCTGGAATTAATTCTGGAAGTCGAGGCATGAATACCAGACTCTCAGGGGTGGGGTGATGGGAGAGAAGGCTGAGTCCCGGGAGTGGGGTGATGGTGGTGAGAAATGATCATAGGCACAGGAATGCCTGTGCAGGGCTTGGCTCAGTCCCCAAGCAGGACATCAATGAGGGCTTCGCTGAAGGGCAGTAGGGATATGATGGGGATACCCCGGTTGAAGCATCTCTGTCAAAACGTTGTTTTGACTTGAACCGTGGGCAGCTGTAGGTCCAGGACCTCAACTGCCTACTGGGTCACCATCGCAAAGGAAGTCTCTTCCTCCGAAGCCACTGTGGGAGGAGAGAGGAGGACAGAGTCCGGTGAAGTATTTCGACCACTGGCATCAGCCAGGTCCTAATACCAGTTGTAATCGGCCATGGACTCTGCTAGGGGGGTCAGTGTAGAAACAGGGATCCTCAGATCCCCTCCATAAGTGTTCCTTAGTGAGCCGTTCCATGAAATAAGGCTCTCTCTCCAATTCAGTCTGTGTGGCACCAGAAGCGACGTCATGCGATACAAGACCGCCTCCGTTTCAGAGTTGGGAATCACAATGTGTCCAGCGTCGCCGATTGGCGTCTACGCCGCTGGGAACAGTGCCACTGGAACGGTTCCCGGAGGAGGTCACAAAGTTTTGCCTGGGGCTGATCCGTTTCCACCAATAGATCCTAAGGAGTCGACTGGTGCTGAGGGTGAACCCATCGGTGGAGCTCCAATCCGAAGGCCCTCCCGCACGTGAGAGACCCAAAGATACTCCAAAATGGTTCGTCCGCCCAAAAATGAGACTCATGACTTCATAATACTCTTGAAGTTGTTGACGGTTGCTCCGGCTTCGCTTCGGGAAATTCAGGGAAGCACAGAACAGAGCTAGTTTCTGACACCGACAGCACAGGGACAACCTGTGAGCTATATCGGTATTTGTGAAATCGTTCCCTCCCGTCGTCTGAAGAATGGGAGTGGGTCAGAGAAGTTGAAGAATGCTTTGACTTCTTGGAGTTCTTTTGTGGGACTTACCAGAAGAGGAGGACCAATGCGAGCGATTCTGGGAGCAGTCCTGAGACTTCGCTTGCGAACGGAACATGACTGGCGCAGAGTCATATGACGAGCGGTCAAGAGCTTCAGTGCCTCTCTCTGGTGGCATTAGGCTTCATAATCCTGCACTCTGCACACATGGAGGAGTTGTGGTCCTACTCAAGACAGCATAAACAGACCAAGTATAGGTCTGTCACCGACACCTGTCACAAGGTTTGAACATCGGTGGGTTTCTTCGGTGACATGGTCAAAAAAGTAGAAATAGCACATGAGTCATTGAGACAAAAAAGGTCGAAGTCAGTCAAAAAATGACTGAGGGGAGATCGATCTGGAAGGAACTGAGGTCGGTGAGCTGGGGTGGTGCCTATATTGGCACTGGGCACGTCACCTCTGGCGCAGACAAAGCCACGCAGAGCCGAACGATGCACAAGGGGATTGCTAAAACAAAATCCAGATCCAGTCTGAACCCGGAAATATTCTAAGGTAAGGAATCTGCAGCTAGAAGTCTCTAGCAGATACTTTCTGTTAATCTTGTAATCGACAATTGCTGTTCAGATTTTCATGTCAAGGGCCACCTATGGGACTGATGGCATCCACTGGACAGGACCGCAAAAACCAGAAGGTGGTGTCAACAAGTTAAGAGTTACATAAATTGTACAGAAGTGACTCTCTAAAGTTTATGAGTGTAGCGTGACTGGACACACACAATGTAAACCACTTCAGATTCTGGAAGAATATGGGAATCCTAGTATTCTGGGACACAAAAGGGGTTTAGGCTACATTCTGAGGCTGGCACTGAGCATGGCGATGACACACATTGCTGAGCTACAGGATAGGTGTAAAGGGGGCAGATCGAGTTGGGATTGTGTGCATAATGACGGCATTGGCCGGCAAAGTCCTTTAGTAAAAGGCTTCCTTGATGTCCTTGTAATGCAGATAAAACAAGTATGCCTCAGGATCAATCCAGGTGAGGTGGGACACAGATACTCATGACTGGTTAAGTTCTGTCATTGACTTGGTTCTCCATGCAGGTCTCAATCAGTTGGAACTGACTTTTAGGAAAGCAGTAATCACCTTCTTCTGGGACATCATATCTGTTATGTTAAAAGATACTTGTAAAGAGCACGTACACCAAACAGTTTCATGGCGCTGGGTTCAAAGGAGTTCAGCCGCTGATAGATTTATTCATATGCCTGGCGAAAAAGCCAGGTTTTCAAGAGTTTCCTGAATTCAGGATATGATGTCATAGACCTAATGTCCTGAGGAAGGGAGTTCCAAAACTGAGGGGCCAAGAGCGCAAATCTTAGTCCCCCCAATTTTTTGCGTTTAAAGGACGGGATAGCTAGGAGGTTCAGGTGGGAAGACCTAAGGTCCGGTGTGGGGGTGTATCTCTGAACCCGGGAGGAAAGAACACTGGGCAGTTGCCATGGAGCGCTTTGAAAGTAAGGCATCCCAACTTGAATGCACTGCGTTCGGCTATTGGGAGCCAATGTGGCTTTTTCATCAGAGGGGTGACATGCTGCCATTTTGGCTGGCAATAAATTAATCTAGCAGCCTGGTTTTGCACCAGTTGTAGTCTTTTAGATTGATAAGCTGGTATACCAAAGTAGAGAGAATTGGCATAGTCAATTTGGGAGATGACTAGGGCTAAAACGACCTGTATTAGTGCTTCGGTAGTGAGAAATCTACTGATCTTTCTGATTTTTCTGAGCTGAAAAAAAGCAGGTAGAGACCACTGTCCCAATCTGGGATTGCATAGACAGATCACAGTCAATTGTGATGCCCAGGCTTTTAGTGGAACTAGATGGTAGGGGTGGATTTCCCAGCTCAGTCGGCCAAAAGTTGGAGTTCCAGGGGTTTAAGGATCCACCAATTAAGATCAGTTTGGTTTTGTCTGGGTTTAATTTTAGGTGGTTACTGTTCATCCAGCTGCTGATGTGTCGCATGGTAGTTTGAAAATTGGTGATGGAGGTGTCTGACTTGTCAATGGCAAAGATCAGTTGAAGATCGTCTGCGTAGTTGAAGGTGCATACCTTCCTTTTGCCTAGGGACTGAACAAGAGGATACAGGTACAGATTAAAGAGGTGCGGTGACAGGGAGGAGCCCTGCGGCACCCCACATGTCAATTTAACTTTAGAGGAAGAGAATTGGGCGAGGCGAACGGCTTGAGTGCAGTCCTCTAGAAAGGACGTAAGCCACTTAAGAGCAAGGCTCTGTATCCCTGCATTGCTGGCACGGTCCACCAAGAGTTCATGGTCGACCGTGTTGAATGCTGCAGAGAGATCGAGAAGCACCAGGGCCTGTGTGGTGCCCTTGTCTGCCCCTTTCCTGAGTTCATCTAGAACCTTCAAATTTACAGCCTCTGTGGAATGGGAGGGTCGAAAGCCGGCCTGATGAGGATCAAGAAATTGGGACTGTTCGATAAAAGAACAGAGTCAATTTGCAACGTGGGGTTCCAGGACCTTGGCCAAGTAAGGGAGCAGGTAAATGGGGAGATAGTTCGCAAGGGCTAGGGGGTCTGGCCCTAGTTTCTTCAAGATAGGAGCTATTTAAGCTTCTTTGAATGCTTTGGGGACTGCCCCCTGAGTGAGGGAGCTGTTCAATAGCAAAAGAGGAGGGTCAGGGCATAGGAGGAAGGCATAGGAGGAAGGCTTCTCCTAGTTGAAATCAAACTGTCAAATGAGTACAAACCTCTGGCTACAGATAGCCCAATGGTTGGAAGCCAAGGCTAAATCAAGAGATATGCCATATTTCAATTCCACTTCCCTGGAACCCAATGCAGGAAACATCTTTAGAGGTTTATCTCTGGAATTTCTATACTAGATGAAAGGAGAGGCTAATGGTCAATGGGCTATATACTGGTATGCAGCTGGTTAGGCATCCCAAACTAAAAGTCCTGTTTTCTGTAACAGACAATCCTGGGCCAGTGGCATTGAAATGAAAGAATATCACACAGAAGTATTATTAACCTAACAAATAGAGAAAAGGAAGAGTATCAGAAAAATCTCAGTTGTTTCATTCCTATGGGTGCTATAGAGCTCTGGGAAAATTCCACGGAAGGTAAAAAACAGACTAACTACTATGTCTGAGAGAAAATAAGGAGGCACCTCATGGGAACAACAATAGGGGGTTCGATTTTAAGTTAAAAACCCCACCCAGGATTCTCATCACTAGAATGTATAAATGTGCAAAAATTAGGGAAGCAACAGTATCGAAACACACTAATAACGTTAATGTTGGGCATTGCCATCTCTTAGCACATTATGTCCATTATGTGCCTCTGGTACTGATACTGTGAAGTATGTTCTCCTTTATTGTAATGTGCTATTACTGTTGAACAAAGATTATTTGGGTGATTAGCTATAGTTGTAAGTTTCTCCTAATAGCATTAACATTCTTTGGGACATTAATAATTCTAATAACATGGAAACTAGAAATTGACTTAACACCTTCCTCAGAAGGTTTGAGGCTATCAGCAATGGTCTGAAGCATAGCAAACTCTTACTATGATTATCTAAATTTTAACATATTTGTATTTAAATATGAGATGTTTATGTTAAGTTTTAACAGCTTTCATAAACTAAAAAAAAGTCACCAAGTTGATTTGTTTGCTATCTACCTGAAGGATCATGATATCATCCAGAAAGAACCAGGTTGCACATAACCAACCTAAGCAATAAAGATTCCAGGTCCATGGACTAGCATTTTGTGCTGAAATAAAATATCGATCACTGGGGGCACCGAAGGTCCATTGCTCATTTCACAAGGTTATAAACCAAAATCTGTTCGCAGGTTTTTGACCAACAGAATCATCCAGCAACTCTGGCTTCTCCAAATTTTTCAGAAAAATAGAAGTTTCATTGGATTTTGGGGAGTAATTGTATCCAACTGATCAGCAATGCACCCTTCAAGGAAACTGGACCTATGTGTATTCAGGAGGAGAGGTTTCTTATCAAATAGGTCTCCCAAAGATGCATCCTTGATAAACACAACATCTGGATTTGTGTTCTGAGCACTTCCTAATGCAATGTCCATTTGTGGGGCATGTACATTAACCTAATTAGGATATCTGCCAGGTTACTCCTCAAGTGAAAACATGTAGGTCTATAACCACTATTCTAAAGCTGCAAAGCTGGCAAGAGGAGCAAAACAATGTGTTTCTTCCTACTGATGATCCCAGAGCCAAACCTCTAGTACATGTTTCCTACATTAAAACAAGCAGAAGTGCCAATACAGGGCAGCCTATTTTCCGTCTATGAGCCCGCAGCTCAGATGGAAGGCGAAGGGGGACATTGACGTCAAGACCAACAAGATGAAGATTGTGCCTGCTCAGGTTCAGCAAAAGTTGGCCAATAGTCAAAGAGTTGTAGTTGAGCAAAGTGTGCTCAGAGTTCATTAAAGAAGGCCTTCATAATCAGAGAGTGCATAAAGGTGTCAATTATGCCAAGCAGCTTAGCATCTCTTAGTGCACATGCTAGGCACAGAGTGAGAAGCTTTGGATGTAGTAGATGAAGAGTATGAAGAGGAACCTGTTAATGTAAGATTGTGGTTTGTATTGTTTATTTTCTTTTGCCTAGCATGGACCAGATGCCTGTTGACTGAGGCTTTCTACAGCATCCCTCCAAAACGGTATCAATTAAACAGAAGAACACACACCTAGTGTGAGTCAAGAAACTAACTAGATTATGTGATTTTGTAAATTTCTGGATAGCCATGGTACCCAATTGAATTGTTAAACTGCAGTGATGAAGGCAGAACATTCTTGCAAGGGACTGATTTTGAAAATATCCAAGAAAGACTGCATTGTTTATAATGATAATAAAGGAAGCTGGAGCAAAAGAATTAAGGCAGCACTATTCTGAGCCCTGCTGCGTTGAAGGTCAACTATCACACCTTTACTAAGGAGTTCTTCCTCTTCTCAAAAAGTTCTGTGGTAAGTAATACAGCACTTTGGAGCAAACAAATGCTTTTTTTAAAAAAAAACTTCAGTAAATTTGTGCTTACCGTTTATGGCTATGAAGCTTGCGGGTACTCCTGTAATAAAATCACAAGTGGAGAGCCTTCCAGCTTCCTTCTAGTTATGCCCCCTTTGCAAATATTAAACTCTATTTCCTTTGACCTCTAATGCTGTTTGCAAACTGTGTAGTTAATCACATTAATCCATTTTATAGATATAGGTTTTTTTCAAATGTGTACTCAGCTATGGAAATCTCTGACCTTCTACTAACTTAGCTAATCATATCTGGAGAGCTACATAGCAGCCAGTTAACTGCAACATATTGCACTGTCGTCACATGACTCTGCAATTATTGATAAAAGGCTATCATCAAACTTTAATTGTTGCTTGTGCCTGAAATACGTCTTTCAGTCATTTGGATCAGTGGGTCTGAAACTTTTCCTGGTACCCACCATTTCTATATGTTATTGTCTCTGCTTGAGAATCTTGTAGGGATTCCTGCTGACTGGCAGTAACTGAACATTAACTGAAAACATCTGGGCTTGGCTGGCTTTTAAAATGGTTGCAGAAATCACTGGAGAGTGGGAAAACCTAGCAACTGTAGTCACGGGCATCCTAAAGCAGCTCCCTCTATTAATTTCATAAATGGGTATGGTAACTGATATGGAGGCTTCTGTACATAGCTTTCCACATGATACTTTGGTTTAAAGTGTCAAAGAACAATGCTCTATGTTGTACTGTATTCACAGTACTGGCAACAAACAGGGTGCTCTTATTAGATTAGATGTATGGCTAAGCAGTGATGGCTATTACTGTGATTGTGGGCACATCAATTATGACAGTAGAGGCTTTGGAGGCACCTGGAAATGAGATGCGAAATCACGCCAGGACCCATGCTTACACACAACTAAGATGCACTTATGTCACATTCAGTTCTGGGTCAAGCTGTGTAGACAGGCATGGGGTCAGAGGTGATAGTCACGAAATAGCATAGGCCTCAGTACAAGGCAAATAAAGCAGAGAAGGAACCCAAACACCCATGGGCTCATACCTCTTGCAGCAATTGCATACACTGATGATTCAGTTGCATTCAGACAAGAAAGGGGAGTTTAATATTTGGGGAATGGAGAGTTCTGAAGAGCAACCCCATAGAAATGGACCTGAATGAGGGTCCACACACCAGAAACCTTGCTCATTCTGCCACTGGAACCAAGCTGCACCCAACTAGCATGAGGTTGTAATTAAAATATATGTACATATCACATATATGCATAGAGTGAAGACATATATGTAACCCGAATGTAGCTTGGAGATATATGATAAACACAAATGCTTTGATGAACAAACACCGCCTTAAGCTCAATGCTGGAAAAACCGAGGTTATCTTTCTCGGCAATAATCCCAATTTCTGGACTGCTCCTTGCTGGCCAGCTGACATGGGCTCCCTTCCTGCCCCCACCAGGAAAGCCAAGAGTTTAGGTGTCTAGATTGACGATTGTTTACTCCTAGGCAATCAAATCAATGCTGTGGTCTCCTCTACTTATAATACCTTGAGAATTCTCAAAAAAATACTAATCTTTCTGCCCGTCTCAGTCAGGAAATCAGTTATTTCCACCCTGATGCTGTCTAAGATCGACTATTGGCCTATAAGCTCAATATCTGAACAAATTGCAAATTCTACAAAACTCTGCAGCCAGACTCCTATTGGATTTGCCTAGGCACCACTCTGCGTCCTCTGCTCTTAACCCCTTCCCTGCTCATGACGAGCTCAGCTCGTCATGCTGCGCGGTCGGGCTGTGCGCATGACGAGCTGAGCTCGTCACGACCACGCCCGCGATCGGAATGTCCAGCACCTTGGCGGAATTCCGATCGCAGCGAAGGCATTAAGGACCTTCACTAGCTTAGAGTCAAAAACAGAATCATGTTTAAGGCCCTGTGTCTGACTTATAAAGCCCTCCACGACTCAGGACCTTCATTTTTGAAGAAAGCCTTATCATGGTACATTCCAACAAGAAACCTAAGATCAGCAGGCTCCTTCAGATTAAATTCTATCAGATTTAAAAAATCTAAATGGGGTGGCAGCAGCTTTGCGGTCAGAGCAGCCACATCCTGGAATCTCCTTCCATTGAATCTCAGGTCAGCTCCTTCCCTGCCCCAGTTCAGGAAACTTTTGAAGACTTGACTCTTCAATCAATAGGTCCTCTCTTCCGCCCATCGTAGCTTATAAATTCAGCGCCAAGACACTCGGGTATACGTTGCGCTTTACAAATGGCTTAACATAACATATGTGCCGCTTTGAAGCAGTACTTGGTTTAAGATATCTTGGTATGGAAATGTCATTAGGATTTACTTACAAGTGATATGTGACCATAATACACAAACTTGGATAAGATGTGAGGATGATGAGAGTCTGTAATTGAATATATGTATGTAGATCTATAGAGGGTAGACAAGTATATAAACTGAATTCAGCTGGGAGGAATATGGCACTCACAAATGCTACAACAGACACACTGTCCAGTAGCGGCACTTGATTTAACATATTCTTTGAGATATCAGTGTATGGAGATGTATAATGGGGTACATCAGGCTGCCGTACAATGTACAAGGAGAGGTCCAGTAGATTTCAGTTGCCCAGTATCTGGTCAAGAGTGGCACGTAGTGCATCACCTGCGGCCGGTATAGGATGATTTGTCATGATTACAGCCTGTATATCTCCATCGAGTGAGGAGGATTCATTGAGCTCGATACCAATAGTTGTTTGCACACCAGGACTATTGGTTATCAGCACAGGGATGATTCATCTTGAGCCTGCTGCAGTTTCGAATGAGCAAGACATTTGATATGTGCGGAAAGTTGGCATGGTAGTTGCCCTCCATTGTCGTGTAGCGTAATACCCCTAAGATGGCGGAAAACATGAGAAGGTATAGTTGATTTGACACTCAAGCAGATAACAGTAGGAGTATCTGCTGCATGTCCACAGCCTTCAGTAAAGCAGAAGCGGTGTTCCTCTGATTGGTGAGTGATATATCGATATCTAGACACACTATATGGTCATTTTAGAGGCCGAAATAAGGGTTGGGTGACTTTTTTAAGTCTATATAAGATTATCTTCCAGTTTACATTGGAACAACTGACTGTATAGGTTGTGGCCCAGGAGACGTTGTTGTTTGAGACACATGCATTGCATGTAAGTTGTTGTGACATTTTGGCACACAGTGATTTATTTAACACAATGTTTAGATGAATAAGCATTCCACATTGACACAAGCACCTCGGTAGATGCTAGGAGCTCTCATAGAAGAGACTCAATCATGGTTTGAGACTAGTGCTGGATCATTGTGAGTGTGGTTTTACACACGTGGTTGCTGGATACTAAGTGATTTAGTCGACATATTGGATTATACACACAAGATGCATATTAGGGTGCACAGTTTGGTTGATATATTAGTTTCTGCATGGCGCACGCACTGTTCAAACAGTATTCGCAGATTGCTCAGAGGGTGGGAAGGAACACTATGTTGAGTCTGACTTTGATATGATAATTGGATGTCTTGCTTGCAGTGCAGAATGTCAGGTGGATGCCTTGTTGAAGGTCCGAATACATTGTTTGCGGCGAGTACGTACTTTGGATAACTAGGCAACAATGCACGATAATTCATATTGGCTACAGGAACTAAGGACACCATTCTATTTCTGTTTTAGGAACATTAGTCAGATGACACATGTTCTTATCAGACCCGAGAAATAAGCGCGGGTTGAAACGTCTACATCTCCTCCCTAGGTTGCTTTTAGCATTTCAGATTTTGAAAAAAGATACCATATACGTACAGATACGACTACTACCTACGATTGTTCTTCAGAATCTTGGTGCAACCCTAGGATTAGTTCGGTCTCTTACTTTATGTTGTTATATGCATTTCCATTCACTGTCTGAGGACTTTGTCATCCACATCATTTGTGATAAAATAATTGTATATTGTTCCTATACAACAAATTAACAAGTTACTTACCTTCGTTAACGATATATCTGTAAGAAACATTAGTTAGTTATAGATTCCTTACCTTAGAATAACCCCCAGGCGTCAGACTGGATCCGGAAAGTTTTTTCGTCAGCAGTACCTCTGCCCGTCGGAAGGTGGCGTCGGTCGGCTCCGCGTCTGTCGTCGGCGTCGTGGTTGCCGGGATGACGTTGCGGCAGCTACATAGACGCTGCCCTCGCGCGCTGACGTCAGTTCTGTACACGACTTTCTGTGCCAGAAACGCAGAGCCATGCAAGACAATGACCACTGGTGCACAAAACTATGGCCCTGAAAGGATGTCCTTAACCCTAGAAATCAGTTCGCAGAACGGGGAGGATGGGTGGGGTGGTAAGGAATCTATAACTAACTAATGTTTCTTACAGATATATCGTTACCGAAGGTAAGTAACTTGTTCATCTGAAAGAAACACGTTAGTTATAGATTCCTTACCTTAGAATAGATACCCCAGCAATACCAACCCCGGTGGTGGGTCTGTGAACCAAGATCACACCAGAAAGTCCTGGAGAACAGAACGGCCAAAGAAGCCGTCTCTCCGGACTTGGCTGTCCAGGCAGTAGTGTTTGGTGAACGTGTGCAGCGATGCCCACGTGGCCGCCTGACAGATGTCATTCAGAGGAACTGATCTTCCTAAGGCAGTAGAGGCTGCCGTCACCCTGGTGGAGTGAGCGCGTAGCCCGACTGGAGGCTCCTTTTTAGCCAGAGAGTAACAAGCCTTAATACACAACACGACCCATCGAGAAATGGTGCGTTTGGGTACGGCCCGACCCTTCTTTCCGCCCACGTAGCCAACAAAAAGTTGATCATCCACCCGGAACTGTTTAGTGCGATCCAGATACAAGAAGAGCACACGTTTTGGGTCCAGACGGTGGAGCCTCTCTTCCTCCTTCGAAGGATGCGGAAAGAAGGTGGGCAAAGTAATGGTCTGCCCAATGTGGAAGGCAGTGACCACCTTAGGAAGGAATGATGGACGGGTTCGGAGAACCACCTTGTCCGGATGAACAGACAGGAAAGGAGGTTTAGAAGAAAGGGCCTGGAGCTCACTCACCCTTCTAGCAGAAGTGATGGCTACCAGAAAAGCAGTCTTGAGAGTTAAGAGCCGTAAGGGACAGCTATGAAGCGGCTCAAAGGGAGCGCACATTAAATAAGTTAGGACAAGATTCAAGTCCCACTGAGGCATAACGAAGGGGATTGGAGGAAAAAGATGTGTTAAGCCTTTTAAGAAACGGTTAACTACCGGGGACTTGAAAAGAGAAGGCTGATCTGGCAGCCGAAGGAAAGCAGAGATGGCTGACAGATAGCCCTTGACAGTGCCCAGAGCAGAGCCCTGCTGGGCTAAAGAGAGAAGGAACAAGAGTACTTCAGAAAGAGGGGCAGAAAGGGGATCCACAGCCTTTGCTGTGCACCATGCCACAAATTTGTTCCACCGGCAGGCGTATACCATCTTAGTGGAGGGACGCCTGGCTGCCAAGATTACGTCACAGACTTCGGGAGGCAGGTCGAAAGACGTCAACTGCCACCGCTCAATCTCCATGCAAGGAGGTGGAGACTGGACAGGTTAGGGTGGAGGACCGTCCCCTGCTGCTGCGACAGACGATTCTCCCGAAGAGGCAGACGGGTCGGAGGATCGATGGCCATGTTGAGCAGCTCGGGATACCAGACTCTTCGTGCCCAATCCGGAGCCACAAGAATGATTTGGGCCCGGTCACGCCTGATCTTCTTCAGCACTCTGGGCAGAAGTGGTATAGGCGGAAAGGCATACAACAGACCGCAACTCCACTCCTTGGAAATTCCAACGTGCAGAATTGCTGACATTGCGCGTTCTCTTCGGTGGCGAATAGATCTAACCAAGGCTCTCCCTATTGTTGAAAGAGACCTTGCACCACCTCCGAGTGGAGACGCCATTCGTGATCCATCATGCACTTGCGGCTGAGTTCGTCCGCCCTGGCGTTCAGGGAACCTGCCAGGTGTTGAACCACAAGGGATATGCCCTGATGTTCCAGCCATGTCCAGAGGCGGAGGGCCTCTTGACATAGGGTCCACGACCCCACCCCGCCCTGTTTGTTGCAGTACCACATGGCGGTGGTGTTGTCCGTGAACACCTGCACTACTCTTCCCTGGACAGAGAGAAGGAATGCCTTGAGTGCAAGATGAATCGCCCGGAGCTCCAGAAGGTTGATGTGGAGCCCGGACTCCGCCGGAGACCAGAGGCCTCTGATCTCCGCCTCTCCCATGTGGCCGCCTCATCCCAGAAGGGACGCGTCAGTCACCACAGTGTGGTCTGTTTGGGGAAGGGAGAGGGATCTGCCATTGACACAATCCTGGTTCGTGAGCCACCACTGCAGTTGACGTGCAGTGCCCTCCGAGATCTGGACGCAATCGGACAGATTCCCCTGATGCTGTGCCCACTGGAACTTCAGGTCCCACTGCAGAGCCCGCAGATGCCACCTGGCAAGATCGACCAGCTGGATGCAGGAGGCCATGAGGCCCAGCAGCCTCAGAGTCATTCTGACCGAAACCCGGGATAGAGGCTGAAAGATCGGAATAATAGCCTGAATATCCCGGACTCGCTGCTCAGGAGGATAGGCCCGAAACCGCGTTGTGTCCAGAACCGCTCCGATGAAGAGGAGCTTCTGAGAGGGGATCAGGTGTGACTTCGGCACATTGATGGAGAACCCCAGCGAATGCAGGAGGTCGGCCGTAGTCCGGAGGTGGGAGACGACTGCCTGGGGTGAGCCCGCCTTCAACAGCCAGTCGTCGAGATAGGGGAAGACTGAAACCCCTGATCTGCGCAGATGAGCTGCGACCACCGCCATCACTTTCGTGAACACCCGAGGGGCGCTGGTAAGGCCAAAGGGGAGCATGGTAAATTGAAAATGCTCGTGGCCTACCGTGAACCATAGGTAACGCCGGTGGGCCGGCAGGACGGGGATGTGAAATAAGCGTCCTGCAAGTCCAACGCTACCATCCAGTCTTGCGGGTCGAGGGCAGACAAGACCTGAGCAAGCGTCAACATTTTGAACTTCTCCTTCCGTAGGAAGCGGTTGACGTCCTTGAGATCCAAGATAGGACGCAGGCCCTTGTCCTTCTTGGGGACCAGAAAGTAGTGGGAGTAACAACCATGACCTACTTCTGGGACAGGAACGTGCTCGATGGCTCCCTTGGCCAAGAGAGCCGTAACTTCCTGCTGGAGAAGGGCCAGATGATCCCCCGACATGCAGTGGTATCTCGGTGGCATGGCTGGAGGGGTAGTCTCGAGGGGAGGGAGTAGCCCCTTCGGACTATTTGCAAAACCCACCTGTCCGACGTGATGGTGTGCCAGTGGGGAGGTGATGGCAAATCCTGCCACCCACTGGCGTTTGATGGGCCTGAAAGGTCGGACTAGGAAGGTTTGGAGGCTGCTGCGGAGAGGGGGTTGGTGGACTGGCCCGCCCGCTGGCCACCGGAACCACGACGGTTGTTCCCACGTCCCCGGCCGCGCGAAGTTTGGGTAACTTGCTGCGGCTTGTGGCTCTGGGCGGGGCGTAGCGGGGCACCCCTTCCGTAGCCATGAAAGGGGCGAAAAGCAGACTGCGCAGGGCAGTTGGAGAGGCCCAAGGACTTGGCCGTAGTCCGTGAGTCCTTGAAATGCTCTAGAGCGTTGTCTGCCTTGTCGCCAAAAAGGCGACGGCCATCAAAGGGCATGTCCATCAAGGTGTTCTGGACATCCCCTGAAAAGCCAGTCGACCTCATCCAGGCATAGCGACGAAGCGCAACCGACGTTGAAATGGTCCTGCCCAGAGAGTCGGCGGTGTCCAGCCCACAACGTATGGCAAACTTTGCTGCATCCCTCCCGGCGGCCACAGCCTGGGAGAGCACTGCCCGGGCCTCCTCCGGACACTGAAGCAGCACCTGCGCCACCGTATCCCACACGGAGTGGGAATAACGGCCCAAAAGACATGCAGTGTTTACCGACCGCAGTCCTAAGCTGGCGGAAGAGAAAATCTTCTTCCCAAGGTGGTCCAGCTTCTTGGATTCCCTTTCCGGGGGAGCGGTAGGGAATGCGCTTTTGGAAGTGGAGGCTTGGACAACCAAGCTCTCCGGGGTGGGGTGTTGGTAGAGGAAAGTGGGGTCGCCCGGAGCCGGGCGGTGGCATCGGGCAATCATCCTGTCCACTGGAGCCCCCGTGTTGGGCCTGCACCAGGTGCCCAAAAGTACGTTGGTGAGGGCCTCATTGAACGGCAGCAAGGGCTCCGAAGAGCTCGCAGCCGGTTGAAGCACCTCCGTCAGGAGGTTAGTCCTGACCGCCACCGTAGGAAGCTCGAGGTTGAGAGCCCCGGCCGCCCTACGCAACACCACTGCGTATGATGCTCCCTCCTCCGTAGCCACGGTAGGAGGAGATAACATGCCAAGGACAGGGGAGGTGTCCAAACCACTGGCATCCCCCAGTTCCTCTCTCCAGTCCTGTTCACTGTCCAACTCGTCAGTTAAAGGGTCACCTGACCCATCCCAGTCCTCCTCATCATCCTCTGGGTGCCACTGTGGTTGAAAAGGGACCCCAGGAGTGAACAGGGGCATGAAAACCCCACCCGGCGCCGGATCCGGCGTCGCCGGTCCGGCTCCGTGTCCACGTCGGGATGGAGGCCGGGGTCGACGCCGGCCGGGTGGCCGACCGGCGTCGGACGCGGTAGTGGTGCCGTCGGAAGCGGCGCCGGTGGAGGTGTAACGAGGTCAACCGGCGCCGATCCGGATCCAGGCCTGGATCCAAGGGGGCCCTGCGGTGCCAGGGCCGGAGCCGCCGCCAGCGAAGACCTAGCCCCCCAACCAAGTCCGCGGGGCCCGAAGGCGCGCCGGCGGGGTCGGTCTGCCCAAAGATGGCATGCATCGCCTCGTAGAACGTACGAAGATGGGCGGGAGTCGCTCCGGGTCCTGGAAAGGGAGGGAAACTCGGAGTCGACTCGTCAGGCTCCGCGCGCGGAGCCACGGGTGGTGCCCCTCCCACAGCCGACCGACGAGGAGAAGTCGAAGAGCGGCGATGTTTCTTCAACTTCTTCTTATGCTTCGACTTACCCGACCCAGAGTGCGAAGACTTCTTCGATGATTTCGAACCGGAATGGTGGTGGCTCCGCGACCAGTCCCTCGACCTCCCTCTCGACCGGGACCTCGAACGGCGCGGAGCCGACTGCCGATGTTCAAGCAGCTTTTGGGACCGCTCCCGCAAAGCCTTCGGCGCCATCGACCGGCAGTCAGAGCACGACTTGGGGTCGTGGTCGCGCTCCAGGCAAAAAAGACACACGCGGTGCGGATCCGTCACCGACATCATGCGATGACAGGAACCGCAGGCCTTGAAACCGGGCATCCCTCGTGCACCTTTTCGGAGTTGGAGACTCGAAGAAAGACGTCGACAAAAGTCGATAAAAAGTTAGTCAAAAAATGACTGAGGTACCGCTGTTCCCGGATCTGCGCTGGCTGGCGCGGAAAAAGAAAGAACTGACGTCAGTGTGCGAGGGCGGCGTCTAAGTAGCTGCCGCGACGTCATCCCGGCGACGCCGACGACAGACGCGGAGCCGACCGACACCACCTTCCGACGCGCAGAGGTACTGCTGACGAAAAAACTTTCCGGATCCAGTCTGACGCCTAAGGTAAGGAATCTATAACTAACGTGTTTCTTTCAGATGCAATTTTTATACAAAAAAGAGTGTCCTGTACCTTTTCTTGATAATATTGAGTTCTATGTAAGTAATGAATTCAAATTACATACCTCAGAAGTAAATGTGAGGTATTGACAAATGAGTGCCACGGGACCAGTGTTTGGTTATATTACATTTACCCTGGTTCTCATTGGCACACAGGGTTGTCCTTGTATCGTTTATATATACAGTACACCATTGGGGTCAGCGCTCTCTGTATTAGGGAACAGTTGACCCATTCTGATTTAACCACCAAAAGCACAGGAGTGAAAATGCATTTGCACTGTTGGAGATAGGAAGTGTTAGTGTGGGCAAACACACACACTAACACATCCTTGTTCCCAATCTCAGATTCATCATAGGTGAATCCCCGATTTCACGTACTTAATGCCCCGCAAGGTGAACCCGGGTGGTAGGCTGCTTGAGCACCTCATAGCAAACTTCTGAGGGAACCCCTGAAGAGTGTAGATTTTAAAACAATCCATCTAGTAAAGCAATTGGTTCATTTAAGTCCTTTCTCAAAAGGAATCATACAAGTAACAAACATTACTGGAGTGGTTAAACCCTTGAGACTGGAGTTGTAAAGCATGTAACTCAATTTCTAAGTAAAGTTAATGACAGAATTTGCATTGTTGAGCGAGTCAGTGGTAAGCGATTAAAGTAAATTGATACAAAGGTCTAACATGGGCTAAGTTGTCTCTACCTAGAGAACAAGGGGTGAAGGCCTATTCATGGAACAGAACCCGTTTTAATTCCTTTCAAAACTTAATGCGATTGTTTTTTTTCGAAAATCCACTGAGCGATTGTTCCAAAGCAAAGAAGCGTGAAACAAAGAAGTGATTCTCTGCAGGGGTGCACTTAAATGACATAGCATAGAATTATGCTTTTTTTTAAAATTATTTTATTTATAAGGTTACATAACATACACAATCACCTTGCAGCAGGAAAAGAAATGAGAACATTCCCAAAAATAAGACATGGGCGGGATACACATTGCAATTCCAATACAGTACACACCTGAAGTCAATACATTAATGCATACATTATGTCAAGACCCAAGACCCTATTCATCAAGGATTAGTACCGATGTCAGATAGGTCACGGAGGGGACCTTCAACCACAGAAAAGGGAGGTCAAACCAGGGATCCATAGCGCAATACCTCCCCACTGAGCGACGCAGTCTGTGCATGTGGTATAATCCTCTCATGTACCCGCGCTGCTGTCTTGGCTGGCCAGCTCCACTGCCTCCTTCTCTGCTAAGTGTTGCTTGTACAGGAATATGTGATGTTACATCACGGTTTTCACACCGCAATACCTTTACAACGCAGGCATTACAACGCAAGTCGTTACAACGACTTGCGCTGGAGGGCGCTGGACTTAGGAATAGTATGATTTACTATTCCAACTCCAGCCTACGTTACAGTAGGGAAGGTGTTGGAATAGTAAATCATACTATTCCTTAGCTTAGAGCGCCATCCAGCGCAAGTCATTGTAAAGACTTGCGTTGTAATGCCCGCGTTGTAAAGGTATTGCGGTGTGAAGACCGCGATGTAACCGATGTTTCCTCTTGTACAGTACCCAAAATCCCTTGGGGCAATTCTGCGGTGGCAGCAGCTCGTTATATATGTGAGACTGCGTATTGCAATATAGCATATCCACTCTCCACTCACCTATCAATGGAATCTGCCCTTTAGCCCAGCGCATGGCTATCCTGCGCTTCGCAAGCAGCATACCCATCGCCACCAACTTCCTGTAGCTGCTGTCAATATCCCTATCATACCCAAGTAGAGCCAGAAGCGGATTAGGTACTAAGACCTGACCTGTAATCTCACTCATAACCTTGAAGACTTCACTCCAGAATTTGGAAATATCAGGACACAACCAGGCAGTGTGTAAAAACCCTGCTTCCTGCTCCAGACAGAGATCGCACTGGGCTGAATCACGCAGCCCATAGCGGAACATTCTAGCCGGGGTGTAATAGGTTCTATTTCTGTATTTAAAATGTATTAAGCAATGTATTAAGCGATGCCTGCCATTTGAGGATATGTGTTTTGTAGCCTCGCAACAGTATCTCCATCACTTATCATCGAGCACTAAATCCAATTCTTTCTGCTAATCCAGGCGGGCCTTATTGCAAAGTGTTGTTTTGAGTTCCAGTGTCTGTGAGTAAAGGATTGAGATTAACTTTGTGGGGGAGTCTGCGCGAAAAATATACATGAGTGTGGACATCGCAGGGGGCTCCAGCATCTCATCCCCCAAAAGGTCTGCCTAGCCCTGGCTTATTGGAACTGGTCTAACAGAGTGCATACCGGACCGTCCTTGGGCAGGTCGACCCAGCCGCGTACAACGCCATCATGAAAGAAGTCTCCTGTTTTAGATATACCCAATGCTCTTAGCGAGCGATAAACAGCTTTTTCTGTCCCCGTCTGGAACCAGGAGCACCACTCCAAGGGGATCCTTTTATTTATTTTATTTTACAGAGTTTTATATAGCGCGAACTTGACCCGAATCGGGTATCAGAGCGCTTTACATAGCACCAGTTGCATTACATGGGGACACATTCATTTTTGTTAGGCACAGGGAGATTAAGTGATTTGCCCAGAATCACAGGATGTTCAGCGTCATTGCCGAGACTCGAACCCAGTTCCCCAGATTCGAGGTCAACCGCCCTAGCCGTTAGGCCAACTCCTCTCCGCGGCAAGTACAAAAGACTGCCCACTTGGTATTCTAATAACCAATGCCAGGTGTGTGTAGTGGAGTTTATAGAATCCAACTCTCCATACCGTCTAACCGGAGGATTGAAGAGGGTCTGTGCCAGAGTGTCGGGGGTGGTAGCATTCCTTTCTAAATATAAATGTGGAAGTTCCTGAGTGCCATGTAACCAACTATATGCATGGGACGCTTGCGCCACTCTGTAGTAGAGTTCTAAGTCTGCGGCTCCAAGGCCACCAGCAGAGTAAGGTAGAGTCAACCTACCCCACTTGACCCTAGGCTGCTTACCAGCCCAAGCTAGTTTTATCATAAGTGATCGCAGTGTAGCAAATATATGGCAAGGCAGCAGCATAGGAATATTCAGGAACAAAAATAAAAACCTAGGCAGGACCACTATTTTCATAATAGAGATGCAGCCCAACAAGGAGAGGGGTAATTTGATCCATCTGGTGATATCTTCCTCCAGTTTGGAGATTGCCTTCCCATACTTTTCGGAGAGAACTACTTCAGAGTCAGAATGAATTTGTATTCCTAAATATCTAATGGGATCAGTTGACCATTGCATAGGAAAATCAATACTCGTAGGGGTGGTGGCAGGAGTCAGGGGGAAAATTACTGATTTGGACCAGTTAATTTTGAGGCCGGATAGACGCCCAAACTGTACGACCTCCGATAGGACCGGATTGAGATTCTTCCCCGGTCTCCAAACATAGAGCAGTGTATCATCAGCATATGTCGACAGCAACAAACTGTACTCTGGGAATCGAATCCTAGCAGTAGGCAGGGTGTACAGCACAGTAACTAACTTTAAAAAGATCTCGCCAACTCCAATTCGCCTTAAGACCCCTTTCATGAAAGCCCACTCAACAGAGTCAAAGGCTTTTTCGCCGTCCAAAAAGAGAGCTGCAGCATTTACATCCGGATTGAGTTGCTGGGTGGTACCAAAGATTGTTCGAAGGTTAAGAGACAAGTTGCGACCAGGGACAAATCCAGCCTGCTCTGGGCGGACCAGCAGTGGGATCAGAGGGGTTAGCCGATTCGCCAAAAGTTTGGGGAATATCTTGGTGTCAATGTTTAAGAGCGAAAGGGGTCTATATGATGAACAGTCGGCTGAAGATTTCCCCGGTTTCAGCAGCATTATAATCAGGGCTTCACGCATGGAGGGTGGTATAACCTCCGAATTGGCCATGTCTTCATACAGAGATATCAAATGGGGAACCAATTTGTCCTGGTAGGTCTTGTAGAAATTGACTGTGAGTCCATCTATGCCTGGAGCGCTATTCGCCCGCATAGTTTGTAGCGCAGCCTTGACTTCACCAGGGGTAAGAGGGGCCATGAGGTGCTCTCTATGTGCATTTGTAAGCCAATTCATTTGTATGTGTTCGAGATAATTTTGTATAGCATTTTCGTCCGGGGGCACTTGCGTTGTATATAGCTCAGTGTAGTATCTGCTGAACCTATACGCGATGTCTGCGCTCTCTCATAATGGGAGTCTCTGTTCATCATGAATCTCTATTATTGTGTCTGCGACTCTCTTGGGTCGCAGCAGCGCCACCAACGAGGCCCCGGGGCGCTCCCCCTCCCCATACACTCTGGCTGGGGTATATTTGCCACAATGCTTCACTTCGCTATCAGCCGCCTCCTGAAACTCCTCCAGAGCTGGCTTTATATCACACAGAAGCTTTTTATCCTTAGTTTCCTGGAAAGTGTGTTCTAAGGTTGTGATATCTCGCTCCAATTTCGCTAGTTTGTCCCTGAGGGCCCTAAGCACTCCAGAATGCTTAGAAATAGCAATACTTCTGATATAAACTTTAAAAGCCTCCCAAACAGCCTCCCAAAAAGCCTCCCAAACTATCAACTGAACCTATATTCTTTTCAAAGAATACATCTATCGCTGTCGCCATTTCTGCGGCGAACACTGGGTCCAGCAGCGAGTAAGGGGGAAATCTCCAGAGGAATGGCGTAGGCCGCCTAGTGGGCAACGTGACATCTAATTGTACAGGTGAGTGATCTGAAAGCATGCATGCAAGTGGGGTGCAATCAATGACATTTGAGTACAAACTCCTAGCAATCAGCTAGAAGTCGATGCGAGTGTGAGTGTCATGGGGAGCGGAATAGTGGGTGTACCCCCCGGAGTCCGGCGAACGCCGCCTCCAAACGTCCAGCAAGCCGAACTCCTCCATCAAGCCAAGTATAGCGTTAAAGGCAGCTGAGGTGCGCCTCGGAGGGCCCTTGGAGCGATCTTTGTCGAGGTCTAAGATACAGTCAAAGTCGCCACCCACCAATAGAGTTGCATTCGCATCCTGCATGAGTTGGGCGCCTAATAAGCGATAAAACTGTGGGTCGTCATAGTTAGGGCCTTACACATTAACCAATTTTAGAATCAGTCCCTATTTATGACATTTTGCTATGATGTATCTCCCGTTGGGATCCACATCGGACTCCAGTAGGGTGATCCCCGACTTAAGGTTGATCCAAATTAAAACCCCTCTAGCATGAGTGGTAAACCCTGCAGCGCAGATCTTGCCCTGGAAGTGTTTGGGTGTGACCCTGCTGCTATTGATCGGCAAGTGTGTCTCCTGAAGCAAGGCAACATACACACAATGTCTCTTTAGGTACGCTACAACTTTCCGGATTTTTCTATAGTCATTTAACCCTCTGACATTCCATGTGACAAATCGCACCTTATTATCCCCTTTAGAAATCAACATCGGGCCTGTCAATTAGATCATGATCAGTATTTAAGATAATGTGCATGCATATTGAAAAAGGTTCAACAATCAGCGTATGTTTACTGTCAATGTAAGCACCCGCCTTACCACTCCAACAAACCCAACCCCCCAACCTCCCACGGTATGCCCACCCCAACTATGCATAGACGATTGAGCCCCCCACCCCCTTTCATAAAACACTCTAATGGCAAACACAGGAAATCTCTCTCATAAGGAAAAAGAAAATTAAAACAAAAACTCTTGGCAAACCCCTCGTGGTACACACTGTGGGACAGATGTCGCCTAACTGGTGATTCCCACAGTCCCGGCATTATGGATATTATGAACAGCCACAAACTCCCATAAAAACTAAGGAGCCTTGTTAAATGTGCCGTCTCACCCTCCCGCCACACCCGTACCCGGGACCCCATCAATAATGTACACTTCATATAGCCTATAGCTGTCACGCAGCGATGCCGGGACCGGAGGGATCGAAGACCTGTATGATATACATGTACATTGGTTATCCCGGCACATCAAGACCGTGAAACTGAAATCTGCAGTGTAAGTTCGGCAATACAGCAACAGTCCCGGCGGTCCCAGCTATGCAAGTGAGTTCCAGGACCACAGCCGCAGCACCAGCCCAGCAGGCCCCGCCCAGGAATGCGCCAGGAACACAACAAGGAGAAATCATTCCTCCTGCGTCACAGTGTCTTTCTCGCCTCCCACATGTGGTCCCAAAGCGCTCTTCCTGGATTTCACACCATCCCTGCGTTTGAGGAACTGCATCGCCTTTGCGGGGTCCGTGAATATGTGAGTTTTACAGCTAGGACCCTCAGTTTTGTGGGGTACATCATATTTTACTCTAACTGCAGTTCACAAAGCTTTCTCTTGACTGGGGCAAACAGTCGCCAAGCATCCTGCACCTGCTGAGTAAAATCGAGATAGAGGTAGACAGCCATACCCTCATATTGTAGCTTCTGCAGCTCCTTGGCCCTCTGGAGCATGCTGTCCTGGTCTCTATAGTTCAAGACCCTCGCTATAATTGGACGAGGCGGTGCCCCGGGAGCAGGCCAGCGATCGGTGCGCCCTCTCCACAACAAACATAGTAGAAAAACAGTCCCTACCCATCAGTGATGTTAGCAAATGCTCCACGAAGAGCTCCATTTGGGAATGTTGGAAGACTCAGCTATACCCACGATACGTAGGTTATTCCGCCGAGAGCGGGCCTCCAAATCCTCCGCCTTAGCCTGCAGCCCCTTAAGTTGCTTGTCTAATGCAGTATGGGAGAGTGATGCAAAGTTGAGGGTGTCTTCTACTTCCGAGACCCTTCGTTCAGCCACGTCTAGGCGTTCAGCGTGCTTATCAATTCTCTCACTCATCCTGCCCATCGGGAGAGCAAGAGGGTCGATCTTCCCATCTATTTTATTCAGACTGCTCTGCATGGCCGTCAGTATTTGTTTTATGTCAGCATCAGAAGGTGAATCACCAACTTTGGAGCCCGACTCAGGGGCGTTTTTCTCTTGGTCCATCTGCCTACTAGACTTACGAGGCTCGAATTGTAGCTTCGTTTGAGATTTCTCAGGCTTTCCCATGGTAATATCTCTCAGGCCCTTAAGACTATGCAGCAGACTTCACGAGCCCCCGCAGGCAGCAACCCCACTAAGCAACACCGGGCCCCCCAGGGGGAACCACCAGCGACGAAGAGTGGCACCTCCGTGCGATGAGCTCCTATAGTAAGACTGGGTAGGCCTTATTATCGCCCCACAGAATGCTGGAACCAACTGCCTGTTGTGGGGCGAGTCAGCCCTTATCTGTGTGTCATGCCGAACTAGCCCTCCCCGGGGAGGACCAGCAACCATGTCCAGGAAGCCGAGTGAGGGCCGTGGGCCGCAGCGAGATGGCCCATTCCAAGAGAGAGCGGTTACCACTGGGCCCCGCCCCTGCAGATCCAGGAGGAACAACGCCCGCTCCCAACCTACCCCCTTAGTCCCAGCCGGGCAGGATTGCAAGCCCGCCCAGCCGCACCAGCGGTCAGCAGCTCACCGTGGGGGGAGAGGGCGCCGACTCCACACAGCCCAACAGCCAAGGCAGAGACGAGTCCGGGATCCGGAGCCTCAGAGCCGACAGCAACGCCTCCGATTTCCCTCACCGTTGGGCCCGCCAGGGACCCAGACCGGAGCAGCCACAGGACTGACGCACAGGACCAATGCACAGTAGACAGGTGCGATTCCCCCGGCGAGGCTCAGCAAACGTTACGGGAGGCCCAGCGCGGCGGCAGCACACTCTCCAGTCAACCAAGGCCTCCGATCACCAGGTCACCCCAGCGGCCGACGCGGCAGATGCCCGCAGGCCCCGCCGAGAACACAGCGTTGCGGGCCTACAGGAGCCCAAATTGCAGGATTGATCGGCGCAGGAGGGTACAGGGAGTCAGCGGACCAAGGATAGCAGCACTTCAAGGGCTAAAAACGGCAGGATTCTATAGGATTATATGCCGGGACGGCAGAGAGGGCTTATTATGCGGCCATCTTGAAGCCAGGCAAGCTCCGCCCCGGCGCATAGAATTATGCTTTGTTCAAAGTGATCTGAAAGTAGCAAAAAACCTAGGACTGTCACAAAATGTAATTGGTCCATGTACACCAGAACATCTGCACTATGAAGGGTGGTCCTGAAAAGAAAAAGAGAAATTACCCCCTTGCACTAAGAGAAAACTCCCTGCATATGAAAGGAGTCCATGGTTTAATTTATGGGTGCAGGCTGCAGAAGAAAACCTCTGAAGGTACAGAAGTATCAATAAATGAATGTGTGTATGCTAGAATCAAGTTAGTTGAGCGAGCCTATGTTCATACCTCTTGACGAGACTAAAGCTGCAGTAGGTTGGTCAATTCTAAATGACTGGCTTTGTGTTCTGCATCTCTACCCCCTCCCTTCAAACACCATGTATTGAAGGGCAACCCAATAGTTTTGTAGAGCCTTGATGAAGGGAGACTTATCCCTCATCCCACCACTCACTGAGTTTTGCAGTTACAGTGGGAGCTGCCAGTGGAGGAAAGAGGAGTCTTTCCTACCCCTGCATCAATATATGTCTTTTCCTCTTCTATGTCTAAGTATTGTGCGTTCTCCACTTCACTGCCAGAGAGACAGAAGCGGTTTCCTCCTACTCTCTCCAAACTCAGGTCCCGTGGGACCTAAATGACAAAGGAAGCACGAGCAATGCATGCTCGCTGTCTGCAGAGGCTGGGAAGGAGAGGCTTCCACTGCCTGTGGTCTCGGTAAGGATATAGACAAATTAGGAAATTCAGCCCCGGAATGACGTCCTTAGTGGGTTACACCATTTGCACCAGTCAAAAACGCTGGAGTAGGTGTTAACAGGGTTTCAATGACTAATAAAAAAGAACACATCTAGATGTGCAAAAAGAATAAAAATCACATAGGTGTGGCCATAGCAATAGAGAAACTAAAATGGTTAATATGTACAGTAGACATACCTTCGGTTTTGATTTTCAGAGCTGTTCTCACGAGAGCAAATAAAGTAGCATTAAACATTACTGTTCCATCACTGTTTAAAGGCATGTTCATGGCTACCAACCTCTGAAAAGAGAAAACAAATTACTATCAACTTAGTAATATTTGTTTAATTCTAGGTTATACACTGTTTACAGATTCTCATAACATGCAAAGGAACTAGGAGTTTTTATGGGAATAATTCATATTCGTGTATATTGGTGTATTTAAGAAGAGGCGACATTTTAGGTATAAGTGTATACCAAGCAGCATGTCTTTAATCAACAACGTTTTGACAAAATATACGGCTGATAAGCTGTGGCTTGCTACATAGCTCTACACCTGCATCTAGAGAATATAATACGTTTCTCACCAGAGATGATTACTTATTTGTACTTAAAAATTACTTATTTGTACTTAAAAATTACTCAAGATTAGTATTTTGTTATCTTTCCTGTATATCTTTATTCTGTTTACCCAAAATAATTATATAGCCTTGTTAAGTCATAAACATCAAAACAACACTTTATTTCTTTGATTCGTTTCAGTGTTTATTGAATACTCTTCTTATACGGCATAGATAGTTCCAGATTAAGGAATACTTTAATTAACAAATGAGCCTCTTGTCGCGAGTTCAAATAACAGTAATACATTTTCATATAAACTAAATCCTGATTCTCTTTTACTATTTGCTTAGCAATTGGTATGAACAGCAGATATAAAGTGTGAATAGCGATCAGTGTTGAAAATGGACTAATTCAGTTGTCTACACTGTTCCTTTTAAAATTTGTACATAGAGTTCACAGCCTCAACCAGAAGAGTAGTTAAGGAAAATGCAAACCCCACAACGCACAACCAAGGCTATTAATGCTTTTTATAGAACTAAAATGATGTACGTGGTGAGAAGATGAGTTTTTTCTCACTAGGGGCCATAGTGGTCTAAATATGAAGGATGACCTACAACATTATGTGCCGAGGTCCTATACACATGTTGAGCAGGAAGGAGAGGCTGTAATCACTACTGCACATCCATTTATTTTGTTATTATATTTTGGGGGTTTTGTAACCTTTGTGTGCCCTTTTTAATTCCCACAGAGTTCTATACAGAGGAAGGGATTACAGCTGCTTGTACTAGACTGGAAAGCGTCTTGTTACCTCGAGCAATGACTGTATGCCAGTGTAATCGTCGTGTATGGATTGAGTTGGTGTGAAAGCATCAGTAGTAGAGGGTCACTGGAATTTAAAGAGGTCTACTCCAAATCTAATATATGCCAGTAGGATATGCAAAACTGCTGATCCCCGAGCATACAGGAATATTCTCATGAATTATCTTTGTTTTTTAGAAGCACATTTTGGGGGGGCTGATCATGAGCCCTTTGGTGGGTGGAAACATTGTGATATACCCATCAGAATGACCACACAAAGCCTTAACATTAAACAAAGGGTCTTGAATTTATGTATTTATGTATTTAATGGGAAATTTGTAAAGTTTGTGAGCACTTGTGCTTTGGAAGTCAATTTAGAGCTTACAGAGCTGGAGCGACATGGCTCTAGCCTCTCAAACAGAATATTAGTTGGGAGTGCATTATTCTACACACATTGGAGTTTAGAGAGAATTCTTTTCGCAGATCTATTCAGAAGGTTTTACAGTAATTGACTGGTGACAGTACCGTGGTGAGCAGTAGTGTGGTTTATTTAGGATGAGTGGCAGGGGGACTCCACAAAGATAGTGAAACTGGTAGAAGGCATTTTATGTTGTTGTGTTTGTTTATGGAGCACCTTAAAGGTCAATCCTGAAAAACAACCAATGGTTGCAAGACCTTTCTACTGGTACAGAGCAAGCCCCCTTAAAGTTTGTCTAGGTGAATGCTAAAAATAAAAGACCAAGAGGCCCAGAAGAAGAATTTCAATCTTATGACTACTGCTGAGGAACCAGAAGCACTGCATGCAATCCTGGACATATTTCAAGTAGTCAGCAGTACCCTTGATATCAACCCTAGCTTAATGATAGGCAAATGTGAGTCTCACCATGTACAAATAATGGACGGTGGTCTGGACTTTCAGGATGTCTCCTAGAAGACACATTAATGTCGAATAGTTCTGATAAGAGAACGGATTATTGTGGCACATCATAGATGATACAGTAGCTCAACGTGATATACCACCATGCTTACGGCTAATTTACTGGATTCGGCTATTAAGTATGCCAAGGTGGTCTCTTGCACAAGTAAAGACATACATTGCTGTCAAGTGGAAGACGCATGGACAATAATTATACAACAGGAAACATTATCCATGCAATATGTTTAAAGCAAATAAAATAGTATTTTATTTCTGACAACTATTGGTGGATCTAATGCATTCTAAAATTAATATGTAGGGGACTTGATGAATATAAAATAAAGCATTTCATTAAGCATAAAAGAGAAAAGTGAACAAAAATGTGATGGATCAAGAGAGAGAAGATAGATCGTGTCCAGCCATGGTTTTGCCATTCCGTTGTCCTTTGTCAATCAATCAATCAATCACAGAATTTGTAGAGCGCACTACTTACCCACGGTGGTCTCAAGGGGCTGGGGAGAAAAAAAGGGGGGGGGGGTGCTGCTACTGGTCGAACAGCCAGGTCTTGAGTAGCCTCCTGAAGGTCAGCAGGTCTTGGGTCTGTCGTAGGCTTAGTGGAAGGGTGTTCCAGGTCTTGGCGGCGAGGTGTGAGAAGGATCTGCCGCCGGTGGTTGTTCTTCGAATGCGAGGGACGGTGGCGAGGGAGAGGTCGGCGGAGCGGAGCTGGCGGTTGGGGACGTAGAAGAAGAGTCGTCTGTTGAGGTAGGCTGGGCCAGTCTTGTGGAGTGCCTTGTGTGCGTGGATGAGGAGTTTGAAGGAGATTCTCCTGTCGACGGGAAGCCAGTGCAGGTTCCTCAGGTGGGGGGTGATGTGGCTGTGGCATGGTACGTCGAGGATCAGGCGTGCGGAGGTGTTTTGTATGCGTTGCAGTCGCTTGATGAGCTTGGCCGGGGCTCCCGCGTAGAGGGCGTTCCCATAGTCAAGTCTGCTACTGACGAGGGCCAGGCATGAAGCAATAAAGTGAAGGGTTAAACTTAGTAGTGCATGCATGCAACAGGTGAAATTAGTAAAATATGGCTGTGTTTTACAGAAAATGGCCTAGATGTACAAAAATTAGGAATTGTGACTTCCAAATTGCGATTCTTACGGAATCACAATTAGGAAATCACAATTCCTAATGTAAGAAACCTTAGAACTTTAATTAGCAGTTAGTAGTGGGTAGCAAACTGACCTACCTCATGAATATTAATAAGGTAGGTCACAGTTTGCAACTCATTAGGAATGGTAACCATTACAGGGATGGTGGCCTGCTGGAGTAGGCAGACCACCATACCTGTGATCGCTTTTAAATAAAATAATGTTTTTTTGTTTAAATAAAGACAAACCAGATGCATTTCAAAAACAAAAGATGAGACGTTTAAGATCTGTGGGACCAATGCCTGTTCTTTAATAAATATTAGGGCGGGACATGAACACTCTCACAAATAAGGAAGCCTATTGCTACTCACAAACTGCACTGCTATAGTTATTATGTCTAAAAATGACCCACAACAGTTGCAAACGTACTCCAGCTCAAACTTGGAGTAAGTTCACCACCACACATGGTCAACCAGTGATACTGCAACACAGACCATAGAAAATAATGGTGGTATTGGCTTAAAGAAGAATCCCATAGGAAATAATGTTAAAGTAAATACATTTGTTTAGACTTTTTAAAAATATGTATATATTTAATGTTATGTTAAAAAATATACATAAATAAAAAATAAAAATTTTTTATTTTAAACTATTTTAATAACTTTTTAAATGAAAAAATAAATTTAACTTTTAGTAACTTTATACTACATAATAAATAGATACAAACATTTTATGTGAGGGGATATTTTTTCAATAATACATTTTTTTTAAAATTTATTTTGATATATTTAAAATAACTAAATATATATATCTTTTTTATATTGTTTTAATGCACAAGTTACTAACTTGTGTAACGATATATCTGTAAGAGACAGTAGTTAGTGACAGATTCCTTACCTTAGAATATCCCCAGGCGTCAGGCTGGATCCGGAAAGTTTTTGCGCGTCGGTAGGCGGCGTCGTGCGGCTCCGCGTCCGTCGTCGGCGTCGGGACCGCCGGGATGACGTCGCGGGCAGTACTTAGACGCCGCCCCTGCGCGCTGACGTCAGTTCTGTACACGACTTTCCGCGCCAGGAACGCAGAGCCATGCAAGAAGCTGACATAGGTGTCTGAAAAATACTAGGGCCCTGAAAGGGATGTCCTTAACCCTAGAAATCAGTTCGCAGAACGGGGAGGATGGGTGGGCGGTAGGAATCTGTCACTAACTACTGTCTCTTACAGATATATCGTTACACAAGTTAGTAACTTGTGCATCTGAAAGAGACACGTTAGTGACAGATTCCTTACCTTAGAATGGATACCCCAGCAATACCAACCCCGGTGGTGGGTCTGCGAACAGATTCAGACAAGGAAGTCCCGGAGGACAGAACGGCCAAAGAAGCCGTCCCTCCGGACCTGACTGTCAAGGCAGTAATGTTTGGTAAACGTGTGCAGCGAGGCCCACGTAGCTGCCTGACATATATCCTGTAACGGAACACCGGGGCCTAAAGCCGTGGTAGCAGCCGTAGCCCTGGTGGAATGGGCACGCAGCCCAACAGGAGGCTCCTTCTTAGCCAAAGAATAGCAGGCTTTGATACACAAGGTGACCCAGCGGGAGATGGTCCTTTGTGTACCGCCCGACCTTTTTGGCGCCCACGTAGCCAACAAAGAGCTGGTCATCCACCCGGAACTGTTGTGTGCGGCTGATGTAAAAGGAAAGCGCACGTTTTGGGTCCAGACGGTGGAGCCTCTCTTCCTCTCTGGAAGGATGCGGAGGCGGAAAGAAGGTGGGCAAAGTGATGGTCTGCCCAATATGGAAGGCAGTAACCACCTTTGGCAAGAAGGACGGACGCGTCCTAAGAACAACCTTGTCTGGATGAACAGACAGAAAGGGAGGTTTGCATGAAAGAGCCTGGAGCTCACTCACCCGCCGAGCGGAGGTGATGGCCACCAGAAATGCTGTCTTCAGAGTAAGAAGACGAAGAGGACAGTTATGTAGAGGCTCAAAGGGAGCGCACATTAAGAAGGTAAGAACCAAGTTCAAGTCCCACTGAGGCATTACAAACGGAACAGGAGGAAAGAGGTGTGTAATGCCTTTAAGAAACCTGTTAACCACAGGGGACTTGAAAAGGGAGGGCTGATCAGGAAGCCTGAGGAAGAACGATATCGCACAAAGATAGCCCTTGATGGTACCCAGGGCAGAACCCTGTTGGGCCAGAGAAAGAAGGAACAGAAGAACCTCCGAAAGAGGGGCAGAAAGGGGATTCACAGCCTTTGCTGTGCACCATGCCACAAACTTGTTCCACCTGCAGGCGTATACCACCTTAGTGGAGGGACGCCTGGCTGCCAGAATCACATCACAAACTTCGGGAGGCAAGTCGAAAGGAATCAACTGCCGCCGCTCAATCTCCACGCAAGCAGGTGTAGACTGGACAGGTTCGGGTGGAGGACCGTCCCCTGCTGCTGCGACAGAAGATCCTCCCGAAGAGGCAGACGGATCGGGGGATCGACGCTCATACTGAGTAGCTCGGGATACCAAACTCTTCGAGCCCAGTCCGGAGCCACAAGAATGACTTGGGCCCGGTCGCGCCGAATCTTCAACACTCTGGGTAGAAGTGGTATAGGCGGAAAGGCGTACAACAGACCGCAACTCCACTCGCGACGAAAAGCGCCACCGAGCGAGTGCCGCCTTGGAAATTCCAACGCGCAGAACTGCTGACATTGCGTGTTCTCTTCGGTGGCGAACAGATCTAACCAAGGCTCTCCCCACTGCTGAAAGAGACCTTGCGCCACCTCCGAGTGAAGACGCCATTCGTGATCCATCATGCACCTGCGGCTGAGTTCGTCCGCCTTTGCGTTCAGGGAACCTGCCAGGTGTTGAACCATCAGGAATATGCCCTGATGTTCCAGCCATGTCCAGAGGCGCAGAGCCTCCTGACATAGGGTCCACGACCCCACCCGCTCTGTTTGTTGCAATACCACATGGCGGTGGTGTTGTCTGTGAACACCTGCACTACCTTCCCTTTGACAGAGGGAAGGAATGCCTTGAGTGCAAGTCGGATCGCCCGGAGCTCCAGAAGGTTGATATGGAGCCGGGACTCCGCCGGAGACCAGAGGCCTCTGATCTCCGCCTCTCCCATGTGACCGCCATATCCCAGAAGGGACGCGTCCGTCACAACTGTGTGCTCTGGCTGGGGAAGGGAGAGGGATCTGCCCATGACCCATTGCCGGTTCGAGAGCCACCACTGCAACTGTTTTGCAGTCCCCTCCGAGATCTGGACGTGATCGGACAAGTTGCCCTGGTGCTGCGCCCACTGGAACTTCAGGTCCCACTGCAGAGCCCGCATATGCCATCTGGCATGATCGACCAGCAGGATGCAGGAGGCCATGAGGCCCAGCAGCCTCAGGGTCATCCGTACTGAAACCCAGGATAAAGGCCGAAAGATCGGAATCATAGCCTGAATATCCCGGACTCACCGTTCGGGAGGATAAACCCGAAACTGCGTCGTGTCCAGAACTGCTCCGATGAAAAGGAGCTGTGGAGAAGGAATCAGGTGCGACTTCGGCACGTTGATGGAGAACCCCAGCGAGTGCAGGAGTTCGGCCGTTGTCTGGAGGTGGGAGACGACTGCCTGGGTCGAGCCCGCCTTCAGCAGCCAGTCGTCGAGGTAGGGGAAGACTGGAACCCCTGCCCGGCGCAGATGGGCTGCGACCACCGCCATCACTTTCGTGAACACCCGAGGGGCGCTGGTAAGGCCAAAAGGGAGCATGGTGAACTGAAAATGCCGAAGGCCTACCGTGAACCGCAGGTAACGCCGGTGGGCCGGCAGGAAGGGGGTGTGGAAATATGCGTCCTGCAAGTCCAACGCTACCATCCAGTCTCCATGGTCGAGAGCAGTCAAGACCTGAGCTAGGGTGAGCATCTTGAACTTCTCCTTCCGGAGGAAGCGATTGACGTTCCGGAGGTCCAAGATAGGACGCATGTCCTCCTTGTCCTTTTTGGGCACCAGAAAGTAGTGGGAGTAGCAACCACGTCCTACTTCTGGGGTCGGAACACGCTCGATGGCCCTCTTGGCCAAGAGGGCCGCAACTTCCTTTTGAAGAAGCACCAAGTGATCCCCTGACATGCGGTGGAATTGAGGTGGCATGGCTGGGGGATGGTCACGAAGGGGAGGGAGTAGCCCCTTCGGACAATGTCCAAGACCCACCTGTCCGAGGTGATGGCACGCCAGTGGTGAAGGTGATGGCGGACCCTGCCCTCTACTGGCGTGCCGTGCACCTGAAAGGAAGGACTAGGAGGGCTTGGAGGCCGCGGACGGGGCGGGGTTGGTGGCCTGACCCGCACGCTGGTTGCCTGACCCGCCACGGCGGGAGCCACGTCCTCGGCCACGCGAAGACGCTTGCTGCGCAGGCCGGTGGCTGGGCAGCGGACGTGACTGGGCGCCCCTTCCGTGGCCACGAAAGGGGCGAAAAGCAGACTGTTGCTGAGGGCGCACAGCAGAAAGGCCCAGGGACTTGGCTGTAGCCCGCGAGTCCTTAAAGCGCTCCAGCGCATGGTCTGCCTTTGTCCCAAAAAGACCGACTCCATCAAAGGGCATGTCCATAAGAGAGTTTTGGACATCACCCGAGAAACCAGTGGTCCTCAGCCAGGCGTGACGGCGCAGCGCCACTGTCGTCGCAAGCGATCTGCCTAGCGAGTCGGCGGTATCAAGGCCACATCTGATGGTGTACTTTGCGCATCTCTTCCCCGCAATGGTGCGGGAAAGCAGTGTCTGGACCTCCTCAGGACACTGGGGCAGAACTTGCGCCACCGAGTCCCACAAGGAGTGGGAATATCGGCCCAAGAGGCAAGTGGTGTTGACTGACCGCAAGCCAGCACTGGCGGAAGAAAAGACCTTCTTCCCAAATTGATCCAGGCGTTTGGATTCCCTATCCGGGGGAGCGGTAGGGAAGGCGCTTTGGGAAGCAGAGGCTTGGACCACCAAGCTCTCAGGGGTGGGGTGTAGAGAGAGGAACAGGGGGTCGCCCGGAGCAGGGCAGAATGAAGCAGGCTTTGTTGTAACCTTAGAGCCCCACCACGCCCTGGATTGTATGCGTTACCAGGGGGCATGAGCAGGCCCAGGTCCCAGAGTAGGTGGGTCAGCTGTGTGACATCACAAGCGTTAATATACGCGTGAGAATGAGCTGTCATGTAGCCCCCACTGAAGAGCGCACCCCACTACTGAACAGAGAGAGGGCACGCCAGCCATGAAGAACTGTGATTAAGGGGGTTGGGGGGATGAGGAAGAACATAAGGCCCCCTTTGGTAGTGCTGAGCACAGTCTCAGGTGCAGAGTGGGGCCACAGTCTGGGCACGATTGTCTAGCACTCAGCTGTTGCACCTGCTGTCAGCTGTTATCTCCTCGGGGGTCCTGAAGTGTGCTCAGGCAGATGGGGAGGCAAGTGGTAGCTTGAGTCAGTGTGGTGAAGCAAATTAAGCCCGGGGTCGGTAATGTCCCAGCGCGTCACCCGTGAGACCAGGCACCTCACGTCCAATGCAGGAAGCAGGGCCTCTCCAAAGGGCCCCGCCACAGAACACCAGGGGAGTGCGGCCAAAGGAGCAGACAGCAGGATGTTCAAGGACACGCCGTCCCAAGCCGGGGCCCCGGGTGTGTGCTGCCTACCGCTGGAGTAATCCTGTGCCCACTGTCCCCAGATGCAGGTTGGTAATGGTGCAGGCAATGCCAGTTCACGCCCCAATCTGATGCGGCACAAATGCCAATAGGCCTCCTCGCGCCTCAGGACTGCTGCTTGGGAAGCGAGTGCCGGGCAGTGCAGCATGACATGCAGCTGCCAGTTCAGGACCAGCAGCCAGCACAGCAGAGAGTGGTTCCCTGAAGGGTGCGGTTATCGGGGGCAAGCGGTGGCCTCAGTCAGCCCCCTGCTGTGCGGTCACGGGGAATGTGGCCACCTGCTACAGGAACAGCCAAAACACAGGGCTCTGCTGCGTGGTGCAGGCCGCGTCCCAGTGCCAATAGGCCTCAGACGTCACTCGGCACAGCGGGACGCAGAGGTCAGCAAGCAGCGCCAAACTGCGCCATCGAGGTCACAAAGGTTGCGGTCACTGCAGAGACTAACAGAGTGGGTGGGCAGCCCGTTGTTTAGCGGATAATGGCAGGATTTTGGGTTCAGCCGGCGGAGCCTCTCTAGAGAGCGGCCATCTCGCAGCCCGGTCGATCTCCGCCCCAAAATAATTAAATATTAAGTTCAACATTATGGCAAAAGTACTGTAGCATTTTTATTTTACATTTAAAATAAATATCTATAATTAATTTACATTAATATGTAACATAAAAATAATTTTCAGATTTTTTTAAAGTTTAATAAACTTTTTATAATTTCCCAATACTTTACCATAGTGAGAGCTCCATCCTGCTGGCGGAGATCTCCGCCTACGTGCCTATGTGTGAAAAGTCACTAGTAGTAACTTTGCACTTGTATATTAGGTTCCACCCCTTAAAGTCTACATTGTATAGTCACTTTATACTCGGAAATGGTGAATAGCCATAAGTAGTAAAGTTACTACAAAGTGTAAGAGTAAATTTACACATGTAGAAATACTCTTGTGTAAATTTACCTTTGTGAATAGGGCCCTTTGTAAGCAGACTGCTGAGGGTTGATATGTATACTGAATAATCATTGCAAAAACTCAAAAAGGTATAATACCAGAACAGTTTCTATCACATGGATGTACAGCTAGAAGAATGAAAACGAAATTGCTGACTACCATGTCTTTATAAACCAAGGAACAGGCCTACATCTCGGAATATCCAAGATCTCCAAAGAACCCAAAACAACTGTCACACCTGCAAGGAACCACGCCATTGGACAAGGGCTGATGTAGAGTCTGTAGCAAAATGCATTGTTAAGCTATACAGGAGAGAGGCTTGACAAGGGCAGTGGAGGAGATCCACAAAGAACAAACAATATGACTCCTAAAAGAACAAGTTACTTACCTGTTGTTAGAAATGGGGGTCTCTAGTTGGCAATGGTTTGCACCTTTGTCCAGATAGGGACCCTTCTTTGTAGTCAGGGTAAGGGGGATACACTTCTAAAATAACCCCTGCTCACCCCCTTGGTAGCTTGTCACGAGCAGACAGGCTTATCTCAGAGGCAGTGTGTAAAGCATTTGTGAACACATACAGTAATACAGTGAAAACACTACAAATGGACACCACACCAGTTTAGAAAAATAAGTAATCTTTATCTAAACCAAACAAGACCAAAACGACAAAAGTCCACAATACAGTAATCAAAAATGACTTTAAAATTGTTCTGTTCAAAGCAAATTGCAGATGCAACACTTTTCACACAAAGTACCTTGGATGCGTCACGCACCTAAACAAAAACTGTCACAGGGAAGGTGATGCGCCGGTTCCTTACTCCAGGGGAGGTGATGCATCGGTGCCATACTGCCACGCAGGGGCGGTGATGAGTCGGTTCCTTACTGAAGCGGAGGTGATGCGTTGGTTTCTTAATGGGCGGGGAGGTGATGTGTCGGTTTCTTACTGCAACCCCGGAGTTCTTGCGTTGCGCCCAGATGCGATGCGTGAGGATCCGGAATGCATCGGTTCTTGATGCGGCAGCAGCGACACCGCATTGGTCTCTTGAGCCGCGGTCCCACGATGCATTGGTTATTGCAGCCGCACAGCAGGGCCTGCTTCATTCAGGGGAGCTGGTGGTGAAGTCTTTGTATCCCTGAGACTTCAAAACAGGAGGCAAGCCCTACTTCAAGCCCTTGGAGATCTTCCTCAAGCAGGAGACACAGCACACAGCAAAATCTTTATCCTCTCCTTGGCAAAAACAGCCACTGCAGGCCAACCGCAGACAGCACACAGCAAAGGGGCAGTACTTCTCCTTCAGTTTTCCCAGCTCTTCTCCTTGGCAGACGTTCCTCTTGAACTACAGAAGTAATCTAAAATTCAGGGGTCTGGGCCCCACTATTTATAGCACACATTCCTTTGTTCTGTGGTGGCAGAGAAGCTCTTTGCCCAGCCAAAAGCAGTTCTGTCCTCTCTGGTGCAGGTTCCTAGAAGGAGGTGGAGACAGCATTGTCCAAGGCAGACCAGGCCCGTTCAGGTGTGAAAGAAATCTCCTCCCCCTACTCTGAATGCAGCCCAGCCCTGACTCACCCTGGAAAGGCAGGACACACCTAACCCTCCCAAGTGGTTGTCTGAACAGAAGGCACATCCCCAGCCCCTTTCACTCCAAAGCCAGACAGTCAATACACAAACCTAGCAGAAGCACACTGGATGGCTAAGCAAGAAATTACCTTCTTTCTAAAAGTGATATTTTCAAACACAGAATGTAAAAATCATCCTCACTAGAAGATGCATCTTTATATTCTGAGTGCAGGCATACTAAACTTTACCTTCCTATCTTGTCTCAATGGGAAGTTATATTTATAAGATGTTATAAATGAACTCCCATTCTGTCCTATGCAACAGATAGCCTTTCAATAGTGAAAAACGAAATTGGCAGTATTTCACTATCAGGACATGCCACACACATCAGGGCATGTCCTACCTTTCACATACACAGGCACTGGCGATGGCAGGCCTGAGACTCTGTTGCATAGCTGCTTGTGTGGGTAGCACAATCAGTGCTGCGAGCCCACTAGCAGCATTTGGTTTACAGGCCCTGGGCACACCAAGTGCACTGTACTAGGGACTTAACAGTAAACCAAATAGACCCAACATGGAAACACTAATCCATCACAACAATTTACAGAGGGAGCACTTGCACTTTAGCCCTGAACAGCAGTGGCAAAGTGCCCAAAGCATCTAAACCAGCAAAACGAAGTCCAACACACAGCAAAAACACAGGAGGCAAAGGCAAAAATACAGGGGAAACCCACGCCAAGGCTGCCAGGTCTAACACTTGTACACTGTGGTTCTCCAGTATTGATACCTTTCATAGATTCACATGCTTGAATCTTCCCCGTCGTCATGGTGGGAGTCCCATGGTAACAGTAATATAAGCAGTGTTGAAGCATTAGCCTTAAAACCCCATAGAAAACAATAGACATTGGTTGCCAATTCGCATTGTTTTAAAACATCCAAACTTCAACCAGTCCGAGAAGAGACCCTGAAGCACTTATTCCCTTCAGAGCCACCATACCTCAGATTTTGAGCACAAGTGTACAATAAGAGGTATTAATAATGGTGAGCCTTAACGGGGAAGAGGGAGGGGGGCATGTAAATCTATGAAAAGTATCAATCCTGGTGAACCACAGTGTACAGGTAAGTAACTTGTTTTTTCTCCAGGATTGTATCTTTCATAGATTCACATGCTTGAATCAGACCAGCAAGCAGTACCAAATGAAGAATGGAGATGGGTAAGGCAAACAATACCGCCATGATAAACCGAACTAGTATAGTAATTAACCCTGGGCGGAGTTCACGTAGTCGCGCTACGCTGAGTTCCGCGAAGTGGTAAAAAAAACTCCGCGAGCTACGCAGAATTCCGCGAGCACGCGGAGTTGCTTGTTCCGCCCATTCGCGATGCGTTTTTCCTGTTCGGGAACGCGTATTGCGTGTTCGCGGCTCTGTTTGCGTGCTCGGGGGAAAATATCTTGCGAACTTGCCCATGCGGTCGCCAATTGGCGCGGCCATCTTGTTTTTCACTTGTCCCGCCCGTTCGCAATGCATATTTCCTGTTCGCGAACGCGGATGTCCGAAGGCGCGTCCGAATGACGTGTTCGCGATCGCACACTCTCGCGGGATCGCGCGGCCGGCTACCAAAATCTCATGGCGCAAGCGAACGGATAAGAAAACTCGTCGGCGAATGCAGGGATCCCGGTAAGTCGCTACAGCGCGCGCAAAAACGCATTTTGAAAGCGCGAACAAGGGAAAAACTCCGCTACGCCACGGATCGCGGAGTTTTCGGTAACTCCACGTTCTACGCGGACCTGCCAAAAATCCGCAAACTCCGCGAGCGGAGCGGATTTTACCGCCCAAGGTTAATAGTAATCCTAAAGAAATAACAGTTAATATCACGCAATGAAATGAAAACCATTACCTGACAGGCTCATAATAAAGGTAAAAGATAAAGAATTATAGAGTGAGAGATTCAACATCATAATGTATATAAATTAACAAAACACAAATACTGAATATCTTACGCAAACAAATGTCTGAGCGCAGCTTGTCCAATCGCCACATCTGCTTTTCTCCATGAATACAGGCAGTAGTGCTTCGTGAACGTGTGGACATTAACCCACATTGCCACCCCGCAGATGACAGGCAGTGACACACCTGCACACAAGGCTGAAGAAGCTGTGACCTTTCGGGTAGAATGTGCCTTCACTTTCACAGATAGTGGTCTTCCAGCCTTCTCACGGCAGAAGGTTGTAGTCGCAGACACCCAGCGAGCAATGCTTGCAAACGAAAAAGCTTGTCCTTTTTTTGGTGATGTGAAAGAAATCAGGAGTTGGCCTGACTTTCTGAAGGTGTTTGTTCTTTCCAGGTAGAACTTTAAATAATGTCTGATGTCCAGAGAGTGCAAGGCCCTCTCTGCAGGTGATGACGGTTTACAGAAGAAAGTTGGTAAAATGACAGGCTCATTTAGGTGGAAAGATGTTGGCACCTTTGGGATGAATTTAAAGTTAGTCCGAAGGATGACTCTATCCTCATAAAACTGCAAATAAGGCTCTTGAATTGTAAAAGCTTGGATCTCACTGATCATTCTAGCAGACGTGATAGCTAAAATGAAGGCAACTTTCCAAGAGAGAAATATCAAGTCAGCTTTGTGGATCAGTTCGAAAGCAGATCTCATGAGCTGGGATAAGACTGTGTTTAGCTGCCACAGCACAGGATTATGCTTAATTGGGGGTAGACCCACAAAAGTCCCTTCATGAACTCCCTCACCAGTTTATTAGACCATAAAGACAATTGCCCAGAATGCCTCCTGAATTTAGAAATGGCTGCTGAATTTTATAGTTGCAGCAGATAAGGGAGAGTCTGCCCTGGAGTGGATTGCAAGGCTAAGAAGGACACCATGAAGAAAACCTTTTCCACTTTGCAGAGTAATATTTGCTTGTAGATGCAGCACGAGCATTTTGAAGAATTGAAGCGCACTGCTCAGTGAGACCTAAAGTTCTGAACTCAGTGTCGTGAGGAGCTAAGCTGACAAATTGAGAGAACATATTTGTGAATGTACAACCTTCCCCTCATTCATCGACAGGAGATTCTCTGCTGGTTGGAACAGTATGAACAAGCACTCTGATAGGCGAAGAAGCATGGTGAACCAATACTGCCTTGGCCACGCTGGGGCTATGAGTATGAGACGCCAAGATTCCCTCTTCAATTTGTGTATGTCTTTGGGAATGAGTAGAAATGGAGGGAAAGCATATGCAAACATCCCTGTTCATGCAAAATGGAACGTGTTTCCCCAAGACCCCGGTTGAGGGTAGCTGCTGATGTACAAGCTGCACTTCTTATTGCGACAAGTGACGAAAAAATCCAGGTTCAGAGAAGAACCCCAACGCTGAAAAACCTTTCTTAACTGCCATTGGTTGAGCTCCCACTCGCAGCAGTGCTTGCTTGTTCTGCTTAGGGTATCTGCCCGTTTGTTCTGTACCCCTGGGCACGATCTATTCTTAAGAAAATGTTGTTGGCTAGTAACCATTCCCATATCTGTTGCGCTTGTGCAGATGGAACCTGTGACTGTGCCCCTCTCTGTTTGGTGAGATAAAACATGGTCGTAGTGTTGTATTTTCTCACCAAAACTGACGATTTGTGGAGTCTGGGAAGAAAAGCCTGAAGACCTAGGAAATCCCCCATCAGCTCTAGGAGCTTAATGTGTGTCAAAGCTTCCTGACTGGACCATATTCCGTGAACCTCCAAATCCTGTAAATGAGCTCCCCATCTTTCTATGGAGGCGTCCGTCATCATCACCACCTTGAGTATCAAGGGAAGGAACGGGAAACCCTGCAAGATATTCTCCTTGATCGTCCACCAAGACATTGCAGACCTCATCCCTGATGTGAGTGCAATACCCCCACCTTGTTTGTTGGTGCAGTCTCGGTGTATCATCTTGTAGCTGTAGGGAGTGGCGGTGGCGATGTCAGGGTTCGAGGAGGGATGGAGCCACATTTTGGTGATGAAGGCAGTGTCAGGGGAGAGAGTGGTGTTGGTGTCCAAGATTTCCGTGGCATGTTTGCAGAGGGAGTGGGCGCTGAGCAGGACGCATTGGAGCAGTTCCGGGTTGTATGTAGTCTTCTGAGCAGAAGCGGCGCAAGGTCCAGTGCAGGCTGGTGGACCTGTGTAGAAGGAGAACCAGCAGTGGTGGCAGGTGAAGGGTCCTTTGGTTGATCGAGGTGGAGGGCAGGAAGCAGTCATTGTTCCAGTGTGCAGGGTCCAAGGTAAGGAGCTCCTTGGTGGTGGAGCGGCCAATGGTGGGGTCCTGGTGCTGGGCGCGGTCCAGGAGTGGATGGGCTTGCCTTTGATGTGCCAGCGATGTGGTCACGCAGCGGCCTCCATAAGTAGTCCTAGGAGGTGGGAGGGGCTGTCAGGGTGGTGGGAGGGCAGAGAGCAAAAACAGCGAAGGAGCAGGAAAAAATTGCGGGAACAAGCGGGGGTGAAAAACCAAGCAAAGGCTATGGGCTCAAATTAGCCAGCAAATTGAAAGTGCCAATAATCAAAATCAAAATTACCCAACCAAATTAAGACAAACAAAACAACTTAAAGCTAAAGATGGAAAGCTGAAACCCAGTGGACCTCCAAGGAGCAGTCTAGAAACTGGTGGCAGTAGGAAACTAGGAGCGCAGTCCCAGCCTTGTGGAGCTGGTGGCAGCGGGGGAGCAGCGAACACAACTAGGGGTCAAGGGCTACTCACTGGAGCTGCGCAGCAGCCTCCATAAGTTTTCCTGGGAGGTGTGAGGGGCTGTCAGGAAGACGGAAGGGCAGGGAGCGAGTAAAAATGGCGGGAGCAAGCGGGGTGAAAACCAAGCTAAAGCTACGGGCTCAAAATAGTCCACAAACTGAAAGTGCCAATAATCAAAATCACCCAACCAAATTAAGACAAACAAAACAAGTTAAAGCTAAAGATGGAAAGCTCAAACCCAGCGTTCCTCTGAGCAATGGTCTTAAACTGGAGGCAATAGGCAACTAGGAGCACAGTCCCAGTCTTGTGGAGCTGGCAGCAGCGGGGGAGTGGCGCACACAACCAGGGGTCAAGGGCTACTCACTGGAGCAGCGCAGCAGCCTCCATAAGTAGTCATGGGAGGGGCTGTCAGGGAGGCGGGAGGGGTGGGGAGCGGGAACAGCACTGGAGTTGGAAAAACAGCAGGAACAAGCGGGGGTAAAACCAGGTGAAGGCTACGGGCTCAAATTAGACCACATACTGATAGTGCCAATAATCAAAATTAACCAACCAAATTAACCCTTTCCATGTGTTGGACAGCCGGGAGCCGTCCGATGCTACAGTGCTCATAGCTCCAAGGGGTACGCTGGGTTGTAGGACATTTGTGCCGGTGCGTTGATTCCAGACAGAAATGTAAGGCAAATGTGATTTTGTTTAGCTAAATTTGAAGTTTGCAGGGGATTCTGGGTAGGAACACCTTGGGAATTTACGCAAGCCAGACCTCCCTGGACTCCCCAGGGTGTCTAATTTTCAGAACAGTCTGGGTTTGGTAGGTTTTCCTAGCTGGCCGCCAAGCCCAGGACCAAATACTCAGGTGACCCCCTCGCAAAACCAGGTCATTTTGAGATAGATAATTTTGATGTCTTCACAACACGTTTTGAGCCCTTCCCTGTCGCGGGTACTTGGCCCACCCACACAAATGAGGTACCATTTTTATCGCGAGATCTGGGGGATTGCTGGGTGGTAGAAAATTTGTGGCAGCCCATTGATCCCACAACTTACCCACACAGAAATGTGAGGTGAAGAAAATGTGATTTTCTTTAGCTAAATCTGAGGTTTACAGGGGATTCTGGGTAGGAAAACACTGGGAGATCCACGCAAGCCACACCTCCCTGGACTCCCCTGGGGTGTCTAGTTATCAGAACTGTCTGGGTTTGGTAGGTTTCCCTAGAAGCCCGCCGAGCCCGGGACCAAAAACGCAGCTGACTCCCTCGCAAAACCACAGTATGTTTTGGGACATTTCCTGTCATGCGCACTAGGCCTATCGACACAAGTGAGGTACCATTTTTATCGAGAGACTTAGGGAAATGCTGGTTGCCTGGAAGTTTGTGGCTCCCCGCAGATTACAGAACTTTCCATCACAGAAATGTGAGGAAAATGTGTTTTCTTTCACAAAGTTTGACGTTTGCAAGGAATTCTTGGTAACAGAACCTGGTGTGAGCCACACAAGTCACCCCATCCTGAATTCCCCTTGGTGTCTAGTTTCAAAAATGTACAGATTTGCTAGGTTTCTCTAGGTGCCGGCAAAGCTAGGGTCCAAAATACACAGCTAGGCACATTGCAAAAAAAATGGTCAGATTTCACTGGAAAAATTTGATGTGTCCACGTTGGGCCTGGGGCATTTCCTGTCACAGGCACTAGGTCTACCCACACAAGTGAGGTACCATTTTTATCGGGAGACTTGGGGGAATGCTGGGTGGGGGGACGTTTGTGGCTCCCCGCAGATTCCAAAACTTTCCATCACAGAAATGTGAAGAAAATGTGTTTTTTTTTAAAAGTTTGAAGTTTGCAAGGGATTCTGGGTAACAGAACATGATGGCAGCCACACAAGGCACCCCATCCTGTATTCCCCTGGGTGTCTATGTTTCAAAAACGTACAGGTTTGCTAGGTTTCCCTAGGTGCTGGTTAAGCTAGGGTCAAAATCCACAGCTTGGTACACTTAAAAAAAAAAAGGGTCAGATTTCACTAGAAAAATTTGATGTGTTCACATTGCGTTTTGGGGCATTTTCTGTCACAGGCACTAGGCCTACCCACACAAGTGAGGTAAAATTTTTATCGGGAGACTTGGGAGAATGCTGGGTGGAATTTTGTGGCTCCCTGCAGATTCCAGAACTTTCCATCACAGAAATGTGAAGAAAAAGTGTGTTTTTTATTTTCAAAGTTTGAGATTTGCAAGGGATTCTGGGTAACAGAACATGATAGCAGCCACACAAGTCACCCCATCCTGGATTGCCCTGGGTGTCTAGTTTTAAAAAATGTACAGGTTAGCTAGGTTTCTCTAGGCGCTGGATGAGCTAGGGTCCAGAATCCATATCTAGGCACCTTGCAAAAAAAAGGGTCAGATTTCACTAGAAAAATTTGATGAGTTCACGTTGTGTTTTGGGGCGTTTCCTGTCGCGGGCACTAGGCCTACCCACACAAGTGAGGTACCATTTTTATCAGGAGACTTGGGGGAATGCTGGTTGCGTGGAAGTTTGTGGCTCCCCGCAGATTCCAGAACTTTCCATCACAGAAATATGTTGAAAATTTGTTTTTTTTTCATGAAGTTTGAGGTTTGCAAGGGATTCTGGGTAACAGAACCTGGTGTGAGCCACACAAGTCACCCAATCCTGGATTGCCCTGGGTGCCTAGTTTTTAAAAATGTACAGGTTTGCTGGGGTTTTATAAGTACAGGATGAGCTAGGGTCCAAAATCCACAGCTATGCATATTGCGAAAAAAGGGTCAGATTTCAGTTGAAAATTTGATATGTCCACGTTGCGCTTTGGGCCGTTTCCTGTTATGGGCACTGGACCTACCCCCAAAAGTGAGGTACCATTTTTATCAGGAGACTTAGGGGAACACGGAATAGTAGAACATATGTTATTACCAATTGACTTTCTTTGCAATTCTATCTTCCAAATGTTAGGCAGTGTGTAAAAAAGAAGTCATTTTGAAAAATGCCCTCTAATTCACATGCTAGTATGGGTACCCACAATTATGGAGAAGTGCAAATAACCACTGCTCCGAAACTCCACATGTTGTTCCCATCATGGAAATACATAGGTTTCCTTTATACCTATTTTTCACTCTTTATATTTTACTAAATAAATTGCGGTCTACCCGGTACACAATGAAAAACCATTGCAAGGCGCAGCTTAGTTATGGGTTCTGGGTACCTTGGGTTCTTTGTGAACTATATATATCCCTGCAACCAGAAGGGTCCAGCGGACGTATCAGTATATTGCTTACAGAAATCTGCCATACTTAGAAGAAGTTATATGTGAAAACATAGGCACAAATGGCTGTTTTTTTCAACTCCATTTCAATATTTTTTACTTCAACTGTGACTTTGTATAGGAAAACCTTAAAGGATCAATACAAATGACCTCTCACTTAATTCAAAAGTTTGTCTACTTTTCAGAAATGATTAGCTCTCCGGGATCCATTATTGGTTTCACACCCATTTCTACCACTAACTGGAAGGAGGTTGAAAGCACATTTAACAGGAAAAATAGGCTATGTCCCACTAAAACGCCAAAACTGTGTGGAAAATGTTGGTTTTCTGACAAAAGTCTGCTTGTTCCTGAAAGCTGGGAATATGGTGATTTCAGCATCACAAACCCTTCGTTGATACCATTTGGAGGGGAAAAAACTACGCTTCCTTCTGCAGCACTTTTCCCCCCCAAAAACCCCAAATTTAGCTGTGTTTTGGCTAATTTCTCTGTCCCCTCCCAGGGAATCTACAAACCCTGGGTACCTTTAGAATCCCCAGGATGTTGGAAGAAAAGGACCCAAATATGGCGTGGATACCTTATGTGGACAAAATGTTACGAGGGCCTAAGTGCAAATCTTAGGATATATATTAGGATATAGTTCCCGTTGCAGGGCAATCCGAGCACAGGGACTCTATCTCTATCTAGACTCTATAAGGAGTAAGTGGGCACTTTAAAACTGTTAATAATAATAAAACAGCTTCGGGATGACTGCCACCACTGAAGCCGGTGTCTTCATCAGTTTTAATCCCTAATGCCAGATAAAATCCACAACAGGGATAGATCTCGTTGTGCGCTTGGCCTCCGCTTTGAAGTTGTATAGAAAGCACTCCATTTGCTTCACGAGAAGAGGAAGATGTAAGCGTTTGGACGCTCTCTCTAGTGTATCATGGAAGCCACCAATATCGGCTGGCGGCATATCCGCTGCAGGAGGAGTAAGTGAGGCTGACATTGGGGCCATGTAATCGTCTCATTCAGGATGGTCCCCTGAATCAAATTGAATTTTCCATTCCTCAGGCTGATGATCACCATCACTGTCAGCTATAGTGTCTCTTATGGGAACACAGGTATTTCTCTAAGTGACCTGGGAGGGCTCCTTGGAGTATAGGCAACCTCCGGAACGTCCTGTCCTGAAGGTGGTTGTTGAGAGGGGGCATTGGCTTCTGAGAACCTCTTGTAATATTCATTGATCATCATGCGCAAGTCGGTGATCAATGACACAGGGATCGTGATAGAATGTTCCTGCACGTGATGTTGCTCTTCTTCCGGTACCTCATGTGGATAATGCTCCTGAAATCTATCGTACTCCTGAGTTTTTTTTTTAGTAGTAGTAGATTCATTGTTTAGTTAATAAACCTTAACAATTTTGCCATAAGAAAACATGCTACAGCAAATTTCATAATTTAAAAAGAGCTACGTGGACATATCATAAAACCATTAATTCCTTGTGTCAAAATAGTCAGAGCAGTATGCAGTAATTGCTATCTAGAGAGTATAAAAACACAGTCTTCAATCTTGAGATGGAACATAAAAATTTCGGGTGAAGTTAACTAGATGTGCAAAATTTGGGCAGTTGATTCAATGTGCAAAGCGAGCCATATAAATACTGGACTGGTAAACTAAAGCCCTAGGTGCATTTGCTAGCTAAAGTTGTCACACAGATTTCAATTTTACATAGCAGCATAACAAACGCATCATCTAGGAGTTGGTTCAACGAGATAAATACAAACTCCATTCTTAGTTTTTAAAGTGCACGCTGTTGCTGGCACATAAAGTGCATGGTGCATTGTAAGATGATGATGAATAACTTTATTTGCATGGTTAATTAAAACCATTGCAATGAGATATCACATTTTAAAATTGTGTATTTACCTAAAAAGAGAGTGAAAAGAGGGATGGGGTACAGGGAGACATAATTCAGTGGTATACAAGTCAAACCTTGCCACTCTAAAGAAAGAGAAGGCAGAAGTATACATGATTGTTCTCTAGACAGCAGGAATGGTATTTTGCTGGTGGCCATTGAGCTGCAGCTTTTGGTGCCGGGTCCAAATCGTTCTGATGTCCCAAGTGAATGTGTCAAAGCCCTAGTGTGAGAAACATGAAACTGAGAGGGCCCAGATGATGGAGGGGGAGATTTCCAGCTTTGCAGGTGCTGTGCGATGGGGGCAAGGCAAAAGATGTGCGGCTCACTGAATGGGTTTGAATAGGATGGGGCTTGCCACCCAATTGCTTGTTGTTGCCAGAGCAGCGACACTATGGGGATCTTTAAGTTGCAGTAAGGAAAGTTACTGACTGCTTGTTCTTAGAATTTCTACCCCGCTGCCTCCATAAATCGTACAAACCGACACGACAGCTGAACATCTCCACCTCCAAAGCATGCCTTCACTGCTTTCCTACAGGATCCTATCCCCTTGGTTTTGAAAATGGGCTTCAGTAGCAATTGGCGTTCAAATTGCAGTTTCCCACAGATGCACAATAGGTTTAAGACATTCTCTTCCGCTTTCTAACATAGGCGGCACGTAGTCAGTGTCAATTATCGTTTCCAGGGAGGGAGGTGCAGCAGAGTTGGTAGAATGCCCATTCGAAAATGAAGATATTTTTCCTTCGTTCTCCTGGTGAACCCAGCGCCTAGATAAAGTTGTGGGGAGGGCTTGGCGTAGCTCTGCAGAACGAACCATCCGTGGGCCCTTTCTTTGAGCGCTGCCTTGTCTTCCACCATTTACAGCCTTTTCACTGTCTTGTTTACAAGTTGTTTGAAGCTATTGTGCGTCCCTGAGGCCTCCCAAAGGTCCGCAAGGCCTAGACGGTTTATTGAAGCTGTCAAATAGGATATAGCTGCACATTCCTTCTTTAAGTGTATTTCATTCCATAGGTAGGCATTCAGCGTTCCAGGGTCAGCCCTTTTGATTCTGTGCCAGAACTTGGCATAGGCACCTTTGCGAGCGATTTTTGGGATATGCAGACAACATTCCAACCTAATTTGGGCGGGCGAGGCATACTCCTGAGTTGACTGATGGCCCCTTTCAGAGAAACAAGGTTGTTGATGGTGCCGTAGACGGCGTTGCCCCGGATGGAATTCTCATCAACGGAAGGATATCGGATGAGGCTGGCAGCGTTGATAGAGCTGTAGATGAAATCCGTTCCGTCGGAGACTGTCTCGTCGACGATGAGGATGTCATCGTCAGAGTCTTCATCAATGATGAAGAAGCAGTCGTCATCATTCTGGTCATGCTGTAGTCAATGTTGTCATCGTCACAGGCATAGGATGGGATACCTGAAACGATGCAGCGGTCATCGATGGGGTGATCTTCTTCGACAGATTAGACGGGCGGGTTTTCTTCATCAACGGCTCCTTGAATGGTGCAGTAGGAGAAGATGAAGGTGAGGAGACAGGTCTTCCATAAGAGGGAGAAGGTCCAGTCAGCTCTTTGCTTCTCGACCTCTCAATACTGGTCTCCCTACTATGAGACCTAGCTCTCTTAGAGTCTCTGTCAAATGAAGGGGAACCCTCCTCTTTTCTTTTTTGAGGAGGAATGTCCCTTCTCTTCACACTCAGAGTCTGAATCAGAGTGTTCTTTCTTTTTCTGTAGCCAAAGGAGCGGCCTGGCTCACGATCCTTGAGGGTCTTAGGTGAGGAAACTGCTGCAGTATTTGCACTCTTTAGGCTTGTGCTGATGATACAGACAGTATAAGCATTCCTTGTAGGGGTTTTCTGAGAAGAGCCTTGATTTCCCACATGACTTACAAGGCCTGAAAAGCCTCAGACATGTTTAAAATAGACAAACACAATCCCAAAATGTTCATAAGATGTTTAATGGCAGTTTGGAGACTAACTGGATAGCTGTCATGTCAAACGTTGAGCTGTGAAACACTGTGACTGAGCAGAGTTCAGGGAGACTCCCTAACACACGGCATGTGGTAAGAAATCTGAGATATGGTGGCTCTGCATGGAATGAGTGCTTCAGGGTCTCTGCTCTGACTGGTTGAAGTTTGGATGTTTTAAAACAATGTGAATTGGCTACGGATGTCTATTGTTTTCTATAGGGCTTTAGGCTAATGATTTAACACTGCTTATATTACTGTTATCGTGGGACTCCCACCATGACGACGGGGGGATTCAAGCATGTAAACCTATGAAAGAGAAAATTCTAGAAAAACTTGTTTCTGTGTCACCTTTGATAGTTGGACTCAAGCAGCAATGTTTTCTTGAGAGTAATGCAACAACAGCCCCATAACAACATTACAGTTACAAAAAAAGAAATGTTAATTTCCAAACTAAGTCTGGTAAAGAGAAAAATGTGGAGTAAATTGCTATATAAATTAATAAATTAGATCAAGAATTATAGCAAAAAAAAATCAAATTATTTTAGTCTATAGTGTGCAGTAAATCAGGACCTAGGCACAGGTATGGCCAACACTTGATGGGCTCTGCCTAGGTAAAAGCTGGTTCATCCTGGCCAATATTTTTACCTTCAGATAGAAACAAAATTGTTGAGAGTGGAATCAAAAATTGCGGAGGATGGAGATCTTCAACATGGAGAGGATGGAAAATTTGGCCAAGCTGGACTACCTAAGATTGGATACTTCTGTTAAGAGGTTCCCCTGCATTCCTCTACATCTCAAGCTAAAAAACTCAAAGCAGGAGAACATAAAAAAATGAAATGCTTTCATCATTTTCAGTAAGTGTGGCACCCTGAAGAAGTCCTCAAGAGATGAAGTCACAGCTTTAGAGAGCATTGTCCAACTTGAGTTTCTTAACTGCAAATGCCTTCAGACATTCTGCAATCTAAGATACCAAGCATGCAACTGATGCAGTAGGGATCTTCACATTTCCAATTTAGGTCCAGGGCAAATCGCCCAGTTCCAGCTAGCTTCTTGGATTTCTCTGCAGCACCACTAGTTATCTTTGGCTACAGGTCATTCTGTTCTCCTCTGGAGGTTTCACAGGAGCAGGCAACATAAATGTCCAGTTGAAACTGATTTTGTTCTGGACAGTCTACAATTTTCTCTGTTTCAGGCTGATCTTAACTCACCACTCTTTACTCTGACTTATATGTCATTGAGGTTTAGCAAGAGACTAGCATCATAAATGTTGAAACTACTTTCAGGTGCCAGAGGTTAAAGAAAAAGCTGGAGACACATCACTCCAAGTCCTTTGCTAGACAGTCAGGTGAAATTCCTCCGTGCTTCAAGGCAGAAATTCTTATTTTCTTCACTGTTCCAGTTACCTCTCCACTGAAAGAGGGTCAAGCAAGATAATTTAAGGGTGAAACCAGCCCACAATTGGCAATGCTCCATATGTGAATCGTACTAAATTTCTAGTCTTCCCCTTCCTATTTTGTGCAGCTGTATAATCCACCCTAAAGAAATGCTTTCCGTTAAACCTATACCAAAGTTACTTTCACCACAGGAACATAAAATAGTAGAATCTGTATTCCCTTCTGCTGTTTTCTCACTTTCTCTTATCCCCTTCCAAGGCCAGCTCACCAAAGATCAAAGAAAGTCTCCACATCTAAGCCCTGATTAGCACTAGCTAAGCATGTTCTTCTAAAATTAGGTCACATTCTTGGAATCAGTAATAAAAGATTTGAGTCACACGAATACTGCATGTCTGACACTTGTACAACTGTGCAACACATCTGCACAAAGAAAGTCGATTTACCAAAGTGACAGGTACACCAAAGGTGGTTTCTTTTAATCAGGCATCGGTCACTTCAGAGATCAAAATATCAGCTGTCTACAGCTAGTAAAATGGGTGGAAATTAACACTGCAAAAAGATGGACTTCAAAAGTGTCATAATCCAGTTCAACTGTTAGGCATTATATAAGATTTCTGATTAAACAGGTCTCAATCTTGAAGTGATATGCAGCAACCAGTGAACAAGTATAGATGTTAAGGTACCTATTCCGTTCCATAACACTACCAACTTACCCCATTCTTCAGCATCCTTGGAAATGTCATGTGGTAGGCACCGCTTGTATAATGATGACAATATAGCTCCAGTCTCAAAACAACATGCTACTGAGGAATCTATGGTCTATGTAATGAGTTATATGTGTCACTTGCAAATGTAAGTTTTTCTTAAAGAATTTACTAACACTCTTATGGAGAGAAATATGATTCTGAACACTGAAGAATAAATACACAAGAAAAGATCCATAAAAAACCTTAGCTATAGAACATCTTAGAGGTAAAAAGCAAACAATTCAAAAACTTATTTAAAATGTTCATACTCCTGCAGATGGTTTGGGTGGAAATATTTCTTAGGGATGTGTGTAGGGCATAATTAGAATCGTCATAGGCAATAGGCGATAGTCAGTTTTTAAGATTCCCAGCTTGGAAGTTCTCCAGTGTTGCTCAACACAGTCAAACCACTTCTGAGAGAATATGGTATCAAACAAATATTCGGTACAACTAGGCTAATGAAATGAATGAATAACAGCACAAAAGATAGTGAAAGGAAACCCCTTTAACTTGAAAGGATAATTGGAGAAAAATGTCAAAGTAAGAAATCAGTCAAGAGCTATCTGGCTTCTACTGTAATGTCAGTTGAAATGCATGAAGATTTTGGTGATCAAATAAAATTAACAATGGTTATTTTTCTGCCCAAGAAAACAGTATACGTTATTATTATTGTCAAAAATGTGAGGCATGTTGTTCAGAGGATCTGTTTAAAGTGTAATGTCCGACAATACCTTGCATGCCACTCGATGTGGGCAGAGTTTACCAAAACCAAGTGGAGGCTGAATACGTCGAAGCAATGTCACTACATCAAGATGCTTAATTCTTCCCCTGAAAAAAAAATTGAAATGTATCAATATATATATTGGCTTGTGATGTAGAAATACAGAAAGGATTATGTTACTTACCCTGTAAGCATCTGTTCTTGGCATGTAGAGCTGTAGATTCACATGCTTTGTATACTTCTGCCATCTAGTGTTGGGTCCGGATGTTTGCAAGTTGTTTTTCTTCGAAGAAATCCTACCCAGTCACGAGGTAAGGCGACTCCTCCTTTTGGTGATATTGCGCATGGGCATCGACTCCATTGTTAGATTGCTTTCCCGCAAGAGGGTAAGAATGGAGTAAGTAAGTGAAAATAGAGATGTCCATGAGTATGTAATGTAAATTATGAGAACTGCAGCAACTACAGGTGCCCAGGGAGGTGGGAGGGCGCATGTGAATCTACCGCTCTACATGCCAAGAACAGATGCTTATAGGGTAAGTAACATAATCCGTTCGAGGCATGTGTGCTGTAGATACACATGCTTTGCATAGACTACATAGCAGTATTCTCCCAAAGCGGTGGCTAACCCGTAGGTGTTGCAGTTGTTTGAAAAAGTGTCTTTAGCACTGCTTGTCCTACATTGGCTTGTTGACGTGCTAACACATTCACACAATGGTGTTTAGTAAATGTGTGTGGTGTGGACCATGTTGCTGCCTTACAAATATCAGCTGTGGGAATGTTACCTAAAAAGGCCGTAGATGCTCCTATCTTACGAGTGGAATGTACTCTAGGAGGTACAGATAAAGTTCTTTTAGCTTTAGCATACCAAGTTCGAATGCCTATAACAATCCATCTTGAAATACCAGATTTAGAGATAGGATTGCCTTTGTGAGGTGTAGCAAATGCAACAAACAGTTGCTTTGTCTTACGAAAATCTTTTGTCCTTTCAATATAGTATACTAACGCTCTTCTGACATCAAGTGTGTAAAGAACCATTTCTGCTACTGAATCAGGTTGAGGAAAGAACACAGGCAACTCAACTGATTGGTTAATATGAAAAGCAGAAATCACTTTTGGAAGGAATTTTGAGTTTGTACGAAGATCTACCCTATCTTTATGAAGCTGAAAGAAGGGTTCTTCTAGGGTTAATGCCTGTAGCTCACCAACTCTCCTTAATGAAGTGATACCAATGAGGAAGGCAACTTTCCATGAATTAAACTGTAACGGACAATTTTGTAATGGCTCAAAAGGTGGACCCATGAGTCTTGTATGCACAATGTTAAGATTCCAAACTGGTGCAGGAGGTACTCTAGGTGGTATTACTCTTTTAAGGCCTTCCATAAAGGCTTTAATAACTGGAACCTTGAACAAAGATAAATGTTGCCTGTTTTGCAAATATGCGGCCACTGCTGCAAGGTGAAATCGAATGGATGTGTATGCTAGGCCAGCTCACTGTATATGCAAAAGGTAACAAATAATATTTTGGATAGAGGAATCTAGCTGATCAATATTGTTGTTGTTAAAGTATACAACAAATCTTTTCCATTTTGCCACATAACATGCTCTGGTGGTAGGCTTTTTTGCTTCTTTAAGAATAGTCATACAATCTGGCAGCAAATTTAAGTATCCAAACTCTATGACTTCAGGAGCCAAATCGCTAGCTTGAGCTCCTTGGGGTTTGGGTGTCTGTTTTCTCCATGGTTCTGAGTGGGAAGGCTGGAATTGAGATGCAGCTTTTGATGGGGCACTACTGATAGTTCAAAGAGTGTGGTGAACCACGGTTGATGGGCCCATGTGGGACCCACTAAAATCAGTGTGAGCGATGTTTGCCTGAGCTTCCAAACCAGAAATGGAAGGAGAGGGAGAGACGGAAAAGCATAGGCAAATATCCCTGACCAATTCATCCATAGGGCATTGCCTTTGGATAGAGGGTGTGGGAACCTGGAGGCGAAGTTTGGGCATTTTGAGTTGTCCACTGTGGCGAACAGATCTATTTATGGGAATCCCCATTTTTTAAAGCATGGAAGGAGAACCTGGGGATGAAGTTCCCACTCGTGTATTTGTTGCCGCATCCTGCTGAGGTCAGCAATTTGATTGTTCACTCCTGGGAGGTGCTCTGCCAGAAGATGAATTCTGTGATGGATTGCCCAACGTCAAATGGTATGAGAGAGGCGTGATAGTTGCAGAGAGTGTGTCCCTCCCTGTTTTTGTACCTAGTTCATGGCTGTCATATTGTCCGTGCGGAGTAAGACAACTTTCCCTATGAGGTGAGAGACACAGCTAGAAGCTCTAGATAGTTGATGTGCAGACTTTTGTGCTTGTTGTCCCACAGACCCTGGATTGTCAAATTCTGTAGATGGGCAAACCAACCTGTGAGCAGGGGCGTAGCTAGGCCTTCGGCTGCCCGTGGCTAAATGATAGAAGAGCGGCGGGGGGGGTGTGCCGCAACGGCCGCCAGGTAACAGCGGGGAGAAGGGGGCCGGCTGCCGCCCGAAAACTCGTGCCGCCTAGGGCGGTCCGCCCCCATCGCCCCCCCCTAGCTACGCCACTGCCTGTGAGAGATGCGTCTGCTGTTAGCATAATCTATGGAACAGGGTCGATGAAGGGCCGCCCTTTTGATAAGTTCAAACGTTTAGCAGAATGACAGGAAAAGCAGTGACAGCAGTTGCTCATGTTAACAGACTGTCAGGCCTAACGTAATCCAAAGTCTAAATCTGGCCCATAATGCTCCTGAAAAATCAGGTAGTGCTACAAGGTTTCGTAATAAAGAAATACCAAATGTATAAAATACATTTTGGAAATAAGAAAATAAAACTCACTTAGCTTCAGGATCATATTCCGACCATATCCTTTTGAATTCATCCAAGTGATGAGGACCAAGAATAGACCAGTCACGTGTCAGATAATCAAAATTATCCATGATGACGGCGACAAATAGATTGATGATCTACAAAAATAAATACAAATGATATAACTGTACAATTGTCATATGTTCATTTCATAACAATTACATTTGCAATAATTATGGGGAATATATATATATATTTTTAAATTCTCTCTAGAATTATTACTACGAAGCAATATAAATTACAATAAGGTACAAAATATTTTTGTTGTAGATCCAGACTCTCTGTTTCTTCATCCTCCCTTCATCTCCATGGAGAATATAGGCAGTGGATCGCAGTGGGGACAATCTGAATAAATTGGGGAAAAGGGACTTGGCAAGAAGCGGCTAAATTAAAGTACATTTTAAAATGTAATGTATTAAATGTATGATGATCCACCATACCTTTCACATGTAAAATAGACCCTCATTTACCCCAATGGTGTTTAAAGGCTACACCCAAACAACAAGTAGAAAGATGGTGAGACTGAAATACTTCTGTGGGCTAATCCACGGTGTGAATGACATCTCAGGTAAATGCCTAAAAGGTCTTCAATCAAAAAGGCCAATGGCTTTAGAAGTCTGATCTAAATACCACTATATGAGTATACAGAATTTTTGTTTTAAAAAACAAAAGGTCTTGGCTTACATAAGACCTTAAAATAAGAAATAATTGAATCAACAAAACCTAAGTATATGAATGTGAAATGAAACTATGAAACCATTGCTGTTATTCTGTTTCATGGATGTTGTAGGTGAGCTATTATACATACAGCCTAGCTCTTCACAGTAGTTCAACATCTATGGTGAGCATACAGTCTTTTTTTTTTAACAACAAATTTTATTGAGTTTACAACTCCCAGTGGGTGAACCCCTGTAGTCAATATAGAGACACATATCAATATGCATATACAACCGATACCTACGAAGGTTTCACCAAAGAATCTGCGAAACATGCAGTCCAACATCCCACCCCTCCCCTCCCCCTTCCCCTGCACCACTCTTCCCACCTGAAATGAGAAAGACATACATGATCATAACACTATGTCCAATGCCCCAGCCAATGAGCACCTTAGATTGGGGAATCATTGATGATTAGTCTTGCAATAGGGTCCGGGTTCGCTGACTGTGTATGAATAGATAGGTCAATGCCCCGGTATTCTGCCCACTTGGACCAGATCCTCCCATGTTTCTGCGGGCAACCCCGGGCCTGAAACACCGCCACCTCCGCCGACATACATGTATCCAGGGCTGTCTTCCAGGCCGCCACCCCGGGGGAGAGGGAGACTTCCAATTCTGCGCTATATCACGCTTGGCTAAGGTGAGACCGAGGAATAGAAGGTGCCTCTTATATCGGTTTCCCCGATGTCCTCCGTGCCATGAAGAAGTATCAATCGAGGATCCTCCGGGAGGTCCCAGCACAACACCCGCCCCAGACAGGACAGCACCCCCGCCCAAAATTGGTGTAGTGCCGTGCAACTCCAAACCGTGTGGAGGAAGGACCCATCGTCAGAATTACAACGGAGGCAGGTCGGGGACGGAATAGCCCCCATCTTCCAAAGGCGAAGGCGGGTATAATATACCCTATGAAGGTACTTAAACCGTATCAACCTGTACCTAGAGGAGACGGCAGCATACCTGGGGCTGGCAAGGGCCTCAGTCCAATCATCGTCCGTGAGGGCCGGTAAATCCACCTCCCAAGCTGCCCTAGTCCGGTGTATGCGCGTCTTGGAGTGTGTTGTCAGGGTCTGATATATTTGACGGATTTTGTGCCCTCCCAGATCCCCCATCAACAGTCTGCCCTCTAGTGGGTGGAATTCGGGTAAGGACGTGAGGTGCTTTATCAGGGGGGACAGGGCACGGCGAAGCTGAAGATACCTGTGGAACTGGGACTTGTGTAGATCAAACTCCTCCTGCAGACTCTGAAAGGATTTAAGCGTGGTCCCTCGCATCACATCACCCAATGTAGAGATTCCAATAGTATCCCAGCCCCGGAACCCGGCCAGAGTGGAGACGGGCCGAAGGCGCGTGCCGCGCCAAAGGGGAGTCGCGCCTGTCAGCGTATCCCACCAACCCATGGACCGGGACACTCGTCTCCAGATCTGGACTACGGTACTACAGGCGGGGGGAAGAGCCTCCAAGGACGAATTGCTGTATAAGAGATCTAATAGTGGATGTGCCGCCAGGAAAAGCCGGTCCACCGCATAGGCCGGGTCGGTCTGAGGATTGTACCACCATTCATTGATGACTAAGAGCTGGGACGCCCAATAATACGCCCGTACGTCCGCCGCAGCAATGCCACCGCAATAGGTGGATTGGATACAGGTCGCCAGAGCCACCCGGACCGCCCCACCCCCCAGAGGAATCTATTTAGGAGCGCATTGATTTGAAGAAACCACGACGGAGGGATCGGGAACGGGAAATTTTGCAACCTATAAAGCAAGCGTGGCAGTGATACCATTTTGAATATTGCAGACCGGCCGTATAAGGATAAGGGAAGGTGGGACCATACCGTCGTCTCCTCACGTACTGCCGGAAGCAGGGGGGCTATGTTGCGCGACCACGCCACGACGGGGCATCTAGAGATATGGACGCCGAGGTATCTAAACCCTTCGTCCGCAATGACCAGCTGTGAGGCCCAGGTTTGACTTCCCTGTGCGCCGCATATGGGAAAGAGGATCGACTTGGACGGGTTGGCGTGTAGTCCTGTCGTCTCACCGAACACCCGCAAGATCTGGAGCACCCTCGGTCCTGTGACCCAAGGGTCAGAAAAGAAAAATAGCGCGTCATCCGCGTATAGTGCTATCCTGTCCGAACACTCGGGCGACCAGACCAGTCCCCGGTAAACCGCATCCCTGCGTACCCACTCAGCCAGTGGCTCTATCGCTAAAGCGAACAGAAGCGGAGAGAGGGGGCAACCCTGTCTGGTCCCCCTGCAGATGGGGAAGGAGGGAGAACGGTGGCCAGCCACACGGATTGAAGCCGTAAGATCTGTGTACAGCAATTTAACATACGCGCGGAACCGGGGCCCCAGGTTGACAGCTTCCAAAAGTTTAAAAAGGTAGGTCCAGCTCAAGGAGTCGAACGCCTTGTCGATGTCAGCTAGCAGGACCGCCGCAGGGCGTCCCAGCCGGTGGGCCTCGGCAACAGCGTTGTGCGCTCGCCGTATGTTATGCCTCGTGGAGCGTTGGGGCATAAAGCCTGACTGGTCCGGGTGGACAAGGTCCAGAATACAGGTGCGGAGGCGTTCAGCCAACACCTTCCCCAGTAATTTCGGCTCGAAGTTTAATAGGGATATGGGACGGTATGAGCCCGGGGCCTCCGGAGAGCGGCCCGGTTTGAGAAAAACCACAATTTCGGCATGGCGCCAGTCCAGGGGCAAGATCTTCTGCTCCAACGCCTGATGCAGCGCGCCAAGAAGATGAGGACCAACGGTCCCCATTTGGGAGCGCAAAAAGTCGCAGGGGAACCCGTTGGGGCCTGGTGCACGGCCCGGGTGGGTATCGGTGAGGGCCGCCCGCAGCTCCTCCACCGAGATAGGCTCGTCAAGAACAGCTCGCTGCACATCTGAGAGGCGTTTTGGAGGGATATCTACAAGGAAGGCATCGATAAGCGGTGCCGCAAGTTCCTCACGCTCACAGTACAAGGCCGTATAAAAATCGGCAAAGGCCTGCACCACCGCCCCGGGGTGACGCACATGTCACCGGCAGGGGACCTCAAGAGAGGGACCTGCGTCGGGGAGGCCCTCGCCTGACACAGTCGGTGGAGCATCTGGCTAGACTTATCGCCCCAGTGATATATCCGGTGCTGGGTCGCCAGCCAAGCATCCCTGGCAGTGTCCGTGAGCAGCTGGTGCAGCTGTTGTTGGACATGGAGCAGGTTACGGCGGGCACCGGCGTCGGAGCTTTCCACTAACAAGGCCTGGAGAGCGAGCTGTCTATCTTCGAGATCTTGGATCTGTGCCAGGCGGCGCCGCTTTTCCCCAGTGCGATAGCTAATATCCGCCCCCGAATAGTCGGCTTAAAGGCCTCCCACAATATTATCAGGGATTGAGTGGACCCGGTGTTGAAAGCAAAATAATCTGCCGTGGCTCGATGGAGCATCTCCCGATACCCGGGATCTCTAAGCAGCCAGGGAGACATGCGCCAGTGATAGGGGGACGACTGGTCTGCAGACGGAGTTTGAGCTGAATGGGTGAGTGATCAGACAGGCCACGTGGGAAGATAGAAGTATGTGACACCCGATGCAGGTAGCTGCCTGGGAGGAATATGTAATCCAGACGTGAGAGGGTGGGGTGGACGGATGATGCGTATGTAAATCCATTTTCGGAAGGATGATAAGCCCGCCATGTGTCCACCCATCCCAATGTATGGGCCAAGATGTTGAGTTTAGACCTAGGAGGAGGGGTGGTCGGCGGTCGTGCCCGCCACCTATCCGGGGGAGCCATGACGTCGTTCCAGTCCCCACCCAGGATAGTCAGGCCGTCGGGGAATTCCCCCAGAGTTGCGTCAGTCTGTCAATGAACGTCCGGCCTAGAGGAGGTGGTGCATATATGCTCCCAATTGTAATCTGTTCCCCAGCCAGGGTGCCGGAAACGGCCGTAAAACGGCCACCCGGGTCGAACCAATGCTGTGTAACTTGAAATGGGACCCTGCGGTGAATAAGGATGGCCGTACCTCGTGCCCCCCTTGAGAAGCCAGAATGGTACACCGTGGCATAGCCATAGCGAGACAGACACGGGGCCTTGTTGCCTAGCATGTGAGTTTCTTGCAGCAGCAAGACATCTGCTGAGTAGCGTTTTGCCATGTGTAGTACAGCCCCTCTTTTAATCTTATTCAACAGGCCCCGTACATTCCAAGACACGATATTGAGATCTCCTAGGGGAGTGCCATTAGCTGTATGTGTCATGTGCTATCGGTAAGGTGTAGAGCAGCGGACATTGTGGACATATGGGACATCGTGGTGCGTATATCTTAAAAACCAACTGTAGAACTAACAACAAATCGCCCTCCCAACCCCTCCCCCGCCCCCCAACCCCTATACTTCCTGGAACACGGAGTACCTGTCGCGGCGGAATCTCGTCCTGGCCCCCCAACGTGGAGGCCCCGGCGGACCCTCCAAAGGATCCCCCCACCCAACATTACCCATAAAAACTCACAACAGGGAAGGCGTGGAGAACCCACTCCCTCCAGGGGAAGAGCAAAAATCCCTGGCTCTTAGTGGCAGGATATCCCGGCCAGTAGCAGCAGCCAACGGGCTCCGCCGTCACATGAAACCGGGAAGAGTCAATACACCAGCGTATGTCCCAGCCTCGGGCTGCCTCAGTCCGCAGGGTCCTTCTTGTTCTGGGAGCGCCAGTTTGAGCGGGATCGATGTCGTCGATGAGTAGCGTCGCCTCCCTGCCGTCCACCCCGATGCGAGCTTTGAGAAGAGTCAGAGTCTAAAGGGGGTGGGGAATGCGGCTTCAAGTTGCGGCGCTCATCTGTCCACGCAAATACTTCCTCTGGCGTATCAAAGAAATATGTTTTGGAATCATAAATGACCTTCAGACGGGCCGGGAACATGAGCGCATAGGATAGGTTCAGGTCCCGCAGCCGCCGCTTGGCCGCAACAAAGGATTGGCGTTGCTGCTGAACCGTCCGGGTGTAGTCCGGGAAGGCCATGATGGGATGGGACTCAAAGATCATTTCATCCTTGTGCGTCCTGGCAAAGCGAAGAATGGCATCGCGGTCAGCATTATTTAGGAGGCGAGCAATAACCGGGCGTGGGCGCTCCCCGGCGGCGGCTTCTTGGTCAGGGCGCGATGGGCCCTCTCGATCATGAAGCAGGAAGAAATGTCATCTGCGGGTAGCCGCGCCTTGAGCCATTCGGAGAGGAAGCCACCCATCGAGGATCCCTCGCAACCTTCTGGAAAACCCACCAGGCGGATGTTGTTGCGGCGGGCCCGCCCTCCGCGTCTTCGGCCCTCGCTTCCAGCTCTCTAGATACCATGGCCAGCTTGTCAACCTTCTTCTGGAGGGTGGAGACAGTATCCTCAACCGCGGAGACCCTCGTCTCGGCCTCGGTGATTCGGTCGACCGCCGTCCGGAGATCCTGGCGGAGGAATGACACTTCAGACCCCACCGCACCGATCTGGGCCTCGAGGGCGGTTCGTGACTGATTGATGGCCTCCAGGAGTGTCACCGTATCTGAGGAGACGCCCTCTGCGGCACCTTTATTCGCTGGGGTGGCCGTGGTGTATTGGTCCATGGTAGGTTGTTTGGGCGCCGCCGCTCCGGGGTTGCTCTTACCCATGATGGCGTGGAGGGTCCGCTCCAGAGCAGTCAGTGCCGCAGCCAGAGAGAATGATGGAAGGGGGGATCGGTAGAGTTCACCACCCACCCCGGGCGGGGCGGATCACCATGACCGCGTCCCCCGCGCAGGCGCCCGATCCCAGGCGGCGCCGACAGGTATCTCCGCCAAGAGCCTCCGGGGTCTCCCAGCTGCGGGGCAGTCAGGACTGCCCGTATGGCCGCCATGGGCCAGCCGGGGGGGAGGGACCGGCGGAGCCCCCCGCCAGGGGGTCAGGCGCGTGGGTAGCAGCAGAGTCCAGCCCCACAGGTCCCCGCCCAGCTCACCGCAACACCCTATGGCACCGGAGTCCTCAGGCAGGGCCGCAGTCAACGGCCGTCCAGGCCCAGGGTAGGCCCCACAAATCCAGAGCCCCTCCTGCAAGGGACCAGAGGTAGGCGCAGCCGGCAGAGGGGCACCGCGATCTTGGTGCACTCCCTGCTGCCCCTCAGGGCCGGGGCCCGATCAGCAGCTTTCCGGGGGGGCCGCCGGGCAGGATGATAGCGTCCCCAGCCGCGCCGCCAGTGAATCGCAGCCGCCGCAGCTCAGCCGCAGCCGCCCGCCGATGCGTGCGTGGTCTCCACCGGTCCTGCAAGCCGCGGCCGCAGCGGCCGAATTGAGCTCCCTGCCGCCACCAAGATGTCCCGGCGCGATCGCCGCGGGCCCGTGAGCAGCCCGCTCGCACAAGCCCGAGTGTCAGGGACCAGGATAATGGCGGATGCTGTCCCTGGAAGGAGCGAACAGCGGAGCTCTACGGAGACGCGTCTGCCATGTTCGGCTCCTAGGCCACGCCCCGAGCATACAGTCTTTTAACGTGTTACAATAGTCAGGAGTATATTTACTGCCTTTTACTTGGGCTGCCTAAGTTTTAATATGTTTGGGTTTCGACAGCAAAGCTGTCAAACAGAACTATTGTTTCTAATACACTTACTGTGGTGTGACAGTAACTGTAAGTATATTATATAAATATGTAAAATATATTGATGACTTAACGAACAGTAGTGATCACAAAACATAACAAAATGCATGGTATTATGCACAGAAAAACTGTCACAGCTGCATGGGGCCAAATGTACAGCTTTATTCCACCCATGCGGTTTTGCAAGCAACCAATGCAGTAAGTTTAACCTAAATCTGGTTAAGAGGAATCGATGATGAGGAATTGTGACCACTGATAGGTAAGGCTCTGTTAAGGGGCAAGACTTTAATAACATATATGCTCATACTGAGTGTTTACAAAACTCTCTAGCTTCTTTCTCTCAAACTGGACAGTAGAGAGGAAATGTTTCTTGACCCAGCCCAAGTCCTTTCTTGTGATCCTTTCTGGGGACCAATAACTCAGGCGTCCCAACTTTCACACTGTAGATTTAATATAGCTAAGTCACGGGATACTATTAACCCACTCCAGAGACAAGCAGTCTTCTATGATTGTCTGGTTTAATTCTATATCGGGGTTAATCCAGATCCTAATGCACAGAGAGCCAAAAGGTCTGTGATATACATAACACTTATCTATTCATGAATAATAAAAGAGGCTGTGGATGGACAACAGCTGTTTCATAAATTCATTTTCCACTATCTGTAAATCATTAGCCACCTTGTAGCCCCAGATATTGCTCCCATAGCTGGCCATGGAGATACATTTAGGATGATAGACTTTAACAAGAACCTGAACAGGTTTAGCACCCAGTCTACTAGCAAAATCAAAAGCCGCTGCTACTTCTCTAGCCATTGTATTCCTTTTTGCCCTCCTTAACGGGGCCAAAGTGCCCCTTTCATTTAATATGACTCTGGTGATTTCTGTATCTTCCACAAAACATTTCCGTTGGCTTCTGTATTTGGGACCCATAACAATGATATGGGATTATATGTAATTTGTACTCAGAACTAAGGAATTCATAAAACCTACGAAAGAACTGAGGAGCTACTGAAGCCCCACTGCTGTTCTTGCTAACAGCATGGCGTCATCCGCGTATAAAGGTGCTGGAATTAACTGAGTCCCAGTCCGAAGAATATCTCTACGTATAAAGGTGCTGGAATTAACTGAGTCCCAGTCCGAAGAATATCTCTACGTATAAAGGTGCTGGAATTAACTGAGTCCCAGTCCGAAGAATATCTCTACAACTGTGCATAGAATTGGACCCAAGCTATTAATACATAATGTGAACAAAAGTGGGGCTGAAATGTAGCCATGTCTTCCCCCTCTGTACTCTTATCGGTGAAGAAAGTTTACCGTTCTGATCATATCTCACCACTGCCGAGAGATGTAGATCATGGAAAAAGTGCACAATGTTATGATCCACTAGCTATAGTTTCGACCTGTTGACTCTATTGAAAGATGATGTTAAATCCATCAAAGCAAAATGTAACATATCCCCTTTTGCTACTGTATATTTCCCAATAAGCTCTGTAAATTTAGGCATTGATATAAAGTGCCTTTCTGTGGCATGAATCCTAACTGGAGATTGGAAATAACTTTATATTTTGATTCAGCCAATGGATTAACCTAGAGAGGATCACTCTCCCCATTAACTTGACTATGCAATCTATGAGGGATATGGGTCTATAACATCGAGGATCAGTTCTTGCACCTTTCTTACAAAGCAGGATATTTATAGATCTAGACCAAGAGGCCCTTGTAACTTCAAAAAGCAATCTCAGGCAAGTAATTATAAAATAGGGTAAGGGGCACAATCAAGGACACACAACAAAATCATGTTGGTACAAAAATCATTTTAATTTTATAAATAACAATGTCACTGTATCAATAAGAATAATTATGGCTAGAAAAAATGTATACATTTTATAGATAGTGTATATAACCAACAACAGACAGACTGATTTTCATACATACTCATACATTCTTCCATTTCTCATCTAGTATATTATTGATGTATATCAAAAAATCAATAAATGTGTGCACTAATTGTATTCATAACTTATAGTAAGGCAAGATGTTGGGATTGTTGATACAACAGAGGTAATAGTTTATGGCCAAAGGACTGAATTCTATATATGATTTTCTACGCGCTTTTCGGCAAATTGTCTTCATTAGGAAGCCACGGGATGAATGAATCAGAGAAATGTCAGCGATGTCATATTTGGAAATCTTAAGGGCAATGTCTTTGAGGATAAGTTTGTAAGTATATGTGCCAAAGGTCAATCCAGATGTAATAAACTGGCAAAGATCTTCATATGTTGCAATTCTTGTGGAATCTATACGATAATTGAAAGTTTTGGGGACTCTCGTTGCAAGTGTACAGGATCACTGTCACAGAGGCGATATTATTACGCTGCGAGCACAGCGGGATTAGTTGCTGGAACCCCATCGGGCCAGGCGCCTTATCCTTCAACATGAGGGAAATAGTCTATTACTTCTTGCTCACTAAAAATGAGATCAATTTCTCCTCTGAGCTTTGCTTGAATTCTATTAGGGGCCTCCTCTGTTACACACCCATATGTCCACTGGAAATATGCTACCCACGTATCTGAGTTTATAGTACATCTAAAACACTGTTAGACACCCGATTAATAAAGGGACAATTAACAATTTCCCAGAATCTGGCACTATTTTTTTTAGACATTAGTCTGAAGTAGTTGGTCCCAAGCTTCCCTTTTAATTTCTTTTTTTTGATCTGCTAGGGTCAGCTCGTATCTCTTCCTACAAATAGTAATCTCAATATTATAACTCTAAATTTTCTTCAGTACTATAAGCAGGTTTTTGTGTGCCTTAGAACCACCTCTCCCCACTAGGCTTAGGTTTACAATCCACTCTCACAAGGCTATTTGCAGCATACTCACATACCCTGATAAAAGCACTCACTCAGAGGACTGCTTGCGTGCAACCCTCTAGACACAACCTATTATCTTGGCCACATTTGAGATGGCGGTTATTTAAAAATGGGGCAGAAGGGACCTTGTTCCATTTCAATCTACGGGCATGGTCCCGAGGTATGATGTCTGCATTACTAGGTCCTACTTCCTCTATTGTTCTCCATTCAATAACCAGGAATAAAGGGTTGTGATCTCTAAACTGATTCCATTTGACTTCAATATTCCAAACAGACTGCACTATCAAGACAGAAATTAATATATAGACAATAGCTGAGTAGGAGCATCTGTCAATAAAGGTGGGAATATCCCCTTCGTCTCTACATTGGATGGTATTTGCCAGGTTAAAATAAGCTAGAATATCATTAAGCACGTCCCTTTGACTGGTGTGCTCAAAATGGCCTTTATTGAGGCCATCTATGGATGGCTCCTCATAACTATAGCACGTGGATTGACACAGGTGAATATTAAAATCTCCAACTAGAATTACCAAGTATGGAGAATTTTGTATTTCCGCATAAGACTCTAAAAAGGACTTTAAGGCCAGCAGATGTTCTGCGGGTTTGCACTGCCTGATGGAATTCTACACATTTACAGCCAGTAAAGTAGGAGCATATTTGAAATCTAACTAGACCGCCAGCAGATAACTAGAACCTGTCTCTTCCTGCGTAGACTTACATGGGATACTTAGGGATGCCATTGTGACCACCCTTGGCTCTACCCGATTGCGACGGTAAAGTCATAGAAATATAGGAGGTACTCTTTTATTACTCAGTCCTGCTATATTCCAACTCATCACCTTCAAGTGTGGGCCTAGCATGGATGCTAATTTAGCAGGGAGAATAACGCCATCGTTCTCTATTATGACCCTCTCCTGCAAAGCGCTGGTAAGCACAGGGACCTGTCAGTCGTTATTATCTAGGGAACTCAATGGAAGAAATCTGTTGGCCAACTGAATGGGAGCTACCGGTTCACTTCTCATCCGGACGTTCTGTAACCCAACCAGTGTTCAAGAGTTCCTGGTAAAATGTGTGCCCCCTGCCTGATAGAAAAAACCTAGGAGATATGCTTTGATTCCTGTGGGGAGAGAGCCAGAGTGGGACGCATGCTGTATTAAAATTCCTGCTATATCAGGGTGATAAAAGTTGATAATAAAAAAGGAGTCTCTATCTCCCGATTTCTCCCTCACTCCTACCCATCCCACTCTTCTGGCCATAATGATATGAATGGTCAGGTATGTCTTGTCCCCCAGTTGGCTACTGCACCAGCGTGTGACCTTGCATATGAGATGGGGAGTAGTTTCTGCCACGCCCGGCCTCAGTGAGGGGACATCCACCAGAATTGCCACCAGTGGACTAGATTTGTGGGGAGCTGCAACCTGAGACTGTTTGACACTGTCCCAGCCAGAATGGGTAAAGAGTAGCTCTTTTCCCTTTGCCGTCCACCAGTGCTAAAAGAGGGACTGGAGGAAGTGGCACATGAGTAGGGGGAAGATACAACTACTTCACCCAATACTCTATTTTTACATGGAGTCATGTTTGCATTTTTCTTCATCTTAACAACATAATTGTGCCCTTGATTTCCCATAGCTGACTCATTGATTATATGGGGTATAAGAGTGTTTACTACTATGGGCAATACACTCCAGGTGACCCTCTTGAGTACCATTTGAGGGGTGGCCAAGTACCCTTACCACATTCCCTGTTATAAAAGAATTCAAATTAGCAACGGTGGATTCCACTGCTGCTAATTTCACCTGGAGACTCCCCACCTCACTTATAATTAGCTTTGCAATATTATCAAGTAAGTTATTGAACAATGGCTACAAAACTGTCTTAATACTACATACAGAAGAAGCAAAAACGTAGTGTCGCCTGGCATGGTATTAATAGTGGGAACCATCAAGGCCAGGACAGAGTTATTCTCCGTGTTGGCGGCCAATTTCACCAAGCCAGTTCTAGGCCTTGCCCCCCGGATCCTTCTTTTTCTTGGCTGGGGGGGCCAGTTCAAATGATGGAGAACCAGGGGCCAAATGAGGCTCAGCTGTCGTAGACCCCCTGTCGCAGTCTCGGTTAAGAGATCCCCCCTGCTCGGGGCTATAAGTCACCACTACCGCATGCACAGAGCATCCCCTCTTTATCTGGTGGACAGAGCACTGTGTAGAAATGTTGAGCCTAAGCGTTGTTTTTTATCAACGCTCTGTATTTCTTCATTTAATGCTCCTACTGCTGAAGTGAGAAATTAAATTATGGATGGGCACTTACTGGTGCGCTGACGTCTGGGGCTAGAGATCCCCCAAAAACAAAGCAGTGTTGGTCCTGCACTGCTGGAGAGCGTCTGCAGTTTTGAAACGTGGTAGGGGCTCCTCCATCTGGCCTTTGCACAAGCACCTCCTGGCGCGCTGACTTCTGGGGCTAGAGGTCCCCCAAGAACAAAGCGGTGTTGGTCACACGCTGGGGGAGAGCGTCTACGCTTTTGAAATGTGGTTATTCATATTCATATTTGTAAAGCACGAAGATATGTGGAGCCGCTCTGGCTGCTGCGCCACACCTCTCGCCTCCTGGAGCTCTGACTTCTGGGGCGACATGTCCCCCAAGAACAAAACAGTGTTGGTCCAGTGCACCAGGAGAGCATCAGCGCTTTAGAAGAACAGTAGGTGGCTCCTCCCCTGGCCTCTGCACAAGGGTCTCCTGGTGCACTGACTTCTGGGGTTAGAGGTACCCCAAGTACAAAGTGGTGTTGGTCTTTTCAGATGCATTCCGGTGGGAATTAAGAGATGAAAAGGAAAGGTGTTAGACCTGTTATCTTTAGCGTGGTCTTCCCCCACCATTTTGACTTTTGCCTCTCATTTTTGCTGATTCTTTTTGTTGGCCTTAGGACTCTGACCTCTTTATCACTGCTAACCAGTGCTAAAGGGCATGTGCCTCTCCCCTAAACATGATGACATTGGTGTATACCTGATTGGCATATTTGTTGTACTGGTAAGTCCTTTGAAGACAGGTATACCATATACCCAGGGTCTGTACTTCAAATGCTACTAGTGGGCTGCAGCACTGATTGTGCCACCAACAGAAGTAACCTTTCAAACCTGTCTTAGGCCTGCCACTTCAGTGCCTGTGTGTGCAGTTTACTGCCATTTCGACTTGGCATTTAAAACTACTTGCCAAGCTTTAAACTCCCCTTTTGTTACATATAAGCCACCCCTAAAGTAGGCCCTAAGCAACCCTAAGAGCAGGGTACTATGTAAGTAAAAGGTAGGACATGTACGTTTATATTTTGCATTTCCTGGTAGTGACAAACAGCCTATTCGTCTTTCACTGCTATGAGGTCTACCCTCTCATAGGCCAGCATTGGGAATTCCTTAAAACACTTTTAGGCTGTAATTCCTGATCAGAGAGGAGTAGTGTTAGAGGCGCGATTCCCTAGTTGGCTGAGGTAGGTACCATAGGCCAAATAGGGACCCTTGCTTCTAAGTCAGGGAAAGGAAGGACACCTTCTCAGATAGCCCCTGCTCACCACCTCAGTAGCTTGGTACGAGCAGCCAGGCTTATCTTCAGGGCAAATGTGTAAAGTATTTGCAATCGCGCTCTCAGTGACCCAATGATGACACCACAAATGGACTCCACACGAGTTTCATAAAAAAAAGTATATGTTTATATAAAAAGATATACGATGAGACCACACAATAAAAATCAAACATATGCGTACTTGTAATAATTCACCTTGCTGGTTATTAGGCCAGCAAGCCCTTGTAGGTTCTGACGGTATTAATGAGCAATTCTAGATGATCCAATGCAGTCCTAATGCAAGGCTATGCAGTTCGTAATGCAAGAATCAGGCACTTTACAATGTAAAAGTATTGCAGTTTGTTATGCAACAATCAAGCAGTTCGTAATGACAAAATAATGCAATGCGTAATGCAGCAATCAGGTAGTTCGTTATGCAAAAATAATGCAATGTGTAATGCAACAATCCGGCAGTTCGTAATGGAAAGATAATGCAATGCGTAATGCAACAATCAGGCAGTTTATGATGCAAACTAATGCAATGCGTAATGCAACAATCGGCAGTTCGTTATGCAAACACAATGCAATGCGCAAGGCAACAATCAGGTTGTTCGTAATGCAGAAACAATGCAATGCGCAAGGCACTCCGGCACAGATCACTGTGCTTTAGACGGTCTCTCTGCCACTCGTACTGACTCGCGGTCAGCTTCCGCCAACATATGCCCCCAACACGGGTATGGTGTAGACCAAAGTGCAGCTCCACACTCCGGCCCCGGTACTGCCACTCCTTTGGCAAGTACGAGCGCGATACGAGCTTGAGCAGAGGCTCGCGCTGCAAGAATGGGAGAGGCCGAGAGCGTCTCTCTCCAAGCCCGCACCCCGCCCCAGGCGGCGACACACGTTACCTGGGGGGTGCGACCTCGCTCTCCTCTCCTCCTCTGGCGACTTGGGCCTCCGATGCGACTTGGTTGATTCCGGGCAGTGGTCTCGGGTCCTCCCCCGATGGGGTTGGTTCGAGGTCCTGCTTCTGGCAACGGCGGGCTCGGGCCTGCGGCACAGCTCCTCTGGGGATGCCGGTCCGGGCCGATAATGAAGATCTCAGGCTGCAACAGGGCACACGCACATAGCGTTGCTGAGACTCACTTGAGCTCCGGGTGTGCACGGGCACAGGGCACTCCTCACGAGGGTCTCAGGCTGCACGAAGCACACGCACACAGTGTCGCTGAGACTCACTTGAGTTCCGGGTGCACACGATCACAGGGCAATCCTCACGAAGGTCTCAGGCTGCACGAAGCACACGCACACAGCGTCGCTGAGACTCACTTGGACTCCTGGTGCCCACGATCACAGAGCAATTCTTACGAGGGTCTCAGGCTGCAAAAAGCACGCGCACACAGCGTCGCTGAGACACACTTGAACTTCGGGTGTGCACGATCACAGGGCAATCCTCACGAAGGACTCAGGCTGCACAAAGCACACGCACACAGCGTCGCTGAGACTCACTTGGACTCCAGGTGCACACGATCACAGGACAATCCTCACGAAGGGCTCAGGCTGCACGAAGCACACGCACACAGCGTCGCTGAGACTCGCTTGGACTCCAGGTGCCCACGATCACAGGGCAATTCTTACGAGGGCCTCAGGCTGCAAAAAGCACATGCACACAGCGTCACTGAGACACACCTGGAAACTTTTGTGTTCCTGAGTTTCCACAACAGGGAGCCAGCTCTCCTCGGGCCCTTGGGGATAAGTTACTTCAGGACACAGCACACAGCAAAGTCCTTTCAAGCAGGGGGACACAGCACACAGCAAAGTCCCTTTAGCCTCTCCTTGGTTAAATCAGCAAACTGCAGGCCAGCCCCAGAACACACAGCAAGGGTCAGTCCTTTCCTTCAGTCTCTTCAGCTGGTTCTTCCTTGGCAGAGGTTCCTCTTGACCACGAAGTAGTTTCAATCCTTTACAGTCTTGAACAGTTCCATTCCAAAGTCCAGGGGTTTCAGCTCTCATAGTTATACCCCTCAATGTCTTTGAAGTCTTTGTGTTCAGGGGGGCACTGACCCCTGTCCAAACCAGTTCTGGGTGTCTCCCTGCCAGTGACACCTTCTTCCTTTGATAGTGGGGTCTGGATCCTTAATCACTCAGCAGGAGATGGAGCCATTGTTTTATGGCAGCAACCCAGGCCTCTTCACCTCCAGGGGCAACTCCTCCCCCCTACACTCCAGATGCAGGTCAGCATGTTGCTGTCTCACCTCCGCCCCTGGGTCAAGACATTCCCCGGATCCTATCACATTCAAATTCAGACAGTCAATCCACAACCAGGCAGAGACACACAGAAATGTTAGAGCACAAAAACCCAGCCACTTCTAAAAGAGTGGTTTCTAAACACGCAATTCAAAAACCACCTTCACAAAAAGATGTGTTATTAACTTGTGAGTTCAGGCACACTAAACTCCATCTTAAGCCTTTGGGAAGATAGGCTGGAAACACATTACACAGCCTTCCCGATTCTGTCCTATGGGCAAAATGGCCTTTCAACAGTGAAAAACGAAATGGAGAGTATTTCACTGTTAGGACATGGTACCTGTCCTAACTTTCACATACACTGCACCCTGCCCAGGGGGCTACCTTGGGCCTACCATAGGGGTGTCTGATGTGCATAGAAAGGGAAGGGTAAGGCCTGGCAAGTGGGTGGGTGCACTTGTCAGGACAACATGGCAGTTTAACAAACTGCGCGCAGGCACTGCAGTGGCAGGCCTGAGTTCTCTCTTTAGGGCTACTTGTGTGGGTGGCACAATTAGTGCTGCAGGCCCACTAGTAGCATTTGCAATACTAGCCCTGGCACACATAGTGCACTTTACTAGGGACTTTACTAGTAAGGCAAACATACCAATCATGGACAACCAATTACCATTACACTTTACACAGGGAGCACTTGCACTTTGACACTGATCAGCAGTGGCAAAGTGCCCAAAGCATCTACGTTGGCAACACCATGTCAGAAAAAAGGTCTAGGGGGAAAGCAAAAGGTTTAGGGAACTTCAGCCAAAAAGGGCCAAGTCCAACAAGTAGCTTTTTCATGTTTCATATGCTTGTAATAGTAATGATCATTCCTCCTTACTGGTGAAGTTGTATTTAACATTGCTGTTTGAGAAATTACACTTTTAGAAAGTGGACATTTCTCTGTACTTACTGCTCTTTGTGCCTGATAGCCTGCCTCCAATACAGGCCTGCGTCGGGTGACAGCTAAACTTTGTGCATTCCCTCTAGACAGTCACAAACACAGGAAGGTGACGCTCATCTGCATTTTGACCATTCATCTGCATTCTGATGGGTCTTCCTTGGCAGGGCGGAATGGAAGGGGCTGACACTTATATTTCAATAGGTAGTGTCCTGTCCACACACAAAGCACTGATATACACCCCCCACACACACACAGGTAGCCAGGCAGACAGGACTGGGTTAAAAGGGATCCTTGTGCACTTCAGAGGGCTCCTTTGAAGTCACCCCTACATCAAAAGCACTTTTGGGTATAAGTACTAGGTCTCTGACCCCCTAAAATCAGACACTTCTGTATCTTGAACTTCTGTCAGAAGGACTGCTGTGTTGCTTAAAGGACTCAACTGGACTGATTTTCCTGGAAGGACTGCTTTTCTGCTTGTTGCCCTGCTGCCTGTTGCTCCCTGACTCTGCTGGAAGGAGAGCTGAATTATGCCTTCCCTCCAAGCGATCTCCAAGGACTTGCTGGCTTGCCTCCTGTTTTCTCTAGTCTCAGGGACAAAAAAGACTTCCTGCAATCCTGCTGGTGCTGCTGGACTCTGCCTTCTGTGAGTCCTGCCCTTGCCTGAGGTGCCCCCTCTAAGTTCTAGGTCTCAGAAATGGGTTCTGCAGCTGATTTCTGCAAAAACCGACGCATTGCATCGACTGCGTGAGAAATTCTGCCACATCTCCCTTCGACGCCATGCTCGACGACAGCGGTTCCACAGTCTGTGTGGCTCAACAACGCATTGCTTTCACTTCAACAGAGCGCGACTATAACTCGGAACCCCCTTTGCATGGCTCGACGACGATGCAGTAGGCTCTCAACATCGACACTTGCTCCAGCGAAGGTATTTCTTCAGCAGGAGCTGTCTGGGCCTTGTAGCCGGCCTGCCCTCCATCAGGGTCGGCCTGAACTTTGGATTTGTATCGGTTCCTCGCGACCTCAAATAACCTTTTAACCGCTAGTGACTTGCAAGCACTATTTTTGGTTTATTCTTTAAAAATGAATATCTCTGCTTCTACTTATTGGATTTCTGTTGCATTGGTCTCATTTTGCTCAGATAAATATTCTCTATTTTTCTAAACCTGTGTGGAGCTTTTTGTGGTGTATTCATTGTGTTATTGTGTGTGTCTGTTGCACCAATACTTTAAACATTGACTTTGTAGATAAGCCTGACTGCTCTGTCTTTTAGTGTGTATCTAGCTTACCCTGACTATAGTGTTGGTTCCTGCCTGGCCTGGGTGCATACCTCAGCCAACCAGAATCCCATTTCTAACGGGGTAATTTGGTATGTTGGTACAGTGGGTGAATTCTGGAGACATTTGTTGAGTAGTACTCAAGATACGTTATCTCCCCATAAAATAGCTCATCTTTCACCAGGGGCACTGACAGCAGGCAAGCTGAGGGTGTTATGTGTATGTTTGTTGGTGTCTATGTATTTGTGTGTGTGTTCCTTTCCATGGCACAGGCTGCCATTGAGGGGCATGTGATGGTGTCTGGCTAAGTTTATGGTATTTTGACTGACATAAGGCATTTTATGGGTATTAAGGTGCAATGACTGGCATATGGCCTTTAGCCAGACCACATCATGGCATAGTAAGTGTATTAATTTAATTTTTAATTTTAATTTTCTCATCCTGCTCCTTACAAGTAGATTCTCATTCATATTAGAAATATGCATTATGGGAAAATAGAAAGAAGTAGAAGTAGGGAGATTGTGTTGAAAAATGGTACCAGTCTGTCTCAGATTACAAAACCAAATTATTTGAAATTGAGTTTTTAGCTAATTTATTTGGGAACTTGTGGTGAAGAATGCACTGTTTGCGTTATTTCCAAATTTTCTTGTAACTAGGAGGCAATGGCTACAGAGGATAGTCTGATTTTGTGTGCAGTCACTAACTTCAAAATCAGCGAATTGGATTTGAAAATAGTGTTGTAAAAAGCACCTATTTGTTTATCCTGGGAGGTGGCATGGGTATTCCCCCTAACTACTCAGCTCACCTTTATACTGTCAGGTTTGCTTTGTTTCTATAATTGCTGTTATTCCACCACCACTTTGTAAGTCCACCAGCTGCTTCGGATTGTGCCGCTGCTTGTTCCTCATCCTACTTCCCTTTTTCCCATGGGTATGCTTCTTCTGCCTTCTTACTTAATCTATACCCCTGCACCCAGCCTAATCTTTCAGCCCCACAGCAACATGCATGGAGTGGTAGGTGAGCCGTATATCCTGTAATGTTATGTTTAGTTGTTTAGCGCACGAATCGCCTGGGAGGGTATCCTGGAACTGAAAAGGCATTCTGTATTAAAGTTTCACTTGCCATCAATAGTTTTGCTCCTGTTAGTATGTGTAGCAAGGGGCTCTTTGTTGTAGTTCTTAGTTTCTTTTATACTATAGAAATGTGGGAAGAATTTACCCAAGCCACGAAATGGGACTGTGATAACAACAAGGGAGCCTTCAACACAAACTACCTTTTATTCTTGGATGTGTCTTGCTTTAATGTGCTAACACTGTGGGCCTGATTCACAAAGGTCCTTCGCACTCGTGGCGGATGCCCTGCAGTCGTGGGGGAGTTTCCACACAATGAGATTTGCAGAGCTTCCCCCATGACTGTGGGGCTTCCGCCATGAGTGCGGAGGCCCTTTGTGAATCAGGCCCTGTGATTCTATGTGTAAGCTCATGAAACCCAGACCTATTGACTGCTAATGCTTGTTTAACTGTGTGCTTGTTTTAAAATTAGTAGTAACAATGAAACACATACGTACTCACAGAAACACACAGACAGTACAACAATATCAATTGGTTTAACCAATGCTTAATTTGTATATAAACAAGTTCTGGGGCCCAAAGTTTTCCTCAGAGGGCAGCAGCAGGCATCATTGAAGGTTGGGGTGCCGGATACCACGGCTGCATAGTCTTGATTGCACCTCATTCCTTTTTCATCCACCACCAGACACTCACAGCCTCTTTATTTCTCTTTTTCAGGTTCATTCTCACCCCTGATTTCTTTGTTTTTCCTTCTTTCCCTTCCTCCGTTTTTCCCCTTCTGAGTTTTTCTCTCTCTTGTTCTGGATCAATGTGTGATGAGGAAAAATACGTGTAGGTCCCCAAAAATGAGTGTTGGTACACCCCACCTGCAACTACTGGCTAAAATTCAGCACTGGGTTTATCCTTTACTGCTTATGGGTAAACCATTTTCCTTTACACATTTCATTCAGACTGATACACAACTCATGATATTCAACTGTAGGAAATATACACTTACCAGAAATGCACAAAGCATATAAAATGTGATGAAATAAACAATGGCAAAGTTGCTTCCACATGTGTATTCTTCACCTGGGTTGAAATCGGACTCTGGATCACACAGTTTCCCAGGTAAACAGGCTAACATGATGTCCTGCCAAGCTTCACCAGTTGCACATCTGGTGGATAAAAATAAGAAAAGGAAATAATCATGACTTAGAGCTCCCAGAAGTGGCGTCATCGTGCTCAGCATCCATTAACCAAACAACCCATGAAAGCATTTGACATAGGAGGTCAGGTTTATGCATCTCAAAGTCATCTGCCTACAAATGCCAATGCTCCATTTTGTTTTTGTAGCACACACAGAGATTCGACTGCTTAGAAAATTAAATATCATTAACAGCTTAATAAAAAGTGTATATAAGTAACAAATTAAACTTTAGAATTGTAAATTTTAAAACGTTCCGTAGATGTGAAGGAATTTGAAATTGGAGGCTAAAAATTAAGTTGGTGTCCTCAGATTTATTCACTGGAGCAGTGCAAATGCACCAAACAGAAAATAGCATGGAAGATGGGTGGCTTCAATTGAATTTAGAAAAGCCCCAATTTTCCCATTAAAATGAAAAGTTTGAATTTTTGAAAATTTGTTTGTGAACTAAACAAAAGATTTCCTTATTTGTGTATCTGTTTAATGAATGCTTGTTTCTGTGCATTTGTTTAGGTTCAAATCATCACAATTGCTTAAGCCAGGGACTACAGCTTCCAGTAATGACTCTGTGGGGGTCTTAGATTCCAATAAAGATTCAGTGGGGGTCCCCGGATTTGAGTAATGATTATGTGGGGTGTAAAGTAGTTAACGGTTTAGGAAGCACTGCTGTAGATGATCTGAATTTGATGTTTAATGCTTTGTTGAGATAGCCTGGCTTGTTTGCAAGAGAGGCATTGGGAGCCAGTGTTGTGAACTACTTCTCCTGCTTGTCCTTAATGTATCCGTTTTGCGTCTGTTGAACGGTAGAAGAGGATCCAATAGGAGAAGGGTGGGAGCTGTACTCACTCCCAGCTGGTTGACACCCAAAGTTGGTCAGGAATAAACTTTATATGTGCATTACTTCATGCAGTGTGTTTTAAATTTTTTCAGAGAAAATCTCAAGTTGATGTTACCTTGCAGAGTACACTACATTATGGCGACAAGCACAAGACCTCTAACTATTGCTCTAAAATACAAACTTTTAGACACTTAGGGGCACATGCATCAAACTCCTCATTTGCGATTGCCAAATAGCGATTTTTAAGGAATCGCTATTTGGTAATCGCAAATGCCTATGCATGTAGGAATCGCAATAGAATTTGCGATTCCTTAACATTAGCTAATAGCGATTCTGAAATTTCGAATCACTATTAGCTAATGTGACTCCATTCACTGCCTGCCCTTAAAAAATTTAACTGAAATGTTTCATTTTTATTTTTTAAATGCATCCCGTTTTCATTTAAGGAAAACGGGCTGCATTAAAAAAAAAGAAAAAACTACTTTATTGTCAAAGCAGTCCCAGACATGATGGTCTGCTGACCCCAGCAGGCCACCATCCCTGGGAGTGCCAACCATTCCCAATGGGGTCGCAAATTGCGACAGCCTCATTAATATTCATGAGGCATGCATTTTGCAACCCCATTGGGAATCACAAACAGTGTCTGAGACACTGTTGTACATTGGATTTTGAAACTCGCAAATTGCGACTCGCAATTTGTCGCAATTTGAGAGTCGCTAATTCCAATGGTCGTACATCTGGCCCAAAAGGTGATGGGAGGAATGCTTGCAATAAGCCTAACAACTGGCAATGGCTTGGGATAGCATTCCAACTGATCTTACTTTTGCCCATCATGCCACCTCTGTTTGGACCCAGCCATATGCAAATCAGTCTAGACCCTGCCCTAATAAGTTGCTGCTTTCCAGTCGGGTTAGTTGCTACAGCACACCTGCAGAGCATAGGCTGGCCCAAAGTATCTCATTTGTTGCAGATTACTGTAATTTTAAAGGACACCAAGAGAAGCTGCATTGTACGTTGAGAAACTAATGAGCTCCTGATTGCATTTTCTTCCTTTAACCTGATGAGAGCGTTTTATGGGAACCATGTATAGATACAGCAAATGTATGAATTGTGTGATTTAAGCTAGAGCGCAGCAGAACTTTTCCAGACATGCTTTGGGCCACTTTCAGGACAGCTTAGAGCACAGTAGGGTCCTCTCTTTAAGGGGGAACTGATTTACTTAACCATTTTCCTTTGGAACAACTTTACACTAATTCCTCCTTTTGCTTATATGACTTCGATTTTGAACGTCATATTTACTATTTGCATTGCTTATTGATTGACACTAATTTGATGATATTGAATCTGTAAACATTTGATCCTTTAATAAACTTTTATGATTTGAAAACTTAACCACTCCCTATTTTCCTTGACAAGACTAATTTGCTTCACCTTATTTAGATGTATTGATTTGAGGACTAGCCTCAGTTGTGGATTTCAATTCTTTGTATATCGCTTTATGGGACCCAAATTTGCATGAGGAAAATCGTTAACACGTGTGACCACTGAATGATGATATGGTGTGATCTCATAGGTATCTTTAAAAAACTAGTCATTAGTTTGAAAGTACTCAAGTTGCATAGATGATTTTCAAGTACATGCTATCTTCTCAGCAAAATTCAAAGGGGAAAGTTACTTTCATTATAGCAATATTTCAGCATAATTGCCGTTATATATAGCTATGTGACATTTAATAATTGTACGTTATGCAACTGTCTAAAAACAATAAAATGAGTACAGTGTATGAAACAAGTAGAATGTGACTAAGGAAATGGGGGTTGACAGTCTGCCTGGGAGCTCATGAACACTACTTTTTAAAGTCTGCTGCAAACATTGAAGGGGAAACGTGTAATTAGCTGTAAGAAAAAAACTGTGAGCGTAGCTTTTGGATTAGCTGCAGATCGTATTCCATACGATGAACAAGTTACTATCATCAAAGTTTACTTCATCTTCCAACTGTTACAAGAAATATAATCAAGTGTCAGACTAAATCAATACTCCAGGTCACTCCAGAACAGGGTCACCTGCTGAGTTGGAGTGAGGTGAGACTTTTGGGTGTTGTTGGTTAAGCCCAAGTTATGAGGAGAGTCCACAGGTGCTGAAAGTGTTTCTCAAACAGCCCTGGGACTCCACTTTCATTAGCGAATAGTCCAAGTATGAACATACATGATTTTCTGAATGTCTCAGTGAAGCTGCAACAACTGCCAGCATTTTCGTGAAAACAGTGCGGTCATTAGCCTGAACTATGGACTGATAGTGATGGGATCCCAAGATGAACCGCTGGTAAAGTCTGTTGGCAGGTAGAACTGAAAGATTAAAATAGACTTCCTAGAGATCCAGGAATGCAAACCAAACACCCAGATTCAGGGCCAGTAAGACTTGGATCAAGGATAGTATCTTGACTTTGCCCTATCAAATGAATAAGTTCTGAAAGTAGAGATCCACGATGGGTCTTAGACCTCCATCCCTCTTGGGTAGCAAGACATATTGGGAGTAGAATTCCGTGCCCCTTTCTTCTAAAGGACCACCTCTATGGCCCCTTTGCTCAGCAGGACATGGAAGTCTGCCTCCGAAATTGAGGAATAAACTGAAGAGCACATGCATGTGAAAGAATGGAGGAATCATGGATGGGACAGGAATGTAGGGCACACTCCCTGTGGATTGAGTGGATGATCCAGAGATTCATTGCAACTTGCTCTCAATTGTTAGAAAAATGAGATACTCCCTCCCAGAAGAAGATGGTGATGTATGGGGTAATCAGAGAAATTTTGAGGCAGAAGAGCCAATAAAGAATGTGGATACTGGATCTGCTGCTGTTGATGGCATCCCACAGATCCATCTCTGCCTAAAAGAGAGTCGCACATTTGTTGTGGAGCCTGGATTGGCATAGAAGGCTGTCTCAGCTCGAACTGCACTGGCATGGAATAGCCACATCCTTTTCTGTGCTTTTAATGGAATTGTTTTGCTGGGGTGGCTTGGCCCAGTGATCAAGCTGTAGCTCTACTTGTCCTGAAATGTTCCACGGAGTAGTTGACGCCTCTCATCAAACAACTGCTTGCCATCAAAGGGCATGTCCATGAGAGTTGCTTCACTCCTGAGAAGTCTGTGGAGCATGTCGAAGCAGCACAGCATACTGCTGCATCGAGACACACAGTGCGGACTGTACTAGAGGATTTGTTTGGAAATGTCTGAAATGTTGTTAATTGAATCAGTAAAAGGAATTTTTATGTGTTCTGGCTGGGTGCTTAGTGTGATTTTTACCAATTTCTACAGGGCGTGAACATATTTGGCCAGTAGGCAGGTAGCTTTAGCTGTACAGGGGGCAAGACTGGCAGAAGCAATAACTTTACAAGCACATAGAGTGAATATTTTTAGATTCTCTATCGGGAGGTGCATTCAGGAAAGGAATTCGGATTTTGCTTTGAAGAAGAAGCTTGAACCACCAGACATTCCAGTGAAAGGTGAGATGACAGAAAGTATGGATCACCAGGAGCAGGCCTATGGCATCTGGCTAACTCTTTGTGGACAGCTGGGCCCGATAAGGGATTCTCCCATGAAGCCATTACAGGGTACTAAAGTGCCTCTTTAAAATGGAAGCTAGGGCTCCACCACTGAGAAGGATGGCTGTAAGATTTCTGTTAAAATGTAAAACTTCACATCTGCAGTAAACAAGGTCAGTTTTACGGCTTCAGATGCTTTCTGTACAACAGTGGTGAATGAAGAGGCTTCCCCTGAAGGGGCTAGAAGGTTAAAGGGTGTCCTCTTCTGGTGAAGTGTCCAACTACTTGCATTTTATATGACATGGTACACGCCAGAATATGTTTTATGGGGGGAAGGAGGTTATCAGTCGCTATATCATCCACTTCTGTGTGACCATAAACATTATAAGTCATTGCAGGGGTCGGAGTCAGAACCAAACAACTCTTCCCTTGGGAGGTGTTCTGCCAAGGTTGCATCAGCGCTGAAGGAACCTCAGACCGAATCAGGGACGGCACCCTGTCAGGCTTCAACTTCTTCTTGGGCAGTGGGGCCAGAGCACAAGGTGGTGGGGCATACGGAGCATTGGGGTCGAAGCAGTAAAAGTCATCAAGCCTGTAAGATTGTGCTCTACCTTTGGGGGCAGTCTTGCAGGGACAGGAACTGTCCTAAATAAATCCAGCATTGCAAGTTCCAAGGCCTCAACCTGAGTGGGGTCAGCCGATGGAGCTAGGAGTTGAGTGGGGTAGAATGGGATAGACTGGAATGGGATAGATTGGAGTGAGGTAGGTTGGGGTGGGGTATAGTGGGTGGGGTACACTGGCGTGGGGTGGAGTGGCATGGAGTGGGGTAGACTGGAGTAGAGTAGGGTAGATTGGGGTGGAGTGGAGTGGGGAGGATTGGAGTGAAGTGGGGTAGGTTGGGGTGAAGTGGGCTAGAATGGGGTGGAATGGGGTAGTTTGGGGTGGAGTTTGGTAGATTGGAGTGGGGTAGACAGGGGCAGAGTATAGTGAAATTGGGGTAGATTTGGGTAGTTTGAGAGGAGGAGTGGGGCAGATGGGGTGGACTGGTGTGAGTTATATTGTGACAGATTGGAGAGGGGTAGATTGGGGTGATAGGAGTGGAGAGGGGTAGATTGGCGTAGAGTGGGGTATGTACGAGTGGAGTGGAGTGGATTGGAGTAGAGTGGGGTTGATTAGAGAGGAGTGGGGAACATTGGAGTGAAGTTTAGTGGGGTAGATGAATATATAAGGGTAGATTGGAGAGGGGTAAATTGGGGTAGATTGGAGTGGAGTGGGGTAGATTGGGGTGGGGTAAATTAGGGTGGAGTGGAGTGGGGTAGATTTGGGTAGTTTGGTGTTGGGTAGATTTAGGTAGATTGGAGTGGAGTGGGATAGACGTGTGCGGGGTAGAGTTGAGTAGGGTAGATTGTAGTGGTGTGGGGTAGATTGGGGCTGATTTGAGTGGAGTGGGTATATTTGAGTGGACTGGAATGAAGTAGAGGGGAGAGTGGTAGATTGGAGGGGAGTTGGGTAGACTGGAGGGGAGTGGGGTAGACTGGAGTGGAGTGGAGCTGTGACTGTAACGCTACATCTCTTGCACATAATTGCAGATGAATATGGGGTGCCTGAAAGCGCTTACAGTGGAATACATATGAGAATGAGGACTTAGGCACAGGTTTTAAGGAGAAACTGAGTAGTTGCTCTGCTGCACAAAACAGAAGCACTTTAAACAGACATATACTTTGTATGTGCAGAGAAGAGGTGGAATACTTAGGGGACTGATACAGTTTTTAGGAGAAATTGATTAACTGCAGCATTGTCCAAAATTGAGGCACTTTAAAAAGCCACATACTTTGTGTGTGAAAAGGCAGAGATGTGTCAAAAATGTTTATGTTGCTTAGTGGCAGCCTGGCCTGAAGCATGTGACTGGACTGCTTGTCTGGAAAGACTATGGGAGTCCAGTTTCAGACTAGTGAATGCTTTAACCAGACCAGTGGCGGTGCGTCCATTAGGGCGCTGGGGCGTTGCCCCACAAGCCGCCCGCAGCTCCCTCGGCGTTTCTGAACTTAAGTAAACTCTCAGTTTACTTAAGTTCAGAGACGCCAAGGGAGAACTAACTGACAATCATGTCAATCAGCATGACGTCGGACCGCCCACCCCCTTCAGAGTCTGAAGGGGGTGGGCGGTCCGGCGTCATGTTGACTGACATGCATTGTCAGAGTGAAGACCAGGGGCAGGCAGCAGCACAAGTGCGCATGACTGGTGAAGGTCGGCGAATCTTTCTGACCAGCCCAGTCATGCGCACTAGTGCCTGCTCAGGCTGGCGGCTGCGCATTAGGAGACCGAGGGTTGATCAAAGGCTCAAACCTCGGTCTCCTAATGGGCAGGCGGGCAGCGAGTATCCCCGCTAAGCCAATCCTGGCACTGCTGGAGCAGCGCCAGTATTGGCTGAGAGGGGTTGCCAGCACTGTGACGCGGCTGTTCCTGTAGAAGTCAGACTTGCTTGGCAACTCTGAAATATTGTATGAGTTTCTTTTATGAATGCCTAGAAGAACTGAATTTTTAGTCCATTTATCACAGAAATTGTTGGGAATTAGCGGTACGGAACCCTCTTACCTCCGTTTGTTGTCCTGTTTTGCCTGCCATGCGTGCTTGATTGGGCGTGCATTTGGGGATCGGCGGGGTATACGGAGTATATAACGTTCTTTCCAGCACTTGATCAGTGCTTGGTTTCTTTCCCGGTCTTGCGACCCGGAAGGTCTGTGCTGGTAACCTTGGAGCCCTGGAACTTCCTGTTTGCCTGGATTGCCTGACTTCCTGTTTTCTGGATACGGATCGCTGAACGTTGGTAGCTCGTGGACTGAGAGCTCTTGCTGGATATTACGATTTAGCGGGACATCCGTTTTTGTTCTCCTGAGGTTGGGGAAGAGTGCAGGTAGTTCTGCCTGTTGTTCTTTTTTTATTTAGGTCTTTTTTGCTTGTTTTACCGCCACAAACATATGGGATCATATGTAGCGGAGTTCATAAACGCGGCTGCGTTTTTTCACTTTTTCCCCGTGTTTTAAAAACTTCCATTACCGGAGATTTCCTAGAGCCCAGTGAGTTCTCTAGTCAGTAATTATTGTTCTGACTATGGGTGCACCCATTATGAGGATGGGCACGAACCTATCCTTCTCTCTTTAGTTAGTAGAGGGTTTTTTTTGCTGTGTTTTGGCTTTTTCCCCTGTCCTTATATTTGATTGGATACGAAGAAGGTGTTTTTGGGATTCTTACTCTCTTCTATGGACATTGGAAATTTGAGTTACCCCTGGATCAGTGTACGGTGTGGCTCAAGTAATCCTGCTGAGGACACCGGAATGGGACAATACTTACAGATCCATATATAACCGTGGGAACCTGTGTAAGGGGTAAGAGTGTTGTCCTGTTGTCCAAGTGCTATGCCTAATCATGTGCGTATGTGTGTGATTTTGTGGTGTTAACCTGTATTGTGTTGATTTTTGTAGGTTATCCTGGGTTCCCGGTTGAATACAGAAAACAGGGATATCTCGCCACCAGTGCTGGTCCAATATCGGGTCTCCTTGTTTTGTTTTTTCCCCCACCTTCTTCCGTGGTTCTTGTCTGCCATCGCCGGTATATAAGATAGGCGGTGGCGACGGGTGCTTAGGAGGAGGAGTGGGATTATTCTTCGCTCCCGCAGTATTGGGTGGTTTCACAATGGTGGCAGGGCAGAAATAGTGCTGAAAATCGCACCAAAAAGATGCCAATTTTTAAAAAATGTCTTCACGGGGGGATAACCCCCCGAACCCCCCTTATTGCCGAGGTTCAATGGTGCACACGCCCATTGGGGCGGAGCGGTGAAAAACATTAAGAATTCAAATGTGCATACGCCCACTGAGGCGGGATGCTTAAAAAGATTACGCAGGTTTTCCACAATAGTACTGCTGTTTCCTCTGTGCAAGTTGCCTGTGAACAAGGGCAGTGGAATGCCCGAAACGCTTCTGGCCGAGTTGATGTGATTTGTAGCAGGAAAGCTGATATCTCTGCAGTCCTCAAATTAAAGGATCAAACTTACCGTGTGTGGCATCTTCACTTGGAGATGACTTTGTTGATGGATATATATATATATATATATATCCCAAGTTTATCCAAGAATTTTCAAGCACACTACAATAACCAGTATGCCATGTAAAAATTACTCACCTATGAGGCCCACTGATGGGCAGGGATTTAATTAGCATACAGCTTCGAGTGTGTTTTGAAACGCCTGCAGAACACCAGTGACGCCTTTGATGAAGTAGCTGGGGGCTCCGAAACCGGTCAGGCAGAAAGAAAATCAGGAACACATTGCCAGTTTCCCTGCCATTAAAGAATTCAGTTGAATTGCTGCTGTCGAGTGCGTCCTTAGCCTCTTGGATAAACTTGGGATATATATCTATCTATATATCTATATATAAGACACCAGTCACCAGCTGGGTGAGGCTGTGGTTCGGAACTTTTCGGGACTTTTGACAGCACAATGCTCAATATGCATATTAGCCTGCCCTTCATTCTTTGTGACTCACTAAGAGGAAATAATGTAATTTGAATTGGGAACGCACGCTTGAACTTACTTAAAGGGGATTGCCTACCTGCATGCAAAACTCCATGCCCCAGAATGCATCGAGGGACAGTGCATGGATCACATGCCCACGGGAGGCGGGGTTGGTGTTCAATAAAGCAGGAAATGAAATAATGCAGGCTTCAGGTGTGTTGTTCTTGCCCAGGAAGAAGGGGCTGAGAGCCCTGAAACGCGTCGGCAGTGGTAACTGGATGACGGAGAATGTGAGCAGGCTGCATGATCAGGCTGGAGGGCTGAGCATTGTCGAGTGCTCTCTCAATGCTTCAGGGCACTTTGTTGATTTCATATATATATATAGATATATGTATATATACAGATATATATATATATCTATATATCTATATATATATATATATATATATATATATATCTATTAATATATATAACCTATTTACAGAGCATGAGCTTCTCACCGTTGCTGGGGTTTTTGTGGTGCTCGTTCAGACAGGCCTTCAGGGTGCAGGTGCACTCACAGGCGGTGTTCTTGGGCCTGGAGGGATCCTAGAGCTGGTGCTGGCCGCTGGGGTAGAAGGCCGGGTGGTGGTGGGCAAAGGCGGCGTGCGGTAGTCTGCAGGTAGATCTCGCACTGCACGGGGGAATCAAGCCAGGTTATAGACATCTTGCCCTAAGATGGGACAAGCAGAGCGGTCAGGCCTCCGAAAGTGCCCCAGTCCTCTGCCGGTCTGGACTGCTACAAGGGCTAGGGGTCGGCACCCCCTTTCAAATGTTATACGGGCATATGTGCACCCACTGCACTGTGGCAAGCCCTCTGGGTAAGCTCCAGTGCCTTCCACGCCCACAGCCGATGTCGTTGCCGCTCTCCACCGCCGGGTCCCAGCTTAAAGACTCACTCCAGGTCTTGGGGCCGTGATGCAGGAGCCCCCAGGCTTCCAACTGTGGGAGCAGATTTCCTCTGGAGCTCCGTGCGACCTACGGGCCTGCCGCACATAGAGCGGTGAGAGCCTGCACCGCCATCTTGCCTCCAGCCAATAAATGAACTCCAGACAATGAATGAATCCATTTTCCTCTTCCATTTAAACACTCAGATTTCAGACTGTGATGAATTGTGTTCCAAAATACGTTCAATCTGGGCTAGAGTAAGGAATCAATATTGGTATTGTAGCTGGAAATTAAAATGCAGGTGTGCCTGGGAATCACTTTCAGGAATGCATGAACTGCAGATTAAAAGCGCAATGTAGTGCTACATTAAAAGTAAATGGACCATAAACAAGATAAATATAAGCATAACAACAATCAGGTTTTGGGACACAATGCTAGAGTTCATAAAATGTAGATTGGACTTTTGTATTGAATTGTACTGTTTTTTACGTAGCAAGGAGCCTATTCACGGCATAGATCACATTTCTGGGTGGTCTGGTGTCATTATTTATATACAGCTTCATACCAGAAACAAGAATATTGACGCACGCAATTTGTATCAACTGTTTGGTGCATATTTGAAAGGGTGGTTGTGTGGTTTGACCTTTATTGGACATGTTAGGTGTTAGGCTCAACATCCTGTGATTCCGGGTAAAACACTTAATCTCTCTGTGCCTAAAATAAATAAATGTGACATTGTTCAATGCAACTGGTGCTCATGTAAAGTACTCCAATATCTTTGGGTTGAGTTTGTGAGATAAAACTGCAAAAATTAAAGAATATAAAAAAATGTATTAAAATATTATGACATAGTGGGCGCATGTCACATGGAGTGTACTTGCACATAAGTGTTGCAGAGGGTGTGAGAAAGACTCAGCCGCACCTGCATGCACTATAGATGGAATCCACTGTTGATGTGCATCAGAAGGGTCCATTATGGTATACGGCACTCACCAACTACCAACCGGAGACCATACGTATTTTGGACACATTGTTAAATCATTGAGTAGTATTATAAATGGGATTAAGTTTCCTCAGCTGTACATTATAAGGATATTGCAAGTCACCAATGAGTTCCCAGCCCATATAGAGGAGCAAAGATGAAGGACAAGTATAACATCCCCCTTCCTGCAAACATCTTAAAACTTGGGCCCAGATAATCAAAAATGTTACTAAATGCAGCACAGCAATCAAAGTTGCTGTGCTGTGTCGGATGACAAGACAGAGGAGAAAAGAGCCATATCTACAGAGATATGGGACTCTCTTCTCTCCCTAGTGCCAACGCACAATCAGGCTGCTTAGTGCCATGCACATGTCTGCATGAGTCTTGCATATGTTTTGTACCGGAAGGGCAACTTTCCAGTAACAAATACTATGCTTAGACTAACATTAATACTTTTCCCACTTCGGATGTATACTGTGCAGTACAGCACACGTGCAAAGTGGGAAAAGTTAGGAGAAATAAAAGCATTTCTCCTTATTAGCGACAGTTTCAAAGTGGGATTACCCGGGGCACAAAATCCGACCTACTATTGTTAGTAGATAGGGTTTTACATGAAAAATCAAGGGTGGTTGCACGAGAACGCACATATACAACCCATACAATGCCCCCTTTGCAGTGCAAAAGACACACAATTGATGGACGGAATGCAGAACAAATTAAAACATTCACCCCCAGTCAAGAGATCTGGGTTAAATCCATCATTCTTTTGCTCACCATGCCACCCCAGTTTAGACCTGGCCATATGCAAATCAGTCTTGACCCTGTGCCTCATGGGAACAGTCCAGCCCGAACTGCTAAGCCAGGTCCTCCCTGGACCGGAAACAAGCATCCTAGGACCGGTTTCGGGGTTTCACCCCTCTTCAGCCAGGATAGCTTGAATCCAGTGGCACAGTGAGCCCGGGACCCACGTCTGGGCATACCCGGCGCACTTAAGGCGAGGAAGCAAAAGACACACAATTGATGGACGGAATACAGAACAAATCAAAACATTCACCCCCAGTCAAGAGATCTGGGTTAAATCCATCATTGTTTTGCTCACCATGCCACCCCAGTTTAGACCTGGCCATATGCAAATCAGCCTTGAATGTACGACATTGTTCTGCATTCTGTCCATCAATTGTTGTTTTTGCATTTGTCACCCCGAGTGGGACGGGTATGCCCAGACGTGGGTCCCATGCTCTCCATGCCACTGGAGTCAAGCTATCCTGGCTGATGAGGGCTGAAAGCCCGAAACCGGTCCTAGGATGCTTGTTTCCAGTCCAGGGAGGACCTGGCCTGGCAGTTCGGGCTGGACTGTTCCCATTGGGCGCAGGGTCAAGACTGATTTGCATATGGCTGGGTCCAAACTGGAATGGCATGGTGAGCAAAAAAACGATGGATTTAGGCCCAGATCTCTGTACTGGGGTGAATGTACGGCATTGTTCTGCATTCTGTCCATCAATTGTTGTTTTTCCCTTTGCAGTGCAGCACAGATACGAAGTGGGAACAGTTAGGAGAAATCAAAGTATTTCTCCTTTTTAACACCTGCAACCCATTCAACACCCCCCTTTGCAGATTAATGCAAAGCTAAGGGCTTCATTGCATTTCTTGAGAGAGATCAAGCTAGGCACTGGAAAGTAAATTGTAAAAACAATTTGCACAGATTTGCATTACTTTTGTGACACAAAAGCAGCACAAAATGTTTGGTTATCTGGGCCTTGGTGTCTTGCTCTTTCATGTTCATTACAGATAAGTATAAAAGCAGAATCTGTAGTTCGAAATAAAGCACACCAAATGCACATACAAATTTTCTGAAAAATATAATGGAATCAGTTTAATGCAAGTCAGGTTAAAAAGGCTGTGGATCAGATTGTGTACAAACTTGTAGGGATTCTATCTTTCTTGCAATGACCTACGGTGTGAAAAAAAAAACCTTGGCATGAATATATCTCTTCATTGCTGTTCACCTTTTCTTTTTAGAAAAATATATCAAAAGGAATAGCCAGCTTCCATTTTCATTGGTAAACTGCCTTTCATCCTGGCTGCTGGCAGCAGGCATTCTGATATCTGAACTCAACTGTAATAACTTATTATAGTGGAGCAGCTATGTTGTTTCTTTAATATAGATGACTATATGCGTCCCATCTCAACGGTTATAAAGAAATTAGGCACAGGTCTTTATACAGGGATTGGAGGTTTCAATGTATTATGTGAAGTCTGTCTAGAAGCATCATGGAGAAACAGAAGAGCAACTAATTGTAGGTGCTGCTGAAACATCAAAAAAGTTATGTATAATGCTCACTCAGGAAAAACAAAGGAGTAATCCATTGGCGGGATTGTTAACCTACAAAGAAGTCTATCCATGTGTGACATAGAATCAATCACCAAAACAGTAGTGTATGGAGTTCACCCAAGGTTGAGTGGGTAGGGGCTCAGAGAATGAGAGAACAGAGATGGAAAGGAACCAAACTTTGGCTCAAGTCCACACGTCTATCATGCACAAGCAGGGAACACACCACAGAAAGACACTTTTATCCTTCTTTCTTTTAGTTGGATGCCCAAGATGGACATGTTGATGGGAGAGATAAGGTAAGTGAGCTGAGCAACATTTACCAGGGAGAGGAACGAGGGACTGGTCCACAGAAGGCTCAACTACTGACCCTGCAGGTCAATAGAGACATTAAGAGACCAGCCCTTGAGTTGGAGGTAGTTAGCTTAAGGCAGGGAGGAAGCTAGGGGCTGCAGGATATGAACATAGCCCAATAATTTGAACACAAAGGTAGACACATGGGAGGAAAAACAACACAAAGCAGAGGAGGAAACATTTTAAACTTAGAATACTGTAGCTGCACAATCGCAACAAATGGATGCCCTTAAACTTTCTTACTTTCTTGTACATAGGTTGGGTACCTATGACCACTCGCACATAACACCAAGAGTGCACTAGTCAAAAGTAAACCTTGAGGCCTCTATGAGATTAGTTCATCACATGGATAGAAGTTGTCTAATTGGAATGAGATATCCCATCTATTTCACGCTTACTCTCAAATATCTGCCAACTGTCACCGTTGACATCTTCAGCTAGACCACCTTATAGCCAACAACACTTTAAATATGCAACTCATACATTGTTTGGAAAAGTGAGTCTGCAAATCCCAGAATACCAAAAAGGTGTTGGCTAAAAAGATACAACTGAATGAAGTCAGCCCCGTATTTTGAGGCCAGTCGGCAGTCCTGACCACCTCCTCACTGAGCTGCAGACATTAGGCCATTGCATCAGGCCTATTTGTTTTCTGCTGCTGGAAATATACTATTTTTACCCCCAAGGAGAGAGACCTCCAAGGGTCAACAGTGAGCATTGTTAAATACCCTGCCCATGTTCTTTCTTATGTTGCGATAAGATCTAAGGTGGGGAAGGAACAGTTTCCCTATCTCTTTGAACCAATAACAAAAGGAAGAGTGATAATAATAGAAATCTGCTATTTGAATAACCCTCTGCAAAGGACATTTACGATGCAATTATTATTAGCAATTCATAAAAGAAACTTAGGTCCAGACATACATAATTTGCAACATATATTTTTGTGGCAGCTAAATTATTTGGTGAACCGACCTATGTATTAATAGGTCGGTTCGCACAATAAGGATTTGGAGTGATGCACAATCCAACCTACCCCATTACTCTTCATGAATTAGGTGGCAAATTGTGACTTACTCCAATGGATGGCCATTAGAGGAATGGTGGTCTGCTGTCAGCAGATTACCATGTCTGTGATCTTGTTTTCATTTTTTGTTTTAAAGGCAGCCCTTTTGTCTTGAAAGAAACAGTGCTGCATTTAAAATTTAGTATTTTAAAGTTCCACTGAACCACTTCCCACTCCAAACTTTTGTTTTACATTCACAACAGGGAAAGTGTCTTAAGATGAGCACTTCGCCTTTGTGAATGGGTTACAACCACCTTTGAGGAGATGGTAACCTAAGAATGGTTTACAACCCAAATTATGGTCGCAAAGAATTGTTACATAGTATTTTGAAATGCAATTTAATAGGGATGCTGTACCCGCCCCTTCCAAATTTTGATTCGGTATGCATTTCTAAACCCATTGTGTGATTTGCCAAGGGAGTTCTTGGCAATCTATTGTTTCTGTGATGGTTAACAAAGATAAGGTCCTTGTGTTCACTTACCAAACCAAAAACCTTCTGTGAGCCCTTCCCACACTATCCCAAAATGTATACACCCACTCTCACTGCATGTCCTGCTTTCAGCAGTCTTTAAAAAATGTTTACATTTTGATAAGATAGTAAACAATTCAACGAGAAAGACTATTTTTGCATCCACTGAACCACTCTTATGTTGCTGTCATTGCTCGGACCATGCCCCCCCAAACAAATATTCCTGGCTACGGGCCTGTGGCTAATTAGGAGACAGCTAGAAAGAATGACAACTAAGCCAGCAAATGGTAAGCAATGTATGGGCTCTTAGCCCTTTCCTGTATATAACACTCCTCACAGCAACAGCCCACGCGCGCTGTTAGGCGAAATCAAAAATGGAGGATTAAATTAAAGTCGTTCACTGAGTTACCCCTGCTTAGAGCCAAATATTACTTGACCTATTCAGTGAATTTATACCAGTCGACCTGAGCACTATACTTTTCAGGAAAAATGTAAAATGTACCTGAACAGAAGAAGGACGGCTTGTGGGAATGTCTGGAAATTGTTGTTTCTATTTATTTGAGTATAATCCCTCATGGCAATTTTACCAAACACCTGCAAAGATAGGAAAAATTATTATTTTTTGTGACTCAAGTCTTAATCATTTATGAAGTGCATGTTTGTCCACATGGGGACTGTACAGTATAATTTGGTAACATGTTTCACTACTTACCTGTAACGGTAGCTGTCTTGAACACTTGTGAAAACCATTAGGATTTGAAATATCAACATTCCAAGTGTGCTTGCTTCTTATCTCAATATTGAGGTAACCTGGCAAAGCCTGAACGTTTCCCATTTTCAAGGAGCACAGATCTTTTAAATCAGTCTACTACAGCACAGAATGATTAAATTAAAGGGGGGTAGTAAATCAAAAAAACAAAACTGACATTGTAAAGCTACTTGTCTGACCTGACATCATAATTCTCTAACAGGGGTACCTTTTTCATTGTCATAACCAATTAGTATTCTATGTGGCTTATACTGAGTTCTTACATATTCAAACAATTTTTTATATAGTGGCATGCAAGTTCTGCTTTTTAACGCACAGGCACGTTTACTAACAATGCCCTGCTCCGCCTGAGCAATTAAAGATCGATCTGTTTCACAGTAATGGGATACCAGCTAATTCTCAGACATGCTATGGTGTAGCAATGGGGAGAGGTGGTCTGCCCCATGCGGCACGAGTTTTGGGGGCAGCTGCCTTCCCCCAGCTCTTACCTGCCGTCTCGGGCTGCAATCGCCACCACCCCACTCTTCAATGCGGCCGCTGCGTGGCGGCAAACGCAGGGACCGCCCCGCGGTCTACGGTCTAGCTATGCCACGGATGGACAAGCAGGGTATTGATAATATGAAGATCAGAACAATGATCGTGAATTATAATTACAGGTAAGTAATATTTTTCACCATGATTGGACCTTTATCATTTATTAAACCTTTTTAGAACATAAACAGTAAACACCACCTCCCAAGAACACAGGAGGTGGAATGGGGAGACTCGTAATTTCACGGGTGTAGAAAACTTAAAGAAAAATCACTAATAAAACTAACATAAAGATACCGAACAAGGCATATCCAGTTAGTGTACTTGCTCTCAAATCTGTATCTAATCAATAATGATTACAAAAGGCAGAGGCCTATATCTAGGCATTTGTTCGCATAGCCCCTCAAATGGTAAATTTCCTAGCAATGCAGCATGTGGAGCTTTGCCCCTGTTAAAATGGATACTGGGGCCTACTGCGCAAAGGGATTTCTCATTAGCATAATGTAAACTTGGAGACAACTCTTCAAGATATAGAATCTTCTGACCAAGATGCCCATGCTTCAGAAGAACAACTTACTTATTTCTAATGGATACACTTTGTAGTGTCGTGAGACTATATGCGCTAGGACCCTTGCGGTTCTGGGCGGACTCAACACAGGAATTATGTAACTTGCTGGTGTGGTTATTAACAAGTATGACGTAATCAGAAGCAGTATGTGATTGTATGCTGAGGAATAAAGACGTAAAATCCAGAGCTCCTTGTGTGGCGTATTCATTTGCATGCTCCCAGGCTGGGGAGGATGCTACAACTGACGACGAGGGCGGGATCTGTGCCTCAAAGAAACGAGGCTGCTCACCTTGAGAATTTGCAATGCTACAGCAAACTCCTTGTGTGTGCCACGTGCGCCCAATTTGATGAGAAGCAGCTCGAAGTTGGCGTTTGCGGAATCGAAGCCCTGCTCCAGCCCATAAACATCCCTCGAAGAAGGTGAAGGCTCTGCTGAGGAGAGCATTTGAAAAGCCCACCACAATCTGCTGTAAAGGCAGCAAGAACTACTGCGTCATGCCATAATACAGAGCCAGTATCCATGCAAAGCAAACTCTGAAGACAGTGACAACCAGGCATTAAAGTTCAAACTTACTTACCAGCATGAGCGAGGGAAGTGCCATTAGACCTCGAATCAGGTGTGAAGACCAGGCCCGATTAAGCTGCTGATGCATACGCAGCGGCGAGTGGCATCCAGTGTTGCAAAAGGCCTTCGCAATAGTGACATTTTTCAATGGCTGCAGAAAAGAGCGCAAAGTATGATGCCTCTGCATTCCTTGAAACCACCACGACCATTCGACATGACGAAGAAAAAGAATATTGGCGCCAGGTGGAATGCATGGATTGAAATGCTTGGTGATTTCATAGATGCCCTAGAAGGAGTAGATGATAAGAAAATAAGTAAGTACTTGAAGAACCTTGTCAGTGACGGAATAAAAGAATTACTGAAGAAAATATCACAAGCTGATGCAGTATCATACTGTCAAATCAAGGAAGCGTTAGAAGCCAAGTTCAATCCGATGCCGAATGTCGACTATGAAAGGTACATTTTCAATCAAGCACAACAGCAAGCTGGCAAAGCGATGGATGAATTTGTTGAAAGACTTGATGTGCTTATCACACGCTGCAAGTTTAGTGAATTCAATGATAAAGAGGTCGTATGTCTCAGAGTCATCGATGGCTGTCTCTCAGAAGATGCAGGTTGAGAGAGACGCTCTAGTTAGAGAAAGTACTAATGGTTGCAAGGGCCGAAGAAAGAGCAAATCGACAAGCGGCAGATATGGAAGTTGGAACAGCGAAAAATTAATCAGCATTGATCATAAAAAGCAAGCACAAGAGAAAGGTAGATCAGGCAAGTCGACGTCCGCAAAGAAGATAAAGTTATGTTTCTGATGTGGGCTTTTATTTCCACATGAAGGCAAATGTCCAGCCATAGGACAAATGTGCAACGGTTGCAGTAAAGAGAAGCAAAGAGGAACTAACAAAGTCACGGTGAGAACAGAAAATGGATGCCAGAAGGTTCCAGAAGAATTCTCGCCATGCCCACAAATCCAAGAAGCTACATCAGTTACAACATGTACAAACCAGACAAATGGCCTGATTACGATCTTAGTGGACAGGGTCACTCTGTCACAAACGTGACGGATATCCTGCCTGCCGTATTACAAGTTCCATTGGATTTAATGGAATTGTAATTTGGTGGACAGGATATCTGTCACATTTGTGACAGAGTAACCCTGTCCGCCATGTTCGTAACCAGGTCCAAAGTCACGTTCATCCTAAAAAAGGCTCATCAACGGCATTATCAAGTGCCAGTGAAGAAGATGGATGTGCGCTGATAGCACTGACCAAGGAATGACAGGTTTGGCTGCTTGCATGGAAGAACAAACAACAAAAGCGAACCACCAAATGAAACAATGGAATTCATTTGGACATTGCCCCAAATTTACAGTGAAAGTCAAAGGTTGCTGCATAACCTTTATTACAGAAAGTGGTGCATCGATTAACATCATGCCCGTCGAAAAGTTCAACAGCCTATCTCCTGTGCCATGCCTAAACCCGTCAAACACGAAGGTATACGTGGGCTGCTTCTAAACCGTTGCAGGGTCAAGGGTCATTCACAGCTACACTGAAACATAAAGCAGTATAGGTGCAAGCGCCAATTCATATTCTTCAAGGAGCTTCATCCAGCGCCTGCCTAGTTTTTCCACCACTGCTGACACAGGACTGATATCTCTCAATTAAAACCTCCACACTCAATCTGATGTTGTGAGTCACAGGTGCGTAACACAGGCCCCCGCAGCCCCCGCAGTGCGGGGGGGCCCCCGCGCTCCAGGGGCCCCCTTACTCAGTCTCAGCAGAGCCATCAAGCAAGCCTCAAGTCTGTGCACGCACGCACGCGCACCATTTAATTCATGATTGAAATTCAATCATGAATTAAATGGTGCGCACGGCGGCGGCCTCCCCATAAATTAAATGGTGCGCGCCACGCAAGCCACGGCCAGCGGCCTCTTCATTATTTAAATGGTGCCGTTTTGGTACCGCGGCCTCTAATTGGTTGGTAATGGTGGTGCGCACGCGCACGCCTGGGCCCCGGCTGTGCGGGGCCACAAGGGACTTTCACTTCTTGCCGTGCGCGGGATGATGAATTCAACTGTGGAAGACTAAAAGTGGAAATGAAACAAAAGCGGACCTGGGGGGCCCCTGGAATTGCTGCCGCTTCACAGGTAAGACAGAAGAAAACTTGGTAGAGGAGCGTATGGTACACCCTGGCTCCATTTGGCTACGATCTGTGAGAAAGTTTACTACTCTGAATGTACATAAGCCTTATTTAGCATAAGTTGTGTAGTGAGAATAAATTGTGCGCATTATATCGCAGACATGCTATGCTCAAGCTTAGATATAATGCGTCACAAACATAGCCTCACAGTATTACCAATATCACGAAACTCGACACGATGTAGCCCAAATATGACGTTTCTGACGATACCTAATAAGAAAACAGCGTAAGACTTACTGACAAAAGAAACATAAACAAGCACCATAGAATGCAGGTTCTACCAAAAATGTTCTTGGCTCCGATTCAAGGCACAAAACACCACCATCCAGCCGAAAGCAGGTACACATTATCATCAATATGATGACATCTGGCATAAAGTGTCATCAATTTCATGTCGCATAAACTACTGCAACCATGGGTTTAGCAGCCACAGAATACCACTATAATATTACGGAGATTCACAAAGTGCTATATTGCCATTAATATATGCCTTGCAGCACCAGCTTATCATCTGAAGAACACGTTTGATAAAGATAGAAAAAGAGCGCCCACTTCTCGTTTTTAGTGGGTGTTTGAAAGTTGCACCCCTCCCCTCGCGCATTCATACAGGATATGTCATGTATGTCATCTGTGTAGCGCTTTATGCCATTCTATAGGCGCTTCTTTGCGATTGGACGAAGATAGAAAAAAGAACCAGGGGAGAATGCAGGTAAAGTATAAAAATATCACTTTAAACTACTCAAACGAGACTTCGCAATTGTTCTAAAATTAAAGAGTTCCCAACCTACTCACTCCACGTGTGTGTGATAACCACACACGACGACATACGTTAGTGTTAAGTTTAATAGAATCACCTTACAATGACCTGCAACTACATTAAGGGGACAGTCATATTGAAATCAGTACATATGTGCTGCTATTATATTATAGCGGAGTTTTCAATAGACAGCGTATCAAAAGTATTCCACAACCCCGTTTTAAATATATACTGCCGCGAATCATTCGGTGAGACTAGTTATTGGTTAACAGTTTTATATCCATTTCTCACACGAGAAAAATACTTACAGAGCCTTTGTGAACGCGCCGAGCCCCACGGGAACTGCCGTCATGCCCTGCCCCAACAGTCCACCCCGCCGTCCCCATCGCAGTGGCAGGGCTGAGGGCAGAGCGAGGGCGGGGAGCCACCGGGCCCAGCCGGGCTGACCACTGCCACCAGGGCCAGGTGGACAGCCACTGCAGCAGCCAGCGACGTGACTCCGGCATGTGAGCGGGGGAAAGTGCAGTCCAAGTCCCCCAGCGAGCAGCACAGGGTCACGGAGTGTGTTTTTCCCCTCTGATGCAACAGAGCTCTGCCTGCAAGAGTAGGGCAGTATCCCGTGGGTTGTCCTTTCCCTCCAGATGCAATACAGTTCACCAGTGGGGCCCTAGACCTGTGCGGCGCTTTGTACTCAGCTGCGGCACAGTACTAGGATTGTGTGTCTGGCACACACCTTTATCTACAATTCAGTACAGTCTGTTGATTCTGTCCAACAGTAGTTCCGTAAACCCAGCACTGGGGCAGCGCTTGGAGTCTTGTACAAGGCGGTCTTCCAACAGTAATCTGCCGGTGCACCTTTCCTCTTCAGGCAGACCAGTACCAGGGCACTGGAACTCTTTTTGACTCTAGAAAGTAAAGAGGGGTGGTACTTCTTGCACCCTCCTCTCTTCACACACAGAACAGTACCAGCGTACTTCTGTACACCTTACTCCACAAAACCAAAGCAGTCACCACGTGAGGTAAAGTCCTTCCCCGGCTTTTTTCTTCTAAAGTCCCTTCCCTCGGGGATGAGGATGGTCACACCTGCGAGATTCTCTCCAGAGGCACAGATTACTTCCTCGCCTTAGAGGTGGGAGCAGTGGTTCTTGTACAATCCTTTCAAACAAGGGGGTTCACAGTCCATTCACCTCAGAATCAGCACAGGAACCTGGTTTCTTCTACTCCTCTGAATACACATGCACGAGAACACAGTACCTTCAGTAAGTACGCCCCGTTGAATTCAACACAGCACTGGGAGACAGTGATAACTGTCTGCAGTCCCTGTGGCTCACGGACACTTAAGGCAGCAGGCTGCAGCAGCACATAGTTGTAAGATTCTGAGGCACACAGGTAAGCTAAATAACGCACAGCTGATAATGTTCCTGCTGACAGGGCCTAGTTTTCTTCTCTACTGGCAGTTTTGAATCACCAGCATGACAAGTACCGCTGATGTTAATTTTTCCTTGTGTGTCCAGATGTTTTCAGGAAACAGTTAAAATGTCAATATAACACAAGTAAATAATGTTCCTTCTGGAGGGAGATCAGCGTTTTGTCTAGTGGCAGGTCTCACTGATCATGAAGTAGTGCAGAGGGTTAATGTGCCTGCTGCAAAGAACGTGTACCATGCAGTTCACTAAACTGCATTTTATGAGGCTATCTCAGTGAGTTGCTGCATTTTGTCACAGAGCTCCTTTGGTTACTTGCAGTTCATAATGTATGTATGATGTGAAGTGCTCTGGACTGGTATAAGGAGCTCTATAAAAACAAATGAAACACATGAAAGAGAGAGGTTAGTGCCCTTCCATTTCAGATGCTTTGCAGTAGTTTTAAGACCTTAGTTTCTCGTTGCTCATATGGGTGTAACTTCTGATATTTAACTTTCTCCGTGGACTTCATTACTTGATTTTACTCGCAAGAAAGTGTCACTCTTAAGTGTCACACATTTGGCCGTTGAATGTTGCTGTTGTTCCATACTGTCATTGTAAAGGAGATCTTTTTGTTGAATATCCTCAGACAAGTACATGGAATGTTAATCCATGCCAAAAAAGTTGTGTTGCAATTACATTAATGCAAGCGGATGTTTAATAATATGTGTGGTGTTAATTCTGCATAACCTTTTCAGTATTCTTTTTTGGAGTCACATTGTTGAAATAGCATTGAAATTCCTATTCATAGACATTAAGTGGTTTATAATCTGCTTTTGTAGAGGTACTTTATGAATGCCAGGTTTGGTTCTGTGGTGACAGAACTACAAAATGAAAATTCAAAGTGGGGACTGGTCTTAAAAATGAGTAGTTTTTAACACAGGTGCACAGTTAACCTCCTCCCACTATCTGTATGTTGAATAGAATTTAGATTCACCCTTAAAATGTTTTCTGAAGACTACTTTTGCAAAATTTGAGAGTTTCGACTTTGGGCTGGTTTTTGGGCTGACACTGGTCGGCGTTGGGCTGAATTTGGGCTTATATTTGAGCGTCTTTGGGCTTGAGACAGGTCTCAAAATCTGGCAACACTGGCCGGGCCTCTCTTCATAATTATGTGGTGCTCGGTGGCGCGCAGTTGTCTCCGCGAGTCCGCGTCTACGCAAGTGCGTGGCCGTGGTCTTCAGGTGGGGCACAGTGCCATTGTCGTGCGCATTGTGCAGCCGCAGCACAATTAAAAGTGCCGGACTCAGGAGTGGCGTGACTTGTGAAGTGAGTGAGGCATCCCAGGAGGAGGACCCAGCAGCAGCCAGAGACCACTACTGTACTCCTGAGAAGGAGTGGACGGTCACCGTGCTGCCGCCGGGGCAAGGGCATAATTTAATTATTATTACTACTAATACTAGCCCCTGCCTGGCTAGCCTTGCCCTGTCTTTTTGCTGCTTCCCGCTCGGCGCTCGCGCCTGCCTCTGAAGCTGCAGGCCAGGCCTCTCAGGTGAGTGAGTCTGATGGAGATATTTTTGAAACTAGACACGAAATGTGTCTCCTGAATAAATGATAAAGTCAGTATAAATGCTGAAATATATGGATGCCATTGCCAAACACCGACAAGCACATTAAATATAGACACAAGCCCTGAACATTCTTCTTCTGCAAGATTCAATTTAGAAAATATGTGCTCAGAAAATGCATCCGGAGTTTAGAGGCTCCTTTGAATTGAGTCCATAATGCCATAGAGATAGAACTCTGAAATTAAGCATGCCATAGAGATAGAACTCTGAAATGAAGCATGCATTATATTCCTCCTCACACACCTCCTGCTGAGGCGGAAGTGCGCATGTTGACGCTGCAGATATGAACTAATTCAGACTTCCTCTGTGGCAAGAAGTCTGAAGATGCCGGGGGTGTGAGAGGCATTAAAGGGTGATCCCAGACTCTGGCAATGCTGCGCTGCGTTATACAACATGTCATTTTACTACTGTTGCCAGATATCCTGGAAGCGGTTCCTGGAGGGTGTAAATATATTTAGTACTGCAGATTTCCTGGGACCACCCACCAACATCTATACTTGTAGCATTTCTAAACTCTTCTCAGATCTTTTTCCATACTAGAAACAGTCACAGATTAGGGCTGCTGTATCTCTCCATCCAAGATTGGAGGAGGAAGCGATGAGCACCAAACTTCGTGGGGGTGCAGGGTTAGGGGTTTCTCCACATGACAACGTTTTCCTCCACAGCCCAAAAAAAGAAACATATGTACATTTTCAAGGAGGCTCCATTTCAGCCATGCATACTTCTCCACTGTGGGGAACTCCACAGGAGGGATAGGAGCCTTTACCAAAGGTCACATGACATTACCATAAATCCACTTTCATCATAGCTGTGCCTTGTGCAATCACTGCCCACACGCATACAACATTTTTGTGTGTGAAAAGTGCCCCAACAACACTGAATGATTGCTGCCTCCAGGATTTATTATGATCTTATGTTATTCCCTATAAATTATGAGCCTTCATGATTCACAAACACTGACTACCCATCACTTGCGCAAAAGTAAAAACAATACATTTTCTTTAGAGAAACAGATTAAACAGGCATTGAAATTGTGCAGCTCTACACCAGACAACACCACATAATTTAAAAAGATCCCCAGACTTGAACAGACAATTGTTTTCATTATTCCTTCTCCTTTCCCATCTTCTCTTGATGACTTATAGCCCTCTGCTTCCGAGGCGGCAGGGACGTGATGGTGCTTAGTACACTCTGTGCGGTCTGCCAGTCTGCTGTCTCAAAGATACTTTGGCCTTTTCTTTACATCTGACCGGCCAATGCACTGACTTTATAGTTACTGGCGGAGATCGCTGACCCTGACCCTTGGATTTAAACAAGCCGTGTCCGGCTTCTCCCTCAAGCATACCACCTGGCCTATGAAATGAAATGAAATTTGTACTTGTAAAGCGCACTGTTACCCTAGGGTGTCCTGGCGCTGTACGCATACCGCTGTGGAACCCTTCCTGTCTTTTCCCTGTGAAATGTCCACTCCTGGGCACCCCCAAGGTGAAGCCAGGCATCCCAGCGCTGGTGGGGCCGTTGTGGAGATTAAGCAAGCTATTGCCCAGAGTTGCAGAGTGGGACCCATGATTAGAATAAGCACCGAGGCGAGAATTATCAGGTCCGAGGAAATTGAGCCCAAGACTCGCCGAGGCGGGAATTGAACCCTGGTCCCGGGCCAGATCTTTGCATCAGGGTCTGCCGCTCTAACCATTGAGCCACACTTCTCCACTGCGCCTTGTGTGGTGAAAAACATAGCTGCATCTATGCAGTGTGTTGATTGGCCCCTTATATTGAGCCAGTGGACAGCAGCTTCCCTTTTCATTGCCGCACCCATCGCCCGTGCATTATAGTCCTGAAGGGTAGCTGTGGAGGTCAGTGTGTGGGCTGGTTCATTTTGGCAGTATGTAGGCCGAATGGGTCTTTTGTTCTGAGTTTTAATGATGATTTCCCCGATCTTACAGCAAAGCCTGAAGCAAGCTCAAATGCATGGCGTGATTACTAAAAAGTGAAAACACCTATAACTTGTATGAAGTGGTAGAAGGCAGCTATCTTATTTTCTTGCCTCGCCCACTGCCGATAATGTCCGTCCCCAAAGGCTATGTGTGACAGGTCACAGTGTGGGATGATTTGTTTTGGCTGTTTGTGGGCATGTAGGGTCTTGTGCATTGTGTTTTCTTGCTTATTTCTCTGCTATATAAATCTTGCCGGAGCAAGCTTAAATGCAGAGTCGACATCTCTCATACCTAAGTTATAAAACATATATAGAGCATATGGGTGGCAGCTTCCTTTTTCATTGCCGGCCTGCCACCTGTGCAGTACAGTCCTGTGGGGTAGCTTTGCAGGTCAGTGTGTCAAGTGACTTATTTCAGCCTGTATGGTCTGGTGCTCTGGGTTTTACTGGTGATTTTTGGATAATACAACAAACCTTGCCTGAAGTATCCTTAAATAAACACAGTCGCACATTCCTTGCTAAACACCTACAGCATGTGAAGTGGCAGCCTTCAGCTAAGAGCTTTCTTTTTCCTTGCCTCTCCCACTGCTAGTACTGTCCCCAAAAGAGTAGATGTGACACCTCAGAGAGTGGGCTGATTTGTAGGCTGTTTGTCAGCCTGTTGAATCTGGTACGATGGGTTTTACTGTTGATATCCATTATATTACCACAAACTTTCCACTGCAGCAAGCATACATTCATGCAGTCTACCATACCTTGAAATCACATATATAGCATGTCTTGATAAGATAAAAATTACCCCTATTTGCAAATGGGCCGCTCTTTTAGTTGTCTGATTTGCTAATGAGGGCCACTTTTATTTTGGTGCCAGGCTTACTTTCTGTCCCAGTGAGTCGCCAATCTATGAACACTTAAGGGCACGCTGGATGACAACAGGAGTCGCTGAGACAATATGTACCTTTATAACTGGAGGCAGTAAAGTACAGGAAGTTGCTTTGGGAGACTGCAAGACTCCGCAATCCATTGGTTAGGACGGCATTTAATGTGGTGAGAACGGGGGCCCTCTACATGCAGCCATTCAGGCCAGCGAGCAATGCAGAGTAAGATGGGGTAACACAGGCAAGGTGATACCATGATAGGAGGAGCAGAGAGAGAGAGAGGGAGAGAGAGAGAGGGGGGTAGAGACAGAGAGAGAGGGAGGGGGGAGAGAGAGAGAGGGGGGAGAGAGATAGACCTGTTGATTTCTGAGACATATGCAGGGTAATGCCGTGGACGAACATGAAAGATACAGTATCTGTACAACCAGGGTAGCCCCAACGAGTGCAGGTAGGTGGGAATAGGAGAGCGTAGGCCAGTAAGGCATAACTAGAGAACGCAAGCAGCATAAACCATAGGCCTGAGGCAGGTTGACACCCGAAAGCCTAGGCATGCTGTGACCAAAAAAAGAGGGCCCCCACTCTGCCTATTCCTTACAGTTGAAATTTACATTTACTGCTGTAGTGTGAGAATGCATTTCATGAAAAGGAATATAAAGTAGGGTTGCCAAAAGAAAAATGCCAGCCATGTGTTGTTTAAAGACCCTGAAAGACCTCGTCTTGACACTAAATAGGGTTATAAATAAAAATGTATGTATTCATTTGTAATGTGACTTTTCTGTCTTTGTTCCCTTTAATTATCAGTCATGGATCATTCAGGCAGCCCTAGAACACAATTAAAGCGCATCCTATTTCTATTTGCTGTTCGAAATATGCACAGATAAGTGCTGAAAATACGGCTTTAGGTGACTGCTTATTTTTGTCGGTGGGGCAAAGTGGTAGGTGGTGGGCCGGGCCGCTGGGGGGGCCCCCTCATTGTGCTTTGCAGGGGGCCCCCTCAAGTTTCGTTACGCCACTGGTGAGTCAGATCCCAATGTTATTTCACAGGATAGGCAGGCTCAAGACAATAAAAGTGCGACTTCACATCAATGAGGAAATTTGCAATGTTGCCCAGCAGCACCGCAGAGTCGCTTTCCACTTGCAGGAAGCTATTAAAAATGAATTAGAAACACTGTTGAAACATGAAATCATTGAGCACTCCACTGGTCCTACGCCATGGGTTTCGCCCGTAGTGGTGGTTCCAAAAAAGGACAGTGAGGGTTCAGTGTGCATCTGTGTTGATATGCACCAGGCCAATAAAGCAATTGAGAAAGAAAGACATCCTAGTCCACACATAGCGGACATCACCATGCAACTGAAGGGTGCCAAAGTCTTCTCCCATCTTGACCTGAACAAGAAATACCCTCAACTCAAGTTGGAAGAAAACTGCAGGTACATTACTACTTTGTCGACTCATGTTGGGTTGTTCAGATACAAAAGGTTGAGTTTTGCAGTGTCGTCAGCTGCAGAAATATTTCAGGATGCTATACGTCGAACAAATCAACCTGGTGGTGCTGGTGGCAATTCTTGCTCAACATAACGGTCATTCCAACACTCAAAGACACATTGTAGCCTTTGCCAGTCAAAGACTGTCTGACACAGAACATGCCTATTTTCAGCAGGAGAAGAAGTGTCTGGCTGTAGTTTGGCCCTGCGAACATTTTCATGTGTTTCTATATGGAAATATTTCACTATCATAACAGACCACCAAGCATTACTCACCATTTTTGGAAATCTGAAAGCCAAGATGTCCCTCCCATTGAGAAGTGGGGTTTGCAACTGCAAGAGTATGACTAAGTAATTGTACACAAGATGGGTAAAGACCAGATACCTGCTGATTACTTTTCGTGAGTAACGCTACACCGCCGCAGTTCGACATCCAAAACAGCGGAGGAGTACATTAACTTCATTGCGAAATCCAGTAAGCCAGCAGCTCTATCTATTAAACAGATTACTGCTTCTACTAATGCTGACAAGAACATGCTCATCCTCAAAGACAACATTTCAACTTGATCCTGGAAGAAGAGTGTTTGCCCGTTTGCTGATGATGTTGAATTTAAAATATGTACAGGATGAACTGTCCGTGACCAAGGAAGGTGTTGTACTGGGAGGCTCGAGAATTGTCATACCTGAGAGCCTAAGACAACAGGTCATTAAACTAGCCCACGACGGACATCGTGGCATTGTAGCTACCAAAAGAGCCCTAAGAGACCCAATGTGGTTCCCGGGTTTAGACGAGTGGGTTGAGAGGGAACTAAAAGAATGTCATCTTTGCAACTGCCTTTCCCCCAAAGTAACGCAACATCCATTAACAATGTCTGATCTTCCGACACAAGTTTGGGAAAAAGTTGCTGTTAATTTCTCTGGGCCCCTAGGAAACGGACATCATTTCATGGTAATCACTGACGAGTATTCATGATTTTCTTTAGTAGAGGGGTTGTTGTCAATAACTCATGACCAGGATGGATAACATCTTTGCAGCGTGGGGTATCCCCACCATTCTCAAACCGGACAATGGTCCTCCATTCAATAGCAAAGAATTCAGAGAGTTTCTAAGCCAACTATATGTCAAGCATCAAAAAAGTACACCTCTGTGGCCCCAAGCAAATGGTGTTGTGGAACGATTCATGGGCACCCTCAAAAGAGTAATTCAGTGAGCATCAATGGAGGAGATCAAGTTATCCAAGCCCTGTGTCAAGCCCTCCATGCTTATGGTCTCTCCACAATGGGTTAAAGTCACACCATCTTGCTATTTGCGAGAGCCATCAAAACCAAGCTGGCACAGTGGACAGTAGACCGATCCTTGAATGCTAATAAGGTTTGTGTCACTTCTTGAAAGTGCAAAATGAAGACATACTCACATCGGTATTGATGAGCCCAGGAGACAGCCTTCGATAAAGGTGACTTGGTCTTGGTCACACAGAGATGAAAGAGGAAAACTGACATTCCATTTGCTGTTGATCCTCTGAGAGTTGTGATGTGCAAGGAAACATGGTGATGGTCATCGTCCTGGATGGTCCATCACATGGGACTCGTCACACTTCAAGCACCTCCATCTACAATCATCAGCTCTTGAACTTACGAATGTGTTGACCCCGCCTGACGGTCTAGATCAAACATCTGAATCTGCACCATCGGTTTAACCACCAGGGAAAGTCACCTTGAAATAGTTTGTCCACAACAGGCTTGTTTGACCTTGGGCCTTCACATCCTGCAAAAACATTATCATCTGCTTGTATATATTTTATCCTAAAGGAACCATGGATAAGTGCCTCCTAGGATAGAGCCTGTGAAAGCTTTCTTCTTCATTCCAGAGAACCTTTCCCCTTTCGAAATTCTAACATATGTTAAGTTGAGTTCAGGAGCAAGCAGGTGTGTCTGTGGACACCTCCACTATGATAAAGTAAATGTGATACTTGCATGAGAATATACACAGACATATCATCTGACATAAATAATGTGTCCTAAATATAATTTACAAAAATATTGTCCCATTTTGAGTAGATTTCCTATTATTAACTCCAACAGACGATAACTTTGTAGATATTTAGGACACAATATTTATGTCAGACGAAATCCTAACAATGATATTTTGGTACCACACCTCCGATTCACGGTTTGTCAAAGTTTTCCTGCTGAGCTCTTCTACTATAATGTTACTACAACTTGATAGATGGATTGCTGATAAATCGATTCTTTTCTTGACATCCCATATTGCTTCTAGACACAGAGGTCTTCGCCTTGTTGGTATAAAACATCAATCAATTATTGCCTGCTACGATCTGAACCTGTTTTCCCTGCATGCTAAGATATATAAAAGCATCGTGCAGGACTGAGCAAGCAGAGTCACTTTCTCATCAGACCTGGCTGTAAAGGCAGTAGTGGTTTATGAACGTATATACCAATGCCCACGTCGCAGACTGGTTGATATCAAGAACAGTCACCCCTCAAGCCAATTCCTGTGTAGGACCTTAGCGCTGGTGGACTGAGCTCTCAGGGCCACTAGGGGCTGCTTTTTGGCCAGTGCATAGCAGATCTTGATGAAGAAGACTATATGGATTGATAAGGTCCTTTTCTGCGCTACCCTGCCCTTCTTTGCACCTGAGACGTCGATGAAGAGCTGATCATCTACTACATGATCTTTTCAACAGTCAGCTTGAAACCTCAGGTTTCTCTTAGGATAAAGGCAAAGGAGTATTTCCTCCTCTTTCCAGGGATCAAATGGTGAGGAGGAGTGAAGAAGGCTAGCAAGGCGATAAATTGGTCAACATGGGATGGCATCACTACCCTAATGAGGAAGGTCACCCATAACTAGGGCAAAACCAGTCCTGAGTTGCTTGTATTCCAGTTCAGGGAGGACCTGGCTTGGCTGTTCAGGCTGGAGTGTTCTGACTGGGGCAGAGTCAAGACTGATTTGCATATGGCTAGGCCCAAACTGAGGTGACATGGTGTGCAAAATAACAATTTCAAGCATTTCGTATACTTTAGTGTGTCACCCTAAGTGGGATAAGTATGCCAAGATGTGGGTCCACCCACACTGTCACTGGAACCAAGCTGTACCCATTTGATGAGCCCATAACTAGGGCAAACCCGGTCCTGGGTCTCTTTTGTTCCAGTTCAAGGAGGACCTGGCTTGACATTTAGGGCTGGACTGTTCCGACTGGAGCAGGGTCAAGACTGCTTGAATCTCTGAGGGACAAAGGGAATGCTTGAAGATCTAGCTGGCTGATGTAGATAGGGCGCTCTGCCAGAGACCAGGGGCCTCTGATCTCCACCTCCCCTAGGTGACTCCTCCAACCCAATACCAAGACACCTGGCCAGAGAATGGTGTAAGAATGTAAATGTTCAAGAACCTAAAGATGATAGATTAGAATGGGGGTGAAGGATTGATGATGATCTAAAAGTGGGCTTGAAGTCTTCCCTAATGAGTTTATCTTTTGTTGTCATTGCTCGCGCTAACATTATGTAACGTTCTGTCTGCGTTCTTTCTTCAGTTTTTATTGCAATTTTGTATTAATTACTGCTGTTAATCTATAAGCACTGTAAACTTTACTTAAATAGAAATATTTCAGAAATTAGACCCTAGCAGAAACAAAATCCACTGAAGTTTACCTCCTCTGAATTCTTTCACATACTATTAAGACTATATGTTAAATCACCTCAATCTGTTCCAATAAATGGTAGCCATATGAGCATGTTATAAGATTGTTAGGGTGGCAGATGATCCGTCCTTCTTAAGATCTGAATGGCTACAGGGTTGCCAGTTTGAGAATGATGTCAGAGAGATAGACATCCTATATTCTCCTAGTAATGGATCCCAAGTGCACACCTCCCGTCAGGTGACAGAGAGAGCAGAAAGTGAGCAGGCGTCTGGCTAAACATATCCCGACAGGTCAGGAAGCCTTCATCTACCGCAGTTTTGGCACAGCTGCCTTGAAATGCAGCCACATGTGACTCTTTTGCAAACATCACTATACTAGTCAGTATTAGTGGGTACATATTGGTAGTTGGGACATTTTATCCTTTTTTGTGGGAGAGGTGGAGAAAAAGGAGGATGCCCAGGACTAGAATTGTATACACATCTGTTCCTACACTGCAATGACTTTCCATACGGTTCAGCAAAGCACAGACTACAGATTGGACTTCGTTGTCAGTCGAGTGACGTAGTAAACACTTTGAAAGGGGTATAATTTCAAATGTATCTTTTCCATGGGAGTCAGAGTTTGAAAATGCTTACATTTGGAATAGTCAAGCTGTGAAAATAACTACCCCCCTTTATTTGGTATAAGAATTCTTAACAGACAAGTTTCACATATGATCTGAAACTTGCTGAATGCCAGGATTTTTATTAGGAGTCAGGGAAGGGATCTTATTGCTGACAAATAGATTCAGGTAGGTATAGATCAAAGACTCCAGCCCTCATATACAAAGATTCCTGTTAAAAAATCGTAAATTCCGACATTTAATGATTCGCAATTTGCTATTTCTTATCAGGAATGTACTAAAATGAATTCAGTAAAAGTGCACTGACTTTTACCGAATGCATTTGTATTTTATGAACCGACCTATGTATTAATAGGCTGGTCACAAAATGCAGAATCATATTGGGTCGCAATTCCACCTACCACATTAATATGCATGAGGTACGTCGCAAATTGCGAACTACTACAATTGGCTACATTCACAGCGATGGTGGAAATGCTAGGGTCAGCAGGCCAATTGTACAAATGAAGCCCAAAATAAACCATGCAAACTCTTTCATGTTTTGCTGACTAGAAATATTTGTAAAATAGTTTGTAAATAATTACCTGCATACCAATAACAGCATATATGAAAAACAGCATAGCTATCAGAAGAGCAACATACGGCAGGGCCTGAAAAAGAAAATGACTCACATTAATTTGATAATACGGTAATATCATTGGAAAGTGTAGTAAATCTGATGTGGGCTTCAAAGAATGGCAATCTGTTTGGCTCCAGTGCACATTCTACAGTCCTTGGTGATGTTGTATTACATATTAGAAAATTAATAAACTATTTCATACCATCAAGACTTTTTCAAACATACAAAATACATATGCTTTATTCCCTGTCTTGAACTTGTAATTCCACCTGTTTATTTTTCTTATCTAATACTGCATTTGTTTACATTTGTTTATTATTTTGCGTTTTGCCATATTTATTTATAGAGGGAGTAAAATAAAGAATATTTAGATCAATCATGCAGTAAATGGGTCTGAGCCTGATAGAACTGACTACATCAAGGTTTCCCAACCTTCCCCAGATTTGATAATTGAGCATCCAATTCTTAGGGCAAATAGAAGATTATTTAAACTTCGAGGGTGAACTAGTCTACATAATCTTTTGTCAAGTGAGAAAATGTGAAGGCTGACGATCAAGGAGTGCTCCGTTAGCTGGTTAAGATGTCTTGAATAGCTATTACTGTAGACCTCTTTCCTGGTAATGACTTCCACCATGGACTGACAACAGAACATACACAACCATTTTAAACTGAATTCTCTACGTCGTGGGCCTCTGGAAGGGTCTTCTGTAACCAGAGAGCTGTGAGTGAGCTTATCAGCCAACAAAACAGTGCATGCAAATGTAGTTTACAGTTCCAGCTCTGGTCACCTTCCTTGGGGAGAGTCGTGGTCACAATGTTGCAACTACTGATGAGATTACTGCAGCTACAGTAGCAAAGAATCAGAAAGAAAAATGATTACCTAATGGCACAATGTATTGCCACTTCAGGGTAACATTGTTAAATTGATACTCCAAAAGGAATTATGAGATGAATATATTACTGTTTATAGCAAATGAGATGCAGAGTTTGCATGACCATGAGTGTAAGGGTGATTAGAATTCTGAACTTTCATGCTTAGGACCAATCATAATACCAGTAGTATCTGTTACTGTGTTTAGAGTACAAAGGTAAGGAGCGGACCCTCTTGAGGCCTGCAGGAAGCTGGGCCAGCAAGAAGATCATCAATTTCATTAAAATATTTAAATCCTAGATGTTAAGAAGTCATACAAAAATATATCATGTTATAGGTGGTACAGGGCATCAATTACATAAATAGAAGGACATATATCGCTTGGGAGTGTACTTATCTTAGAAAACAAACTGAAATTGAGAATTGACAACAACGTGAGTGAGAGACCAAAAACAAAGCCATATTAACCCATCTTTTCATTGTAAAATCAGCAGTTTGTTGCAGTCCTTATAAGAGTCAAGATTAAAGATCACTCCTTTAGGTTGTGCTCCACACAATCAGGGTCGGAGATTCCTATTTCTTCCTGGATCTTTTCTCCCCTCGACGTCCTGCCAGTCATCGCCCCCGCCCCTTGGGAGGGAGTGCAGGTAGAGGGCACCTTTCATCCTTGGAGTTCTTCAAGGTGTGCCATTGTTCCTGATATTTATGAAATCCTTTGGAACATTTTGCAAAAAATGAAGGCTACTCTTTCTTTTTTTGTTTTCTTACATATGACGATGATGTTTATCCGCCTCAAAGTGGAGGCAGATTTGAATGCTACTACTGAAATGCTCCACTCTTATATGCTTCTGGTCGATGCTGGCACATGCCACAACAAACTAAAAGCGAAGAGAAACAAACCAGAGATTCTGCTTTCCTTTCACTAAACTTCATTAATGACTGAGTTTATGGCCCTTTCAACTTGGCTTAAACCCCAAACCAGTCCCTGTGGTGTAATGCATTGGTTACAAAATGGATTATTAACACGTTCCCCTTTAAATACCAGGTTAACTCCATTTCTAGATCTTGCATTGAGAAGCTTGAAATCTTGCTGCAATTGATAAAATTCTTAATCTTTCTGTCTCAGCTACCAATGTGCACATTTCATCAAGACCCAATTTTTGCAATACAGCTTACACTGGATTTTCCAAGGTAAAACACAACTAAATTTAGCAGAACAGCCAATGGCTGCATTTTATTGGCCTTTCACCTCTGTGGTCAGTATATTGGCTTGCTGGTCATAATGGGGTTAAGCACAATTGGATCTGCGTAGTACAAAAGGAAATCTAATTGGTTAACCATTACACTTGATACTTGTGCTCGGATCTTTCTCTCAATTTATGTTCAACTGGCTCTCTGCTGTTACTTATCTTGTCCTCTTAGGAAGTCTGATTAGGTGGGAGATCACTCAGCGCAATGGACTGGCATCTAGAACAAGCACCCACCCCAAACAACATAACCATCTGAAATGTAGATGTGTAACAAACACCTGCTTATATTCACCAAAAATTATACAGGCCAAGAAACCTTTAGACATACAAGTTCTTAACAAATATGAAATTAAAAATACACCTGGACCCGTCTCCAGCGAGTTCCTGACTCCCAAGAGGTGCCCCTCAGGTCCTGGACCATTGGTGTGGCTCAGCTGGATCTTAATTCAAGCTTTTGGGCTCTTTGTGACCGCAAACGGGCCCGTTTGCACCGGAACCACGCCACTCACACCCGAAAATCATTGCGAGCCATCGGTCGAACTCCAGTTTTGCTGATTGGATTTTTGTTGTTTTGGTCCTGTTTTATTTATAAAATGAAGCTCTATTTTTCTAACCTGGTGTTTTTGTGTGGTGGTTTCACTGTTTTACTGCTTGAAGTGTTGCACGAATACTTTACATAGTGCCTCTAAGTTAAGCCTGACTGCTCTGTGCCGAGCTAACAGGGGGTGAGCACAGGTTAATTTGGGGTTGGCTTGTGCCTTACCCTAACCAGGATTGTAGTTGCTAATTGACTAGGGCTCACACCCCAGTCAACCAGTAACCCAATTTCTAGCAGGATATCAATCCAAAAATCTTTTCCAGTTGTCTGAGTGGACTACGTACATTAATGTTTAGCACCCACGATAACATCACAACTTCCCTAAAAAGAATCTCCAAGGACGAGTTTTTGACTTAAGTGGTACACAAGTAAGAGCTTGGGGTACTGCACCTTTGCGAAAGAATCTATATTTAACAAATGGTTTGTGTGGTCGGTATCATTTCTAAAATTAAAATTATTATTCTTTTATTAAAACAAGCTGGACTTGGAAAGCTGCACTTCAACTGTAATATTTACAGGTACCATTACTAATGAAGTGATGGGGCACGAAAACAGAAAAGAAAGCAACCACGCTTTGTTTAGTTTATATTAAATGGGACTATGAAGAGCAGAACAACCCACCGCCGTCAATGCTCAAAAATGAGTCACATATTCAATAATGCAACATATTTCTTATAGTAACAAAATAAGATTATTTTCTTTATTCAAATGAAATTTATCAATAAACTTTAAACACAATATTTCATATATGATTTAATTTATTATATAAAAGTGCTGTCATACCCCCCAAAAAACCCTTCACACACTCTCAATCTCCATACATACCATTCACACTACAATTGAAAAACTTTGTTCTGAAAACACAGTGCCACAGCATAGTCTAACAAGAAAACAGACAATCAATCAATCAATCAATCAATCAGAGCATTTGTAAAGCGCGCTACATACCCGTGAGGGTCTCAAGGCGCTGGCGGGGGAGGGGGGAGGAATGCTGCTACTGCTCGAAAAGCCAGGTCTTGAGGAGTCTTCTGAAGGTCAGCAGGTTTTGGGTCTGCCGTAGGTGGATGGGGAGGGTGTTCCAGGTCTTGGCGGCGAGGTGGGAAAACGATCTGCCGCCGGAGGTCGCTCTTCGGATGCGGGGGACTGTGGCGAGGGCGAGGTCGTCGGAGCGAAGCTGGCGGATGGGGGTGTAGAAGCTGAGTCGTCTGTTGAGGTACGCGGTCCGGTGTTGTGGAGTGCCTTGTGTGCGTGGGTGAGGAGCTTGAAGGTGATCCTCTTGTTGACGGGGAGCCAGTGCAGGTCTCTCAGGTGGGGTGTGATGTGGCTGCGGCGAGGGATGTCGAGGATCAGGCGTGCGGAGGCGTTCTGAATGTGTTGAAGTCGTTTCAGGAGTTTGGCCGAGGCTCCTGCGTAGAGGGCGTTTCCATAGTCCAACCTGCTGCTGACGAGGGCCTGGGTGACCGTTCTTCACGTTTCGGTGGGGATCCACTTGTAGATCTTGCGGAGCATGCGGAGGGTGTTGAAGCAGGAGGACGAGACGGCTTTTGACCTGCTTTGACATGGAGCGGGTAGAGTCGAGGATGAACCCTAGGTTGCGTGCGTGGTCGGTGGGTGTTGGAGCTGTTCCCAGTGCGGTCGGCCACCAGGAGTCGTCCCAGGCCGAGGGGTGGAGCCGAGGATGAGGACTTCCGTCTTGTCCGAGTTCAGCTTCAGTCGGCTGTTCTTCATCCACTCGGCGACGGCTTTCATTCCTTCGTGGAGGTTGGTTTTGGCGGTGTGGGGGTCCTTGGTGAGGGAGAGGATCAGTTGGGTGTCATCGGCGTAGGAGATGATGTTGAGGTCGTGCAGTCGGGCGACATGGGCGAGCGATGCCATGTAGATGTTAAACAGTGTTGGGCTGAGGGATGAGCCCTGGGGTACGCCGCAGATGATCTCGGTGGCTTCGGAGCGGAAAGGGGGGAGGCGGACGCTCTGTGTTCTGCCGGAGAGAAAGGAGGTGGTCCAGTCCAGGGCCTTCTCTTGGATCCCGGCGTCGTGGAGGCGTGTGCGTAGAGTGCGGTGGCAGACCGTGTCGAAGGCGGCTGACAGGTCCAGGAGGCTGAGGGCCGCGGTTTCTCCGTTGTCGAGCAGGGCCCTCATGTCGTCGGTGGCGGTCACGAGGGCAGTTTCGGTGCTGTGGTTGCTGCGGAACCCGGACTGGGACTGGTCCAGGATGCTGTTCTCCTCGAGGTAGCGGGTCAGTTGTTTGTTGACGGTCTTCTCGATGACCTTTGCCGGGAACGGGAGCAGGGAGATGGGCCGGAAGTTCTTGAGGTCCTGGGGGTCCGCCTTGGGTTTCTTGAGTAAGGCGTTGATCTCGGCGTGCTTCCAGCTATACGGGAAGGTTGCTGTCTCGAAGGAGATGTTGATGGCTTTCCGGAGATGGGGTGCGATGGTGGTGCTGGCTTTGTTGAAGATGTGGTGTGGGCATGGGTCTGACGGAGATCCAGAGTGGATGGTGTTCATGATTTTGATGGTGTCGTCATCGTTTATGTTGGTCCAGGAGAGCAGGCGGTCAGTGCGGATGGTGGTCGTGGGGGTGGAGGTCTCAGTGGTTGTCGGGGCGGTTGTGGTGTTGAAGCTGTCGTGGATGTCTGTGATCTTGCGATGGAAGAAGGTGGCAGGGAGTCACACAGGTCTTGCGAAGGTGGGATGTCGTTGGTGTTGGAGCTGGGATTGGAGAGTTCCTTCACAATGTTGAAGAGCTCTTTGCTGTTGTATGCGTTGTTGTCTAGGCGGTCTTTGAGGGAGGTCCTTTTGGCGGATCTGATGAGGTGATGGTGTCTGCGGGTGGCGTTCTTGTGGGCTGCGTAGCTGTCCGGTGTTCGTTCACGCTGCCATTTCTTCTCAAGCTTTCGGCAGGTTTGCTTGGAGGCCTGGAGGTCTTCAGTGAACCAGCTGGCTTTCTTGCTGGTGTGGCTGTTGGAGGGTTTCTTGATCGGGGCGAGGGTGTTGGCGCAGTCGTCGATCCACTGTCTGAGGTTGCGGGCGGCGGTGTCAGGGTCAGTGGGGTCGGCGGGTGGGCTCCGGGCGAGGGTGGTGGTTAGCTGGTCTTTGGTGACTTTACTCCAGCAGCGGCGGGGGATCTGTTGGGTGCGGTGGTGCGTGGTGGGTTTCCAGAAGGTGAAGTGGATGCAGCGATGGTCGGTCCAGTGGAGTTCGGTGGTGTGGTTGAAGGAGACGTGGGAGCTTGCTGAGAAGATGGGGTCAAGTGTGTGGCCGGCCTAAGTGGGTGGGTGTTGTGACGAGTTGTCTGAGTCCGAGGTTGGCGAGGTTGTCGATCAGGGTGGTGGAGTTGGTGTCGTTGTTGTTCTCGAGGTGGAAGTTCAGGTCCCCGAGGAGGATGTAGTCCGTGGAAGCGAGGGTGTGTCTACAGACGAAGTCGGCGATGGAGTCGCTGAACTGTGGTCAGGGTCCGGGGGGTCTGTAGACGAGGGTTCCTCTGAGGGTGGTGTTGGGGTCGGTGTGGACCTGGAAGTGCAGGTGTTCGGCGGTGCTGAGGGTGTCGTCGGTGTTGGTCGAGACTCTGAGAGTGTTCCTGTGGACGATGGCGACTCCTCCTCCTACTCCGTTGGTGCGGTCCCTGCGGGTGATCTTGTAGCCGTCCGGGATGGCTATGGCGATGTCGGGTGCCGAGGAGGGGTTCTGCCAGGTCTCCGTCAGGAAGGCGACGTCTGGGGAGGTTGAGTCGAGTAGGTCCCAGAGTTCAACGGCGTGTTTGCGGGCGGAGCGGGTGTTGAGAAGAATGCATCTGAGGTAGTTGGGTTCTTTCCTGGTCGGTGGGTTGGCAGGCCGGATGCTGGTGAATCTGCAGTTCCGGCAGGAGAAGGGTCCTTGGGTGCGCTTCGGGGCGGCCAGGCAGCAGGTGCGTGGTCGTCCGGTGTTGAGTGCGTGGAGGGTGCTGGAGTTGTAGCCGAGATGGGCGTTGTGGCGTTCGCGGGGGCCAGGGGTTCTGGCGCTGGGCGCGGTCCAGGCGCGGACGGGCGCTGACGGGCTTGCTTTAGGCGCGCCTTTGGTGCGCCAGCGGCGCGCCCGCTGCGTGCGGCCGCACAGCGGCCGCCATAAGAGGGGGAGGTGGGAGGGAGAAGCAGCTGGGAGGAGGGAGTGGACGAATGGGCGAGCGGGGGGGCGGGGCCGCAGGGGACGCAGCAGCGGGAAAAACCGGGGGCGAGGGAACAGAAGGCAAAAAGAGGGCACAGAATACAACAGGGTGGAATAACGAGGGAATTAACAGTGAACAGTGATCAGGGAACACAGAGGCAATACAGTACAGAGCAGGGGGGGGCCGCAGGGGACGCAGCGGCGGGAGAAACGGGGGCAGGGACGGCGAGGGAACAGAAGGCAAAAGGAGCACAGGGCACAGAATACACCGGGAGAAGGAGGCAAAATGAACAAAATAGCAGTAAAGCAGAGGGGGAGAGAAAAGAAACAGTTAAACATTAAACCAGGAGCAATACAGAATACAGAGGGAGAAAGGAGGCAAAATGAACAAGATAACCGTCAAAACAGAGGAGGAAAAAAACGAAACAGTTAAACAATAAACCAAGAGCAATACAGTACCAGCAAACCTACGGCCAGCCACTGGCCACCAGGGATGAGGCGCAGGTGGTAGCCTGCGGGTGGAGGAGGGCCTCGAACTCGCGGCAGTGGCAGCAACAGCGAGCAGGGAAACGCAGGCACAGCAGGTGGTGCTGACGCGGCGTGGGGAACGACCTGCCTTGAGCAGGGTCAAGGGTCGCTCTCCTCACTGCGCAGCAGCCGCCATAAGAAGGGGAGGTGGGAGGGATGCGTTTCTTCAGTTTGTACATTGATAGTTGAAGAACATGATTACACACAATCCATCATTACATCAAATTCCTTTTTTTTTTTAACAGGGGAAAAAATATCACAAAAATGATACAGTTGTAATATTGTAATAACCTAGTGGGAAACCCAATATACCCTTGAAGGTTTGGGCAAATGCATAAATGTTTAAGTAAAGGTACCTACAAGGGATTTCGTTTACTAAACCTAGTTAAATTTCTTAAACATCTATTTGTTAAGCCCCAATTGGTGGCTTAATCTAGCAAGAGTCTGCACATCTATATAAATGTACACAAAGTCAATGTTTAACAACACAATTAAAGTGAAACAACTAAAAAAATTAATTAGAAAACACGGGTATATCTATCTTTCATAAATACACAATTTTAATGTGAGACAAAAATGAAAGGGGTACATTCAAAAACAACGAGACACTATGATAGAGAGTACACAAATGAACCTACAAATCAAAAGTGTGATCATCTATTCCAAGGAAATGTACATAGAGGAAAAAGAAACTAAAATAGAAAACAATTCCTCAGACGCCTTAGTTGTTAAGAAAATAGATGTAATAGTCGACGTTTTGGTCTGTTATGGCAATGACATCCGTCAGACCATCTTCAGGACATACAGATGTTTGTAAAACAAGTCCCTCTAACGATATTTGTTGATAGTCTCAACCCAAGAAAGCTGCTTGAATGATAGGGTTGGAGGAAGAGCCTTACGACTAGGTTCCTTTCGTGAGAAAGTCAGAAATACTCTCACGACTTTATTGAGAAATGTTAATAAATGATTTCTCAGGGTTCAGGTAAGTTAGATTGAATCAAAGCTCCACACTAGCGAGTTGTAAATAAATCGTTTTCGCAAAAAGGTCCCGTGTACAGCAAATTTCACGAGTTGTAATATGACCTCTTGACTGAAGGACTTGAAAATATATCACGTCTTTCACATTAATCAATCACGTCTTTTTGGTTACAGCAGATGTTTGCAGGTGCCGATGCGCGTTTCCGTGCAAAGCAATCAACAGACCGCGCACCTTACTTAGGGCAAACACTGCTCAATAAAACTCAGGGAAGGGGCAGCCCAGAGATATCTGATTTCTTGAAATAAATTTAAATGGAGACAGAATGGACTTCAATACTACAGGAGGGCAGAAATGCGGTTTGTTGATTGCTTTGCACTCAAATGTGTGTCGGCACCTGCAAACATCTATGGAGGATCGAACAGTATGTTCAAGTTGGAAAGCCTGTATTTGAACTCAGTTCTCCAGGTTCCACAGTTGAGCATTTGGTATGCACTGCATTGCTTCCTAAAGAGATCCCGAAAGACCACATCCTTAAAAAAGCTCAGTCAAGCTGTCCAATGGTAGAAAGTATCACTTAGCAGTAACCTGCTGCCTGCAACTGCATGCACAGCTCAAAAGAAGACCATCATGTAGGGGCTAAGATCGATATAAACACCAATTGACACTCCTCGCCTAGCTGCAAATATGTCACAGTGAATGAGGTGAGGAGGCACAGTCACCACTAATACCCTAATCAGTGCCAAAAACCAAAGCATACAAAAACTTGAGAGGCTGCCATGTAAAATGAACTCAATGAAAGAGCAAATAGGTCTGGCTTACAAGTGGAAATATCTTTTTACTGCCTGGTGAGTATGTGTGGTGTGTTGGCCCCCTTATTATGGGTGTGAGAGTGGGTAAATTCAAGAATGAGGCAATGGGTGGAAGAAGGAATGCATCAGTGAAAGGATGAGTGATTTAGGGCATGGGTGTGGAGTGATTGAGTGCATGGATTGAATCATCCATTTAGCCACCCATTGACTCATTCTTGCAGTCATATATACGACCATCCACAATAAGATACAATTAACAATGAAGAAGCAATTTAAGATATGAACCAGACATATTGACTTCGCAAATGCTTGTTGTTTATGGCTACACCATATACTAATAAGCCACTATAGGGTTGTGGTGAATTATGGAGATATTATAAATCTATATTAAGAGATATTAAGAATGTTTGCTAAACAAGTAATCAATGATCAACTAGGAAAAATAGGTGGATTGGTGAGGAGAAAGAAAAAATTAGAAGGGAATAGGGAAGACATGGTTACAGTAGAGAGTTGGTAGAAAGTTGGGAAGGTCAGGGAGTAAAAAAGGCGAGACAGAGATGACTATATGACATGCATTATATCAAACTTGCCTGAAAGGATTTAATGAACGTCCACAATAATGTTCGGATTCCTTCTCCTCTGCTCAGAAGTTTTACCAATCGCATAACCCGGAAAAGACGAAAAAATGTGATGGAGATTCTAGCGCTGTCTTCTGAGCTCTGGAGGGTATTATATAGAGGCCAAACCAAATGAAAAGCAAAACAAGCAAAACATTCAGAAAGAAAACAACAACGAATGCAACAAGGAAAAGAATGTAAAATAACAAGCTTTACGCTGTTTTATGTGATTAGTTGCACTTCTCTGCATTAATAAAGAGCAGATAAAACATGCTTTGATATCAGACCTTTAAAATGCAATCCAACAAGCACATGCATAGCCAAAGTGAAAGTTTTGAACTTTGTAGAAAATGTTTTACTTACCTGTAATTGTTCATTACCCAAGCTCTATATTGCCATTGACTTTCACCACTTTGAATTAGTTCTCAGACATGGGGAAGTGAGCAAAACAACAATTCTAAAAGGGTGATCCAAATATTTCCTAATTCATTTTTTTACACTGTAGAGGATCTGTAAGTTGCCAGCTAGGTCTAAACATCTCACTGCTTATTTTGCCATAACTTGGTAAGAAAGGTGGGGTGTTTGGGTCTGGGGTTTCCCAACGTGAATATGAAGTAAAGGCAGATACAATTACCCATAATTATTTTTCATGCTCTCTGATTCACATATCCTTGTTGTGTTCACTCTCCTGCTAATAATAATAGTACTAATACTACTAATAATAGTATTAATAAAAAGGAATGTCTGTATTGCTTCTACCATAGGCTAGCAAATGTATTTGTGTTTATCAAAGCACATACGGTTAGCTTTGTTGATTTTATCAATTGACATTTGGTGTTATTTGTGTTTCTACAGTTAAGGGGTTGTTACTGGTTGTTAATTGGTTGCATTAGGGAGATTTCATAGGTTTATAATGGCAGTTAAGGATTTGTTTGGCCCACAAGGTGAGAGAGTGTGTAATCCATGACCTGGATCCAACAAATTCTATGATGGCTTGTTTTTATTTTTCGATGCCATTAGTACAAAACTTGCCTTTTGATAAACTTCAGTTTCGCTCATGGAAATCCCCAGATGTTTATATTGCATTTCCCATTTGATATTTTAATGACTGTTTCGGAAACGTCAACTGTATGGTAAATATTTATGTTAAGGATTAGCACGTATTAGAATGAATGTTTTCCCCTCACGGTTAAAATTAAAATTTGTCTTTGGGTGGTCACATTACCAAAAAACAGCCAACACACCTTTTGCATTTCTTAAATCTGACCCTTTTTCTATGGTTGAAGCCAACATTATACTACTTGTTCAAACATTTCTGTATATGTATAGCGAGAAATTGGGAGTAAAACATGCAAAAAACAATTGCAAAATGTGAAGGCGAGAACAACCTTCGACCACCTGCAGCATGAAATAATAAATTGTTTTGAGGGCACTGGGCAACCAGGACTTGTTTGGTATAAAAGCTCATCCATGAGATCAACAATTGATAGTGGTGAGAACGCTGTAGATATGCAATGTTATCCACATGGATATCACGTGATTGCAACATGCACTCTGCTTGTTGTTTCAACAGTTTGCCTGCTTGAAACAAAGGCATGCTTTTTAAGATGCATTCTCCCAGCAGTTATTAAAGTGTGATTCTGTGCACAGCATCCAAAATCTATAAATTAAAGGAAAAAAATAACTCAGCAGGTGCAGTACTTAATGCAAGCCTGATGGACACTTTGAATATCTTTTTCCTTGGCTATCTGCCATTATTGAACATCGAGGATGTCTTAGTGAGACTTCCCTGTTAACTTTGAAAGATGAAGCTTATTGTGTGGTGGCCAGACTATCCCAGCGAGGAAGGAATCAGTATCTAAATAGTATCTTGTCAAGCTATTTACATATCTAATGTATGGTGTTATAAATGGCTGGGGCTCACAACAAATATTTAGTGTGAGAAGTCATTTAGAAGACGTGGTTTTGATCCATTCATTCCAAGCAATTACATTAATGAGTGATAAATAATTATTTATTTTATTGCTTCACTCAGATCTGTTACTAATTCAATTATAATATTTAGAGCTTCAGGAGGGCAGCATAATAACAGAAATGAGTCAAAGTCATTGGATGAGGAATTTTGGCAACGGAGTCGAGCCCTAGAGTATGAGCTGTGGTTCGGTTCTGTTTCTATTTATCCAAGGGATTACCAGCCCTCCCACGGAAAAGCATTTTTCTGGCACGTAGCATATCCAGCAATTGATGAGGCATGTCTCTGGAAAAGCATGTTTATCTCATCGATGCATAAATATGGAAACCTACGCCTGTCCACATACACTGTGTACAGTATCTATTGTATCAAGAACTTTTGTATAGTTTATTTATCAGAGACCACTCCACCTTTCAGAAGGTCTGTAAATGGTTCCTCCATCTGGTAAAGAAGGCTTGAAACAGTCAGGGCTGCCATTTTCCAAAGGGTTTGAGAATATCTTGCCATCAGACAAGAGGAATGTATTACCTTGAATTGCTAAGCTGCCCAATAGAAACATCTTTCTTCCTAAACATACTATTCATTTTCATTCTCTAGTGGGAGTTGCAGATGAGAGGGTATTTGGTTTCATCATAGCCAAGAAGGTTTGCACATCAATGCTATCTGGTGGGGGGTATAAGGATAAAAAGACAGAATCTTCCAAGGTTGGATGGTGCCTCCTCTCCATTTTTCTGGAAACTATGGAGCTTTAATGAGATTTCTCAAGGGAAAAGCATAGAAACAGTATGAAGCAAAGTAGCAAACAACAGTTTCACCGCAGGAAACACACAAGAAGTAAAACATGTCAAACAATGGTAAAAAATTGAGATATCTGGTAAAAGACCTTCCCCACAGAGGCTAGAGCCACTCTCATATCGTAATGACTGGAATGAGGAAGACGAACAAACAGATACAGTTGCAATCTCCAACCACAGGATCACCGCCTGGGACCAGCTCACCACACACAGCACCACAGACATCATGTATGCCGTCCACTCAGGAGCATCCATGGACCCCTGTCCCCAACACATGTTCAACCTCGGCAACAGGACCAAATGAGTGGAAACACTCTGAAATCAAACCCCTCCTCAAGAAACCATTGCCAATCCCAACGAGCTCCAGAACTACCAACCCATCCCCCTGCTCTGCTTTCTCGCCAAAGTAATTGAAAAGGTAATCAACCACCAACTCACGGAATACCTTGAGAACCATGATCTCCTGGATGCATCCCAATCTGGATTCCGTGCAAACCACAGCACTAAAACCACCCTGATGACAGCCACTGATGACATCAGGACCCTCCTAGACTGAGGAGAAGAGGTTGCCTTGATCCTCCTTGACCTCTCAGCTGCTTTCGACACTGTGACCCACCACACCCTCACCAAAAGAACACAGAGAGTCCGCCTTCCACCATTCACCTTGAAGCCCAAGTACATCATCTGCGGCGTCCCTCAAGGTTCATTTGTCAGCCCTATTCTATTCAACGACTACATGACACCCCTGGCCAGCATCGTCAGAAACTATGGACTGAACATAATGAACAAGTTACTTACCTTCGGTAACGATATATCTGTAAGAGACATAGATTAGTTATAGATTTCTCACCTTAGAATTACCCCCAGGTGTCAGACTGGATCTGGAGAATTTTTCGTCAGCAGTACCCCTGCACGTCGAAAGGTGGCGTCGGTCGGCTCCGCGTTCGTCTTTGGCGTCGTAGTTGCCGGGATGACGTCGCAGTAGCTACTTAGACGCCGCCCTCGTAGGCTGACGTCAGTTCTTTTACACAACATTCCACGCCAGAAGCGCAGAGCCATACAAGACACTGATCACTGGTGCACAAAAACTAGGGCCCTAAAAGGGATTCCCTGATCCTAGAAGTCAGTTCGCAGAACGGGGAGGATGGGTGGGGCGGTGAGGAATCTATAACTAATCTATGTCTCTTACAGATATATAGTTACCAAAGGTAAGTAACTTGTTCATCTGAAAGAGACAATTAGTTATAGATTCCTCACCTTAGAATAGATACCCCAGCAATACCAACCCCGGAGGTGGGTCTGTGAACCAAGTTCACACCAGAAGGTCCTGGAGAACAGAACGGCCAAAGAAGCTGTCTCTCCGGACTTGGCTGTCCAGGCAGTAGTGTTTGGTAAACATGTGCAATGAAGCCCACGTAGCTGCCTGGCAGATGTCATTGAGGGGGACTCCCCGTCCCAAAGGAGTGGTCGCTGCCATTGCCCTGGTGGAATGGGCGCGCAGTCCCACTGGAGGCTCCTTCCTTGCCAAAGAGTAGCAAGCTTTATTGCACAAAACGACCCACCTAGAGTTGGTCCGTTTGTGCACGGCCCGACCTTTTTTGGCGCCCACGTAGCCAACAAAGAGCTGGTCATCCACCCGGAATTGCTTGGTGCGATCCAAATAAAATATACATCATTGTTTATATGTTTATTTATTTTTATCTTTTTTTTTTTCTTTTTGGTTCTTTTATGTTTATATGTCATTATTTTTCACAAACTACCTCACTTTTATGTCTCTGGATACAGGATTGTATTCCACTGTATATTGTTTTGTGTTTTGATATTTGAGAATAAGTCTGATTAAATCCCACTATCCAGCTGGATAGTAACTATATAGAATTGATTCTGTTCTATATTTATTTCCCCTGCTCTATTTACTCTTGACAAGGACCACTGTCCTAGAAAAAAAAAAAAAAAAAAAAAAAAAATGAAAGCGCACGTTTTGGATCCAGACTGTGGAGCCTCTCTTCCTCCTTAGAAGGATGCGGAGGCGGAAAGAAGGTAGGCAAAGTGATAGTTTGACCAATGTGGAAAGAAGTAACCACCTTGGGAAGAAAAGAAGGTCTGGTTCTGAGGACGACCTTGTCCGGATGAACAGCCAGAAAAGGAGGCTTTGAAGAAAGAGCTTGTAGCTCACTCACCCTGCGAGCAGAGGTGATGGCAATCAGAAAAGCAGTCTTTAAGGTAAGAAGTCTGAGAGGACAGTTATGAAGCGGCTCAAAAGAAGCGCACATTAGGTAAGTAAGCACCAAGTTCAAGTCCCACTGAGGCATTACGAAGGGAACAGGAGGAAAAAGATGAGTAATGCCCTTCAGGAAGCGATTTACAACAGGGGACTTGAAAAGAGAAGGCTGATCAGGAAGCCTAAGAAAGACTGAAATGGCCGAGAGGTAGCCCTTCAGAGTGCCCAGAGCAGAGCCCTGCTGGGCCAAAGACAGGAGGAACAAGAGAACCTCAGAAAGAGGAGCGGAAAGAAGATCCACAGTCTTTGCTGAGAACCATGCCACAAATGTGTTCCATCTGCAGCCATATATCTTCTTAGTGGAGGGACGCCTGGCTGCCAAGATAACATCACAGACTTCAGAAGGAAGGTCAAAGGCTGTCAACTGTCGCCGCTCAATCTCCACGCAAGGAGGTGGAGACTGGACAGGTTCAGGTGGAGGACTGTCCCCTGCTGCTGCGACAGAAGAACCTCCTGAAGAGGCAGGCGGATTGGAGGATCGATGGCCATGTGTAACAGCTCGGGATATCAGACTCTTCGTGCCTAATCCGGAGCCACAAGGATGACTTGGGCCCGGTCGCGCTTGATCTTCTTCAGCACTCTGGACAGAAGTGGTATAGGCGGAAAGGCGTATAGAAGACTGCAACTCCACTTGCGACGAAAAGCGTTGCAGAGCGAGTGCCGCCTTGGAAATTCCAACGCGCAGAATTGCTGACATTGCGCGTTCTCTTCGGTGGTGAATAGATCTAACCAAGGCTCTCCCCACTGCTGAAAGAGACCTTGCGCCACCTCCGAGTGAAGACGCCATTCGTGATCCATCATGCACCTGCGGCTGAGTTCGTCCGACCTGGTGTTCAGTGAACCTGCCAGGTGTTGAACCACCAGGGATATGCCCTGATGTTCCAGCCATGTCCAGAGACGGAGAGCCTCTTGACATAGGGTCCACGACCCCACCCCACCCTGTTTGTTGCAGTACCACATGGTGGTGGTGTTGTCCGTGAACACCTGCACCACTCTTCCCCGGACAGAAGGAAAGAATGCCTTTAGTGCAAGACGGATCGCCCGAAGCTCCAGAAGGTTGATGTGGAGCCCGGACTCCGCCGGAGACCAGAGGCCTCTGATCTCCGCCTCTCCCGTGTGGCTGCCCCACCTTAGAAGTGATGCATCCGTCACCACCGTGTACTCCGGTTGGGGAAGGGAAAAGGACCTCCCGCCGACCCAATCCTGGTTCGTCAGCCACCACTGCAAATGTCTTGCAGTGCCCTCCGAGATCTGAAAGCAATTGGACAGATTCCCCTGATGCTGCGCCCACTGGAACTTCAGGTCCCACTGCAGAGCCCGCATATGCCACCTGGCATGATCCACCAGCAGGATGCAGGAGGCCATGAGGCCCAGCAGCCTCAGATTCATTCTGACCAAAACCCAGGATAGAGGCTGAAAGATCAGAATCATAGCCCGAATATCCAGAATTCGCTGCTCGGGAGGATACGCCCGAAACTGCGTTGTGTCCAGAACCGCTCTGATGTAAAGGAGCTTCGGAGAGGGAGTCAGGTGTGACTTCGGCACGTTGATAGTAAACCCCAGCGAATGCAGGAGGTCCGCCGTAGTCTGGAGGTGGGAGACGACTGCCTGGGGTGAGCCCGCCTTCAACAGCCAGTCGTCGAGATCGGGGAAGACTGGAACCCCCAATCTGCGCAAATGAGCTGCGACCACCGCCATCACTTTCGTGAACACCCGAGGGGCGCTGGTAAGGCCGAAGGGAAGCACGGTAAACTGAAAGTGCTCGTGGCCTACCGTGAACCGCAGGTAACGCCGGTAGGACGGGAATGTGAAAGTAAGCGTCCTGCAAGTCCAACGCTACCATCCAGTCTCCAGGGTCGAGGGCAGACAGGACCTGAGATAGCATCAACATTTTGAACTTCTCCTTCCGGAGGAAGCAGTTGACGTTCCTGAGATCCAAGATAGGACGCAGGCCTTTGTCCTTCTTGGGCACCAGAAACTAGTGGGAATAGCAACCACGACCTACTTCTGGGGCAGGAACTCGCTCGATGGCTCCCTTGGCCAAGAGAGCCGTAACTTCCTGTTGGAGAAGGGCCAAGTGATCCTCCGACATGCGATGGTACTGAGGTGGCATGGGTGGAGGGGTAGTCTCAAAGGGGAGGGAGTAGCCCCTTCGGACTATCTGCAAAACCCACCTGTCCGACGTGATGGTGCGCCAGTGGGGGAGGTGATGGCGAATCCTGCCACCCACCGGCTATTGGTGGCCCTGAAAGGTCGGACTAGGAGGGTTTGGAGGCTGCTGCAGAGGGGGCGGTGGTGGACTGGCCCGCTCTCTGGATCCTAGACCCACAGCGGTGGGCCCCACGTCACCGGCCGCGCAGGGGCTGAACAGCTTGCGCTGACCTGTGGCTCTGGGTGGAACGTGTTTGGGCACCCCTTCCGTAGCCACGAAAGGGGCGAAAAGCAGACTGCGCAGGGCGGGTGGTGGAGAGGCCCAAGGACTTGGCCGTAGCCCGAGAGTCCTTGAAGCGCTCTAGCGCGTTGTCTGCTTTGTCGTCGAACAGGCGATGGCCATCAAAGGGCATGTCCATCAGGGTAGCTTGGACATCCCTGGAAAAACCAGTCGACCTCAGCCAGGCGTAGCGTCGAAGGGCTACCGACGTTGAAATCGTCCTGCCTAGTGAGTCGGCGGGGTCCAGTCCACATCGAATGGTAAACTTGGCTGCATCTCTCCCCTCGGCAACTGAATGGGAGAGCATGGTCCGGGCCTCCTCCGGGCACTGGGGCAGCTCCTGCGCCACCGTGTCCCACACAGAGTGGGTGTAACGGCCCAATAGACATGCAGTGTTTACCGACCGCAGTCCCAAGCTGGAGGAAGAAAACCTCTTCTTCCCAAGATGGTCCAGCTTTTTGGATTCCCTATCAGGTGGAGCGTTAGGGAATGCGCCTTTTGACGTGGAGGCTTGGACCACCAAGCTCTCAGGGGTGGGGTGTTGGGAGAGGAAAGTGGGGTCGCCTGGAGCCGGGCGGTGGCGTCTGGCAATCATCCTGTCCACAGGAGTCCCTGTGTTGAGCCTGGACCAGGTGCCCAAAAGGATGTCCGTTAGGGCTTCATTAAACGGCAGCAGGGGCTCGGAAGAGCTCGCTGCCGGTTGAAGCAACTCTGTCAGGAAGTCAGTCCTGACCGCCACTGTAGGTAGCTCTAGGTTGAGGGCCTCGGCCGCCCTATGCAACACCACTGCGTAAGAAGCTCCCTCCTCCGTAGCCACGGTAGGAGGAGACAACATGCCACGGTCTGGCGAGGTATCCAGACCACTGGCATCCCCCAAATCCTCTCTCCAGTCCGGATCATATTCCAACTGGTCAGTTAAAGGGTCCCCAGACCCCTCTCAGTCCTCCTCACTCTCCTCTGGTTGCCAATCTGGTCTGAAAGAACCAGGGTGGAACAGGGGTACAAAAGTACCCGTCGGCGCCGGATTCGGCGTCGGTTGACGCTGCTCTGACTCCGTGTCCATGTCAGGATGGAGGCCGGGGTCGACGCCGGTTGGGGACACAACCGGCGCCGGCTGCGGGCGTGGTGCCGGTTGAATCGACGCCTGTGGAGGTGTGATGAGGTCAACCGGTGCCGATCCGGATCCAGGCCTGGATCCAAGGGGACCCTGCGGTGCTGGGGCCGGAGCCACCGGCGTCGAAGGCCCAGGGCACCCAGCCGAGTCCGCGGGGCCTGAAGGCACGCCAGCAGAGTCGGACTGCCCAAAGATGGCATGCATCGATTCGTAAAACTGTCGAAGCTGGGTAGGCGTCGCTCCGAGTCCCGAGAAGGGAAGGAAACTCGGAGCCGACCCTACAGGCTCTGTATGCGGAGCCGCGGGAGGGGCACTACCCGCATCCCTCGTCACGTCGACCGACAGACGGGGAGAAGTCGAAGAGCGACGATGCTTCTTCGACTTCTTCTTGTGCTTCGACTTACCTGAGGAGTGCGAAGACTTCGAAGACAAGTGGTGGTGGTGGCTCCGTGACCGGTCCCTCGACCTCCCGCGCGACCGGGACCTCGAACGGTGCGGAGTCGACTGCCGGGCCTCGAGAAGCTTTCGGGACCGCTCCCGCAAAGACTTCGGATTCATGGTCCGGCAGTCGGAACACGACTTGGGATCGTGGTCACGTTCCAAGCACCACAGACACACGCGGTGCGGATCCGTCACAGTTTTCGACTGGAACCGCAAGCCTTGAAACCGGGCATCCCTGACGTGCACCAGGAGTCAAAGACTCAAAAACGGTGTCGACAAAAGTCGGCAAAAAGTCAGTCAAAAATTCACTGGAGGTACCGCTCTCTCCAGATCTGTGCTGGCTGGCGCGGAAAAAGAGAGAACTGACGTCAGCGCGCGAGGGCGGCATCTAAGTAGCTACCGCAACGTCATCCCGGCGACCACGATGCCAAATTCGAACGTGGAGCCGACCGACACCACCTTTCGACGCGCAGGGGTACTGCTGATGAAAAATTCTCCGGATCCAGTCTGATGCCTGGGGGTAATTCTAAGGTGAGGAATCTATAACTAATTGTCTCTTTCAGATCTCCTACGCAAACGACACCCAGCTCATCCTCTCTCTACCTAAAGACCCATCCACCACAAGGGCAAACTTCCACCGGTTTATGACCAGCGTCACCAACTGAATGCAAAACAACTGTCTCAAGATCAACACAGACAAGACAGAAGTACTGATCTTCGGGAACAACACCTCCTGTGGTGCGACTCTTGGTGGTCTGATTAACTGGGACCCTCTCCCATCCCCACTGACCACGCCCGGAACCTTGGGATCATCTTGTACAGCAAACTCACCATGACGAACCAAATCAATGCAGTCTTCTCCGCCTACTTCCTCATGCTGCGCATGCTCAGAAAGATCTTCCAATGGCTCCCAGTCTCCACCAGATGCATCGTCACTCAACCCCTCGTCACCAGCCGCTTGACCTATAGCAACGCACTCTATGCAGTAATTACCACACACCTCCTGAAGAGACTGCAGACCATTCAGAACTCAGCGGTCAGACTAATCCTCAACCTTCCCAGACAGACCCACATCACCCCTCACCTGAAGAAACTCCAATGGCTCCTCGTCCACAAGACATTGCCAATTCGAGATGCTGACCCAAGCATACAAGGCCCTGCACAACCTAGGACCAGCTTACATCAACCACCGTCTGAGCTTCCACCAACCTTCCAGACTGTGCCGCTCCCCCTCCCTCTTTCTCGAGCACACCCCACACATTCGTTGAAGTAACAGTGGAGGATGTTCCTTCTCTTACATCGTCGCAAAGTCCTGGAACAGCCTCCTCCTCCTTCTCCAGACATCACCTTCTCTTCAGGAATTCAGAAGGGGACTCAAGACCTAGCTATTTAACCGATGCCACCCGAGTAGCTTGGCTCTCAGCGCCTTGATACCCTAACGGGTGAGCAGCTGAGCTTTATAAATCCTGTTTGATTGATTGATTGATAATTTAAGGTTCCCTGTTAGGGCACTGAATGGCAGACTTTATCTGAGTTTCAGATATGTGACTTCTATGGTGTCATTAAGATAGATCAATAGGTTAATGATCTGGGGTAGAGATCTGTTCATCTGCAAAGTATATGTAGTCTGTGTTAAACAATATTTATGGAACCTTATTATCGAAGCTTAGGTCATGGTAAGACAAACCACTTTTAAAATTTTAGTTGTTGTTTATCTCTTCTTCCCATGGCTAGAAAAGGATTCATCATGGTGGAAGCCTTGCAGAAATGCATGCATGAAAAGAGAGGTCACCTCTTATTGTTTGGCAGGAAAGCATTGAATATGAATACAAACCCACTGCACACACCTCTCTAATGAGATAGTTAAGAGAAAGACATGAGAAAATGTTTTAAATCTGGGCATGGAAAAAAAGATCAAAATATTGTAGAGGGGAAAGCACTGGAGTCAGTTGTTAATCTTACCGCAGGATCACCAGTTGGGACAAGTTCTGTTGGCTTTTGCTTTAAAAGATTAAGCATATTTATTTGGTCAAAATGGGTTTAAGAATAACACTTTTAGGAGGAGCGTTTTTTGTTTGATTTTAATTTGTATTCATATATATTTTTAGATAAATGTGCTTGCCAAATTAATTCATTGTAAAGAGAAAGCCCTTGATTAACAATTATCAAAACAAAGCAAATTACCCTACATTTCAGTGCAGTGAGTGAATACCAAGATAGAAGCTGTAAACCTGCACTGCTATTCAGGATTAACAATTCTACCACATGATGCTAGACATTTACAAATAAAAAAATACATATAATATATGCAAAAAGTAGTAGTGACACATGCCAGTTGCTTATACAAGAGTCATTTTTTAAATTGCATGGAAATACACAATGCAATAATTCCAGGATTAAAAGTATAAAATTCGTAAACCAAAGAGCATGCTTTAGCTTTAATTAGACCCATTCATTATACCTCAGCATGAAATCTATACTCTTTTATTCGTCAACTGATATAATCATTTACACTGTTTAAAGTAATTTTATGAGTATGAATTATTATAAAACACCTAAGATTTTTCGGAGGTAATTAAAGAAATTAAAAAAATATCAAAAATGAACATTCCTAAATAATTTCTACTAATTAGTCAATCAATAAATAATCATTTGGATAGCTTAACAAACACAGCAGCCCGAATTACATATGATTATTGCACATCTAAGCTCAATTTGGATACATAAACATTTGTAAGTAGAATTACATATTTCCAATGTACAGAATTAAAAATGGCGATTTGACAATGCATGGAAGCACATGCAAAAGTTGAACACCCAAACAACCATGTACGTTTGAAGGCACCAACCCATGATTGACAGGTAGGTTCCCAAATGGAAAGGGCAAGAAATGTACTCTTGCCAAAGGCAGAAGAAAGTGTGTTTCTAAAGCAGAGAGTGGTGGGAAACACTTTCACAACTGAAACGGTAGTAGTGTAAGGTGTTTCTTCGCAGGAAAAACGTACTTTCTCATTGAAACAGGAAAAAGTTAACTCTGCAGATGCACATTTGGTTTCAATGTCTGAATTAAAAATAGTGAAATTTTCAAGTCCATGTGCAGAACTATTTAAGCATTAGTGTAATTAGTTTCAAATACGGATGTAGCCAATTGATAAATACAATTTTCTTTGACACACATTATGACTACCACAAAGCTTAAGGTGATCTACCTCTACTTACCTAACTTGATTTAGTAGATTAAGAGACTAATTTACAAACAATCTCGGCGCAAATAAATGTTTAGGAAAGGTCAGAATTCCACATGAAAAAGTTAAGATCCTTACGAGTAACCCCAAACACATCCAATGGTCTTCCATAATGCACCCCTAACTGACCCTACGGTCTGCACTTCTTTGATGATCAGGTTTTAATTTCTCTGATGTTCCCCTACTATTCGCTAGTCAGGAGTCTCCAACAGGTCGATTGATCGCTACCAGGATTTCAAAGTGTGTCTAGGTATAACTCGATGTCTATCAGTCGAGTTCAGCAGTATTCAACAGCTCTCTTTGTAAGGCAATACTTTAAAGCACTGAGCACCCAGTTATGTGAGGGCTCCACAGCTGACAGTGAATGAACAGCATGCAGAAGGCAGACCTCTTGTTAAATAACTGACGAGCTGCTGCCTGGAAGCAAGCCTAACAGTAAACAAATGCTTCAGAGTACACAATTTAATATTTTTTCTCTTTCTTTATTTCTTTTTCCTCATTTATAGCATTCTTCCTGTGTCACTCCTTTCTCTATCACCTCCCTTAAGGTTTTCGTTCTATTTCTTTCTGCTTCTTGGTTTCTTATTCAGTTTCTTTCTTTGACCTTGTTTCCTTTCTTTCTCTTTTCTTTCTTCTGTCCTTTCCTTGTTTGTTTCTCGGTTCCCTTCCTTCTCTCTTTATTCCTTTCTTTGTCTTTTGTTCCATCTCTTCTTTCTTTCTTTTCTGCTTTCTTTCTCACTTTCTCTTTTATATTTATTCGTTGCCTCTGCCTTCCCTCTCTCTTGCTCTTCTGTGTTCCTTCTTAGCTTCCCTTTCCTTTTCTCCTTTCCGTCTTTCCTTTCTCTCATCGTCATGTCTTCTTTCTTCCTTTAATTCACCCCCTATTTCGCTTTCTTCTCTTTTTCTCTCCAGTATTCCTTATTTGCTTTATTTTACACCTTCTCTCATTTTTATATTATTTCCTTTCCTTCGCCCTATTAATTCCCTTTTTCTTCCTTCTCACCTTTCTTTCTCCTTTTCTAATTCCCTGTTCTTCTCCTTCTTACTTCTTTCCCTTCCTTATCACCTTTGTCCCTTCATTTGGTTTCTTCCCTTTGCATTGTTCATTACTTTTTTTCTGTTCTTTCATTCCTTTCTCTCCTTTCTTCTTTTGCTTCCTTCCTGTCTCTCCATCCTTCCATTTCCTCCTTTCTTGCGTCTATACTCTCCTATCATTCCTTCTACCCCTTTTCCTCCCTTCTCTTCACTTCTTCCTGCTTATTACTTTCTTTTTCTCCAACTTTCTCAGATTCTGTTTATTTTCTCTTCTCCAAACATACATCCTTTAAGCCACCCTGCATTATGCCCCCGGTCATTCGCAATTCAAGTGCCTCGCGCATGCTGATTCTCTAAATATGTTGTTCCCTGTTGAACCTTCAAGGCGCTGGAACCCTTTTCCCGGAAATCAAGAAATGAGGCAGAAGAGCGTTTGTTTCAGGGAGCTCAGTTTTGGAACGTCTTCGTCTAGAACGCCCCACCCCTCCATAAAAGTTCGTAATGAGTAGAAAACCAAACCATTTCAATTTTATATTTATGTCATTTCTATGCCTGGATAGTTTGCACGATGCAGAAATTCAGCATATTCAGGGTTCTGGAATACTTGGAAATGTCACTGATACTATGTCTATCATAGAGTTCACTGGCAAATACCGGGGCTTCTCTGAATAGGATTAGAACTCAGAAACCTCTCTCCATTAGGGGATTAAAACTTTGTGAATCATGCCTTTGGCATTTTGGAAAATATGATTCAGGCACTACTAGTCCTTGCTAAACCTATGTAACACCCCCAGTTTGGAGTCTTTCTGCTAGTTGGCCAGGCCAGAAACATCTCTAAAGGTATGGAAATGCCTATAATGTTTTTGGGCCTGTTTGCACTTGTGCGTCCCTCGTAGCAATAGATCTGGTCTGCACTCAGCGGTAGGAACATCCTGCATACCTCAATCTCACTTCGTTTTTTTTTTTTTTTGATACCACTGTGACAAAGGGGGGGCGAGGTGACCAGGAAACTGAAAAAAAAAAAATCTATTTCATAAGATTTTCCCCTCATGAAAACATGTGGAGGAGGTGCCAGCATATGCACAGAATTGAATCAACCATACTATTCCTTTGGGAAAAAATGCTTCAAAAGCAGAATCACATCTAGATACAGTACAGAGAGTAAAATTGGCAGAAAGGTTGACAACTAAGCGAGGGCCCTGTACAGTGTCAAGATAGGCACTGATTTGATAACTGAGTGAAATGCCAGCAACAATCCATCTGCTAACCGCTGCCTTTCGTACTTTGCTGATGGAGGAAAGATTAATATGAGTATCAACATGGTAAGGATGAGGTTGTGATGTTGGGTAGTCCCAACATTCTTAGGAGGGAGGGGGGTTTTCGTATGTTTTCTCCTGAGCGCTGACTGGGTGGTTAGCGCCGGGGTCATGTGCCAGGGGGGTTAATAGGCCCGGACCTCGTGGTTCGATTGCCTAAGCAAGGTGCCCCGAGTGTTTCATTTCGGCAACCAGGAGACCAGGTTGCAAAGACCTTTCACTCGCCGAGGCCCCACACTTACACCACAACAACTGGCGGCAAGAGGGGAAACTGCTGCCGTTCTCACGGCGTCGCTGTGCCCGCCTGACTCCCGATCGGCCCAGCTGTGCCTGGGCCAACCTGCTATTGCCGCACGTGCTCTCCTCCGGTTCCGCTCCCCCTGCTTTGCTGGGCCGCTGCAGGGCTTCTGGCCATGCCCCTCCGGCCATCACTGGCTGCAGCTGTTCTTGTGGTGCCCTGCCGCACCCACCCCGGCTCCGACGATGCGCATCGACCGGCTGCCGGCCCGAGCATGCCACAGTCTGCTAGATGCTGCGGGAGGCCCCGCCCTCTGACCTTTGGAGGTTCTGCGGCCGTTCCTGCCCCCCGGAGATCGCGGGGCCACGGGGCTATGCCTCAATAGTTTGCATGCCACATGAGCTTGGCTATTTTCTTCGTTATCGTATCAAGGGTCCCCTGCCACACGACACGTGAGCTGTGCTGCTTGGGAATCATCTGCCCAGGCTCACCATCAGGTGCCGCTCATCTGGCAGTCGTGTGAAGACCCAGCGGTCGCATCCGCCTCGGCCCCTAGGTGGTGCCCGGCCTTCCTGGTGAACTGTGTCTACATGCGCCATTGGTCATCGGTATGGCGCCTAAGTCTGGACTTGGTATTACCGGCACCTACCTGTTTGCCCTCCTTTGTGGTGGCCATGGGGATCCCGATGTTTTCCTGCATCAGCGGCCCTGCCGATTCGGCCCCAATACGCCCTGGTGTAGGTGTATTACACCTGCTGCCACAGTACTGTCGCATAGGTTGGTCAGTAGCATTTTGTTTTTCCATGTGGTTCTCCTGCTCCGCCACACAGTTGTTGCAAACTCCCTGCAAAGTCAGTGCTTATCACAGGGGGCCCATGGCATCAGTCCCAGTCCGCAAACTGTTTATCGTTGACTGCCCCTCCTATCCTTGCAGGCAGCCAAATGGAAGTATGAGTGGAGCGTTTGGAAACGTACTATGTGGCAGTGGGATTGGACAATGACAGAAAGCACCCCATGCTCCTGCATTTGACAGGTGCTGCTATCCACAAGATTGCAAAGTCAGTCGTCGAGGCCGGCCTACCATTCGGGTACAACTTTTTGAAGACCGCCCTAACAGCACATTTTGAACTGCTCGCAAAGCCTGGCAACTACCGGAGGAGTCAGCAGATAATTTATTTGCCTGGTTAAAGGACCTGGCCAGCACCTGCACGTTGCTGGATGTTGAAGACGAGATCAGAGCCCTGTTCATTCAGGGCTGCTCTTCAGCAAAACTGAGGGAGCATATCCTTCAAGTCCCTGGAATGACTATGGCAAACATCCTGACACTGGGCAGGTCGAAGGAACTCTCAAAACAAAAACACGTGCTGCTCACATGGAGGCGGCACTCCAGCAGTCCGTCACAATGGAACCAGTTAATCTCGTAGCGGTGTCCCTGAGAAGAAGAAGGTTCGCCACAAGCCTGCAGCGAGTCTCAAGGCCTGCACTGGTGTGGAGGCCAGTACTCTCATCTAGCGATTGTCCCTCACAAGGGAAAAGATGTTCTGTGTGCAACAAGCTCAGCCACTATGCCAAGGTATAGCGATCCACACTATCCCAGAGGGGGCAGAAGCCCAAATCAGTAAATGCCATGGATATTCCGTCCATGCAGGAAGACAAAGGGGGCATGGACGATGACAAACGGGAAGGTGTGGTGGACATAATACATGCCATGAAACCTGAAGAACATCATAGCAGACACATGCCGATATGCACCGCCACCATTGCTGACCATGCAAGTCCAGCTTTAATCGACACTGGTGCTTCTATGAACATCCTGGTGCAGGCGGCATTCTAAACTCTTCCTCAGCAACCTACCCTCTGTCTCATGTCGACACAGATCTATGCCTTTAGATCAGCGTCACCTCTCCTGCTAGCAGGGCTATTTACTACTGATGTAACTCATGGGCCACAAACTACACAAGCTAAAGTGTATGTCACAAAGGGAGGTACCGGTATGCTACTTAGTTACCAGACCACGGAACGCCTTTAGCTGGTATCATTTGCGTTCACTGTCCACTCGACCAATGTTGAAGCCCTGCTGGATGACTTTGGACGTCTGTTTGATGGCATCGGATGCCTCAAGGATCGAGTAATACACATACACATAGATGAGCCAATCCAGCCAGTCGCCCTGCATCAATGGCAGGTGGCTTTCCAAGCAAGCAGCTATCATTGAGAAAGTGGAGGGCCCCACCCCATGGGTGTCCCCTACAGTGGAGACCAGGAAACGCAACCCGGAGAGGTGATAATTTGTGCAGACATGAGTTTGCCCAACATGGCGATCAGACGTGAGAGACAATTGACACCCATGGTAGATGACATAGTGACAGAGGTCGCGGGATCGAACTGGTTCTCGAAAATGGACTCATGGGCTGGGTATCATCCACTCCTGTTCGCGCCTGAATCAAGAGCGATCACTATGTTCTCCACCCATGTGGGTCTCAGGAGGTGCAAGCGCCTGAGCTTTGGGATATCCAGCTCTGTGGAAGTGCCCAATCCTGCTCCCACCAATGTCTCCGTGGTGCGCAGTTTGCTGGGGAGGGTAACATACTTGGGTGTTTCATTCAAATTCCAAAACCATCACTGGCCCGCTCTGGCAATTGGCAAAAGCTGTTGCAGTATGGGTGGCGTGGGACCCCACACAAGAGGATGCATTACAGGCCACTAAGAGGGCCCTCACGGAACACATTATGTTGGCCTAATTTGATCCACGGAAAGTCAGAGCTATCAATCGATGATAGCCCTCTTGACTTGGGGGCTGTTCTCTCACAGAAACAGGAGAATGGTGAGTGGGCCCTCATAGAATATGCTGGTCGTGCGTTAAAGGATATGGAGCAGCAATACTCACACATGGAGAAAGAGGCCATTTGAACCGACTGGGGTTGCAGACATTTTCACATATATCTCTATGGGCACCTGTTTGTGGTGCATACTGACCACAAACCACTTCTTCCTCTTTTCAGAGGCTCCTCCTCCAAGCTACCTCCAAGGATTGAGAAATGGATCCTCCAAGTGCAGGAGCACCGAATTTCCATGGGGTACCAGCTGGAGACTTAGAATCCTGCAGATTATCTATCACGATATGTGAGGCCAGCCACCGTCTATGAAGAGGCGGAGGCAGAGGAAGTAGAGGAGTACATAACATTAGTGGTTGAAAGGTCATGACCATTACCTATCTCGCTAGAGGATCATGTGGATGCCACCAAATCTGGAGACTTTCTCCAGTTGGCTCTCTCAGCATTAACAACGGGGAATTGGAAAATACTGACAGTCTTTATCCCATCGGACTGCTGAGGCAAGACAGACACTACTATCACTCCACCATGTCCGGCATGAGCTACCTGTCACTCCTGAAGGTGGTCTATTAAGAGGCGCCATTTGGTGATACCAGTGCATTGGACACAGCGTGTGGTGGACCTGGCCCATGCATCCCACAAAGGAATTGTCAAAACGAAGTCCAGACTCAGTTGTAAGGTCTGGCTCCCTGGATTAGATTAACTCATTGAACAAACAGTGCAATACTGCCAGCTGTGTCAGGGCGCTGGCCCCCCAGATACAACAGCACCTATGAAAATGGAAAACATTCCTCCCTGCCGTGGCACCAAGACAGTGCTGATTTTGGGAGCCTGCTGGATGGCAGACTTATGGTGGCACTAATTGATGACTTTTCTAAATATTCCAAGGTTGAAATATGTGACTCAATGACCGCCAGTCAGATGGTAACCCATTTTGAGAAGATCATGGCAATCCATGGGTTACTTAAGGAACTCGATATGGACAATGGGCCCCCGTTATCAATCCAGGAATTTGCAGAGTACATGCAGTCCAGAGGTATCACTCGTCAGAGAATCACTCCTCGATGGCCCCAAGCCAATGGAGAGGCTCAAAACTTCATGCAGACTCTCAATAAGGTTATTCGGAGATCATCAGCTGATAACCAGAACCTGGACTGTGCTCTGTACTCGTTCATATGTGAATACCAACTCACGCTGCATGCCACGACGAACATGAGCCCCTGTGCTCTCTGTATCAATAGACCTGTGGGTGATACAATTCCTCACCATTTGGAGCCCTCAGCATCTAGAACTGATGTGGTGAAAACGTTGCGTCAGCGTAGAGTAAAAAATTACAAAACATCTACAAAAAGGAGGGCCCAGCCAAAAAACCTCCTGGCTGGGGATTTTGTACTTGTCAAGGATCGGCATCCTGGAAGCAAATCCCGCCTTCCTTTTGAGGTGGATCCATGCTGAGTCAGTGTTACTCGCAAAACAATGATAACTGTTCAAAGAGGTGATGAGACTATCACCAGGAACGTAGCATTCTTCAAACGGTACCTGCAGGAAGCCAACACTTGGGACCCTAACCATAAGTCTTCCCATGCTGAGGGGAGTGGTAGTGATGTAGTTAGTCACACTGTCTCCAACAGGCTGTTGTCCGAGTTCAATATTTGGAGTCTAGATCACAGATCCCAAGAGTCTAATGAGGATGAGACTGAGAGCAACCGAAGAGATGGTGTCTTCGGGGATACCCCTTTTGCACACTCTTGACATAAAACTCTGCACTTAGAAGATGGGACCTACAACATAGTCATAGATCTTTTACCTCTGTAAATTGCAATAATGGGTACGTGAAGTAATACTATCGGAATACTACTATACAAACTAATTCATGCCTTTGTGAATTGCTCTGTATAGTTTCCATGTTGCATTCAGTTGAAAAACATCATAAACAATGGTAAGTAATGCAGCCTCTTTTTGTTGTCTATCTCTTCCTGAACATGAGGACCAAAAAAAGAAAAAAGTGCACATAGCTCTACAAGTAATAGTAAGGATTTCAAAAAAGGGTAGCAAGGAATACCAATTACTATCCGTAGCTTGCAATTTGATAATCCTGGCACTGCCCATGCTACCCCTGATCTCATTGCCCGTGTAAGCAGATTCTGGGAGAAATGCAAAAAAAAAACTCAGAGGACCAGTTATCTTTACTTTCCACACACTGCTCTGCCCACTAGACATTTAGTAGAGACTAGAAGGCTTTCCAGTGTCTTACGGTGAGACAAGGGGAAAAACCTGTGGAACTAAATTGTTCTGGTGTATGTTGGCCATAATAAATAAAGAGAAATACAGATGTTTGTTGGCAGTAGGCTTCATTATGTTACATCCCCTACCTCTGGCATTTTAACAAATTGTCACCGATGTCAACATAAACATATACACAGTTATACCTACAAACGTGGGAGATACAAATATAAACATATTGGACCTGCAAATAATCAAGTCATGCAACATGCCTTTTTGAAGCAACAAAGTCCTAAGATACGATAATTTTTCTTCATGGTAAGTGTCAGGGCTGAGAAAGGTCTCTTATTGATTAATATATTTGTTCATTTAAATTATAACAAAATGCCCCATTTACAATAGATAAAATTCACTGCACACCAGTCTAACAGGATAGGGATCAAAAAGTCAGAATAGGTCAAGGGGATTTGTAAGTATAAGAAAATATAGAAGAGCACCCAGTAGGACACACGTTCTATTCTTACCGTGGGAGCCCCAGTTGGAGTACTTTCTGGTGGCTTAAAAAACATTAAAAGCAAAATTAATGAATACAAAAAAGGAATAAGAAGCTTTACATACCTAGCAAAGGAAATAATTAAGATAATAAAATGTATATTTTATATCTCATTCATATCTCATTGAGAAACCGTTTGTCCCCAATTCCTATGATGAAGGACGAGGCTCCTTTGAATTATCCCACTGACATGCAGTAGGTGGATCTGTTGCAGATGAATCCATTTTTTTAAACAAACCATCAGAAATGATATACTTAATCACAACAATCCCTTATGCCTAAAATACAAGAAAAATGCTTGTGGTTCAGCCCTCCTTGGTAATCTTGCAACAGCAGAGACACTATAGGTGCTATTAAGCGCACCTGGTAAATACCACGGGATACGCTAGTTATCAGGTATGATAAATAGAGCCTATTACGACTTTCTGGGAAATAGCATGCATAATTTGGTGTTTAGCGGACCAAAATCCACATGGTGCGGTAATTCTGTATGGTTTTCCCCTGTTAAATTTCAACGGGTTTTATTATTTAATGAAGGTTGAGGTATTTAATGCATTCCTCCTACCTGTGTGTAAAAAGGGGTTTAAACAATGGCCAACTAGTAATCAGGGCCTAAAATGTCAGATTATAAAGCAGATATTTAACCTGACATTGGTTTTCTTTTGAAAAAAAGAAACGTTTTGCATGTTAAAAAAGTGACTCATTTAAAAACAAATGTGAATCTATTTATATTTATTATTTATAAATGTTTCCTGATTGCTCAAGATGGCAAACTGATTGCACAGAGCATTCAAGTGATACTATCTGCATATGCATACCACAATTGTCAAAGGGTAGGCATGTTACATGAAGGAAACACATAGGAAGGAAGTCAAGCCCTACAAAGATTTGCTGATTTACAACACTAAAGCAAACAATATGCTTCACTACACTTGTTATACACTGCTTCAATTCCAAACAGATGCAAGGGACATAAGACGACAATTCTCAAGGCAGATTGCTCCAAAATGTAAAGAGTCCAATTAATTGGTCTGATAATGAAAGGATGATTCTGAGGTGATGAAGAGGTGAAGAAGGGGAGGCAAAAAACTTTATAAATGAACAATTTCATAAATGAATTGTATTGACAGATACTCAAGGCATTAGTAAAGCTGCTGAATCCATAAGTCTAAAATATTACAGACTGTTTCTTAGCTTGTGATAGACTATTTTCTAAATATAAAAATTTCGAATGTATGAAATCTCCTGTATGTTTAGCTGGACATAATTGAGTCACCTGCAGAGAATATAAACAACACCTACAACATGGAAAGTAGTGTGGCAAAGAGAAAGTTGAGATCCTGAATGTGCATCATCAGTCAATCAATGCGAGGAACAATGTTAGTAATTAGGTTGTTGGTTGACTGGGTATGAGCCCTGGTCAAGCAGCAACAACAATCCTAGTCATGGTAAGAGGTAGGCAAACCCAAAATTAACCTGTGCACACCCTCTAGTAGCTTGGCACAGAGCAGTCAGACTTTACCCCAGGTCCTAAACCCACTCTCCCTCGTGCTGCTAGTCCTTGCCGCTGCTTCACCTTGACTGCACATCTCTCTTTTGTGCCTCTTGCTGACTGTGCTTAATTTCGTCTGCTTTGCCCCCTGATTATGCTTAATTTCGTCTACTTTGCCCCCTGATGGTGCTTAACTCTTGTACTTTGCCCCTGATTGCAGGCCTCGAAAAATCATAAAAATGTTACTAGACCTGCAGGTCTAGTGACTTAAATAATCTACTCTGCCTTATTATAATGATCTTGACCAATGAACTGGTTTCAAATTATGTGATCCTAGGCAAATATTTTAATTCACTAAGCCGCTATTTTCTTCTTTATCACATATGAGAGCACCTTCAAATACATGAGTTCAGCATGTCTGCTGTACAAAAAAACACTTTTGTTTGATTTAATAGGCTAAACGTTTGCTCTATATATAATACAAATTTAGCCACATACAGGATACATATGACCGCTGACTTGCCTCTTAGTTTATTGACCGCATTGTCATGGGGGCAGGAATGTTTTATTAAATTATGTTGAAAAACTATCAGTTTTGATAAATACATACCTGAATCATGAAGTGGTTGCACAATTATGTGTAATCAGCAGATTGTCCATTGAAATGGCCACAAAATGTCCCACTGACGTGGTTTTACTGCTAAAACTATATAGTGTACAATGCTTGGAAATCGAGTTTCTGCACATATTTGTCATTTGCACATCACCAAGTAAAGTGTTCTGATTGTTTTGCTCCTATTTAAATCTGTTTGTATCACACTTCTGAATTGCCCAAAAAAGTTAATTCGCAATTCCTAATATATTTTGAAATACTTGTACTATTCATTTACAAGCTGTTTAAATGTTGTGTTAGAAAAGAAAACCCTGACATTTTACAGCCTTTTGTTTCACAATGATTGTCAGCCAGATCACGTGACAAAAACCTCTTACTGTAATGAGAGAGAGAAAGGTAAACACCATTTTCCAGGATAAGATAAGCAACAATTAGTAAAAAGACAAACTGACATTTGACCTCTGTCCTTGAGCATACAGCAAATGTGTCAAGATAAAAACAAGATTTAAAGGCATCTTTACTGCTCATTCACTTTCTGAATGAAAAGAACACCTGTTCTTTTTCAGCTTAGGTTCACTCACCAGGTCAGACAAGCTAAAATAGCTCGACCTGATAAAGTCTGACTCGCCATAGCGAGTGGGCAAGTAGATTTTTCAAGGCCTGGATTGTGCTTAATTTCTTGTGCTTTGCCAATGGTTGTGCATAAGTTCTTGTGCTTTGCCCCTGATTGTGCTTAATTTCTTGGGCATTGCCCCCTTATTGTGCTTAACCCTTGTACTTTGCCCCAGAGTGTGCTTAATTTCTGGTACTTTGCCCCCTGATTGTGTTCCAGATAGCTGCTGCCCGTCTGTTTTTTCTCGCCTCTCGCCAGACTCCTCTCCCGATCGTTGCCGCTGTTCTCCCGTCTCCCGCCTAGCACCGTCCACCGCCTACCAGCACCCCTCCCTCTTCCCAGGACCTACTTAATGGAGGCCGCAGCACAACCCCATTGAGAAGATCCCAAACACGCTCTCCCTCGTGCTGCCAGCCCGCGCCGCTGCTTCGTCTTGATTACGCTTCTCTCTTTTTTGCTTCTCGCTGACTGTGCTCAATTTCTGCTGCTTTGCCCCCTGATTGTGCTTAATTTCTTCTGCTTTGCCCCCTGATTGTGCTTAACTCTTGTACTTTGCTCCTGATTGTGCTTACTTTCTTGTACTTTGCCCCCTGATTGTGTTCCAAAAAGTTGCTGACCCAAATCGTCCACAACCCCACTCACACCGCATGACACAAGCTGGACCCATTTTCACCACCAGAAACTGCATCAAATAGAGCCACGTTACAGAACACACATAGACCGAGCACGCCATCGTCCACTCCAACATCTCCATCCAACTGCACTGCCACCCCCAAGAAGGTTAGTACCCCCCACCGCAGCTGGAGCAAAGTTGCAGATACCAGCTGGACGGACGCCCTCAATACCTCCAACTCAGCTGCCACCACCAACCTGGAACAGGGAATTAAGAACTTCAACACCTAGATCACCAACTGTGCCGACAATATTGCCCCCATCAAGAGCAGCAATCAGAGAAGATCCTCCAAAATGGCAGCTGGTATACCCAAGAACTCAAAACAGAGAAATTTGACAGCAAACAGCTGGAGAGGAGACGGTGCGCCATCAGGACAGCCTTAAAGACCCCCCTCAACCTCTACTCCCGCTTGCTGAGAGGAACAAAGAAGACAGCCCTATCCGCACGCATCAAAACCAGCAGCAACACCAGCAAGGAACTTTTCAACATCGTTAAGGAATTCTCCAACCAGACTCCCAGCGAAATCACATCCTCACAAGAGCTGTGCGACAATCTTGCTGACTTCTTCCATGACAAGATGGCAACCATATACAGAAACTTCGAACCCCACCCTACACCCACGGACCTCCTCGACAGATATGCCCCCACCAAAACTGATACAATCCCCACAGACTGACCACCTGGAACCACCTCTCCACCCAGGGCACCACCTCCATCATGAAATCCAGACACTGTTCCCTCATTTGCTGCCGCGCTGTACCTCACACCACGTTAAGAGTTTTCAGCTTCACCCACTGCCGGATATCCAGAAGCCACTGCCCCACATAAGTACTAACAACGCCCTCAACACTCCCGCCCAACACACATGCAACACAAGCACCAACAATACCTACACCCCTCATCCTACAGCACACGCCACAGCAAACCCTCTCAATGTTACCCTCACTTACCGACCACCCGGACCACCAGTCACCTTTACCAACCTCATCACCGACTTCATGGCTCCACACACTATCAGCTCCAGAGCCTACATTCTCCTCTGTGACCTCAACTTTCACCTGGAATACCAAAACGACTCCTGCTCCACAGTACTTCTTAAAAACTTGCGCAACATCAGACTCAGAACCAACACACACTGCTGGACACACACTGGACCCCATTGTCACCACAAGTGACAGCATCAAAAGCAGCTCCGCCACACCACTCACATAGACCGACCACTCCATCATTCACTTCCAAATCAACACACCTCAAGTCAACACCCCTACCTGGTTCAACATGCCAACCCACAGCTGGGGCAAAATCACAGACTGGGTCAGTGCCCTCAGCACGGATCGACCTAGCCCTACAGGCAGCCTCGACAAGGACATCAACAACTTCAACAACTGGATCAAAAAATGCCCAAACGAACCCATGCCCCCACCCCATCTACAACCTGGGAACATCACCAATCAGCACCACCCTGACCCACTTCATCAACGCCTCCATCACGTCCACCGCTTTTCCGGTTGAATGGAAACTTTCAGAAATCAATGCCCTCCTCAAGAAGCCCATAGCCGAACTGAATCAACTGAGCAACTTCTGACCCATTTCCCTGCTTCCCTATCCAGCCAAAGTGAGTGAGAAGACCATCAATAAGCAATCCACAACCCATCTCGAACTTCACCATCTTCTAGACAACACTCAATCAGGATTCAGAAAGAACCACAGCACTGAAACAGCACTCATCACATCCACCGACATTATTCGAATAATCCTGGACTGAGGAGAAACAGCAGCCTGCTCGACTTCTCCGCAGCCTTCGACACCCTCTCAGAAGACTCCACAAGATTGGCATACAAGGATCTGCTCTCATATGGATCTGTTCCTTCCTCACAGGAAGAACCAAAAGAGTCAGACTGCCACCCTTCACATCAGAGACCAAGAAACTGCTACGTGGAGTCCCACAGGGATCGGCCCTCAGCCCAACCCTTTTCAATATATACATGGCACCATTCGCAAACATCATCTGGCCACAAGAGATCACGTTCATCTCCTATGCAGAGGACACCCAACTCATCTTCTCTCTGATGGACAAGGCAACCACCATCAGAACCAACTTCAACAACTGCATTACCGTAGTAGCAGACTCAATGTTAACTAACTACCTGAAGCTCAACTCTAACAAGATAGAAGTACTGGTCTTCAGCAACAACACCTCTTCATGGGACTCCACCTGGTGGCCGTTGGAGCTAGGACCAACACCCACAGACTACGCAAGAAATCTAGGGATCATCCTAGACGACAAACTCAACCTGACAGCTCAAGTCAATGCAGTGTGCACCTCTTGCTTTCACATCCTACACATGCTGGGAAAGACCTTCAAATGTTTGCCTCAGAACACCAGACGGACCGTCACGCAAGCTATAGTCACCAGCAGGCTGGCCTACGGCAACACTCTCTACGCCAGAATCTCCAATCAGCTCCTTCACAGACTCCAAGCCATCCAGAATACCACTGCAAGACTCAGACTCGACCTCCCATGACACGCCTACATCACACCACACCTAAGGAAGCTTCATTGGATCCCTGTTCACAAGCGCAGCCAATTCAAACTTCTGAAGCAGACATAAAAAGCCCTAGACAATGCAGGACCAAAATAACCAAACAGCTTCCTACACTTTTACCAACCCACCAGACACCTATGCTCTGCCTCAATCTCATGTGCATACACTCCTCGCATCCGCAAAAGCAAAACTGGAGGTTGCTTATTCCTCTAAATCACACCCAAGACATGGAACTCCCTCCCTCAAAACATCAGAACCTCCTTCTGACTCTCCACAGCAAGAAGCTGAAGTATAAGCACCTTATGGACCCAACACCTACACACCTGCCCAAGCGTCTAGATACACTCCTGGGTGATTAGTGGACTATACAAATCAATCAATCAATCAATCATAGCATTTGTAGAGCGCACTACATACCCGTGAGGGTCTCAAGGCGCTGAGGGAGGGGGGGGGAGGGGTACTGCTACTGCTCGAGGAGCCAGGTCTTCAGGAGTCTTCTGAAGGTCAGCAGGTCTTGGGTCTGCCGTAGGCGGATGGGGAGGGTGTTCCAGGTCTTGGCGGCGAGATGGGAGAAGGATCTGCCGCCGGAGGTCGCTCTTCGGATGCAGGGTATTGTGGCGAGGTCGGCAGAGCGAAGCTGGCGGGCGGGGGTGTAGAGGCTGAGTCGTCTGTTGAGGTACGCAGGTCCGGTGTTGTGCAGTGCCTTGTGTGCGTGGGTGAGGAGCTTGAAGGTTATCCTCTTGTTGACGGGGAGCCAGTGCAGGTTTCTCAGGTGAGGGGTGATGTGGCTGCGGCGAGGGATGTCGACGATCAGGCGTGCAGAGGCGTTCTGGATGCGTTGCAGCTGTTTCAGGAGTTTGGCAGAGGCTCCAGCGTAGAGGGCGTTTCCGTAGTCCAGCCTGCTGCTGACGAGGGCCTGGGTGACCGTTCTTCTCGTTTCGGTGGGGATCCACTTGTAGATCTTGCGGAGCATGCGGAGGGTGTTGAAGCAGGCGGAAGAGACAAAGCAACATAACATAACATGACTACACATTTTAGACATCTGGAAATACGAATATCCCACAAAGAGGCAAACAGACATAAATTAAACATGGGCGGAGAGATTAGTGGACTGAGGACCTCTATGCAATTCTGGAATACGTTCTTTCTTTAAATAATGGACAAGGTAGCCATGACTAAAATGGTGTTTTTATCCAGGTGTATCTACATGCTCCAGGGATCGATCTCTGTGGTCCCATAGAAGGTATTCACTGAACCAGACCAAATGTTGGTGGACCTGAGCTGGGCAGGTAAAGAAATAGAGTAAAGTTAAGTTCCCTAAAACAGGAGTGGGAGCGACTCAGGCTGGAGATTCCAGACTTGATTCTATATTATATTGCAGCCCAACTGCAACAAGCAGTGCAATGGCTGGATGAAAAAGAGAATTGAGAGAAAAAAATTCGGAAGGGACATCTGGGGGTATTTTGTCACAGAACCTATTGGTGATGGGCAGAAACGCCCCAACTCGCATGCCTTATGTGATTCAGCATGTCTGCACAATCTGGGACAAACTACTAAAAATAGCCCAACACATGACAATTGATAGGTGGAAACTGGGAAGCTGTCTCCGACACTTGCTGAGCTATATCTGGAGAATGTGCCCTAATTGTCAAGACGAAGAGGCTAACTTCTAATATGTCACAAAGGAATATCAGACAATACAGGGCTTCTGGGCTGAAGTACTTAGTAGACTAAACCATAGCATAAGTGGGCTCCTACAACTTACAATGGAGCAGTGCCTGCTAGGGTTGATTGCGAAGAAGTAAAAAGGACGTACTTGCAGAAAATTTGCAACATTAGGAACTGTGCCGGCTAAGAGGCGAATAGGCATACATTGGGCTAGCAAGGGGACTCCAGCTGTTAACAGCTGGAGGAAGGACATTGTGGCATGGGCTACAATGGAGGAAACAGTAATAAAAAGGGTGAGAAACAATGACAGGCTTGCTGAGGACGTGATAGCTCTAGCTAGCTCACTAGACACTCTAACACCTTAAGCAGATAGGGGAATCTGCAGTCAACCAAGCAAATATCGGTCACAGAAAAGATGCTGCTACAAAGAATATGGTAATACCCATAACTATAACTTGTGCCCTAAAGTAACTATAACTCACACTCCCGCCATGCACAGTGTTGTCATCAATGATGTTATTTCAGATGTTGCTGTGATGTTATCAATTTTGTCATAGAACGTCATGAGTGATATATCATCTGCGGTCCTGCTAAAAAAACAAAACACAATTGTTTTTTGCCTTATGGTTCCCTTTGCTCCTCTCTTCCCACCAAAACCAGCACTAGGGGTCAGGGTGTCCATAAACTGTCCCACACATTTTTTTTTAACCATTTGTGAGGACACGGAACTGAGTCCACGAGTCTTAAAAAGACTGACGCAACAGCTTTGTTAATGTTGTGGCAGCCAATCCCATCTTATCTCCTGATCTGTCGAGTCTGTGGATCCTCTGTGGCATTAAAAATACTTCAATTTTGAACCTTAATTTCCCAAAAACTACTGAATAGATTTACACCAAATCACAAAAAAGCACGCTTTCTGGATCAAGATCTAGCTTTCTGCCAAATTTGGTGTAATACGGTTCAGCTTTTTTGCCTGTAACTGTGTTTAATTTTCCGATGTAAAATTTCATGGGGAAAACGTGTTTTGGGACCCCCCCCTTTTTCTCAGTCCCGGCTTGACGGATTACCCGAAAACTTTCCAGGAAGGAGTTGAGGTGGATGAGACTTATTTTTTGGATAGTTGTGTTAAGATTTGTCAAATGGCGGCAAAGATATAAGCAAACCAAAAAGTCAATTTCCTTTGGAAATGTGGTTCTAACGATATCTACACAGCGGCGACCGCACTGCTTGTACGACGGGCCCAGTGGAAGGCATTATGGCAAAACACGTTGCCCATTAGTTATATCATGTAAATAAAGTGACTGAAATTTCTAAAATGAGTCGGCTTTAAATTGAAGATTGGAATCCTCGGATAAGAATGCTGACCTTCCGAAACCAACAAGGATGAAGGCTTTCATGAAATATATAGAGAGAGCAAGCAAGCAAGCAATCCTGTGCAATTCACCAGGCAGAACTGCAGTTCATGCAAGGATGTTCTACTGCTCACTTCGTTTTCAGGAGATGGAAACATATTTCATACTTCGAGGGCCATTCCGCCTACCCCTCCATGATATTGCCAAATACAGCTGGCTAGTACTGGCTTAGTGGAGCAAAGATCCTATCAAATGAACTTTCTTCCAGGTAGAAGGTGTCATAACATTAAAAAACATAACTCTACACACACACATACAAAATAATGGAAAAATCACAATGCACTGCAAGTGTGCAGAAGCGCTTGAACTAAATGTGCTCAAACCCGTTAGTGTCTAATGTGGGCGAGCTAGTGAGCATGCATTACAATTTTCATCGATTTATGGCCATCTACTTTCTTATAATGAGCCTCAATTCAACAGCCCAAATAAATACAGTGGAATTGATAGATTCTGCACTTTGAATGTGCAAGTCTTTGGCTCTTTTCCGTGAGCTTTCGTGTCACACTGAGATTCAAAAGAAACAACTGCGAAGAAAGCTCCACCAAACGAGCAAGCACAGATACAAATGCCTAAATACAAAGAAATATGTAGATGACCAAAAAATATCCTTCCTGTGAAATACTGCCTTGTGAGGGTTAATGTCAAGTATTGCAAGACGCAAGCAATTAAAAAGCACAATGCACTGTCGTAGTTATTATAGACTTGAATGCAAATGCCAATCATGTACTTATTTATACTTGCCTGGAAATGTTTCTAAAAGTAGAATAAACACGAAAACGAATTAATGCCATCGAAGATAGACATATCTGTTTGATTATTCACAATGCTGTCTACATTTGATAAACACGAATAATTAGATTTTTCTTGTGAAAAGAGCACTTAGCACACTTCAGGTGGCTGAAAAGAGATGTAGATCAATGTGTCACAGGCACACAGGCAATGCGATGACACAGAATCGGTCATGTTTTCAAACAAGTCCTAAAAGCCATCAGTCCTGTTACTGTCCCTCCCTAAAATAGTGGTAGGTGTTCAATACTGCATAAGAGAGGTGATATTAGATGGGACGTGCAGCCAGCATTCCAGGGTGTGCCATGAGCTCCTTCAGACATTGGTCCTATGCGAGCACTGCCACCTGTGTCCAGCAGAGGGCGAAAGACTACGTGCTTACACCCCCATCCCTCCAGCCTGGCGCTCAAGAGGACCAACTGAACGAATTCTCTGCTCCGTCTGTATCCTCCACTTGTGCAGTAGGTTTGCAGGCGCCGCAGAAAAAAAGAAACAGATAAAGGCCAACTCAATAATCTGCAACGTAGGCATACATCCTGAAAAAAACATAAGTGCATGGGCCAAGTTGCAAACGTGAGGGGATAACATAGGAAATGGTGCTGCATGGAATGATGTCACAATGCTATATCACTGATCTTAAAGCAACGCCATGAAGGGTCTGGCTATGAAGTGGCCTGGTAAATACATAAGAAATAGCTGTACCGGCAATGATATTACCAGCACAGCCATTTCCATCATATTTAGAATGGAGGCTGGCATTTCGAAAAACAGACCAAACATTGGGGCCCATTATGATGTTGGGCGGAAAGCCATCCAACAGCTCGTCGGAGGCTTTCCGCCGGCATCAAAGGTTTCCGTCCACCCGCCGTTTTACGATACAGACGGTTGGAGGGAAACCCGCGGGGGAATTCCGCTCTGCTTCAGACGGGCTCACAGAGTCCGTCGGGGCGGCGGGCAGAACAGTAATCCCAAATTGACAGTGTAGCCAGCTTTAGTTTCGTCGCGTGGATTACGATTTCAGTTTCCGCCTGCCCTTTCATGGCGGTCCACCTGCCATGAAAAGGCAGGCGGAAAGTGACTTTAGGGGGCTCTAGGGCCCCCTTACCCCCTGGCCCTCCGCTATCGGACCTGGGGGGCACCTATGGTGCTCCCCCAAACATCGATGCATCGTGTGGCAGGCACCACGTGGTGCCTTCTACAGGGTGCATGGATGTTTTGAAAGTGTATTTTTTCTATTGTCGCTTGTGCTGCAGCCCACAGCACAAGCCTCAATAGAAAACATACACTTTGCGACCGCCGTGAAGGCGGTCGCATCGGAATAATGACAGCGGGACTGCCGACTCCTTTTCGGGCAGTCCTGTTTCAGATCTGGTGTCGTCGGACAATCGTAATTAGGCCCACAGTTTCAATTGGTCTTTCCCGCATGTCTCCCCTAGAAGCACCATGCTGCTAGAGACACGTCAGATAATGATTTACTACAAGCTGGAGGGCCTTTCCTGGTTCTGTGTCTTCCCTTTGGTAATCAGGGTGATAAGCGAGATGGTGAGCACAGCTCAGGGACTTAGTAATTGCTCATCAAACCCAGGAAGGTGTTAGAAATAACAGCAGCATTGCCCATGCCATCAGGAATGCCCTGTGCACCTTTTATATTTGCATGTACAAAATGCAGCAAGGAAGCATTTAGTTATGACAAAGCCTAATGTAGGTACTAGGTAATTTCAGCCGTTATGTAAGAAGTAGAATTCCTAGATTTTCAGTTATTTGAGCTGCTAGCCTCATGTTTCAGGAATGGGGCAATGTTTTATTTTCCGTCTGGCTTCTCAGCTATTTAGGTCTGGTGTTAGCCAAGACCGTCTGATTTTACTAAAATTATATGTATAATGTACTTAATTAAAGGAAATTTCAGCCAGATCACTTCATCAATTGGCCTGTTGTGCCATTCACATTCTGCTTTCTCACCCTACAGCATACAGCATTAGGCAATGGGTCAGCATACTTCAGCGATTAGCTAACTTCACTTAGAGTGACTGCATTTTGCTCTTGCACAAGGAGCACATCCACCTATAAGTTAGTTCACTTCAGTGCCAGTGTTTTCGTTTTTACTTTATTATTACTTTAGTGTTGCCTTTGTGCTTCAATACTGCTGAGATAGCAGGATGCTGTCTACCAGCTGCTTTTGATGTGAGCAAAGAGCACTTTCCAGCTTTATCAGTTTCTATCTCTTGCTAATGCTGTTGCAAATTTGTTTGGAGGGGCCTTTGTTTATCTGACTGCTGCTATTTCTCAGCATACCAAATTGTGTCAAATGTTAAACAGTTCTTTACGAAGTTAGTCTCTTTCTAGTATGCACCCGATGATGTGCGTTTATAGCTGCACTCCTGTATGTCTTGCTAGTATGAATTTTTATTGAGGGCTACAGTCACCAATTTAGTCTGTATGCATTGCTTGTATGGCTTTCTAGTTTGCTTTCAGTGCTCTTGTATGGCGTACTCATAGAAGCATTTAAATCGAATATTAATAATTAAACCTGTGCCATTTATTCCAGTTTTGTGCCCTATCTATCTTTACAACCCTATTGATCTGTCGCTCTGTCTACCTATCCACCTGTCTTTCTGTCTATCTACCAGTTGTTTTGTTTGTCTGCCTATCATCCTTTCTATCTACTTGTCTATCTACCTGTTCATCTATCTACCTCTATCTTTACAACCCTATCTATTGATCTGTGTGTGTCTACTAGTCTGTCTATCTATCAACCGTTCTGTCTTTCCGTTTGTCTATCTATTTGTTTATCTATATACTGGTCTAACTGCCTATCAACCTGTCTCTTTATCTACCTGTCTATTTACCTGTCTGTCTGTCTCTCATTGCCTATCTGTCTATCTTTGTAAATGTATCTATCTTTGCAACTATATCAGCCTATCTGTTTGTAATCTATCAGTGCAATTTTATCAATTTATCCAATTTGTATCCAATCTATATCTTTCTATCTCTTTGCAACTCTATCTATCTATCTATCTATCTATCTATCTATCTATCTAACCCAATCTATTGGTCTGTGTGTCTACCTTTCTACCAGTTACACTGATTGTCTGCCTATCTACCTTTCAATCTACCTGTCCTCTCTGTCTGTCTTGCTTTGTTTCTATCCATCCATCCATCCATCCATCCATCCATCCATCTATCTATCTATACAACCCTCTCCAGCTATCGGTCTTTGCAAGATTTTCTATTTATCTATCTTTTCAAACTGCTTTGTTTGTAATAAAGATTTGCAAGAACATTACAAAAAAAGCATTAGCAAAGGTAAGAGGCTGGTAGCCAATGCCAGGCCGATTGGCTTTTTATAGGTTTAGTGTTACCCAAATCCTTTTGAGATTACTACATTTATGTATGTAACATAAACGTTATAGGGATTTTCAGCCAGATATAATCCATTAGTCTGTTGTGGCATTCATATTTTCCTTCCACCGACTCCAGTATCATCATTGGGCAGCCCACTTCGGCCATTGGCTGACTTCACAGTAAGTTACGGAGGACTGCCCTTTCACAAGGGGCACATCCACACAATAAGTAGTTCCTTCAGTGCCAGGGACTACTATGGTAATGTGTGCTTTTTTTTTTTAGACCTATTGGCCCTGCCAATGCTTGTTTCTGTCTGCCTTAGCTTTTGCCACTATGTCTAGTCACAAAGCCAGAGGACTGGCATCTCACTTTGAAGAAATCATATGCTAGGTTTTTATGAGGTATTCTTTGTTCAATTGTGTACTAGTGGGACTTGTGATCAGTAACTGCAGTTTGGTGGGTTTAAGTATTAAAGAAGACACACTCCGTAGGTTTTGGTACACATATGCAAATTAAAAATCAAATGATAAAGAAAAGTAGATTTACAAAACAAGTGGGGATCACTGCACCACACACTACGGGGAAATAAATAGCTGTTCCTTTTTCTCCCATCACTGCCGGAATCGCAAGACTATGGTATGTAATGCTCATCTCAATTCAGATGATAGTAACACCACTCATGGAATGGCTTATCTGGTAAGAATACTTAAATTAAGTTCTACTTCAGACCAATAATGCACTAGAGTATAGGTTGCAGCATTAGGTCTAATAGTATGCTTGTAATCAGAGGTAATTCTGTGAATACTATTAGCAGTTGATTTGACAAATGACAGACTGGGCATCAACAGTGCCTAATGTTTCCTTCAACTTAGACTCGGTAGTAAATATATGTACCTTGTATAAAAGTATGTATCACTCTGGGGAACACAAAGTTTCCTAGAAAATTGATGACTAATGATCCAGTTTCGATGAGTGTCTCATTGATCATTTCTATTGCATGAACGAATAAGTTACTTACCTCTTCTAACGTCTTATCTGGTTGGACTATATCTAGCAGCAGAATATTTACCTTTTGAATTATCTCTAAGAGTCAGAATGGATACAGAAATCTTTCTCCAGCAGTACTCCTTCGCTCCAGTAGGTGTCGTCGTTTGGCTCCGCATGGCATAGTCAGCACTGGAAGTGATGTGAGCGGTGCCTATATGGACGTGCTGACGTCAGTTTCTTTTCATAACTTTCTACGCCAGGAGCGGGGAGCCACAAAGAATACTGACCACAGGTGTGGAAAACTAGGGCACTGAGAGGGGAACAGCCCTGTCCGTAGGTATCCGTTCGCAGAGTGGGGAGGTTGGGGGGGGTCGGTAAGGAAACTGTGGCTAGATAGAGGCTCTACCGGATAAGGCATTACCTATCATCTGTTAGAGAATTCTAGCTGCAGATTCCTTGACTTTGAATAGATACCCAAACAATACTTCCCCAGAGGTTGGTCTGTGGACCAATTTCATACAAAGAAGTTCTACAGGACTGAACAGGCAAAGTGCCCGTTCTGATGGACCTGACTATCCAGGCAGTTGTATTTTGTTAATGTGTTCAAGGAAGCCCACGTTGCTGCCTGGCAGATATCCAGGACCGGAACTCCACGTGCTAATGCAATGGTAGCAGCTTTAGCTCTAGTGGAATGAGCATGCAAAAACTCAGGGGGTTGCTTTTTTGCCAATGCATAGCAGATCTTTATACAGAGCACGATCCATCAGGAGACTGTCTGCTTCTGCTCAGCCCATCCTTTCTTCGTTTTGACATACCCCACGAAAAGTTGGTCGTCGATCCCAAACTATCATGTGCGGTCAAGGTAGAACAACAATGTTCTTTTGGGTCCAGATGGTGTAGTTGCTCCTCTTCCTTGGAGTTATGTGGCGGACCGTAAAAAGTAGGCAGAGTGATGTATTGGTCTACGTGAAAAGGAGTGACCACTTTCGGGAGAAAGGATGATCTTGTGTGCAGCACCAGCTTGTCTGGGTAGATGTTCAAGTATAGAGGCTTAGGTGGCAAAGCCTAAAGCTTGCTGCCTTCCGGGCAGATGTTACAGTCACCAGAAAGGCCGTCTTGACGGTAATGAACCTAAGAGGACAAGATTGAGGTCCCACTGAGGCCTAAAGAAAGGAGAAGGTGGAAACAAATGTTGCAAATCTTTCAAAAATGTATGTACAAGAGGGGATTTGAAGAGGGATGGCTAATCCGGCAACCTCAGAAAAGCTGAAATAGCAGAAAGATAGCCTTTTGAGAGAGCCCAAAGCAGAGCCCTGATAGGCAAGAGAAATAAATAAAAGAAGAACCTGAGAAAGAGGGTCAGAAAGGGGATCGATCTGATTTTCTATACACCATGCCACAAATTTTCCCCTAAGGCAGGCGTATACTGTCTTGGTGGAGGAATGCTGGGCTACCAAGATAACATTACAAACTTAGGCAATAAGGTTGAAAGCTGTCAACTGTCGCTGCTCAATCTCCATGCAAGAAGGCAGAAAGTTGACAGGTTCAGGTGGAGGACACTCACCTGCTGATGCGAAAGAAGATCCTCCTGAAGGGGCAGCCTGATTGGAGGAACGATGGCCATGCTCAACAGATTGGTATACCAAACTCTCAGAGCCCAGTCTGGAGCCACAAGGATGACTTGGGCCTGGTCATTCCTGATCTTCTTGAGAATTCTGGGCAGGAGTGGTATGGGCGGAAAGGCGTACAGGAGGCCTGAGCTCCCCTCAAAAAGAAAAGCCTCTCCGAGCGAGAGTTGCCCAGAAAACTTGTGGTGGCAAAAAAATCTAACCGGGGCTCTCACCACTGCTGAAAGAGACATAGCATCACCTCTGAATGGAGATGCCACTCGTGATCCACTAGGCATCTTCGGCTGAGTTTGTCTGCCATGGCGTTCAAAGAGCACGTCACGTGTTGAACCACCAGGGATATGCCCTGACATTCTAGCCATGTTCAGAGACGCAGGTCCTCTTGACAAGTGTCTACAACCCCCCCAGCCCTGTTGTTGCACCACATGGTGGTGGTGTTGTCCGTGAACACCTGCACTAGCCTTCCCTTGATGGAAGGTACAAAGGCTTTCAAAGTCAATCGGATTGCCCGGAGCTTCAACAGGTTGAGGGGGGAGTCCGGTTTCCTCCAGAAATCAGAGGCCTCTGATCTCCACCTCTCCCAGATGGCCGCCCCATCCCAGGAGTGAAGTATCTGTCACCACTGTCAGATCTTGTTGGGGAAGGGAGAGGGGTCTGCCACTGACCCAATTGCAGTTTGTTAGCCACACTGCAGGTCCTTTGCAGTTCCCTTCGGGATCTGGATTATGCGGACAGATTGCCCTGATGCTGCGCCCACTGGAACTTCAAGTCCCACTGCAGAGCCCACATATGCCAGCAGGCATGTGTCACGAGCAGGATGCAAGAGGCCATGAGTCCAAGCAGGTAAAGAGTAAGTCTCACCAAAATCCAGGATAGAGGCTGAAACATCGGTATCAGAGCCTGAATATCCTGGACTCACTGTTTGGGAGTATAAGCCCAAAACTGCACTGTGTCCAGAACAGCTCCAATGAAAGGGAGCGTCTGAGAGAGAGTCAGGTGTGGCTTTGGCATGCTGATAGGGAGCTCCAGCAAGTACAGGAGGTCCGCCGTAGTCTGGAAGTGGGAGAGGACCGCCGGGGCAATCGCAGCTTCAACAGCTAGTCGTCAAGATAGGGGAAGACTGGTACCCTTGATATCCGCAGATGAGCTGCAACCACTGCCATCACTTTGGTGAACACTCAAGGGGTGCTGGTAAGGCCAATGGGTGAGCACAGTGAATTGAAAGTGCTCGTGACCTACCTTGAACCACAGGTAAGGCTTGTAGGCAGGCAGGACAGGATGTGAAATTATGTGTCCTGCAAGTCTAATGCTACCATCCAGTCTCCCGAGTCCAGGGCAGAGAGCTGTCACTTCCTGGAAGAGAATGGAAAGGTGTTCCTCTGTTAGCCTGTCGTAAGTGGGTGGCATGGAGGGAGGGGTAGACATGAAGGGGATGGAGTTGCCTCTTCGGACGATCTGCAAAACCCACCGGTCTGATACTAAAGACCTCAAGTGGGGCAGGTGATGAGTGATCCTGCCCCCCACTGGGTGCCCATGATGGTTGGTAAGAGGGCAGACTATAAGTGTTTGGAGGCTGCTGCTGCCGGGGGGGGGGTGGACTAGCCTGACCTCTGGCTGCCCGACCCACGAGGTCTGTGGGTACCATGTCCACGGCCGTGCAGAGGCTGGGAAGCTTGCACGCTGTGGTGGCTGGAGAGTAGAGACATGGTTTGAAACACCTTCTGTGGCCTTAAAAGGAGCAGAAGGCAGATTGGGGGTGCTGAGGGGCCATGGAAAGGCCAAAGGCCTGGTCATAGTCTTGCTGTCCTTAAAGCACTTCAGGGATGAATCTGCCTTGTCTCTGAAGAGACAGGAGCCATCAAAGGTAATGCCCATAAGCGATGCTTGGACATCCCCTGAAAAGTCAGTTGTCCTCAGCCAGGCGTTACGCCTCAAGGCCTCTGTCGATAAAACCGCTCTGCCCAGCGAGTCGGTGGTGTCCAGGCTACATTGAATGATGAATTTAGGTGCATCCCTTCAGTCGGCAACAGCATGGGAGAGTATGGTCTGGGCCTCCTCCGGAACCGTGGCAGCACCTGTGCAACCGAGTCCCATAGAGCGTGGGAGTAATGGCACAAAAGGCACGCAGTCTTCACAGACCACAGTGGCAGGCTGGTCGAAGAAAACATCTTCTTCCCCAAGGAGTCCAGCCTCTTGGATTCCCTATTGGGGAAGCAGTAGGAATACACTAGGATTTACATGGGAAGCCGAGGCTTGGACCAGTGAACCTTTGGTGATAGGGTGTTGGGTGATGAAAGTGGGGTTCCCTGGGGTGGGGCAGTGGTGGTTTGCAATTGTCCTGTTCACAACAGCACCTGTTCTGGGCTTGGACCAAGTCCCAAGCAGGACATCCGTAAGTGCTTCATTAAAGGGGAGAACCAGTTCAGGGGGGTCACTCCTGGCGGAAACACCTCCATCAAGGAATTAGACTTGGCTGCCACTGAGGGAAGGCTAAGATCCAGGATCTCGGCTGCCCTTCTCACCACCATTGCGAAATACACTCCCTCATCCATAGCCATAGTAGGGGAAGAGTCTGGAGAAGTCTCCGCCAAATCTTCACACCAGTCCATGCTCGTGTCAAGGTGCTCTATTCTTCAGGCTCCAGCGACCCTTCTCACTCCTCCCCAAGTCCAAGCCCATAAGAAAAGGTCTCAGGCTCTGGCCTGGAAGGCATGGCTCCAGTTGGCGTTGGATGATGCACCTCCAGCTCGGAGTCGGGATCAGAAGGGGGATGACGCCGCCGGAGGGCGTCGGCAGCGCCGGGAACATTGGCACCAAGACCGGCATCGGGGAAGGTCAAGGTGGCACAACCAGTGCTGGCAGGGAACCAGTAGGGGCTCTTTCCAACCCAGCGGGACCCAAAGGCACACCAGTGGAGACAGGCCGCTCAAATATTAAGCCCATGGCCTCATAAAACTCTGAGTTGAGCAGGGGTCGCTCCGGCTCCTGGAAACCAGGGAGGCACAGAGCCGGCCCAGGCGTTGGCTCAACCGCGGAGCCAGGCCTCAAGTGATGATGCTCCCACATCTCATTGGAAGACTTCGACAAATGGGGGGCATAGTCGAATACCTCTTCAACTTCTTACTCTTCTTTTTCTTACTCTTCTTTTTCTTGTGGGACTTAACCGAGTGACCCGACGGCTTCGAGTGCAACAAAGATCCCGGGCTCAGCGACTGTTCCTGGGACTTTCCTCTCGACCAGGAACTAGATCGTCACTGCGTCGCATGTGTAGCTGCCAGGAGCTTGAGGGATTTTTCCCTCAGAGCCTTAGGGTGCATGATGCAGCAGTTGGCACAGGCCTTTGGGTTGTGGTCACGCTGGAAGCACCAAAGGCATGCAAGATGCGAGTCTGTCACCGACATCTGTCAGTGGCAGGCACAGCAGGGCATGAAGCCGGCCTTCTTAGAGGACAACATTGCCACACCAGGAGATAAATCTAAAAAAGAGTTGACAAAAAGTTGAAAAAGATTTAGTCAAAAAAGACTAAGGGGTAGCTCCCTCCGGATCTGCACTCTGGCACGGAAAGAAAAGAACTGATTTCAGCGCATTGGGGTGGCACCTGTACAGGCACCCCCCATGTCACTTCCCGCATGGACTATGCCAAGTGAACCCGAACAACGCCACCTACTGGCACGCAGGGGTACTGCTCGAGAAAACCTTTCAGATCCAGTCTGATGCCTGGAGATAATTCAAAAGGTAAGGAATCTGCAGCTAGAAGTCTATCACATCTTAATGACAATGGCAATGGCAGAGATTGGCATTTCTATGCGATGTAAGTGCAGGTGAATATGATGCAAGAAGTTGCTAATAGAGATGCTATGTTTGATAACTTATTCGAAAGACATTCTATCATGTGTGCAGGTGACTTCATTGCAACCTTATATGTTGATTACTGATTCCTCTGATTCTATCACTAGTTCTGCCCGAAGAGGGAATCCTGCTGAAACAGAGCTAACAAGTACCCAACCAGAGAAGAAATCTGGAGGTGAATATAAAGTTAAGCCGCAAAAATAACTTTACGTACTTGGAGAATCATTTCAATAACAGATAATACTCCTAGTTTAAAACTAAAGGCCTAAAAGTAGAAAAAAACTGAGAAAACATTAAAGGTATGGAAGAACTGGGCTGAACTGCAAATTAAGTGGATGAAGGTGGGTGAAACGGGGCCCATAAATCCAGTTTGTTGGCCAAGAAATGTACAGCCACTACTGAATACACAAGGAGAAATGTACAGGAATGTGGTTGAAAATGGACTGCAGCTGAGAAGACAAGGCACCCTTCTTTCGAATCCATACTCACTTTAGAGAAGGGGGTACTTTATTTGTGATGCAAGTTTTTAAGGCAATCCAGCTAAAATGAATGTGGACAAACATATCTGAGTGGGGCTTCAATTAGAACCTCTATTAAACTAAAACAGTTGCTGACAGAATGACAAAATCAACTAGAATTGATTTGATGGTGAGCAGGGGGTGCCTTTCCTACCTCTAACTTGCACTTGTAAAGTGTCCCTTCCTGCACAAAAACAATCCAGCCTACAAGGCCTGCACCCTTGCACCATGGTGCAAGAATGCCTGCGTTGACACAAGGGCTGCAGATTGTGCACCAGTGCAGGAAGAGAGCAGGAATGTGCCATATATTGATAAATATGGGGCATTCCTGCCCTCTCACTTTCACGCAGCGCAGCGGAGCAAGTTGTCTTGCTGTGTGGCGTTAAATAATGTTAAATCTGGTCCTGAGTTTTGTAATTTAGTTAGACACAGCTCTGACTTCAGAGTGGCGACGAATCTGACTCCAAGGACCATGCTTTCTCTGATGGCAATCCGTCACCCCTCTGGGTCTCTAGAGACCAGGGAAAGATGGGAAAAAGCAGATGGTGTGTGTGTACCACCAACCACCATCTCCCATGTCAGCTACCGGTCTATTCAGGCCTGAGTTGTAAGGAAAAGCATGTCAAGCTGAGGAGCAGCTCTCACGGAGTTGTGTCATTGAAGAGCAAGCTCCCGCCTTTAATGTGACAATACGAGTGCAGATGTAAGTAAGAAGGAGGAGAAAATACTTCTGAGAGTGGTGTGGAATTGATGCAATATGCTAAATACTTGTTTTGATTTAAGGAAAGGTGACGGGACAGTATTATCAAGAATGGCTGGGGAGGCAGGAAGGACATCAGGTAGTTTCTTTTAGATTGGAGAGGAGGGTGAAGGAAAAGTATTGGCAAAGGTGGAGTGGGTAGGTGGTAGGCCACAAGGTATTTTTATTTTGATAGGGGGTGGGTGTTTGGGATAGATATTGGCTAAGGTTGATGTGTGGAGGCACGATTCTAAATATTTCTTTGGGCTGGGGTGGTGAGAGGAATATGGATGGAATGGAAGGACGTTAGGTACTACAAAGCTTTAGGGGTGTTCAAGGGGGACTTAGGTGGTTCGGGCCATGGTGTGCATGGCTCCCCAAGACTCCTCTATCCTGCACTGCTAATCTGAGCAGGAGAAGTGAATTTGGACTGCCACACACAACAGTTTTCCACCTTGGGGTTCCAAGTGACATAGACAACTAGAGCCTCACTATTGTCATTTATTGGATGTCACTTATTGGTACTCCTCACTGGAATATAACCCCATCATTGAAAGCTTCCCATCTACCATTATACATATATTTCAGGTGGAGGGGGGATCATAGAATCTGTGATAGAATGACACGTTTCTAATCTTAGCTATTTGGAATTTCGAATCACAACAAGCATTATGAATGAATTATGGTCCTAAAGAAGATGTTGCACTGCAACTAAAGATTGATGTGTGTGTGTGTGAGTGTGTGTGTAAATATTTCTGCATGTAGAAAAGTTATTCATGTATTTAATTAGGTTTATTACTTTTAAAGAGAGTTAAGTTGCCCTGGCTTAATATTCATATGATAAATAAAATAAAATAAAATTAATTATGGAATTCTGGTAATTGCTTTGCCAACCATCTACTACATGACAACCTAGAACACAGCTGAAGAGACAGCAGTTATCAATAGTGACTCTGAAAACAACATACAGACTAAAGCACTTTTAGACATTTCTAGTTCCTGTGATGAGTTGGAAGCTAGCTATGGTGAGATTGGCTAGAGTACATAAATTGTGCACTCAGAAGTAGTCATTGAGTCATAATGTGTGTGAGAAATTGGGTTGTTGGTTGGCTGGGGTGTGAGCCTTGTCTCCTCCATGGCCAGTCTCTTTCTCCGAGGCCCTTTCAGCTTCAGCCTTCTCCAGTTTTAGTTTGGCCAGATCCGTCTTGAGCTTCCTCTCCTCCCTCCTGTCTTCCATCTACACTTGTGACAGGCTCCTGGAAGACACACTGCTCCATCCTGGGCATCCTGGTTCTCCTCCTGGGAGCAGGAGGTCATTCATGCAGCTCAGGGTTCTCCTCTGGGTCCTGGTCTCATCCTCATTCAGACCAGGTCCCCCTCAGGGTCATCCTCCACTATTGCTGCTTGCTGCCTCTGGACTTCCTAATGGGCTAGTAGGGCTATTTGTAGATCCACCTTGGAAGCTTTCCTGCCACATTCAGCCCCCTCTCCTTACAGAGCCTTTACAGCTCAGTCCTAGTGAGGCTGTCAACATCAATCAGCTCCATCTCTATGGTAGGGGTACTTACATTTAGAAAAATAAAAACATCCAATGGAGACTAAGGAGAATGTAAAAGGCTTGAATTGGTATCAAATTAGTTACTTTGGATTTTGTGTTACACAAATCACTGTATGGTACTGCGCTAACACAAGTCCTAATCCAAACTGCTGAACACCAATGTGAGAAATTGGGTTGTTGGTTGACTGGGGCATGAGCCCTGGTCAAGCAACAGCCGTAATCACTTGCAGGGTGATCCCAAAAAGTCACTTAATTAATATGTACTTAACCCTGCTTGGCACAAAAAGCAGTCAGGCTTAAGTTAGAGGCAATGTGCAAAGTATTTACGCAGCACACAAACAATAATCATGTGAAAACCCAACACAAGAAATATCCCAAACCAATTTTTTAAAAAAAAGTACATTTTAATATATTAGTTGGCACCAAAATAAAAAAAATCCAATCAGTAGAAAAGGAGTTATTAATTTTCTGACAATAAACTGCAATATAGCGCCTAAAGGCATAAAGCACCAACCGTGGATATCTAGTCATGCTGGACTGGGTCAAAGTCAAAAGTTCAAGCTGTGATGGAGCGCGGGTAGGATACAGTCCCAGATTAGTCCCGTTGAAGGTTATGTGTCAAGAGTCCTGTTCGCGTTGGAGAGGGTCGCGAGAGCAAGGAGAGAGTCATGTGCAGCAGTCAGCGTGGTGCGACGAACATGCCAGGCATCACGGACGAGCAGGCTGGAGTTTCACGCTGGTGGTCCCCCATAGGCTGTTGATGCTGCTGTGCAAAGAGACGGGCTGGCGGTGGCTCACGCTGATTTCTGGTTCCAGTGCGAAGGGCCAGATCAAGGTCAAAAAGAGCCCAAAAGCTTGAATTCAAGAACAAGAACACCAAGAGTTTAGGACCAGAAATGCACTGTTTGGGGGTCAGGAACTCGCTGAAGGAGGGTCATGGAGCTCCTGGGAAGCCTTTTATGTCCCCAAAGCTCAGATGAGGAGGCCAACAGACTAGCCCTTTGAGTCACTCTGGGGTCCGTGTTTCAAGATGGGTTGCAGGCCCAGCTTTTCTTCCCTAGGCAAGAGGGAAGCAGGCAGCTGCGCAGCAGGGCAGCACAGCAGGGCAGAAGTTCCTTCGGGGCAGTCCAGCAGAGTGGCAGCCCTTGCAGTAGGACAGCAGTCCCTCTTCCTGGGAAAGTATCCACAGGTCCAGAAGTTTACTGAAGAGTTGGTGTTTAAGGTCCTTCTTTCATATCCTGGTGCCCTGGATCATGAAGGTGGGAAAAGCTTCTAGACAGTGGCCTTGAAGTGTATGGAATACCCTGCCTTTCCTGGCTTCAAGCTGAAGTGACAATGCACGGTCGTTAGGCCCTTTTGTGAAGGCAGAGCACAGGCTAATTAGTTGTGAGTGGGGAAGTGCTCAGCTTCGACCCCCATCCTGCCAGCAGATGGTCAATTCAGGAACACCTAATCTCCCTACTGTGTGACCGTCTGGGAGGAATTCACAAGGTCTAACTGTCAGTTACAGCCAGTCATGTGAACCACGCCAGGCTATAGGCACAAAGGGATAAGTTCAGAAAATGCTAATTTCTAAAAGTGGCATTTTTAAAACTGTGACCAAAAACACAATTTCACCACTAAATAGAGCTGTTCACCCCAATTCTAAATACACCAATCATGGACTGGTCATCTCTTCCCATTAGGAAATTACACTTATATATTTAATAAGGCAATTCCCATGATTATCCTATGGGGGAGATGTTATGTTATGTTATAAAATTCTTGTAAAGCGCACGTTCACCGATTGGTTTCATGGCGCTGTTCTAGGAAGTGCTGAACCCTGTAGGAAATTATTCGTATGCTTGTCTAAACAGCAATGTCTTAAGGGATTTTCTGAAGCTCAGTAGGTCAGTGCAGGATCTAATTTCAAGGGGAAGGGAATTCCAAAATCTAGGTGCCAGAATTGCGAACCTACAGCCACCCTGCCGCTTCAGCTTGAAGGAGGGAGTTGCCAGGAGGTGAAGGTGAGCCGAACGTAGGTTGCGCAAGGGAGTATACCTTTGAATAAGCCCGTCAATGAATTTGGGGCTCCGACCATGCAGGGATTTAAAGATCAGGCAGCCTACCTTAAAGGCGCAGCGCTGGGGAATGGGGAGCCAATGCAGCTTCCTCATGAGCGGAGTGACATGTTGCCACCTAGGTTGCTGATAAATCAGTCTAGCCACTTGATTCTGCACCAGTTGCAGTCGTTTGGTTAGGTATAGTGGAATTCCAAAGCATATGGAATTGGCATAGTCTATGTGAGACATGACCATGGCTATAACAACCTGTATCAACGCTTCCTGTGTGAGGAGTCTGCTGATCTTTCTAATCTTCCTTAGCTGGAAGAAACAGGTTGAGATCACTGAGCCAATTTGGGTCTTTATTGTTAGGTCGTTATTTATTGTTACCCCAAGACTTTTTGCAGAGGGGGATGGGGTAGGGGAGGATCCCAGTTCCGTTGGGCAGAAGTGCGGGCCCCAGAGGTTATGGCTGCCCCCGTAAGGACCAATTCGGTCTTGCCTGGGTTAAGCTTTAGGTGATTGCTGTCCATCCAGTGGCGGATGTACAGTATGGTAGTCTGGAATTCGAGGGCTGATTCAGACGAGTTGTCAATAGTAAACATTAGTTGCCGGTCATCTGCGTAATTGAAAGTGTTGACTTTCCTCTCTTTGAGGGACCGGATCAAAGGGAGAAGGTAGAGAGATTAAACAGATGAGGGGATAGTGAAGAGCCCTGCGGGACCCCACAGGTAGTCCTTAACTTTGGTGCCGTGAACTGGGCTATGCGGACCGACTGGGAGCGGCCCTCTAGGAAAGAACTAATCCAACTGAGGGCTGAGCCCTGGATGCCCGCATCTCTGACACGGTCCACCAAGATACCATGGTCGACCGTGTCAAAAGCCGCAGAGAGATCCAACAGCACCAGGGCCTGAGGGGAGCCACTGTCGGCCTTCTCCCGCAGGGAGTCTAGTACCGCCAATATCACAGCCTCTGTTGAGTGGGCAGGGCGGAACTCTGCTTGATGTGGGTCGAGATAATCGGATTGTTCAATGAAGTTGGAGAGGCACTTAGCCACATGAGCTTCCAGTACCTTAGCCAGTTAGGGGAGCAAGGAGATCGGACGATAGTTCGACAAGATCTGGGGATCAGCCCCTGATTTCTTCAAGAGGGGAACAACAATTGCCTCTTTAAAGGCCCTGGGGACATGGCCCTGAGATAGAGACTCATTCAAAAGGGAGAGGGCTGGCCCGGGTAGACTAGTGAAGGCTTCCTTTAGAATGTGAGGCGGACAGCAGTCCGTAGGTGATCCAGATTTTACCTTAGACATCAAGTCCAGAAATGCCTGTATACTTATAGCCGGAAATCGTTCGAGAGAGCAAAGATTTCCTGGCGTTGAGGGGGATATCTCAGGGAAGGGGCATGTAGGGATGCTAGCTTTGATAGTGGAGATCTTTTCAATGAAGAAGGTATTCAGGGAATTGCATAATGCCTGAGAGAGAGTGGGTTTTATTGTAACTCTGTCCGGGTTGGACAGTTCATTAACAATTGAGAAGATTTCCTTAGATCTATTATTAGAGGTCAGAATTCTGGAAGAGAAGTGAGCGGCTTTAGCGGTCAAAATAGCTTTTTTGTAATCTCTCATTGCAGCCAAATATGTTCGTTTTCCTTCTGATCAGTAACTCTGTCTCCACTTCCTTTCCAATTGGCGAAGGGCTAGTTTTTGAGGTTTTAGGTCAGTGGAGAACCATCTCTGTGCGTCATGACGACGGGCTAGATTTATTTTCTTGAGTGGAGCGTGCTTATTACTGGCTGCTAATAGCCAGGCTGAGATAGTTTTCTCGCTGAGATTGATAGCGGATTCATTAGATGGGGCTGTGTTGGCCAGTGTGTTGTGAAAAAGATTTTTTATCAATAGTACTCCATTTCCTAGCCTAGCCTAGGCCTTACAGTAGTGGAAAATGAATTGAAGAGTTTTTTACTATCAGGACATTTAAAACTTAGTTTTTAAATTCACTGAACCCTGCCCTTGAAGCAAGCTGTCCAGGGCCTACCTTAGGGGTGGCTTATATGTATTAAAAAAGAATGTTTGGGCCTGGCAAAAGGTTTATTTTGCCAGGTCGAAATGGTAGTTTAAACTGCACACGCAGGCTCTGCAATGGCACGTCTGAGACACTTTAAAGGGCTACTTAAGTTGGGGCATAATCAGTGCTGCAGGCCCACTAGTAGCATTTAATTTACAGGCCCTGGGCATATGTAGTACCACTTTACTAGGTACTTATAAGTAAATTAAATATGCCAATTGGGTATAAGCCAATTCTACCAAGTCAAAGGAGAAAGGACTAGAACTTGAGCACTGGTTAGTGGTGCTAAAGGGCACAGAGTCCTAAGGCCAACAAAAGCTATTTCAGCAAAAAGTGGAGGGAAAAAGGCAAAACCTTTGGTGGTGACCATCCAGAGAGGGCCAGGTCCAACAATGTGGAGATCACAACAAAAACACTAATCTGGACACACCACTGTCCAAATGGAGAGTTCTAAAATGTACAATTGTTTCAAATAAACAGCTGCCTTATAGATGTGACTGAAATCTGTTCAAGCTTATGAGAGCAAAACCAAACTTAGATAGTCAAAACGCCGACTATAGTTGCAGGAGTGAATGGAAAAGTAAGCATATACTGTCAGACTGACTCAAATTTATTTTTGGTAACTGTATAACTGACATATTTATTTCTAAAGACTAGCTCTATAGGACCTGATGTTCAAAGCCTTTTTTGCACCTAAAAGCACTTTGGGCCTCATTACGATGCTAGTCAGATGAGCGTCCGACTGCCATCGCTGCGGGATGGAGATTGCCCGACATTTAGTGGGTGGTTCCAGCCGCCATATTATGATATGACCGCCAATTAGGCAGTCGGAAACATGCAGTTTTCTATTGCAGCTTGTGCTGCGGCCCGGCAAAGGGCCACAGCACAAGCCGCAATAGAATAATGCATGTTTGCAAACATCCGTACACCGTGTGCCAGGCACCATTTGGTGCCTGGCACACGGTGCATGGATGTTTGGGGAGTCATCACATGTGCCCCCTTGGATGCCTAGCAATGGCCCACGAGGGACAGGGCCCCTGCTAGGGGCCTCCAAAGTACCTTTCCGACAGCCTTTCCATGTTGGTGGGACCGCCATGAAAAGGCTGTGGGAAATGGACACCGTAATCCCTATGGCGGTGCCTGCGCGGGCACCACCTTCAGCGTAGAGATTACAGTCAGACTGCCGCCTCAACGGGCTCCTTGAGCCTGTCGGAGGCAGCAGTCTCCCCCCTCCCCACCCTCTGCGCTCTGACGGGCGGTATTGTAATCCGGCGGTTGGACGGCTGCCCTAGATGTAGGGCGGACCACTACCGCCATCCTGTTGGTGGCGATGTGCCTGACATCATAATGAGGGCCCTTGTTAGGTCAAGTTCCACATCTTTATTTACGCGTATTCAAATTAGTTGAATTTTGTCTTTGCACAGAGTATTTATTGATTTGTGGAAATTCCACCACTATGGTGGAGTTTACGATTAGGAGTAGGTTTCTATGTGTCTATCTGCAAAATTAGGGTAGCACCCACAAACCTTTACGTTTGTGTGCATACACATACATCATGAGGCAGTTTAACACCTGGGAAACACATGCAAATCCAACCAAGGAAAGGTATAAGTGTATTTAGAGGGTAGGAATGGGGCAAGAGCCCCACATATTTAATGGGTATATGAAGGGTAGAATTTCAAACAAGCATTGGCAAAGCCAATAGGTCTCACCTATGGATGAGCTATTGGCTTTGGCAATGGGGTGTGGGTGATGAACGGGAGGGTGGGTGATTGTTGGAGAGCACGATGTTAAAAAAAAGCGCTATGAAGCACAAAGTGCCAGAAAGAGATGCAGAGTGTGCTATTTGTGAATGCTACATGAATATAGATGAGACTTGATCAGACTGGATGCAAGTAGGTGAAGGAGGCAGGGTATGGCTTCATTTTTGGAAAAACAGTGCTATGTCCTTGCATCAGTTTACGGTCTCGGGCTGGTGATACATTATTAATGAAAAAAACTGCTCTTTCATGTTTTTGTAGATACAGAGAGTGTAACAGAAAACCACAGACAAGACACAATTTGCCAGTGGGAAAATTAATGCACAGATAGAGCACTCGTTGGCTGAAGTCCCAAGTCAATCATGTGGGTGAGGTGGGCCCACCTACTAGCCAAAACCACGTCATCAATGAAATAGACAGCAGGGCGTGCCAATGGTGTCTGCCACAGAGTATCTAGAAATAGTCATTTCACGCTCCAGGAAAGGTTGGTGGCGAGTTGGGGTCTGATAAAACAGCTACGAGCAAAAGCCACATAGAACTAGAAGCATCTGAATACATTTTAGCAATTTCCTAATCTTGATAAAACAATAAATTATTTTAAATGTAAAATCCACAAAAGCAAGAAATTAGCATGTGTGTCATGTTCAGACGTGGGTACAGTAATGGATGGCAGTCTTTATGCATCATTTGAAACCCCTATTCAAAGCCCCAGGCTTGGAATAGAGATGCAGACATGCCTGGACTCTTCCCCTGCCCAATTGGGGATTCACATACCGAGCACTGGATGGACAGCGAGGGACACAAATAAAACAAAATTAATCTGTGGTTGGTCCATGTGCCACAGAAAGAAAAGTAAGTGGCGCAAGGCAAGCGCTGTCCAATTAGAAGGCAGCAAAGAAGAGTGACAATGAGGCTAATGAATGGTGAGAAATCCATGGCTGCACAGATGTACAGGAGTACTCCTGGGATTTATTGTCACTTCTACGAAAAGAGGCAAACGTAGTAGTCTATGGGAAAACATTTCTGACTTTCAAATAGAGTTTTGTGAATCACGTTAAACATCTAGTTTCTTTTTTCCTTAGACATTGTGACTACTACACTACTGTGTAACATAGAAAACCTTCATTTCTCAAACAAAAAAAATCAGTCAACCATATTACTGCTGACTATCTGATTTATTTTCTGCAATTATTAAACATTGCAAATTAAGTGGAACATATCATCGAATTTTAATATTAAACTTATGCTTCTCTACTCCTAAAAATAATATTAGCTTTATGTCAGTCACAGTACACATAACAATATGTTTGATAGTAAAGGCTCCAATGAATGGTTCACTGACACTTTCTTGCCTGAGGGAGGCTAGACGGATGCCTGGGGAGACTGCAATGAATAATTCATATTTTTAACGTTAATAACTGATACTATGGATTTCCTAAGAAACATGTGCAACAATATCCCCCGTACTATTTCTCAGGACCAAACTAAATCCAGAGACGACGGCACCATATAGAAAGAGCTTCAATAAGCAATTGTGATGCAATCATAGTTATACAGGTCCTAAATATACCATAACAGTTTGCACGTTTAAAATTACAAATTGTTGCAACAATAACGTATTCTAACAACCTCTCTTTCTGTTCAAGAGCCATCTACAGATGAACCACATTCTTGTTTCAATTTACACCAATCTCCACAGAAGCGTGGTAATTTACTGTATATTGTAGCAAAACCCTTTTCTTCTCTTTTTATTCTATATTCAGCTTTAATGATCAAACAACGTATAACATCCATGAGCTTACCAATTCATGCACTGGCACATGATTCTCTTTTACAAGTTGAGCTTAAAATTCATATAAATAATGAAAATGACTCCCAGCTTTATATATCATTAAACGTGGCTAATAAGCAGCCCTTTTACCGTAACAAGGTTAATGCACAATAGTATTACATTTCAGCTATAGCCCTGAAATCCAGTCTAGGAGGCACAATAATCTTGCATCACGATAATCTGGCATCTGTCCAGCTGGTTGTACATCCAAGAAGTACTCTTGGACATATCTACAGCTTTTGATTAAATTAATCAGATTTTTACCCTGTGGCATCGTGAAAGAGGTGGCAAATACTGCTTGGTTACTTTCATCTGATTTAAATCTTTCCTAGTTAAATGGAATTGATAGGTTCATCTGAGGCCCATTTGACCTCCTCTGGTATCTTTTCCCATAGGATAGCCAATAGTCCCACAACACCCTCAATAGAATAAGTTATCAGATATAACTATGCCAAATTCCAAATATCGTTTGAATTCAAAATATTGATGAGAGAATAACAAAATCTACACATCCATGGTGTGGCACTGTATTTCAACTTTTCTCTTTAGCTTGTTTTTAATAGATCCTTCACCAGTTATATTTTTATTCGTTATGCTTGTGTGAGAAAACTTTGAATTAATCTGGAAATGGCAGCTTGAAATCCATACCTAAAATTTTGCCACATTAGATCATACCTGCCACCACACAACATGTGTAAAGTTAATTTTAACATGTTTTTGGATGCACAATATATGCATTATAGATCTAAATGTTTGCATTTATCAGATTAGCATAAAATATGCAGTTACAATTACAAAACTACCAAGCAAATACTTGCCATTTAAACTAGGACCGACAGGTAAAATGTGCAGTTAAAAACAATGGTAAATATGATTCTTCTTGGTTTACTGTAAACATAAAAACCTAAACATTTCACACCTGTCACCGAGCTGCTCTGATTTTGGAATCTAAAGTGTTGAAACATGCTCATCAAATTTATAAAATCAGATGGGATATAATGGACCAATAATTATGTTGCCCAAAGACAATACATTATTTTGACTAACAAATTCCTGTTTGTATGTTTCAAGCGAGATTTACATTGCCTTCCACATTTCATGTGTTTGTGTGCAACTGCTTTGTTCCGCACATATTCTATTAGCATGGCAAACTAACTCTAACTATAAATTAAGAGAATAATCCACTTTTCACATATATCAATGGGCCAAATACCATCTTAAAAAGTTCACAGTAATGTAACACAACGTTTAAAGGCCTCTTTTAAAGTGCGGTGCATGCACATTTGTTACTTACATTAACTTCTGTGATAGCAATATCAACGACGCTACCAACAACAATTAAGGCATCAAAAGTGTTCCATGCATCAGTGAAATAGTGCTGTTAGGATAAGTATTCAGTAGAAATGGAAATGAAAAACAAGAAAACAGAAACAGAGAAATAAGAGGACAGTATAACCGCAAAGACATCTTTTGGCTTGTTAATATTTTTTAACATTATAATTCATATTTAGTGAAGTTTAAAAGTATCTTTGGTGTATTTCTGGTCTGATTTACAATACATTAAGAAGTAACTCGGAGATATACTATAATGTAAATATTTTTAGTACATAAAATTTTACAATTGATGAATTATCTCCAAAAGGGCAAAAGATAAGGTTATCAGATGATTGCATGTTACCAATGATAAAATGCTCCATTCCTGGTTTTTGTTTTACAAATCATTGTCTTTAGATGTGTTCGTACAATTGAATTAACGGAAGTGAACATAGAATGCAACTGCTAAAATGCATTACGTTGTTAAGCTAAAATTCAGAAAGGAAGCAACCTGTCCTTGGTGACATAGAGTCATTGGGTAGCCTTAACTATAGACCAAGACAATACTCAGAGAACACACTCATGGCTCATTTATTTTAGAGTTAATTTGTTTCCAAATTGAACTTGAGCTTGTCACTCAATTATTTTCTGTTCCTCTAACTGTAAAGAAATAATATATAAGAAAGGTAATGGAAGTCTGTGACTTGACCAGAAAATGACAGTTGTGGAAAAACATAGAGAAGGAAGATACCATGGGAAGACTCGCGTATACTTACATCAGCTTCACTGAGAACGACATCTACAATGCTGCCGATAACGATGAGGGAGTCAAATGTATTCCATGCATCGCTAAAATATCCCTGAACAGACCAGGTAGGGTGTAAACATTTAAGGTTATAAAGAATGCTCAAGTGGATAACACTTGAAAGCTCTTGCTGTACATGCTCTTGATTACTTTGGAGTCATTATGACTGTTAAACTGATGTAAAAAATTAAAACACATCAATCAGCACTGAGTGATGGACAAATAAAGGGGTTTGAATTTTGAAGTAAGAAAATAACATATGCAAATAGTGGGCGGTGGAATTACAAAAAGGCAAATGCCTGCTTAGAAACAAAGCAATTCAGTTCATTATCACTTCTGACCACAGTGCAGCTCTGTGAATCAAATTAACATTACTGGGATAAGGTAGCAAATATCAGGTGATTTTTGTGGGTACAAAATCCCCCTAATTGGTGAATTTCCATGCATTTTTTTCTAAATATATCTATTTGTCCATGCACCTGATCGTTAAATATTATCATTATCATGTTAATATTTATAAAATGTTATCAATCAAATCCAATCCACACAAGAAAATAGGCCAAGACTTTCTAGCATCAAGTTTTGTTTTAATTAAACTAAAGCAGAAAAAATCTTGAAGATTGCAAGCTACAGGAAGGTTTTTATTTGTTAGGAAGATGTGGTTGAGGAATAGTAGTGTTTTAATTATCTAGATTTAATAGAATTTCAAAAGGGTCAAATAAACTGCAATTTTAATATAGAGCTTTCAATTAAAACAGGAATGCAAAACCTCTAATCCCTCAACCCGTAGTTATAACCAACTCTATGAACTTCATTTATTACACATGTGCTGGGCCAAGTTTCTAATTTTTAGAAAAGGATTACATATTTTATCTCTATGGAAACAGCCATGTGAACTATGGTATTGCCACTATGAGGGATAGATATCAAGGTTTACAAGAAACAAAGAATCACTAGTCAAAGTTTATAGGATGCTATAGGCACATCTACCAATCAGGAGGTCTGTGGCAGGTGGCTTCCTTGAGAAGCTGCTAGAACTTGAGGCCAACAAATGAAAGATTTCAGTCATCAAACGCTAACCTCACCTAGTTGGCGGAAACACATTTTGGTATACCATACACTGACCTGTTATGATAGATGTATAAAACATAATATGCAAGAAAAATGAAAACACAAACGGAAATCTGAAAGGTGTTTGAAAAGATAAAAACAAAATGGCAAAGCCACAGCAAACCAATCATGTCATGCACAGATTAGTATATTGTAACACTGCAAGTACCCTCGATAAATTCACTTACTAGCCATCTGTCCTTTTTTTTCACGCAGAGCTGATGATATTGAATAGCACAGGAAATTATTTTAAAATCATATGCTTGGACTCATTTAATAAATAACAAACATTTATCTAGAACGAATAAGAGACTTGCCTGTAATTGCAGATCCCAAAGGTGTTCAGTCTCTCCGGATTTTCAAATTGAACCTTTTACAGGATATAATAATTTTACCATGAGATAATCATCTCACATGTCTATATGAAATGCCTCCAGCCATATTCCAGCTTGGCCCTTCGCAAAGGTCACAAAAGGCCAGAAAAATAAAATATCTACAACAGCCATTAGACCATATCTTGTCTAATTCATAATGAGACAGATTGAAGAGCAAAATTGTTACTCCAGATAAGATACTTGGTTTGTGGATTTATAACTACTGGCATATTTCACTCTTCCTTCTCTGCCATGATCGAGAGGTCCATTTCCCATACTTAAATACACAATTCAAAGCCTAAGAAAAGAGCTGAGATGGATACATTTATATTCTACAAGACAGCAGTGATATAAGTTTCATATGTCTAGGTGTCAGACTCAAAAAAGTGAGGATTAGTGAAGACATACCTCAATGTCCAGATGTCACAGACATCCACTAACAGATAATTTGTGATCGCATTAAATTAGTTGTCGATTTTGTGTAAACATAAAAGGCCCTCAACATTTATAAACAGGATCCTCACAGCACTCTTTGCAGAATACAACACAAAATGCTATTTATCTTGAAGTGGAATCTTTTCTCAGAGCCTGTTAAACGTAATTGTGGGTAATGAGTACACAAGGTTCTCTATTTCCTTAGTACTGCATCTAACTGTGGTCGATATTTATATTATATCTGCCTAAATCTCCCTTTTTAGTGTTTCATTGTGAGGAGGGTGCAGAACATCCGATCTTAGCAGTCCATTTTATGCTGTAAGTGCAGATCAGGTTCTTGAGAGCTCTCTCCACTCATGTGCTGGCCATGTTTGCCACGCTAAAAGCTGGGTTTACATGCACCTTCTGCTAAGTGCTGCAGTCAACGTTTGTCAATTCTACTTAGGCCCTTTGCATCGTCTCAAGAGTGATTGTTTCTTCTTTCATGATCCTCTTCTGTTTGAACATCGGCGCATTCTCTCACACGTTCATGTGGCAAATATAGTGAGATTGAGAGATGTTTCAGGATTGAGGACCATCTCTGAGAAGACTGGCCTTCTCACTCTGCCAGAACACCAGACAAGTTTTGAACAAAAAATATGAATCCAGATCAGGAAGGGTCTATGATGGTGTTAATGCAGCGTATATAACAAACTAGCACATGCTCTAAATAAATGCGTACAACAGTAGCAATCCCGAAGGTCCCCACCAAAAGACATGGATATCTAATTGAGGGGACAAGTAAAGAATGCCTGACCAGGGCTAATTTCTGCAGCTGTATGAGGGCAGTCTGTTCCTGGATGTCTATGAACTGCCTGAAACTAAATTCATATAAGACAGAGGTTCTACTTTTCGGTCCCCAGCCTTCCTTTTGCTCTATGGCCTGGTGGCCTTCGAAGTTGGGCTCCCTTCCTACTCCGGTAAGAGTAGCTATTGGTGTTATGATCAACAATAAACTGTCCTATCATGACCAGGTCAAGGCTGTCACTTCTACTGCCTATCTTACTCTTAAGATGATCAAGAAGATCATCCCATTTATTCCCACCAATTTTCAGAAAACTGTTGTTACCTCTTTAGTGCTAACGAAGATTGACTACAGCAATGGGCTGTACCTGAATGCTAATCAGCATGTTCTTAACAAACTTCAGACCTTGCAAAATGCAGTCGCTAGATTGCTCCTGAAAATCCCCAAATATCACTCAGAGGCAAGCTCCATCAGATTACTTCACTGGCTGCCAGTCAAGCAAAGCATACTTTTTAAATCTCTCTACATTGTTCACAAGGCCCAGCACGATCAAGGTCTGAGCTTAAAAAAAATTATTTTTCTTGTTACGTTTCTGCCAGACCAATACGCTCAGCCAAGGCTAAAACTATCGCAGTGCTGCGAGTTAAATGTGCCACCTGGGGTAGCAGAGGTATTCTACTATACACTGCCATAGCCTGGTATGCTCTTCCATCTCCAATTAGATCACAATCCAGTCTTCTGCTCGTCAGGAAGTCTCTGAAAACATGGCTGCTCTCCTCTTTTTAGATTTCTTGCTAAGCTTCACTCTGGCTGCAACTAGCAAGCGCCAAGGCGCCCATGGGCATTTGAGCGCTGTACAAAAATATATAACATAAGAGTCCAACTCACCCACCCCCTCTTCCAAGCAACACACTGTTGCAGTCACCAAGTTCTCTCAACTGATGTATTCAAAGTAAAAAAATAAATACAAAAAAGCGATGTAACAAGGCTAGCCATGGCTGCATCATAGCACTTTTATTTACTTTAACAGCTCAACTGCTGAGCAACATGTAAAAACACATTGACAAACCCAATAGAATTTGCATAGGCGAAACCTAGTGGCTTTGCCATTGCTTGTTTTTAGAGGGGATTAGCTATATATTTTTTTACATTTTTGTTATTATTTTTTTTATTAGCATTTTAAAAATCATACATTGCAGTAACAGAGTCTCAAAAAGTAGCAGGTGAGGGAGAGGGAAAAGGAATAGGGGAGAAGGGAGTTAGTACAGTATTCACAGCTGATATGATGAACAGAGCACCTCAAAATGAAGACTGAATAGTACATGTTAGTGTAACATTTCGAATAACAATCACAGTATTCAGCTTTGGCATGCAAGGCAAAGTGAATCAAGTATCCCGAGCATATCAGGTAATCATGCAAAGGTGCAGGTTGGGTCTGCATGATTGTTCAGTTTCCCCTAATCTAGCTTCTCCTATATTTCCAAACCGGGGGACACAATGCAGCAATACCGATGTTGAGGGGGGAGGGAGGGGGGGAAGAGTTGTGGCCCTTGAGCGCACGTATGTTAAAAGCGGTTCCCAAATATCTTTCGGGCGACTTTGTAAGGTCATCAACTCCCAGTAATGGGCCAATTGCTCCTGACAGTACGACGCATCATGCAGCCATGAGATAACCTGAGGGACCCCTCTCTTCCCCCAGTGTTTAGCAAGTTGGCGTTTGGCTAATAGTAGCAGTATGGCTGTGAGACAACGTGAGGATGCCGGCATATCTTTAACATAGCCAAGGAGACTAACTAGCGGGGTGAAAAGGATCTGGTGTACAAAGTTTTGCTGGATCGTAGAATGTGTCTCCCGCCAATAATTCAAGATCTTGGGGCATTCCCAGCCAGGTGTAGGAACGAGGCCAGAGGTGCCGAACACCTCGCACAACTTGCCTCCTCGCTTAGCCCCATGCATTTCAACTGTATGGGAGTGCGATATAATATGTGCAAGAACTTAAAGTGTATGAGGTGCAGTCTATAATTGGGTGATAAAGCCACAGTCTGCACACAGCAATAAGACCATTGATCTGCAGTTATGGGGGAGTCTGTATGTAGTTGCCACTGGGCTAGCGCTGTAGGTGTGCTTACTGGTGCTTTATCCTGCATCACTGTGTAGAGTCTAGTGACTAGTTTACGATGGGAGGTGTGTGTGAGCATATGTTTGAGCGCATTCCATCATAGGGATGGAGGGAGCGTATATGCAGTCAAGGGATGCTCGCCGCCGCAGTCCGTCCCATGCCCATCTTACACATTCCACTGTGTCCGCTGGCATCCAGGTAGGTCTATAAGGTTGGTATAGCTCTGTGGATAGTGGGACTGGAGAGGTCAGGTCTGCCTCCACCGCAGTGTGTGGTTGGAATTTTACCCGGTATAACCATAAATGTAGATTTTGGGCCTGAGCGCATAACGCATATAGCTTCATATCCAGAGCATTTAGGCCACCCTGACGAAAAGGCAGCGTGAGGGTTTCCCATGCTATTCTGGGCTGTTTGCCCGCCCAAGCCAAGGATATCAGATTGGATCTCAGGCATTTAAAAAACTGCTGTGTGAGCAGAATGGGGAGATTGAGGAAGAGGTATAAAAAGTTAGGTAGCACAACCATCTTGGCAATGGCCAATCGACCAGTTAGCGAAAGGGGGAGGCGATTCCAAATTGGAATTCTCTCCTCCAGCCAAGAAATTGCCTTGCCATAGTTGGCCTGCCATAGTTCGCCCATGTCCCGGCTAAGACACACGCCTAAGTATCTCACTGGTTTCGACGCCCATTTCAGCTCAAATTCAGACTCGAACTGCCCGGTGCTTTCGGTGAGAGGAAATATAACTGACTTAGTCCAATTTATCGTTGTGCCCGACATTCCCCCAAATTGAATGACCTCCCTAATAACACAATCTAGATTATCCTGGAGGTTCCTAATGTACAGTGCGATATCATCCACGTACATGGAGACCAGAATTCCCTGCTCTCTGAATCTGATCCCCCTATGGGCATGGTACTGGCGCAGTCTGTCTGCCAGGGGGTTCCATGGCTATAGCAAAGAGGAGGGGGGACAAAGGACATCCCAGCCATGTGCTGCATGTGACTGAAAATGGATTGGAGAGTAGGCCATTTACACGCAGTCTAGCTGAGGGAGCAGTGTATAATAGTTTAACGAGGTTCAAAAAGTGCAGGCTTAACCCTAAGTGCTGTAGGAGTTGGAATAAAAATGGCCACTCCAAGGAATCGAACGCCTTAGTGGCGTCAAGTAAGGCAGCAACTGCTGCCACACTCGGGTCCACACCGTGCATGACCGCAAACAAAGTGCGGAGGTTGAGTGCGGTTGATCGATCAAGTACAAAAGCCGACTGATCTAGTCGGATCATGTCAGGAAAAAGTGGGGCCAGGCGGTTGGCGATAAGTTTTGCCAAAATGTTATTGTCCACGTTGATCATGGATAGCGGTCTGTAGGAGTCGCATGACGTGGCTAATTTGCCAGGTTTAAGTATGGTAACAATGACAGCCTCGCAGAGTGACGGAGGTAGTTCCCCCGACTCCACAGACAATTGATACATAGTTAGAAGATGAGGGGTCAGTATAGTGGCAAATTCTTTATAGAAAGATGTCGTGAGGCTGTTGAGGCCGGGGACTTTGTCGTTAGGCAGACTGTGGATAACGTGCAGGACTTCCTCCTCTGTGAACGGGGAGTCCAGATATTGATTATGCGCATCATCTAGCCATAATAGTTGTATGGATTCCAAATATTCTTTAAGTTGGTCTGTGGGGATGCGAGCTTTGGTTTGATATTGTTTGGAGTAATAGGTGGTCATCATATTAAGTACAGCAGTGGGCCTAGTGTGGTGTTCCATGTTTTCACCTAACAGGTCTACAATATAGTTATTCGCTTTATGTGGTCTGATCATTTGGGCCAACATCCTACTCGGGCGATCTCCCTCTTCATATCTGCGGGCAGTCACCTCTCATCCCAGATAATGTAATTCTCCTTCCGCTTCTTCGTTATATTCTGTTAGAGTTTCGAGTATGCACGCCATGGTGCTTTGGTCGTTGGATTGAAAAAATTCTTGTTCTAGTGCTCTTAGGTCTGCCTCGATACATGCAAGTCTCGTACATATAGCCCTCAGGGCCCCCCCTTGTTTCGCAATACAGGCACCTCTTATAACTACTTTAAAGGCCTCTCAGAGCACCGACGGGGAAGTAACTGAACCTTCGTTTGTCGAAAAATAGTCAACATTGGCAGCTCGTATTTCAGATCGGAATACGTGGTATCTTAGAGCTCCAGCTGGCAATCGCCAGGAGAAGGCGCGTGGGATGGTAAGGGGCATCGCTAGTTCCAGCAGCACTGGGGCATGATCAGATAATGTTCGGGGAAGTAGCGAGGTACTGGTCGTCCACCTTAGAGCTTCTTTCGTGATGAGGCAGCAATCTAAACGTGACCAGGCCCCCGTTGCAGATGTGGTACATGTACCTTCTCTACTGGTACAGTGTAAAAAATGCCAAGCGTCAGTCAGGCTTTGGTCCTGTATCAGGGTATGTCGCTCGGTTACAGCCCTGGGGTGTGGGCGGCGAGAGGTACTAGACCTGCCCATGTCCGGATTCAAAATAACATTGAAGTCGCCCCCCCCATATTATTGCCCCCGGTCCTAGATTAACAATGTATTGCCATACCTCGCTGAAAAACTCGGGGCAGTCAGTGTTGGGCCCATAAATGCACGTAAGTATTATTGGATGCTGGTGTAAGGTGCTGGCCAAAATAACGAATCGGCCTTCTGGGTCTGATTTCACTTGTGTAAGTTTCCATGGTATGTTTTTGCGAATGAGTATAGCCGTTCCACAAGCGTAGTTAGAATAGTAGGATGCATGTGTTTCTGCGCACCACCGAGTGCGCAGATGGGACGCAGTTGAGGAAGTAAGGTGGAGTTCCTGTAAGAAGCATATATTAATCGAATGTCTTGTGAGGTAGGTGTGTACAAGACAGGCTTTTCCCGCATCATTTATCCCCCCGACATTCCAGGTCAAACATTTAATACCCGTCTTCATGGGGCCATGTGGTGGTGCTGTGCTAGCAGATAAAGTCTGATGAACGTAGTGTGGATATAGGATCTCACTACCTTGCAGCAATGAACAAGTGCTCTAGCAGCCGGTGAGACAGGGGTAGTGCTCGATGCTCTCGTCGGCTTAATGACGGGGAGGGGATGGGGGGACTGGGGAGGGGACTTGCCTTACAGTGTAAATGCACTCCAACATGGAGAACAGTAGCCCATAACAAAACTTGAACCCACCCCCACCCACTCCAACCGACAAACTTGGTTGAGAATCCCCCACCCACCCCCCACCTTCCCCAAAACCCAAAAACTGTGCTGTTTTGTGCAAGGGACTCATCCCGGAAGGCAGAGACGAGCCGGCATACAAGGCTGAGTGGCTGAGACAACAAGTGTTGCCCAGTCCAGTTGGCCAGTGGCTCTGGGCCACAATGTGTCGGTTTCTCCATCTGTGTGTAAACTGTTCATAGGAGCGGGGAATCATGTCCAACCCCTCATTTTACTTCCCAGGTAGTATCAATACGATCAGTGTTCCAGACGAAGACGTCACTAGCCGTTCTCATCTATTTGCGAGTCCTCAGTCATTCTCAGAGGGCCTTTCCAGGAAGCTGATGCAATACTTTTAGAAAGTTTAAGCACCGCCGTAGAATTGGTAAAGTGATGGGTTTTCCCCTCATGGGTGACCCACAGCTTGGCAGGGTAGAGAAGAGCGTATTTGACTTCCGCCTTCTGCAGAATTTTCTTGACAGGTTTAAAGTCTTTTCGGGCAGCTTGAACGGCAATGGTAAAATTCGGGTAGAAAGAAATTATGTTGTCCCCATATTGTATTTCGCTGCGCTCTCTCGCTTGGCGCAATACGACGTCTCTGTCTTTGTAGTTCAACAAACGAGCAATTATTGGACGGGCTAGGGCACCCAGGGGTGGCTGCGGCGCCAGGGATATGTGTGCCCTCTCAACAATAAACACTGGACACTGAGACTCGCTGAAGAGGTCTTTCAACATGACAGTGATGTAGTGTTCCATATTGTCAATTGCGCTGGATTCTGGTACACCCAAGATACGAAGGTTGTTACGCCTCGAGCAGGCTTCCAGGTCTTTGTTCTTGGCCTTAATAACAGCAAGGACTCTGTCCATCTTCAGCAACTGTTCCTTTGTTGTTGCCTGGGTCCTGTCTATGTCGGAAACTCTGGTTTCCAGGTGGTCTATATGATCTTCATGCTTATTGACACGTTCATTGATTTTGTCTAGCCGTTGCGCCATCAGGTCTAGCTTGGTGTCGATTGTCTTGAGACTTGACTTAACATCTGCCAGGATCGACTTGATATCCTGATCCTGGTGCGGCTCTTCCATGGGGGGATCCGGAGGCGGGATCTGTGACTGGTCCGCTCCAGTTTGGAGGATATTTTTGCTTCTGAATGAGATTGTAAATTGGCACGTATCGTGCTTGCCCATTGTTGGCTGGTATGCGTCCAGTTGCGTTGAAGCTGCTATCAGGGAGCGGCACCCTGGACCCGTTGAGCGTCAGACAGTTCTCTGTTGTTCAGCCTATTTGGGCTCAGTTAATAGTGGTCTGTTGTGTCGCCCCACTCTTCCCTCAGTATATTGATGCAGGCAGCTATATCTTGATAGCAGCAAAGAAGGGAGAGGTGGGGCGTTCGAAGCCCGTACTGGTCTGCACTACCGCTTTTATCCGGGGGCAAGCTCGCACTCAGATAGCAGACGTGTTGAGTATCTTACACCTTCCTTCATGGTGTATGCGTAGCAAGAAGAAATGAAGGATCGCCAGGTCTCAGTTTAAGGCCAGCCCCCTAGCAGGAAGATACCAGGTCTTCTGCTTAGTGCAGGGTCAGAACAACATTCCGGGCTCACCTACCCCAATTGCAGCCCACTGGTCTTGCGGTGTGCTGTTCATTGGCTTCAGATAGGTCTTTCATTCAGCAGGGCCGGGGATCAAGGTCGGGCTCAAACCCACAGCATGGAGGGTGCAGCACCTCACATTTCAGGCCAGCCCTGGCCATCCGGATTCTTGTGGAGGCAGGCGCCCGCCCGGCACGCTCCAGCCCAGCAAACCAGCCGCCCGGGCTTGGACGTCCACCCCTCACCTGAGGGCTCCAAGTGCTCTCCCGCCACGCAGCGGCCCCAGGCGGGCCCTTGGGGGCACCAGAGGCAGTGGGTGTCAGAATCTCGATCGCACACCTGCAGCGTGTCTTCCCGGCCCAGCAGGCGGCGGCTGTAGCGGTACAAAATAGCGGCAATATGGCGCCTCTCAGCGGCTCAGCGCCTGCACTTCGCAACCACTGCAATTCAGTGCAGGCACGCTTCACCGGGGCAGAGTGAGTGCACCATTCATTTACTGACTCAGGCACCCTAAAAGGTTCAGTGTTGAGGGCCAACGGGTTGAGGATGCTGAAGGATAGTGTGTTCAGCCAACGGAGCCTCTCTAGTGAGCGGCTATTTTGCTGCGCGGCGAAGCTCCGCATTTGTTCTGGTTTTCTGTATCCGTATACCTGCATTGTATTGCAACATTTATATACTTCTTTCTACCATATGTGGGGGGCTAAACTGCTTGTCCTTATGTGCTTCCCAAAAGTCCCAAATATCCATCCCCAATTCCACCATTCCTAGTTTAGTCTGTTTCATTTGGTGCATTTGCTGGTACACCAAACACACATTTTTATTATGAAACATTAAGTAAGCACAAAAATAACTACATGCTGACTCTGGCTACCTTTAAAACACTGCCTGATTTGGAGCTTGGCCATCAGGAGTCAGGGTACTCTGTCATAAATGCATTGAATTATCCTGTGAATCGTCGACTAAAAGCTTCCTCTAACTGCCCACTAGAATATCGGCTGTTGGAAGAAGGGCATTACACTGCCCATCCTATTTAATGTCCAATGTTTTCGGTCTGTCACTGCCAGATATAAGCCTGAAAGTGTGGGACAAAAACATAGAAATAATGACTCCTCCCCCCACTACCAAGGACAAAACTTCAAGGGTGTCAGGGATCATTAGTTTTTATGTGTTTCATTAGCAAACTCCCAGTTGGGGAGTTTGTTCCTGAAAAACCAAAAGAGTTTAAAAGTTTGGTTGCCAGCCTTCTAAACCGTTGGTGGCCTTCCACAAAAGCTTTTGTACCATGAAGGGAACCAGTGAATGATGGTTCCTTGCAATGTAGAGAGAGGGTTCTGGGTCAGCGGTCAGGTCTAAAATTGACAAGCCACTACTCCGTCCGCCAAATTCTAAATCAGGGCCCGATCTAATACTAAAGCTATGCCACTAGAAGCTAAACACAGATCTGTTTTTTTGTAAGTATGATTACTTATCATAGGATTACCTCTCACTAATATGGCTGAGTCACTTATGAACATATTTGAGATTACAAGAAAAAGTACTAAAATAGTCTACTTCTTGGTACCCTAAAATATGTCTTCTTGCGCCTTAATAATGTTGTCAGCCTTGCAAACTGCATAATCATCACTCTCCCTCTTCTTCAGCCCACCTACATCAACAATGACAGGCCAACTGGCTTTTTACCAGCACCGGTCATTTGTTTCATACTCTTCATCTTGGTTCTCAAGTTGATTAATGGATGATTCATCCTTACTTGGCTGTGATTCCCATACCATTTCTCTTCTGACCTTTGCACTCTTATAACATTCACCTCCTCACTGCTCATAAACCCCTTTGCCCATGACCTAGCTTTCACTCATTCAATGCTGTTGCTCCTCTACAATGCCCTTCCACGTAGAATTTATGTTTATAAACTCTTTACTTGGCCTCATAATTGCCCTCAAATTATTATCCTCAGCTGGAAGTTAACCTCAAACTGTTTAATAAAGTATCTTTCCATACTTCACCCTTACTGAATAGTCCTAAAAGTCTAAAATTACTGTTGTTCTTATGTCTATAATGACAGGTGACTTACATGTTGCTGAGGCAGGTGTTCCGTATAATCTAAAAGTTGTTAGGTCCAATTTCTAGATGTAATATGCCTCTCGATTAACAATTTTATTGATTTATTTCCTTGGAGAAGGGGATAAGCAATGGCCTGAGAAAATGCCGCCATCAGCTTCCGGAATTAAGATGACTGCTGAGCTCAATTCATTTGAAGACTCCTTGATGGCTCGTAGTTGTAACATCTTTGGTAGGTATGCTAGTACATTGTATATAGGAGTATTTGTAGACGTGTACCTAGTTAGAGAGGAGTCTGGCCCTGAACCTAGGAGGGAGTTCATGGATACGAACCAGGATCTTTCACATGCAGGCAAAAATATTCCTTGGTGGAGAGATGTAGTCTTCTTTGAATAGCTCAGTCTTCAGATCCCTCCCAATTAATAAGCGGTTTGGGGGAGTTCTGATGTTGAGGAGAATGTTGATCCAGATCTTCATGCCTTCCCCTTTTTTACAGTTCTTCCAGTCTAGCAGTGCCCACTATTACTGCATTGTGATGTCTGCCTGGTGCATTAATTTTCCCAGCACTGCATGCAGGGGTTACAATTATCCTTGTATTTGATGCAGCTGGTCTTGAAGAGCAAGAGGCTGAGTAAGATCAGGAACAAGGGGTCATTATTGTCAGTGAAAAGGAGACATCTTTGACCATCAAAAGGGTAGTGGGCTCTGTACTGAAGCATTGTCTTAAGGCAGATTTTATTCCTGCAAGAGGTTGTTCTTGCCACATTGGTCTTGGAGGTGAGTGGAGGCTGGTTTTTATATTCCACAGGATTTGGGAAGCTGGTAGATTTCTATATTGACTGAGCTAGTATTATTTGAATTACATAACAGATGCCAGGCGTACACTGTGGTGCATCAGAAAAGAAGAGGTGGCCAGGCCATGTTTGTTGATCTTCTCAGGATCCATTAGGGTGATCTGGGAATCATCTTAATTCAAAAGAACATTATAGACATTGCAAGGATCCTGCCATGTATTTAGAATAATGATATGCAGTATTTAGCCTCTCTTGGGTTAGTCAAATAAGTAAACTGTCTATGTGAGCTTGTCACTGATCTTGCACAAACCATTCAATTGTGCATGTCCTTTGTTCACACAGGTGTGAACCATCACAAACAGCTGATCTCTAATCTGATATTTCATCAACTGAGTACCACTGTCATGTAGTTTACTGTTTCAGTCTTGACCAGAAGCTCACTAGTTCTCTCTTAGAGGTGGCCTGGAGGTCTAGCCTTTTCCACTGTAATGCCCATCCTCCATATCCCACCTCGCAGATCCCGCTGGAAAAAGCTCATGGCTAAAAAAGGCGATGAGACACAAAATATGTCCCCTTCCCTGGAAACAAGCAAGATGGTTCAAAGTAAAAGTGAGGTGCAACCTTGCTGGGACAAGCCATGAAGGTGTGTGTGAGAGATCCTCTTTGGACAAAGGCTAAGACTGCCAGGGAAGTCAGATTGGAACCATCAAAGTAGTGCAAGAGGGACTGAGGGTGAAGGGAATTAACGGTGGAAAAATCATACGACATTACGTCAGATTCATCAGTTGACCACAGGCTGCAGATATTGAAAAAAGTATATGTAGCTTTGGGATGCATTAGTCTGCCGGAGTATTTGGCACCCATGCCAGCTTTATAGGTACGGAATGCATGAGCATGCCAGGGACTTAAGATAGGAAAGGTAAAATAAGCAGCAATGGAAACATCAGCAATAGGCAGCTGTAGATCCCGAAGAGAATGTAAGTGGCATGTGAGGCAGGCATCAGTGGACCAGGAGCTGCAGGCACAGAAGGGGTCTGATTTAAAGTTTAGTGGACAGGATAAACCATCGCAATAGCGACAGAGTACACTATTCGCCAAATTTACGGCCTCCCTGCCCAATTTTGAGAAAACTCCCATGGTGTTGGGGTCATTAGTGTTTACTTTTCCAAAAACAAACTCCCAATGTGGGAGTTTGATTTTGAAAAAGTAAATACTTTTAAAGGTTTGGTGTAAGCGTTGGTCACCAAACTTTCAAAAGGCTCTGTAAGAACCATTCATGTTAACCCATAGAGTTCAGCGCCAGGCTGGTGGTGAACTCTAAATTTGGTGGACAGAGTAAAGGCAAGGTGGCAGACGTAAAGTCCTCCGCTTCCCTGACTGCCTTTACTCCGTCCATCATCCTCTAAGTCAAGCAAATAGTGGCATGTAAGTCATCAACGACTTTGAGAATGTAGGACTAGTTTAGTATATATTTTGTGACTCTGTTTTGTGTGTTTCCCTTATCATATATATATATATATATATATATATATATATATATATATATATATATATATATATATATATATAGGCACATATAGAAGGTAGCAACAGGTGGAACATCATCTACACTGTCTTTCCTGTTCAGCCGGCCACGAGATCTTGTATGAGACTAAAACATCACATGGCACAAGAATTGCACCAAGTTCTTTTCCATTTGAAATACAGCTCTCTCTAGACCCATTTTCACTCAAAATAATTAATTAAAAAATTGATGTTTACAATTCATACGGAATTCTGTGCATGTCAAATTACATGCCAAAACAAAAAGTCAAATTCAGCATCGATTTGCAGAGGACAAACTTGCAGATAAACAGACTGTATTTACCCAGATTAAAAGTGACATTCTAGCATGGTAGAGCCATGCCACCAAGATGAAGGCACTGTTTTCCTGGGCTCAGTTCATCATCGCTTGTTCCAAGGGATAAATGCCTATGTCACTTAGACCAATTCCTTCAGTCCTCAGCCACTGTAATTGAAACCTTACCTCATAAGTTCCTCTGGACAGCTCCACTAACAGAACTCCTGAGACTGAATATTTCAGAAGCCATTTGTGCATTCAAAGATTGTCCTGTATAGTGCAGCAGAGGAGAAGCTACTTGAGAAAAGGGATTGCTTCCACCGGCAACAACAGGGACTGGCTGTTGAATGGAAGGTTGGACTCAGGGAGCACAAAGGGGTGCTCGAAGGGTGTCAAATCCCAACATTGGTGCTCTGACAATCCCTCCAACGACTGTTCAATCAATCAATTAGGGGAATTATAAGCGCACTACTCACCCATGAGGGTCTCAAGGCGCTGGGGGGGGGGTCAGCAGGTCCGTTTCATTCGAAGAGCCAGGTCTTCAGAGCCTTCCTAAAGGTGTTCAGGGAGGGGGCACGTCTGATGTCGGCGGGGAGCTCGTTCCAGGTCTTGGCCGCGATGTAGGAGAAGGATCTTCCCCCCTGCTCTGGCTCTGCGGATGCGTGGGGTTTTGGCGAGGAGAAGGGTGGTGGATCGGAGGTTTCGTTTGGGTACGTGGAGGGTGATTCTGTCGTTGAGGTATTGGGGTCCAGTGTTGTGTAGGCATTTGTAGGTGAGTATCTTGAAGGTGACTCTTTTCTCGATGGGGAGCCAGTGGAGCTTGCGCAGGTGTTGGCTGATGTGTTCCTGTCGGGGGATCCCGAGGACGAGTCTAGCGGCGGTGTTCTGTATTGTCTGGAGCTTGCGGAGTAGGGACTTGTTGATGCTGGCGTAGAGGGCGTTTCCGTAGTCCAGCCTGCTGGTGATGAGTGCGTGGGTGACTGTCTTCCTTGCCTCGGGGGGATCCATTTGAAGGTCTTACGGAGGATGCGGAGGGTGTTGAAGCAACTGGAGGTGACGGCGTTGACCTGTCAATTCATGGAGAGGGAGGAGTCGAGTACGATGCCGAGGTTCTTGGCGTGGTCTGTGAGGGTCAGTGGGCTGCCAAGGGCGGTGGGCCACCAGGTGTTGTTCCATGCTGAGGGGGTAGTTCCAAGGACGAGGACTTTTGTCTTCTCCGAGTTGAGTTTTAGGCAGCTATTGCTCATCTAGGCTGCGATGTCCTGCATTCCTTCCTGGAAGTTGAGTCTGGTGGTGGTGGGGTCCTTGGTGAGGGAGAGGATGAGCTGGGTGTCGTCGGCGTAGGAGACTATGCTGAGGCCGTGTTGTTGGATGATGGCGGTGAGGGGAGCCATGTAGATGTTGAAGAGGGTTGGGCTCAGTGATGATCCCTGTGGGACTCTGCAGTTGATTTCCGTGGGTTCGGAGAGGAAGGGTGGCAGTCTGATCCTTTGGCTCCTGTCAGAGATGAACGATCTGATCCAGTCGAGGGCGGTGCCTTGTATGCCGGCGTCGTGTAGTCTGGCTGCAAGTGTGCGGTGGGAGACGGTGTCGAAAGCTGCTGACAGGTCGAGTAGAATCAGGGCTGCGGTGTGGCCTTGGTCGAGGAGGGAGCGGATGTCGTCGGTGGCTGCAAGTAGGGCGGTCTCGGTGCTGTGGTTGCTTCGGAAACTGGATTGAGAAGGGTCGAGGATGGCGTTGTCTTCGATGAACCTCGTCAATTCTGCGTTGACTGTCTTCTCGGCGACTTTTGCTGCAAACAGGAGGAGCGAGATGGGCCGGTAGTTTTTGAGGTCCGTCGGGTCTGCTGAGGGCTTCTTGAGCAGGGGCCTGACTTCTGCGTGTTTCCAGTGGTCGGGAAAGGAGCCAGTCTCGAAGGTGGTATTGATGGTGCGTTGTAACACGGGTGCGATGGTGGTGGCGGCTTTGTGGTATATGTAGGGAGGGCATGGGTCTGTGGGGGACCCGGAGTGGATACCCTTCATGGTCGAGGCGGTCTCCTCGGTCGTGATCGGTGTCCAGGCGGAGATGGTGGTCTTGCTGGCATTGCCGCAGGGCGGGTTGACTGCGGGGCCAGGTGTGTGGTCGTTGAAGTTGTTGTAGAGGTTCTTTATCTTCAGGTGGAAGTAGGATCTGAGCTTGTCGCAGAGGTCCTGGGAGAGGGTGATGTCTGTGGCTTCGCTGTGGGGCTTGGTGAATTCCTGGATGATGATAAAAAGTTCCATGGAGTTGCTGGAGTCGGCGAGGATTCTGTTGTGGATGAAGGTCCTTTTGGTTGTTCGGATGCGTTGATGGTATTCCGTCATAGCGTCCTTGTAGGTGGTGTAGTTTTCGGGTGTCTTGATGTTTCTTCAGTTCTTCTCCAGGCGTCTGCAGGTGCGTCTGGCTTCTTGGAGATCGGTGGTGAACCAGGCGGCTTTCCTGGGGCGTTGCTTGCCGGGGTTTGCGCAGCGGGGCGAGCTTGTCTGCGCAGTTGGTGATCCATGTGTGGAGTTCCATGGCCACGAGGTTGGCGTCCGTTGCGGCGGAGGGGGTGTTGTCGTTGAGGGTAAAGTTGAGCTGTTCCTCTGTGACTCTGCTCCAGTTCCTACGCGGGGGACGTGGAGCAGGTTTTGGCGGCTTGGGTTTGTTGACGAGGAAGTGTATGCAGTGGTGGTCGGTCCAGGGGGGCTGCGTGGTGTGGCTGAAGTGAACGCTGTTGCTTCCAGCGAAGATGGGGTCGAGGGTGTGACCTGCCTTGTGGGTCGGTGCGGTGACGAGTTGTTTCAGTCCGATGTTGGCGAGGTTGTCATGGAGGGCGGCGGAGTTGGGGTCGCCCAGGTTGTCGAGGTGAAAGTTCAGGTCTCCGACGAGTATGTAGTCTGTGGCGGCGATGGCGTGGGGCGCGATAAGGTCGGTGATGGTGTCGGCGAAGAGTGCTCGGGGGCTGGGGGGTCTGTAGGCGAGGGTGCCGCGGAGTGTGGAGTTAGGGCAGGTCTGGACCTGGAAGTGTAGATGTTCGGCGGCGGGGAAATTTCCGCTGGAGGTGGTGAGGCGAAGGAAGTTTTTGTGCGCGATGGCGATGCCTTCTCCGGAGTGGTTGGGGCGGTCCTTCCTCTGGATCTTGGGTGGCGATGGCGATGTCAGGGGCCGAGGAGGCGTTGGTCCAGGTTTCCGTGAAGAAGGCGACGTCGGGTGAGAGCGAGTCCAGGAGGTTCCAGATTTCCACGCCGCGTCGGTGCACGGAGCGCACGTTGAGGAGGATGCATCTTAGTGCGTTGGCGGTGTTGCGGCTGAAACGGTGGTGAAGGTCTGCCTGCAGTGACAGCAGGAGAACTGGCCGTGGGTAGTGTTTGTCGTGGACAGCTGGCAGTTGTTGTTCCTTCCGGGGTTGAGTGCGAGGAGGGTGGTAGCGTCGTAGCGGTGGATGGTCGGAGATCCAGGGTTCCTGGCGCTGGCCGCGGACGGGCGCAGACGGGCTTGCCTTCGGCGTGCCAGCGGCGCGCCCACTGCGTGACCGCGCAGCAGCCGCCATTAGGTAGGGGAGGGGGGAGGGATGATCAGCAGGGAGGCGGGAACGGGCGTGGGCAGGGGGGGGAGGGGCCGCAGGGGCAGCAGCGGCTGGGAGATGACCAGGCAATGTGGCACAGACGCAACAATAAACAAGTGGCAACAATTAAAACAAAAAGAGTGGCAACAATAAATTAGTGGCAACAGACAAAACAAGGGGCACAATTACCGTGTTGAAGCGCAAGACTAAGTGAGGGGCCTTGACCAGGCCTGGCCAAGCTGGCAGGCAGGGGCGGGCACCGCAAGGAGCGGACTGCAGTGGCCTCGAACCCCAGGCAGTGGGGGTGAAGACGGAGTGAGCAGCGAGGCCAGGCACAGCGGAGCTGCTGGGGAGAGAGCAGATCTCAGACCGGAGGTCAGAGGTCTTGCTCGTGCTCGCGCTCCCCCGCAGCGGCCGCCATTAAGTAGGGACAAGGGACATTCTAGCTGAATTCACTACTTTGAAGAAAACAATAAAGTCAATGACTAAGCCCCGGTTTTGCTTATATTTTCAAACTATCTCCTCAATAACACTTCACAGACTCCTGCATGTCAGATCCATTTCAGAAGAACACAGCCAAGAGTTTGGTTTGTTTTTTTGACGAATGAAGCCTTACCACTACCCTAACAAAGAGGAGACTATGGCAGCCTTGAACATCTCTACTGATAACTTCCAATATACTGACATAGAAGATTAAACACCAGCCTCCAATTTTATAAAAGGCCTGGAGGGGTGGGTTGCATTGGAAGCCCCCCAACACTGCCATATGAGGAAGACCGGAATAAACTGCACCCATGCTGGCATGGACATGTCCTTCTCTTCACTTGAGAGTCCTGATTTTGACCTTGCAATTTGCTTGCTTCATCTTTTATAGGCGACAGAATTAATTGCATGGTCTTTCTAATTATAGCTGTTAATGATCATTTCTCGATTAAACCTTCTGATCTGGTGACACAGTTGTAGGGTGCAACAGGATGTCTCCGAATGAGATTGTCCTATGCTCCCTGTAGATCTGTGTTGCTGCTTTCTCCTTATAGCCTTCAGAAGGTCTTGGGCTTTCCCTTTATTGATTGAGTACCATTTCACCTCTTCAATGTCTTTCTCCTATCTCTATTGAGACATTCTGGGTTTTCATTTATTGTTATTCATGTGTTTGTGGATAAGAGGGTTGGGAGAGTCATGCGGTGGGGCTTTTTCCAACTTATACCAACTGTTGATTGGCTTGCTGTTCACATGAGGTCAACAGTGTTGAACAGTGGTTCTGCCACCAAAAATGCTTTAGAAAGCGTAGAACGTATTTTATGAAAATTATCCCTCAATTAAGACGAGACTTTCATTTAATGATAAATATAAGAGCAAGTCCAAACTAAAGAAACTCTACCCAAAAATCACTCATATACTTCTGAATATGTTTAGGATTTTATGACAAAATCATAAAAAGTATATACTTAAAGAAACAGGACATTTATATACACACAGATATATAGTGTACAACTACACTTATTAACGAATCAGACGTGAAGTGAAAACAAAAATGTGTTTACATATATAGCACAACACAACTTAGACATAACCAATAAACATATATCAAAAAAACATATAAACACAGCGTGAGGTACATGAAAAGTGGGATTCAACAAGACCAGGAATTAATCCTCTTGTTCTCTATTGGTCTAGTTGATCAATAACACTTGGAAGTATGCGTAGACGTTTCGACCCCTGAGGATTAGTGTGATAGTGAACTCATCTGTTCGGGGTCTTCTTCAGGACTAAATACAATGTCTGTGTGTAGCCTTTAGATAGGGTTCCACCTTGATACCCGAGTAGTGAATAATATATACAGCATGGCAGCTTGTATAAAGGAGGAGGTTGACCTTAAGTCCAACTGATATCCTCTTGTCTGGTAGTTGATTTAGATGTCAATGGCACAGCGTGCCTTCATGATCTCCGGCGTTAGGCGCACGGGGTCATCTGTTTTTTGTAAAGATGCACTTCTAGGCATTCAATGCTGTTAATTTCACTCAGGGAAGCAGCTTCCCCGAGTGAAATTAACAGCATTGAATGCAATAGGTCCGGAGCCAGTAATTAGCATCCTGACCTACGTGGAAGTACTGTATGGAGGCGGACTGCCCCCACAGACATTGCCTAGAAGTGAATCTTTACAAATAACAGATGACCCCGTGCGCCTGACGCCGGAGATCATGAAGGAACTATATTCTTCCATAGGGATTCCCTGTTTCACGTGGATGCTCTGAGTAGTGATAAGGACAGTACATAATGGTAAAATGTGAGGAAGATTACTATTGCTGTTGGCAAGTCTAAAGTTGGGCGCAACATCCACTAAAGCGCTACTACTCAGTTGAAGTCCTACTGGGATTATATCAGTTTGTAAAATGTAAGGAGAGAGTAAACTCCTGGCTACAGAGACTATACCTACTTTTACTATGTGCACAAACCCTACTCCAGGACTAATTACATGTATCTGAGCAATATACTGGTCACCGAGGCCTATACCTTCACATACTTGTTATTACCATTTTGGACGATGTGCCTGTCTGGTTATCTGTACACCTGGGACTCAAAATGAGCAAGTACTGGAAAGGAAGTCTTGAGCCAGCCCTTCTTCTGAACCTACTTTGAGACCAGATTAAGGAATATGTAATACTTAATGTAAAGGATGAAAAGGATCAGATGCTTCATGATGCTCAAGTTGGAAACTGAAAGTAAAGCCAAGGAAGGGTTATATTTGAAATCAGGGTTCATTATGATTTTGAGTAAAATAACCGGGGCTAAGAGTGAAATGTACACCATGGGCACAAGTGGAGCTGACTTCGCCCTACTCTACAGTAAAGCAATGAGACAAGCAAGATTTTAGCTCACAAACTCAAGGTCCAAACATGAGGGAGGTCGTCCACTCAGTTGGTCAGTAACTCTTACATTACTCGATCACATTTGAGGTGCGTTGCCATTTTTCTGAAACCCCCCCAAATTGCCTCCCACTTCTCCCTAAACTCCTAGAAAGAGTATCTGAACATGTTATTAATCAAAGTCATGAAACCCTAACAGAGGCTGGATATCGAATCACTGATATCTGAAAGAAAGTTTCATGGAATATCTTAACCTTGAAAGGGAATAAATCCCCTGCTGTTGACAGGTCCACCAGCAAGTTATGAAGTTTAATCAACCATGTTAGCGCCTCACTCACAACTTTATATTTTACTTTGTCACAAACTGGATCTATTACTGGCCATGTCTGAGTTGCTATATTAATCCTTCCTAAGCCGGGGAAGGACATCAAATATTACACCTCCTAGAAGATGACTGTGGTGATCAATGTTTATGACTAAGATTCAAGCCAACAGGGTACAAGACGTGCTTCTGGACCTTAACAGAACTAATAAATCCTCACTAGTCAGTGTTTACAGTGGGACATCATACTCAAAATAATGTCAGAAGGGGCATACACTGAAAAGTGGAAAGGAAAGAGGTCCAGGCCACACTGGTGTCCCATGAAGCCAAAAAGAGAATCTATAGTGTGAACTGTTATTTTCTACCAAAGGCACTATGAAATTTAGGATTTGGTCTGATCTGTGCATCCTGGCTTTTGTCAATGTCTGTTAAATCAGCACAATGTAACAATCTTAATGGCCACACCTCTGCGTAGATCTGCTATGAAGGCTAGGCAGGGTTACAGACTATCCCTTCTCATTTTTGCTCTTAGCATTGAATTAGCGAGGAAGATAGGAAGTGAGTGTGGATTTCAAAGAAGTAATGCAAAAATTCAACCTTTTTGATGACAACAGCTGACTTGGTCTGAAGAAATCTCAGGTTTTGAAATGAACATGACACAATCTAACACTCTAAACCTGACTCCTGATTCTTCTGAACCTGTTCTGGTCCAGAAGGGATGCCTCTTAAAAGGGGTCATAAAATGTATTACTTGCTTAGGGGTGCAGTTGACCAGCTCAAACTCCACTCTTTAGAAAGCTAATTTTCAGATGATATTGGCCACCATTATGGGGTACCTCTTCAGATTTAAGCCCATTCTTCTTCTAGCCTGAGTAGAATGGATGCCAGGATGATGTATGCATTACACTATATGCTCTTTTGATTCCAGGTCCTTCTATTTCCAGTTGAAGGCTTCTTTGGTCACATACAAGCAATGGTCTCTAGATTACATGGCGAGAATGAATTAATTATGCAACTTGTAATGGGCTCAGCTACCCCAGAGAGTTTCCTGGCGCAGGATAGTGCACAGGTCTGATGCAATAAGCTAAAATAACCAGGTTTTCAGACCCTTATGAAAGCTCAGGAGCGAATTACAATTCCTTAAAGCCGAGGGGGAGAGAGTTCCACAGTTTAGGGCTCAGATATGCAAAGCAGCAGCCTTTCATGTGGGTTAAACGAAACCTCGGTAAAGAGAACAGAGTTTGGTTTGAAGATCTTAGGGAGCGAGTTGGCTGGTAGGGAGCCACCAGTTTCTGAATGAAGCGAGGTCCTAAGCCATGTTTGGCTTTAAACATAAAGCACAATGCTTTAAACTCAATGCGCTTAGTGAACCTCAGCCAATGCTATTCCCGAAACAGATGGGAGACTGAGGCAGATTTTGGTAAGTGGAAGAGCAGCCTAGCCACAGCATTTTGCACCACTTGGAGGCACTGAACCAGAGTCTTGTCAGCGCCTAGGAACAACACGTTATAATAGTCCAGTCTGGATGTGATTAGGGCCTACATGACCATTTTTTACGCTGCTAAAGGGGTCAGCCAAAGAATCTTTTTCAGCCATCTGAGAACTGCAAAGCAAGTAGCAGTGACTCTAGCCATTTGAGATTTCATGAGAACACAACAGTCCCAGTCAATTGGTTATAACAGCATAAGTCTTGAGGGATTATTTACCCTCGATTTCAGAACCTACTATCATGCAGCTCAAGGTACTGGTATAATGATCCAAACTAAACTCTGACAAAATGTGGGTCCACATGGACAAGCTGTACAGGAAAATGCACTTTGGGAAATTCCTTGGCAATATAATTTATATATGCAGTTCTGCTGCCACTGTGCGGCATGTTTGGAATAGATATTGATGGTGTTTGTAGTAGGTGAAGAAGAAAAGAAGAAAGAATGCACTCTATGCAACAGAGGAATCCCAATATCAAACCACTGCACTTATTAGAGAAATTATTTGCCACTGGGCCAATGTCCAGAGTCCCTGCATGGAATATTTATTGCATCTTGATATTTTCCGCTCATAATTTTAATTGGACACCCAAGACACATTTGGAAACCTTATTAGGAAGCCAGTTTGATTAACAAAATGTGTACTGCATTATGGGAAGTTATCAAGCCGAAGACTGGGAATATACTGAACAGGAAAGTACACAACAAGCATATGCAGAATTGGTACTACACCTCAGTCAATTTGTGCCATATTCTCATGCTGACACCAAATGTTTTTGGTGTTGAGGTGTATGCATTAGTGATAGGCACGTTATCTGCATTTTGAAAGGAAGTCCTTAGTAAAGTCCTTCACTGTATTCATTCAAGGAGTCATAGACATCATGTTGGTACCCAATCACAACAAATGACCTTAGTTCTGACTATGTATGGTGCGGCTTGGGAACTATTAGAAGAGTTGTTTGTGGGAGGGGTGCTCTCCCACTTTTTATTGTAGATCTGAGCAAATTATGAATATTACTTTGATTAGCGAGGTGCCCTGACTAAAGCCCCCTCATTGATAAAACTCAATAGAAATTACCAAAATCCAAAATATCAGTGCCCCTCAGCAATGGAGAGGCTGTCAAAAAGGTTAATTATTTAATAGAGAGAGGGAATGTCCTGACATGTCAAAGCGATGCAGTGAGATGCAAGAGCAAATTCTGGGTGTCGGGACCATCTTTAATTTGCTAGTGCAGTGCAGAAGTAGTCTATTTAGTGCCAATCACTCCCCCATTGCTGTGGGTCCTTGTACATTGTGCTAAGACAAAACCTTGATACATAACAGTGGAATCCCAGACTGTGATTTATTGGCCATACAAATCCACAGGATCTGGAGAGCCCGGTAGGCTGGAGGCTCCTGCAATACTTGTGATGCCTGAAGAGTCTCAGACCATCAAGTCTTAAAATAAGCCAGTTGAGAGTGGAGAACTATTTTCCTAAAGCCACGTACTAGATTTGTTGCTGTGGAGAAACAAAGATCCTAGGCGCTGTACCAGATTCCAAAGCATTGGAATGTTTCATGAGTTTCTCTTCATTACTATCTGCAAAACCTATGGTGTGCTCTATAAAATATATCCAAAAACCTGTTGAATAATAAAACACCTGATCCCATTTCTAAAACCTTTTTGGGGAGGGAGGCACCAAACTTTTTAAGGAGAAATCAACCATGTTGCTTGAAGCACGTGAGCAAGAAAATGTAAAAAAAATGTCATGGTCCCAGTCAAGTCATGATCCATACTCTGCAATAAACCCATCACAGCCTCCTCCAGTAAAATGCTTACATTCTCAAAGACACCTGTACCATTGTGGCCTTGGTGCTTCATTTCCCTGAAGGCCAAGTTTTCCATCCAAAGAACATTGCATGACAAAAATTTGTTAAACTCAGTTATTAAAAAATTAAAGCTCTCTGGGCTGCTGACTGACAGATACCTCAGTCTCCCACCCAATTTGTGGTTTTAGCATGTTAATGTATTTAGGTTTAAGCTTATCCGTTTATACATCTGGACCTTTATTAAATCAGAATACTGAGATGTATAAATGGCATTTAAGAGTCATTAATATGGTCCACACATGTAATTGTATTCCAGAAGAAAAAGCTACTAAATCTTGGGTACTTAATTATGGTGACAACTATATTATACCACAGATTCTTCATCTTAGAAACACCCTCTGGCGCCTTACTGGATTCAGAAACATTTTGTAAACAGCATTGCCAGGTTGAACATCTGGGATTCAGGCGTGACTCTACCTGTGCGGGATGTGACAACTGGTGCACTGATATCGGTCTAGATACTTTTTCCATTCCCCATTAAGATCAGAGGAACTAAGAAAGCATCATCAACACCAACAAAGACAGTATGTGAAATGTTGCATACATTGGGATCTTATTAATCACAGCACTAATTCATCAGGAGAGGTAGGAGGGAGGAGAGAAGTCTGCTGGAAGGTACAATATCCACCAGAGATATCATAACTATAGCTAAGTATGTTTTTCTTTAGATGGATAATTTTTCCAGCAGATTCCTCACCTTATGACTGAGTCCAAAAGCAATAACCTTCAGGAGGTGGGACAAAGTAGTGCCAATAAACCAAGCGAGTCGTTCAATATAGCCCTGGCAACAATAATATCATGGGCTCCATGACTCTCCATTGGGTAGTAAAAAGTAACCATATTTGGGGTAAAATAGGCCCCTCTCATTTCTGGACCGTATAACACTGCACTTGCTACCCTGTAGAAAGCCATACGTCTGTCTGACAAAGTATCTGTCACTGCAGGCCTGAGCTGTGAGGCAGAAATGTTTAGCTAAAGTATGTAAGGATGACCATGTGGAAATTCGGCAGAGGTCAGCTACTGAAACACTTCTGGTGAGAGCTGTGGAAGCAGCCGTGCCCCTTGTAGAATGGGTCAAATGCCATCCAGAGGGTCTTTTTTGGCTAAGACATAGCAGATCTTGGTGCAAAGGGTAAATCAACATGAGACAATGAGCTGGGTTACCACCTTGCCCTCTGTGCTCTGACAAAGTATATACAGAGCTAATTATCCACTATGTTTTGTCATATACAGTCGATATAATAAAACATTGCAAGCTTGGGGCCTAGTCAATGCAGTCACTCCTCCTTTTAGGTGGGGTCAGGAGGATGGGAAAGTGATGAACTGGCTCATATGAAAGGCAGATACCACCTTCAGAAAAAATGACAGGCTGCTGCAAAGAACTAGTTAACCCAGGCAGCATACAGTGATGCATGGCCAGGTCGAGTGGACCAGAGGTTCATCAACCCCAATGGCTGAGGTTATTTCCACTAAAAACAGTTTTAAATATCAAAAGTGAAACCGGGCAAATGTGCATCAGCCCAAATGAGGTTGCCATGAGGAACTTTAACACAAGATTTAAATCCTACTGAGAAACAATAAACCAAGTCGCAGAACACAAGTAGAGTAAACCCTTCAGAAAACACACCACTGGTGGCTAATGTAAGAAATAAGGCTGGTCCATGAGACACATGAAGGAAGAAAGGACAGGCAAATATCCTGTCATTTCAGGATGAAGGTAACACTCATGGTCCTCTAAAGAGCGAAGTCTCAGAGCACCCACTCCTATGATAAGGGTGACTGACATGTGTGGCATTCCCAAGAAACACCTCCACTGATAGGCCTATCTTCAGAGTCGACTCTCCTCCAAGGAAAGGGTCAATGACCACATCCTGCCATGTCTGTTGATATAATGCACAGTGATGGACTTCAATGAAGCTCCCTGAGAAGGACCGGAGGAAGGCCTTTATGGCTAGACAGATCGCCCACAGCTCCAATACATTTAAGTGCAGGCAGTGTACAAGTGTAAAGATTTGAGAAGATCTGTGGGTGAAGGGATTGGCCCTTCTAAGTATCCTAATACAAGGGAATTTGAGAAGCCCATTACAATTTAGTGTGCTGGCATATTCCCAAGTCAGTTTTCACTGAACGTTGGACAAAATAGGCCATATTGGCTTTTTAAAGAATATTGACTTCAGCAATAAATAAATTTATATTAGAAGTGAGATTCTTTCACACGTTTTGTTCCGCCTTCTGCTTTTTTGTTGGATTCAAAATGCTCTGATTCGGACACAATGCACTGTGATGTGGTCTAGATGAGCGTCCCAGCCCACAGAGCAGACAAATGCAAATAAGATAGCCTAAAAATGCCAAGGAATTAAGAAATGACCCATCAACAGGTTGCTGCAAATGTTTTGTAGGTCCATCAATGACATTATCTTATGGCATCTGCAACAGAGATTGAACTCCAAAAACGTAGGATGAGATTAGCTAGGGAGCTATTGCTAGGAAACAAAGTTTCAGAATCCAGTTTGGTGCCTGTAATATATTCATAAGGTGAGAAATCTGCAATAAGTAGCAATCCTAAATCATACCCAGATTTATGTTATTTGTTCAATGTAGATGAGCAAGACACTGCAAATGTATTCCAAGCTCCGTCTCTTTTTGTATTATTTACAAGACTAAACATTGTACAGATCAACTTCTATTCCATTCAAAATGCCAGTCTACATGGTATTATTTCAGTTAACTTTGCCATAGAACATTGCAAATAGTATGAACAATGTATTTCATATGTACCTTGGGTTTGAAAGCTATCAGTTTTAAAACCATCTCCACAGTAAACACACCAGTGAAGACCATGTTCAAAACATCCATCACATCGTTAAAAATCTTGGACTGTCCATAGTGCTGCAAGTAAAAATCACATTACTGTGTTAGGTAAAGAAAATGGGGCAGCAGCTATTGCGAGGGCATTAATTTATTAAAACTATATAATTCTTACTGAACAAAATTAAACTGAGAACAGTAGCAACACATACTTCATTACACATAGATATTTATTGATTGTTTCCAACTTGACGTGGCTTTTCTTTTTAAAACTGACATCACTTAAGAATAACAAGAGTAAACGGGATATTTTTGTAAATGGTAATAAACTGGCCATCACAGATACAATCTATCAAAAAATGCATACTGCTCACCAGAAGTTGTCATGTAAAGTACTATTCTCTATCCAAAAGGAATCATTATCACCAATGAAAGGAAAAGGGGACAGAAACTTTGCAAAACGATGTGCATCTTCAAGAGCATTCACTTTTCCAGCTTTTCAAATTTCCTCCTACTCGTCCAAGAGAAGTGTAAATTCAGTTCTGCTCAAAGCTAGATATTTAATCGTTGGCCCCATGCCTGTGTTGACAACTGCTATTTTGAAATTGTTATCAAAACAGTACCACCTAAAAAGACCTAGAGAACTGACATGAAGTAATGAGATTCAGTAAATCTGGTTCATATTTTATACAGTAATGATTGGGTCAGAACGTTACTGAGACCCAAGTACCAATCTTACAGATCTAAACCAGCAATATCTGCTTTGTATATTAATGTAAGCGCAACCCAGGCAAATGTTAATCTGGCTATCAAAATCATCCATCACTATCAAAGGAATGCAGGAGGAGGGAGAGAGAAGCCTCTCCCTTACCTGAGAAATAGTGGAGTTTTTTTTGTCCTTGTTCTACTCTTGTGGATGGAGCTTCCACTTCATCACCCTTACCATGGATAGCACGTGCCTCCCTTTCCACTCTCAGAAAATGAGTATTCAAATAGAGGTGCTATACTCTACCATAGCATGCACAAATGCACTCCTGTGGATCAAGAGCAGTACCAGATGAACAAGTTACTTACCTTTGGTAACACTCTTTCTGGTGGATACTAACTGCACATTTCTCCCTTTTTGAATATGGAGAGCTGGCAGACTGGATCATAGAAATTGCTCCCACGTGACATCATGGGACTCTGCAGTGTCCTTGCACCACCTGGGGAAGTGAAGACTCTGAGCCGCAAACAAATGCTGCGCCTGAGCACAGACCTCAATTTAGCTTGAACTCTTCTACACCCTAGACGCTGTTTGGAGATAACAGTGTGCTGAATTAGCTTAAGAGTTTTTTTAGAATTACAGGAGTCCACTTCACAGAATGGAGAGGAGAGAGTGAGGTGAATAATCATCAGTTAAACGTAAAAACCAAAAAGAGCATTACCGAAAGTAAGTAAATTGTTCCTCTGATGGATACTTCTAATCGCAGATTCCTCATCGTTTAATAGATACCAAAATAGTAGCTCCCAAAAGGCGGAGGGTCAAAGGAGTGGATCCACGTGACTTGACTTCTGAGGCAGTAGTACTTCGTGAACGAGTGTACAGATGTCCATTTAGCAGCTTGGAAGATGTCCTCCCTGAGGGTCTCCTCCTTAGCCAGGGCATAGCATGTTTTTATGCACAGAATGATGTCCCTAGACAGGGTTTGTTTCTACACGACTCTTCCATCTACAATTCGTAGCACTGGCAAAGCCCACAAAAAGTTGATAAACGACTTGTTACTACTTCATACACTTGATGTAAAAAGAGAGAGTTCTTTTTGTGCTCAGAAGATAAAGACTTTCCTCGTCTTTACAGAGATGCGGCAGCGAGAAAATATCAGGTGGGGGGAGGGGAGGGAAATGGACTGTACTACATGGGTTATGGGTGACATGATTTTCCGCAGAAAGGAAGTATGAGTCCAGAGAACCAATTTGTCAGAGAGACAAAATGGTGTATGGTGGTTGCAATGACAGTGCTCGCAGGTCACTGACACACCGCTAAGATGTAATTGCAACGAGAAACACAATTTTGATAGGTAGCAGTTGAAGACAGCATTTGTGCATGGGATTGAAATGTGTTCACATCAGCAATATAAGGACTAACGGCCAGATGCATTAAGTATTTTAACACTCACAAATGCTGCAATCCGGCATTTACAACTGTTAACATGCTTTTTCCTATCTACTCATTCAGTTTTTGGAGTCGGAAATGTTTTCCATACTCCTATAATCGTATTCTGAATAGATTCCAATTCGGTATTGGGAAGAAGCATGTTGTAGGAGTCCCTTACAAATACCAAATCGGTATCTTAATTATCGATGTTTCTGACTGAAATCTGTTCATAAAACATTGATATTTTACAAACACTTCAAAGGAGGTGGTAATGCATTTGCAAAAGAGAAGAGGTACCCTTCCCCTTTATGAATGTAAAAACAAAGTTTGTTGAAGAGCAGCCAGTGATCCAGGGGACCACTGCCAACTCTCAAACAAAAAGTAAGTGCATTTTAGATGCAGTCCTATTACTTTAAGGAAAATAGTCTGCATTTAAAGAAAGGTTTGCTTTATTAAAAAGCAATTACAGACATAGCGTTCTGCTGACCCCACAGGCCACCATCCCTGTGATGGCCTCCAATTGTAATGAGTCACAATTTGCAACCTACCTCACTAATATTCATGAGGTCGGTCAGATTCTGACCCACTGTGATAAGGAATTTTAAGAACCGACCTATTAGTTCATAGGTCAGTTCTTAAAATTATTTACTGGTTGCAAATTGTGACCAGTATTTTGCAACAAGAAAATAGTACCTCTGACCCCAAGCTAAGATCCTATTGAGGCATAATGGAAGTGGGCAGTGGGAACATGTATGTGAGTCTTATTAGAAATTCCATCATGACTGGTGACTTGAAAAATGAAGGAGGTCAGGCAAACGTAGAAAGGCACGGCATATAATCTTTAGCAGTGCCCACTGCAAAGCCTTGTTGGGCCAAAGAAGGCACAAACAACTGTATAGGACCAGCTTTGTGATCCCCACACCAGGTCATAAACTTCCCCCTACGACCCAAATATGTAGACTTGATAATTTGGAGCCTAGTTGCAAGAATAATATCATCTAGTTTAGCAGGTAAACCGAAACCACTCACTTGCTCCACTCAGTCTCCAAGCATGGAGGTGTAGGTTGTGGAGATTAAGGTGCAGGACCCTGCCCTTTTGCTGAGAGGCAAACACATTCCTGTCTACAGGCATGTGGACAGGAATGTGTTTGCATTCACCTTACTAGTCGATCTCTGACCTACCAGGCCCCCTGGAGTTGGGCGCTGGGTGAAGAAGGCTGGATCGCAGGCCTATGATGCCTAGCTACTGGGCAACTAACAGATGAGACTGAACACAGCTTAGAACATGTCTGCATAAAATCTTTCATAAGGACCTGGTTGAAGGGCAGCAAGGGCTCTAAGATTTCAACCCCGGGCTGTTAAAAGGGTTGCCTTAGTTTCTGCTGGGGTTAGTTGTAAGTCTAGTGATTCTGCTGCTCTGGAGACTAGTACCTTGAAGGAGGCACTGTCTTAAGTGAGCAGGTCTTGTTGGGGGGTACAACTCAGTCTCAGGGGAATTACCAAGCCCAGTGACATGTTGCAGATCTAGATAAAGACCAGCATCAATATGGTGAGGGGGAGTAAGTTATCTGTCTCCTCTTTGTTGTCTTCATTGTGGGGAACATTTTAAAGCCCTTGAATGGTGTTAGAATCCAATCCAAACATGGCACCCATCCTCCTCTAGGACTGGTGTTGAAGGAGAGGCTGGGGATCCTCCAACACTGGGGGCTGTGCCTTGGTGATCTCATAATGAGACACATGCCTGGCACTGGATGAACTCAGTTCCAGATCCAAGATTTGTGCCCGGATGAGCTCCGGTGCTGGTGCTCCTGCAACTGGGATCAGCGGCTGGACGGTCAGCCCTGAGAGCCCTCTGGCGCTGGAGTAGAGGTTTGGGCCAGTGCCCAGAACAGGGCGAAGGTACCATGAGGTCAGTCAGCACGAGGGCAGAACCTGTCAGCTTAAGTCCACCTGGGGGCTCCTGTGGCTCTGTGGGACGTTGAAGTCATCCTGAAAAGTAGCAACATGGCCTCTTTGAAGGTCTCTATGTGCTGTGGAGGCTGGCAATGGCCCAGAAATCTTAGGGTATGCTTGGGACCAGCCTTGGAATATGCACAAAGTCAGACAATGGCGCCGTAGTTGGATCCTTGTTATGTCAACTGTTGTGTCAACTGAGAAGTGTGTCCCTGTCGTAGGAGCAATATAGATCTGACTACCACTTGGACTTTTTGCAATTTGTCCATCGACTTCATCTTTGACTTGCCCGAAGATGGTGACTTGAAGCAAGACCGGGGCCTCCAGCAGGAACGGGCCTGCAGAAAAGGAGAATTTGGTATCAGTAAAAATCCAACAAAGTAGGGAGCAGATCTCTGGATCAGCGTCAAAGGGTGTGGAAAGAAAGGCACTGATGTCAGAGTGTGGGGTAGCGCCTATGTATGGCTCAGCACTGTTACTTCCGGAGGCTATGCAAGGTTGCTGAGGAGACTGATGGCACCATCTGCCAGTTGATGGGAGCAATTTCTATGAAAAATTCTGGACCCAGTCTGGTCCCTGGGGCTATTCAAAAGGTGAGAAATCTGCTATTAGAAATATGCAATATGGAAGCCCATTCCATTACCAGACACTAGTATTACCATTCTTTTTAAAAGTGAATACATGCTTCTAAGATGTTGACTTTACTTTAAAAATCGATCCGACAAAAAAGGAAGTTTTCTATCAATCCTAGATGCTCCTATTTACAGATGTCTGGCTACCCAGGCCTCATAATCCACAAGCCCTTTCGTCTGTCATGGTTAAGAACTCCTTTGTTTTGTTGGGGATATTCTCAATAACTGTAGGAAAGCGGGTAATTAGTAGGTGGGGGTATGCACCCTCAGCTAGTAATTATACCACAATCACTGATAGGTCCAGTCAAGTCTCAGTAAATTAATCCTTGCTCAACCCCTGATAGCTTAGCAAAGGAGCAATCAGGCCTAAATTAGGAGCCAGGTGTGTGTAAAGCATTTAATACCACCAAAACAGTAAATAAGTAAATGACACAGCACAATAAAAATCCAACACTAATTTATAAAAATAGGAAATATTTTTATCTTCACAACGACACCAAACTGACAAAAATCCAATGTAGGGAACCGGAGGTATGAATTCTTAAAGATTAAATACAAAAGTGTGCATTATAGTGCCAAAAAGCTTAAAAGGCCACTTGCGACTATCTGGTACCACTGGACCGGGACAAAGTCAAAGTTTTAGGCCTCGGGTCGAATAAGCAAAGGCCTAGATCTTGGCCAAAAGTTAACCTTCGGACTTAGGGCCTGATTTACATCTCAGAAGACGCATTCCTCCGTCAGAATGGTGACGGATATCCCTTCACCGATATATAAATCCCATTATATCCCATGGGAGTTATAATTCGGCAGACAGGGTGTCTGTCACCGTTATAATGGAGTAACCCGCCTGCCGAGATCTAAATCAGGCCCTTAGTCTTTTTCTTGGAGCTTTTCTCTGGACGCCGAGTCCTAGGGTTCCTCAGATCTGGAGTTCGAGTCGACGACAGCGGCCTGCTGCAGGGCGATGCCTCAGTGAGCCTCAGGAAATCTTTGTACTCAATGGCGATGGTGAGGAGCTCCGGACCTTTTAGCGGGACAAGCCAGCATGGTCGGCCGATTCGCGAGTTGACTATGGCACCTTGACTCTCGACGTCGAGCCAGTCTCATCCTGGAGCTTTTCTGTAAAACTGTGCAGAAAGTTTCCAAACTTTGAAATCTTGTTGGTTCTGAGTTCCTTTTGGAAAACTAAGAGTCCAGTAGCACCAGCAAAGGACTCAGACTCTGGATTGCCTCTCGGGGGCTAGAAATCAATTTCCCACAATGCACCTGCACAGTCCAGGAAAAATCCAGTAGCAACTGGTCATCTGGGGTGATCCTCTCTTTGGCATGGCAGGTAACTTCATCCAGCTCTGTTGTACCTGTTGCTGATCAGGGAGTCTACTCCTTTTATTTTGAGTCGGGCACAGTCCTTTTTTATGTTCAGCCTTGTGAGTGCAAGCCTTCTGTGGCGCAGTTCAAATGTCCAGCAGGACAGTCCTTCTTCTTCTGATGTTCCAGGCAGTGATCTGAGGAGCTCCTGCAGCTCTCCCATGTTTACCATAGACTCTGGGCTGGCAGGAAGGGGGGGGACACCCCAGCTAATAGGGGTAAAGCTACTTTCCTCTGCTATGACCACCTCCTGCAACGTGTGCCATATTTTTGACCCAGAATGCACTGTTCTCTCACAAATCAAAATAGAGAAATTCTCTCCTTGGTGTGTGTCTGTGTAACCCAATCCAGAGGTGTGGCTACCATATGACTACACACCCCTTCCAGCCCCTCTCCTAATTAATTAGGGGGGCTCCCATCCGGCTGGGCTGGGTCCTGTGACCTCTGTTCTCCTGCCTTTGAAGTTCAGCTTATCTCCCCAGCCCCCTTCCTCTTGCTGTTTTCTCCAGGAAGCAAATCTCCTCCCACCAAATGGCTGTATTGTGGCAGCCCCAGGCCTCTTCACACCTACTCAGTTAGCAGCTTGGCTCAGGCTGTAAAAGGCTGACCAATCAGAAGAGGCTGCGACAGGGCTGCTTAAGGTAACTTCAGGATAGTACGTTCTAAAACTACTTTCCTGTTATAGTTATAATAAATCCAAGTTGTTGGATTTATTGTAACCATTATTTTGATACTTTGAATGATTTGTCTAGCTAGCTTCAATCAAACGTTCGACTTTATTAAGTTTAATAAAGCCTTCCAATGTTAGCCTGGGGCTAGCAGCACTACAATGGGGGAAACGGCTTTGGCTGTTTTTTCCTTACTAGGGCATATAAAAGATAATTTATACTGCCCCTTCTTTTTATAACAATGCACCATACCCATGTGCCACCTAGGGAGAGAATTTAGGGGTGACTTAAATGTAATAAAAAGGTAATTCTGGAGTACTTTTAATTCCAGAGTCAAATTTGGACACAGTTGTATTTTAAAACCAGCCTGCAAGGCAGGCCTGGCTTTAATATTACACCAGACACCACAGCAGTGCACACTTAAGTGCATTAAGTCCACTGTGGACTCTAAACGTACATGCCCTTTCATATACTAGGGACTCATAAGTAGGTTATCTTTGCCAGTCAGAATTATACCAATGACCATATATCTTTAGAGGACAGAGCACTGGTCCTGGGTCTGACAAGCAGAGCCAAGGGCACTTTCAGACTCAGTAATCACCAGCATCAGTTGAACGTCAAAAAATGGGGAGATCACGGCAAAAAGACTGACTTTCCTACAATAACTGTCTGTTGAATACGGTTGATGTTTCAAGAGTAACATGTGTCCTGTTTGTGGACAAAAACTATTACTTTGGAGGCATTACTTTCACATTAGATGTGCAGTTTGGTGTTTTACTGCAGAATGGAGGTCCTAGTAAAGTTCTCACTCTCTTGCTCTCTAATACTTACACCTTCCTTCTGCGTTGTTCTAGTACTGGTTTCTGCTACTGTTGCCGCTGAGTGTATCCTACTTGTCCAGGTACTGCCAACCACTGGTGGTTTCTACTGACATCTATCCCTCAACTGTGCAATCACCTCGCTCCTGTGATTCCTTGTACATATAAAGTGAGTATTCAATTATTTCCCTCCCTCCCAGATCTTTATATTTCAGTCACATTCTTGTTCAGCAAATACTGTACTTGAGCTTATCTGACTAGGCCACTAAGTGGCATGTACCAACCATGACAGATCAGAGAGGTACTAAGAAAAATCTGGTTGTATTGTGATTTAGACCCGGACATTTCATCCTAATATTTGAAGAGGAACGTTTCAGACAGTAGATCACTTTAGCCTGAATTTGTGTGTATATTTACCACATTTCAAACGCCATTATTTCAGTACTTAACTGAGTCAAGTAGTCATATGTTAAAGCATTTAGCCAACCGAACTAGTGTTAATAGAACTGACACCTGTACAGAATATGGGAAATTGAGCCAACTGTGATTTTTCTGTATTAATTTCAGTCTTTAACAAGCACAGAAAAAGTGTGACTCAAGGGCCCTCATGATAAACTTTTATGAGTGGAGATTCATGTTTAGATAATGTTTCTTTTAAAATTAAGGGTTTGAAGACTCAAATGAAACAATCAAGTTAATGTTTTTACAACATATGTTTTATTAGTTTTCTTGACAATTAGATGAAAACATGATCACAGTTTGCCCCACTAATCTCCTCCTCCAACCAATGTCTGCTGACTTTTGCTACTTCCCGCCACCCCTGCAGGTCTATCATACTGCAGGTCACCCAATCACAGCTGTGCTTTGTGTCCTTAGATCTCCAATGGACACTGCTTGCCTTTCAGATTCTAGGAGACAGCAAAATCTTTAGGGTCAGTTAGTCAAAGGGTATCCTATACTCGTTTTCCCTCTTTACCCAGCACGGCTCACAATGGGGCCCATCATAATAACAACTCCCACCCCCATGCATGGCAAGACACAGGAGCAACATATTTGGTGCACTCCGGCACCGAGAGTCATATAGTCCTTATTTACAACACTACCTTTTGTGCTCTGATACCCAGAAGGCAGTGAAGTTCTCACAAGTGGCACTCCATTAACTGCACCTTGGACCTGCAGCAGGCCCTGCACTGGGCTACGGTGAGTAGACGCGGAAATATTCAGAAGCCAGCACCCCTTGAAAGACCACTTTAGTTTTAAATATCACTCTTCAGCAAGAGACGGTAATAGTTGTGGTTCCCCAGGGGCCTAGCTGACACGGCGATGGGCAGAACAGAAACACACACATGCTACTATGGCCATTCATGTGCTGACCTATTTATACAGCTGGCGACTACACACTTAAGAGAGACCAATGGTTAGGTCCAGCAGGGGCAGCCACAATTATCATCATAAGACATTATGTTCCTCCTAACTTTTATATAGGATCATATCTTATAGTAAGAACAGAATACAGAGAGCGAGAGAGAGCGAGAGCGAGAGCGAGAGCGAGAGAGAGAGAGAGAGAGAAAGTTTATAGAGTAACGATGGGTAAGATCAATCTTTGTGACAGAGCCATCTTGGCTGTTAGTGTTCAGTGTCTCTGTACCACTGAGCTGGGGTTGGGTTCGGATATCGACCACCTCGTGGATTTTCACCGTAGGGAGCAGATGCTGAGTTTTGAATAGGCAGCTGACTCAGCATGGTTCGCACTTCAGCTTCTGCAGGAATGATTGGTACCACTTCTGTGCCAATGGGCGAGGTCACACAATCATCATCAGGGACCAGTGGAGACATAGGCAATGATTCTCTCTGAACGGCTGTCCGTAGGCCCTTCTGTGAGGCTTGTATGGAACTCTTTTTGAAATAGGAGTTGTTTTGCATAATGTAAGCACCTCCTCGAGTTTCAGTTATCATGGTGCCACTCACATCTGTAATGTACCACGGGTGCGGCTCAAAACTTTGTATTAACTTTCCTTCACCTCAATGGGTACACAGCAATACTGGGTAATCAGCAACGAAAGACGGACTGCTAGCAAAAACAATGATGTTGCATCAGCTTGCAGCATCATTGTTTTTGTGATGGCAGTCCTGAATGGCTTCATGGGTGTCAACGGAACCCACGATGAGTAACTTGGGACACATTCTCTTATTTGTCTCCCTCCCAGCATAGCAACAGGAAGTGTCTTTGTGGTGACTTGCAGTGTGTTATGGTAGTCTTGTAGCAATTTGTAGATGGCCCATTCACTGTGGTCATTGTCCATCTCTGCAATTCTGATTACTTTATTAATCATCCACATGAATGTTTGTGCTTCCCTGTTTGCTTGGGGGGGAAGCACAACACCTAAGTAGCTGAGGCAGGGTGCATGTTCTTGACCATGAAAAGGTAGTCCATAGTCCGTCTTGATTTCTATCGGGATGCTATGGGTGGCAAACATTTTCTTAAGTTTTGGTATCACTTCTTACACGGACATGGAGGACACTAGTTCCACTTCTAGATACCTTCTAAAATGGACTACAACAAGGAGGTCTTGGCCTCCAGGTAGAGTAGCGAAACCAGCACTCAGTTGGATCCATGGTGTTGTGGAAGTTTCTTCCGGTATGATCAACATGGGTTTCCAAACGCAGGGACCAGAACATTCTGCCTGAGCCTCATTTATGTCTTGATGATTCCCTGATGGGTGAGCAGGACAGCTTGCAAAAGCTGTGGTATTAGTCGAGATGGCACGACTATGCAGTCTCCTCGGAGAATAAGGCCATCTACCACTAACGACAGGTCTTCACAGATGTTGTGCATTGCTTGGATATGTCTACGGGCCTCTGGCCTCTAACGCCTACTCCTTCATGGCTGGCCACCAGTAGTTGTTTTTGATAGCTTTCTGTACATGTTGAAAGCATTAATCCTCGTGAGGCTTAGCAGATGCCAGTTACTGTGAATGTTTGGGCCAGGAGCCGTCCACCACCATGCGGACGTACTCTTCAGTGTCACGGGCCATCTCCTGTTCAGCAGCAATTGAGGCCTTCTAGTGGCAAGATAGTCAGCGGGATTGTACTGCCCAGGTCGGTAAGTCACCTCTAACATGCACTCTTGTACCTGCAGGATCCATATCTCAATTTGCAGCAGTTGTTTTGACTTTGACCTCGAAACAGTGGTAGGTGTTTCCACAGAAATACAGATGGAAATGTCTGCAGTCCCACAATACCGTAATGGCTTCTCATTCTATCTGAGAGTACCTCTGATTGGTTTCAGTTAGTGCCCGACTGTCATAGGCAACTGGGGCCCAGACATCTTCCAGATCCACACGGACCCCAACACCACCCTTAGAGGCACCCTTGTCTACAGACCCCCTGGGCCCGACCCCAGTTCAGCGACTCCATCGCCGACTTCATCAGCACGCACGCCCTGACCTCTACCGACTACATCCTCCTCGGAGACCTGAACTTTCACCTGGAAAACAACAACGACAGCAACTCCACCACCCTGATCGACAACCTCGCCAACCTCGGACTGAGACAGCTCGTCACAACACCGACTCACTCCGCCGGCCACACGCTCGACCCCGTCTTCTCCTCAAGCTCCCACGTCTCCTTCAGCCACACCACGGAACTCCTCTGGACCGACCACCGCTGCATCCACTTCAGCTTCCAGAAACCCACCACACACCACCGCACCCAACAGATCCCACGCCGCTGCTGGAGCAAAGTCACCGAAGACCAACTACGGGCAAACCTCGCTCTCAGCCCTCCCTCCGACCCATCCAACACCGACGACGCTGCCTGCAACCTCAGACGATGGATAGACGACTGTGCCAACACCCTCGCCCCGATGAAAAAACTCACCTACAGCGACACCACCAAAAGAGCCAGTTGGTTCACCCCGGAACTCCTAGCTTCCAAGCGTACCTGCCGGAAACTTGAGAAGAAATGGCACAGTGATAAGACACCGGACAGCCACGCAGCCCATAAAGACGCCATCCGTAACCACCACCACCTCATCAGGTCCGCCAAGAGAATCTCCTTCAACAACGCACACAACAGCAAGGAGCTCTTCAACATCGTGAAGGAACTCTCCAACCCCAGCTCCAACACCAACGACATCCCGCCATCGCAAGCCCTGTGCGATTCCCTCACCACCTTCTTCCACCGCAAGATCGCCGACATCCACGACAGCTTCAACACCCAGACAGCCCCCACTAAGATAGATACACCAGACCCGCCGCACACCATCGACCATGACCCCTTGCCAGCCTGGGCCAGCGTGAACATCGATGACACCATCAAGACCATGGGCACAATACACTCCGGCTCCCCGTCAGACCCTTTCCCGCACCACATCTTCAACAAAGCCAGCAGCTCCATCGCATCCCACCTGTGCAACGTTATCAATCTCTCCTTCGAGACCGCGACCTTCCCAGAGAGCTGGAAACACGCAGAGATCAACGCCCTACTCAAAAAACCCAAGGCGGACCCGAGAGACCTCAAGAACTTCCGGCCCATCTCCCTGCTTCCGTTCCCAGCCAAGGTCATCGAGAAGATCGTCAACAAACAGCTAACCCGATACCTCGAAGAAAACAGCATACTGGACCCATCCCAATCGGGGTTCCGCAGCAACCACAGCACTGAGACTGCCCTCATCGCCGCCACCGACGACATCGGGACCCTGCTGGACAACGGTGAGACCGCAGCCCTCATCCTGCTGGACCTCTCCGCCGCCTTCGACACTGTCTGCCACCGCACTCTACGCACACGCCTCCACAACGCAGGGATCCGAGACAAGGCCCTGGAATGGACCACCTCCTTCCTCGACGGCAGAACCCAGAGAGTCCGCCTCCCACCTTTCCGATCCGAAGCCTCCGAGATCATCTGCTGCGTACCCCAGGGATCTTCCCTCAGCCCAACACTGTTCAACATCTACATGGCCCCGCTCGCACGCATCGCCAGACAGCACGACCTCAACATTATCTCCTACGCCGACGACACTCAACTGATCCTCTCCCTCACCAAGGACCCCCTCGCCGCCAAATCCAATCTCCATGAAGGAATGAAGGCCGTCGCCGATTGGATGAAGATCAGCCGACTAAAACTGAACACGGACAAGACCGAGGTCCTCATCCTCGGCTCCAACCCCTCAGCCTGGGACGACTCCTGGTGGCCAACGACGCTAGGAGCAGCCCCGACACCCACCGACCACGCACGCAACCTGGGAGCCATCCTCGACTCAACGCTCTCCATGGCCAAGCAAGTCAACGCAGTCTCCTCCTCCTGCTTCAACACCCTCCGCATGCTTCGCAAGAACTATAGGTGGATCCCGACAGACACAAGAAGAACAGTCACCCAGGCCCTTGTCAGTAGCAGACTTGACTATGGGAACGCCCTCTACGCGGGAGCCCCGGCCAAGCTCATCAAGCGACTGCAACGCATACAAAACGCCTCCACACGTCTGATCCTCGACGTACCACGCCACAGCCACATCACCCCCCACCTGAGGAACCTGCACTGGCTCCCCGTCGACAGGAGGATCTCCTTCAAACTCCTCATCCACGCGCACAAGGCACTCCACAAGACTGGCCCAGCCTACCTCAACAGACGACTCTTCTTCTACGTCCCCAACCGCCAGCTCCGCTCCGCCGACCTCTCCCTCGCCACCGTCCCTCGCATTCGAAGAACAACCACCGGCGGCAGATCCTTCTCACACCTCGCCGCCAAGACCTGGAACACCCTTCCACTAAGCCTACGACAGACCCAAAACCTGCTGACCTTCAGGAGGCTACTCAAGACCTGGCTGTTCGACCAGTAGCAGCACCCCCCCCCCTTTTCTCTCCCCAGCGCCTTGAGACCCTCGCGGGTAAGTAGTGCGCTCTACAAATTCTGTGATTGATTGATTGATCTTTGTATTGATTTTACATTAGAACAGCCCGAGCCCAGTCGGGCTGACATCAACGAGAAGTTCAGTTGGCTTGGTGTGGTCATAATACTTCATTTTGATCTCTGCTGACAGGGCAGCCATGTTTTTTTCAAACGCTTGTTGTTGATCAGATTACCATGTCCATGCCCACATAGTAGTTTTGCCGGTGCTGTGAGGTTTTACTATAACCTACCACAGTAGGTGACCATGCCCAACAGACCAATTGTGGCATTCAGTAAAGGAGGCCACAATTTTTGTCACAGGACATTACAGGTAACATGCAGCCAAAAGCTTACAGCTTCAGAAGGGGTAGGGAAGGAGCTGGTGGGCAGATGTATGAAGTATGTTTCTGGCCACAAATGCTCTGATTCAGTGTTTGCAACCGCAAAAATGCTTTTTGCAGTGCACTATACCCATTTTAGGAGTCAGTACCTTTTTTCCGACCCCTAAAATGAGTTTAGAAATGGATAAGGAATTGCTGTTTGGAAGGGGCAGGTTGTAGGCATCCCTTCCGAAAAGTGATTCCTATACATATCTATCAATGGTTTAGAACTGAAATAGCAGTTATAAACGATAGAAAAGTTGCAGACCCCCAAGTTGCAGTGCAGTGGGGGGAGGCGGGGGTTGAGGTGAGGGGGGCTGTGAGGAATTCAGGATAAACAGGAGGAGCAAGGAGGCTGGAGAAGTTGGAGAACGGGTCAGCGGATGTTACAATAGGCTGGGACACTAGAACACTAACTTTAGTGTAGCAGTAGTTCACTCCGTGGGTTTGGGTCACTCTGAGGTGAAGAGAGGTCGAGCATTATTTAGGCACATGTAGAATGCACTGCAGTTTCACTCAAGTACTAGTTCACACTCTTTATTGGGTTCCCCCATATTTGTTGTTTTACTTCCCTTTTTGGTTCCCCCAGTTTTCCTCTTAGTTCCAGTTTCGCTGTGCCGTGTGTTGTATTGTCTTTCCCCATTTTCTGTAGAGTCTTGCTGGTGTGTTGCATTCGAGTTCTGGGGCCTTCTGCATATATCCTTGTCAGTTTCAGGCTCATACCAGCACCGCCCACTGCTAGAACCAATAAGCATAATTCCATCTGTGCTATATTGTTTATTTTCTGGCTTGACTCCTTACTTACCTTCTCCTCTCAGTCTTTCAGCCGGTGTAGATCTACCCAATCCATAACATCTACACAGAGTGGTGCTATCACTTGAAAAAGATGAACCTTGAAGAAGTTTGGGCGCCATTCCAGGATTTCCCTCTCGCTCCCTTCCCTGTTTCTCTCCTTAATACCTATTGCCAGAGGTAAGTTCCCGTGCGCAACAGCGTAAGTAGTTAGCGGTGGTAGGGGCTATTGACGGATCTACAACATGGTTCTCTATCAAAGTATCTCATACTCAAAGGTGTCTCCCTTTAGTGAGGTTTGAATATAAAAAGATAAAAGGTATACTATTAGAAAGCAACTCATTGCTGTAAAACCAGTATTAACATAAAAGAAAAAAGAAAAACTGATAAGTAAAATAGCTTGAGTGTAATTTCATATATATTATTTTTCCCAAGGGCGAGAACGGAAGTTTACAATGTTTGCGAATTACCACTCAATTAAGTAACAACTTTTAAATCATGCATTTGCGGAGGGGCCTACCTGCATAGCCAAACAGAGTGTGTTCAGCATGATGAGAACAAACATAATGTATTCAAAGCCAGTGGAGTTCACCACATACCAGAATTTGTATTGGTAAGGGTTTTTTGGAATGTATCTACGTAGGGGGCGAGCCTTCAACGCATATTCTACACATTGGCGCTGTAAAAGAAAAACCATTAAGCAATGTGAGTGTACTTTTGACCAAAAATGCATTTATTGATTTACTGCAGTGATTTTATAAAGCGCATAATATGCCTTCAGGTGCCGCAGAGCTATTGACAGAGTTGCTGTCCCTTCTCAAGGGACACGCTGGTAAAACATGATTTTGTTACATGTGACAATGTGATTCTGCTTACGACCCCTTGATATGAGGGTCTACATGTGGTACAAACAAAACACAGGTGGAACAATAGCACTTATGCAGCTAGAAGATAGTTCAATGCTGTGTGCGGGGGGGGTGCAGGGGGTGCGAGAAGGCACGGACAATCAATGGGAGTGCGGGGGAAGGGGAAGAAGGCACGGGCAACTGGAGTGTGGGCAGGAGAGGGGCGAGAAGGCACGGACAACGGGAGTGGGGGCGGGGGAGAAGGCAATGACCATGGGAGTGCGGGAGGGGAAGGGGGAAAAATTGTGCTCTAAATAATACGTACCGTACAGTGTAACACTCGAAGTAAAGGGGCCAATAGCCATTAGAGGGTACAAATGACGACATAGCCATAATAAGGCGGGACTAAACAGTCTCATAATCAATCAGAAGACAGAATTTACGAAGGACAAAGACAGAAGCCAATGAAAATTATGAGCGGAGAGTGAGGGCAGCTTGTCTACCATACTCTACTACTGCATGCCTCGCAGAGCGAGCAGCGCATGCGCGCCGCTAAAAAATGGCCCTTGCATTTAACATGTCATCAGTGATGTCATATGTAAGGTCATAAGCAGTAAATGATGGGATGCAAGAATTTTAGTGCTTTTTAGCTTTGGTTTGTGACCATACCTTCACTTTAACTACGGCTTTCTTCAGTGAAATCCTGAGGTTTTTTTTATGTGTTCTAAGAACTTCCAATCAAAGCTAACCATAACTTTATTGAACCTTAATTTTTCCAGTGAATTTCTGGTGGTTTTTGATCATATGCCACATCCAACAGTTCTTTGCACGGAACCTCCTATTTACGAACGACCTCCATAGCGCGTAGCCTGTACCCAACCAGCCGCCAGGGACAAAGCCCGGCAGCACAAGGGCTTTGGCATTCGTAGTTGGCAGTCACTGAATACCTGTATAGATGGCAGTACTATAGCAAAGTATACATTAAATATATATATCTGCAGTTGAGGGAAAGAGAATAGAATATGGGTGAGGTTAAGAAATGAAAGACATGGAGCTCACTTAAACCTCTGCATGGTGATAAGAAACTGTTTGGGAAAGAGTTGATGGCCCTGACAATGACAAAAACAACAATTGATGGACAGAATGCAGAACATGCTTGTTTCTAGTCCAGGGAAGACATGGCTTGGCAGTTCGGGCTGGACTGTTCCCATGAGGCACAGGGTCAGACTGATTTGCATATGGCCATGTCTGAACTGGGGTGGTGGAGTGAGCTAAAGAATGATGATGGATTAAACCCAGATCAGTTGACTGGGGGTGAGTGTTTGATTTGCTCTAACGCTCCGTCCATCATCCCCTTTGGTATCGCTTTGTTCGCCCTAAGTTGGCAGGGTATGCCCAGACGTGGGTCCCTTGCTCACTTTGCCACTGGATTCAAGATAGCCTGGCTGATGAGGGTTTTGAACCCGAAACCGGTCCCAGGATGCTTGTTTCTGGTCCAGGGAAGACATGGCTTGGCAGTTCGGGCTGGACTGTTCCCATGAGGCACAGGGTCAGACTGATTTGCATATGGCCATGTCTGAACTGGGGTGGTGGAGTGAGCTAAAGAATGATGATGGATTACACCCAGATCAGTTGACTGGGGGTGAGTGCTTGCAATGTTCAACACTCTGTCCATCATCCCCTTTGGTATCGCTTTGTTCGCCCTAATTTGGCAGGGTATGCCCAGACGTGGGTCCCTTGCTCACTTTGCCACTGGATTCAAGATAGCCTGGCTGATGAGGGTTTTGAACCAGAAACCGGTCCCAGGATGCTTGTTTCTGGTCCAGGGAAGACATGGCTTGGCAGTTCGGGCTGGACTGTTCCCATGAGGCACAGGGTCAGACTGATTTGCATATGGCCATGTCTGAACTGGGGTGGTGGAGTGAGCTAAAGAATGATGATGGATTAAACCCAGATCAGTTGACTGGGGGTGAGTGTTTGATTTGCTCTAACGCTCCGTCCATCATCCCCTTTGGTATCGCTTTGTTCGCCCTAAGTTGGCAGGGTATGCCCAGACGTGGGTCCCTTGCTCACTTTGCCACTGGATTCAAGATAGCCTGGCTGATGAGGGTTTTGAACCCGAAACCGGTCCCAGGATGCTTGTCTCTGGTCCAGGGAAGACATGGCTTGGCAGTTCGGGCTGGACTGTTCCCATGAGGCACAGGGTCAGACTGATTTGCATATGGCCATGTCTGAACTGGGATGGTGGAGTGAGCTAAAGAATGATGATGGATTAAACCCAGATCAGTTGACTGGGGGTGAGTGTTTGATTTGCTCTAACGCTCCGTCCATCATCCCCTTTGGTATTGCTTTGTTCGCCCTAAGTTGGCAGGGTATGCCCAGACGTGGGTCCCTTGCTCACTTTGCCACTGGATTCAAGATAGCCTGGCTGATGAGGGTTTTGAACCCGGAACCGGTCCCAGGATGCTTGTTTCTGGTCCAGGGAAGACATGGCTTGGCAGTTCGGGCTGGACTGTTCCCATGAGGCACAGGGTCAGACTGATTTGCATATGGCCATGTCTGAACTGGGGTGGTGGAGTGAGCTAAAGAATGATGATGGATTAAACCCAGATCAGTTGACAGGTGGTGAGTGTTTGATTTGCTCTAACGCTCCGTCCATCATCCCCTTTGGTATCGCTTTGTTCGCCCTAAGTTGGCAGGGTATGCCCAGACGTGGGTCCCTTGCTCACTTTGCCACTGGATTCAAGATAGCCTGGCTGATGAGGGTTTTGAACCCGAAACCGGTCCCAGGATGCTTGTTTCTGGTCCAGTGAAGACATGGCTTGGCAGTTCAGGCTGGACTGTTCCATTGAGGCACAGGGTCAGACTGATTTGCATATGGCCATGTCTGAACTGGGGTGGTGGAGTGAGCTAAAGAATGATGATGGATTAAACCCAGATCAGTTGACTGGGGGTGAGTGTTTGATTTGCTCTAACGCTCCGTCAATCATCCCCTTTGGTAAGGCCCTGACAATGAGGCAGTGATTGAGTGGCAATAACGATGGCACAGAATAAAATTGGGTATTCTGCTGAGCAGAGTGGCAAGGCAAGTGCTTGATATTGTGGGCATGATGGAGTCAAAGCCAATCCCTCCCACTCGCCCTAGAAGTTGGATCATCCCCTTGCCTGAGGCTAATGATGGTGAAAAAGTCCCATGCTAAGGGGATGCAGGTATGAGGAAACAGAAAGAGAGAGAGAGAGAGAGAGAGATTGCTACAGCATGGTAGTTGGCAGATCATGAGTGGATTCCTAGGCACAGCGTATCAAGTCAGAAGTATTAGGATTAGGCCTCCACCCGGTGCAAGCAGATGGTAGACTTTAACTAGCCCTCGGTGTACCAGGAAACCAACACAGCAGCCAAATATGAAGACCACGGTCGCACCATGAGGGAGGTAGACTGGATGGGAAATACAAACTCTACAAAAGGTAAGCAAGAAGGTCATAAGGAACAGCAGGAAAGGGAATAAGGGAATTGAGGGGACTAAGCAGGGGGAAACAACAAAAGTGAAAGAACAAGTCAGACCAAGTGTGAACTAATGGGAGGTGCAAGGAGTCACATCAACCACTGTTGCCAGACAAGTGAGCTCAGTGTGAGTCAGGCCTACATACTCTAACAGCCACTATTGACCAGAAAACGTTGCAGCGAATGATGGTTCTCTAGTGGCTGGGACTGCAACGCTGACTTAGGGAAATGTAGTCTTATGTGTCAAACAGTGTAATTTCTATTGACCTGTGTGCCATCTCTTCCAGGTTTACCTTCTCCAATGCCAACTGTGTCCCATGACTTGACAGGTTGTGACTTTCATAAGTCTTGGTAAGGCAGCACCCCGGGACACCATTTTGTAGCGGTGCCAAATTTCTCAAAAAGGTCAGCTAATTGCCTCTTTCAGTGTGTGGGGAGTGCTCCAGATGGCAAAAATATATTTTTCCTGGGATGCTGGAAATATTTGCATTGTTCCTGGGGTTAGGGTATTATTGTGAGTGGGACTTAAACTCTTTCAAGCGGCATTACAGGTGTTTCAACCTCTGTAATTTGTATCTGTTTATATCTTTTTTCATTTAGTAACTGAAACATCTCTGTCAACAAAATGACTAAATAAATGTAGAAAATAAAATGCTAAAAGGAGCAAAATGAAGGATATATTTTACCTGGTTTTTATCCAGCTCGCAGTTCTTATATTCTTTTTCTCCTTGCTCCTGAAATGTGACAATGACGAAACCAACGAAGATATTCATCATGAAAAATGCAATGATGATGATGTAGATGATGAAGAAGATAGATATCTCCACTCTGTTGTTATAGATTGGACCGACATTCTCTCCGTTGGAGTCTATGGCTCTGTAAAGTAGTCTAAAAATGCAGAAAACACACAATTCAAACACACCAAACACATAGGCAACCAACTATCCTACATGTCACTTATTTATAAAAATATTTTTTTTAATCTATGCATACAGAATGAATATACCGAATGAATATAGTTGAGCTCTCTTGATTGCCCTCATTGCTCTTTTACAGCTGGTACAGTAGCAGTCAAGGATGGAAAAAACCTAAAAGGCTAAATTTGAACTTGAAACAGAAAATAGGCCTTATTTAGAGTTTCATGGAGTAGGAACACTACTGTTACTCTGTGGTGCTCCCGACTCATCACACTTGAGGATCACATGGAACAACATCAGCTTCAGCCACACCACGCAACCCCCATCAACAAACCCACGCCGCCAAAACCTGCACCACGCCCTCCACGAAGAAACTGGAGCAAAGTCAGAGGAGCAGCTCAACTCCACCCTCAACCGCGACGCCCCCACCACCTCGACCGACGCCAACCTCGCAGCCAAAGAACTACACAGATGGGTCACCAACTGCGCAGACGAGCTTGCACCCCTACACAACCCCGACAGACAACGCCCAAGGAGGGCCGCCTGGTTCACCACCGACCTCCAAGAAAGCAGACGCACCTACAGACGTCTCGAAAAGAACTGGAGAAACAGAAAAACCCCTGAAGATCGCACCACCTACAAGGACGCCATGACGGAATACCACCAACACATCAAATCCACCAAAAGGACCTTCATGCAGAACAAGATCCTCGCCAACTCCAAGGAACTCTTCAGCGTCATCCAGGAATTCACCAAACCCCCCAGCGAAACCACGGACATCACCCCCTCCCAGGACCTCTGCAACAAGCTTGGCTCCTACTTCCATCTGAAAATCAAGGGCCTCTACGACAACTTCAACGACCAGACACCTGACTCTGAAACCACTCCCTCCTCCAGCAACGCCAGCCAGCCCACCATCTCCTCCTGGACCCCAGTCATCACCGAAGACACCGCATCAACCATGAAAGGCATTCACTCAGGAGCCCCTACGGACCCCTGCCGCCGCACATCTTCCACAGAGCAGCTGACGCCATTGCTCCAGAACTACGACGCACCATCAACGCCACCTTCGAAACCGGCATCTTTCCTGACGAATGGAAACGCGCAGAAGTCAGACCCCTACTCAAGAAGCCCTCAGCAGATCCCACGGACCTCAAGAACTACCGAACCATCTCCCTCCTCCCCTTCGCACCAAAGTCACAGAGAAGCCCGTTAACGTCCAACTAACAAAATTCATCTAAGAAAACTGCATCCTCGACCCCTCCCAATCCGGATTCCGCAGCAACACAGCACCGAGACCGCTCTACTCGCCGCCACAGACGACATCCGCTCCCTCCTCGACCAAGGACATACCGCGGCCCTGATCCTACTTGACCTCTCTGCAGCGTTCAACACCGTCTCCCACCATACACTCACCGCCTAACTCCACGATGCCGGCATACAGGGAACCGCCCTCGACTGGCTCCGCTCCTTCCTCACCGGTAGAACCCTAAGAATCAGACTGCCACCCTTCCTCTCCGAACTCACGGAAATCAACTTCGGAGTACCCCAAGGATCATCGCTCAGCCCCATGCTCTTCAAAATCTACATGGCCCCCCTCGCCGCCATCGTCAGACAGCACAAACTCAGCATAGTATCCTACGCCGACGACACCCAGCTCATCATCTCCCTCACCAAGGACCCCATCACCACCAGACTCAACTTCCAAGAAGGAATGAAGGACGTCACATCCTGGATGAAAAGCAGCTGCCTGAAGCTCAACTCGGAGAAGACAGAGGTCCTCATCCTCAGTCCCTTCCCCTCAGCATGGGGCAACTCCTGGTCGCCCACCGCCCTCGGCAGCCCCCCCCCCACGGACCATGCTCACAACCTCAGCAGCGTACTCGACTCCTCCCTCTCCATGACCCGACAGGTTAATGCTGTGGCCTCCACCTGCTTCAACACCCTCCGCATCCCCCGAAAGACTTTCAAATGGATCTCCCCCGAATCAAGGAAGACCGTCACCCACGCACTCATAATCAGCAGACTGGACTACGGAAACTCCCTCTACGCCGGGATCAACAAGTCTCTGCTCCGTAAGCTCTGGACCATACAGAACACCGCAGCCAGACTCCTCCTTGGCATCCCTCGACACGAACACATCACCCAACGCCTGCGTAACTTCCACTGACTCCCCGTTGAGAAGAGAGTAACCTTCAAGATACTCGCTCACGCCTACAAATGCCTCCACAACACCGGACCCCAATATCTCAACGATAGAATCTCCTTCCACGTACCCAAGAGGAACCTCCGATCCGCCGACCTCACCCTCGCCGAACCCCTGCGCATCCATAGAGCAAGAACAGGTGGGAGAACCTTCTCCTACATCGCGGCCAAGACCTGGAACGAGCTCCCAATCGACATCAGACGTGCCCCCACCCTGCACATCTTCAGGATGACCCTCAAGACCTGGCTCTTCAACTAACCGGAGCTGCGTCCCCCACCCACGCCCAGCGCCTTGAGACCCTCACGGGTGAGTAGTGCGCTTAAAATTCCCTGATTGATTGATGGCTCTACATAGAGTCTGGGGAAGTGCCATGTTTACACTGGCTGAGCCCTCATTCGCTCTGCCACTGAACACCTCTGACCTGGTGTCCATCCACCAAGAGGTCACCAGGAGAAAGTGATGGCATTTCCACCCTATTGAGGATGAAGCAACTGTCACTGACTTTACTTGCCCAAGGGCATATGCTGGGAAAATGCAGAACAACAATAAGCTTAAACTCAATGCTGAGAAAACGAAGTGTTGTTCTTTGGCAAAAACCCGCCGCCAGCAGCGGACTTGTGGTGGCCGGTGGAAATGGGATCCCCTCCCACCCCTACAGTCATGGCAAAAAATTTGGGAGTTAAGTGGGAGGCTGACCTTTCTTTTTCTGCCCAAATTCGGCAGGTGACAGCGTCCTGTTTTAGCAAACTGAGAAACCTGCGGAAGTTCCTCCATCTGCTGCCGGAGGACTGCTGCCGAGTCATAGTCCATGCCACTGTGACATCTAGGCTGGACTATGCTAACGGCCTCTACGTGGGCCTCTCGGTGTACTTAATCAGAAGACTGCAGATGGTTCAGAATGCGGCTGCGAGGCTAATTAGACGTGTACCATTCCGTCATCATATCTCTCCCCACATCAAAGAGCTCCACTGGCTGCTAGTGGCAAGAAGAATCGAGTTTAAGGCTCTGACACTAGCATTCCGGTCAATCCATGGTAACTGTCCTAGCTACCTGAAACAACGGCTATGTAGCTATAAGCAGAATCATTTGCTGAGATCTAACGCGCAAAATCTGCTTTGCACTCCACGGTTTAGGAGAGCCCGACTAGGTGGCAGATCTTTCACGGTCAAGGCCTCCAAGCTTTGGAACTCCTTGCCAAATAATATCCGGCATATTGATTCAGAGCCACTATTTAGCAAAGCGGTGAAAACGTGGCTCTATAGCTTAGCTTAGTGTGCTCAGGGCTTTCTATGCTCGGGCCTTCTTTGCCTGCCGCCTATTGCTGGAGCGCCGGGACATCTCTGTTTGAGGTAGCTGTTCGCGCTTTATAAATGTCGGTATTATTATTATTATTATGTGTAGGGAGAGAAAACCCCGTATGTTGAGGTCATTTGTATTTGTTTAGAGAAACGGAACTCCTCAAGGCATGCCACTATCATCCAGCAGGCAATGATCTGCATCACAGGTTTGACACCAAATGTATAATTCAAAATCCTCTCTGCACAAAATGCACTGTCTCAATACCAGGGCCAGTGGGCCTCCAATAGAACAAGAACTGCCGAGCCAAAGAGTCTGACTTTAAGGTGCCAAAGCATGTAAACGCAGATACACAAATGATGTTTACATGCACTGCATGCACGAACTGTGTTTATCATTGTAAGGCTGTAAGAATTGGTAACAAAATATTAGCGGATAAACACGTTTCCAAGCTATACCTAAAAAGCAAACACAGTAATTAAAAAATAACCTTCATTCTTGAGCCATGACTCCTGCAAACTTCTCTCAACCAATGGCAAAACATTTCTGCATACCAACTCCCTAAATCCTTCTTACCTATTAGATGCATTGTTTTGCTTTAAAAGGAAAAAGCGCCAGAGCCTAATTTGACATTCCCCGTGAGAAATAGATGCAAAAACACACAAAGGGAAAGAAGGGGGGGGGGAGGGGGGGGAGAGACGGTAAAACCAACAGGGGAGAAAAGAGGAACCTGCAAGAGTGAGATAAAGGGGCAGTACGTGTCTGGCAGTGAATTAAGGAGGCCGGAGGTGGATTCAGGACTATTTGGCCTTAGTACTCGGCATGCTGACATTTAATAGCGCCAGCCGCGGCTTCTAAGCAGCTCATTGGGCACCGGCGCTCAATATTTTACAGATTAACACTGGAAAGCACCAGTAAGTCAAACGTAAAAAGAGACTGGAATTGCAGCATATTTTTGAGGACTGGCTTTCGTGCATTTAGTAGAAAGAGCACGGCCTCTGTAGTTCCATGCAATCGTTTTGTGCTTTTGAAATAAAAGTTTCGCATCCTCTGAACGGAAGGCAGACATCTGGAAACAGAGGCTATTTCGAGAGAAAATAACGGAAGACAGTTTCCCTAGAGGGAATTTTGCACGCTCCATGCAGTTGGCCTGACCCAACTCAAAGCAAAACAGTCTCAGCGCATGCGCTACATTTATGCAGTAGTATAGTACAAGAAAACAACAGGTCGAACACTTGTTGACTCACGAGGGCCAGCCTTCGAAGGTGGAGACAGTAAAGAGAGCCATCATGGCGGAGAGGACATGATCGAAATTATAATCACTGTTGCGCCACACTCGTTCTTTCAGCGAAGGGTTGTTATAATCTCCATCCTTATAGACTATATACGTCCCCCTGCAGAAAACAAACCATCATTGATCACTTTACAAAGATGCCCGAGGGACATACAATACTGAGAGTTATTTTGTTGATGTCTGCAGTTGATAGCGAATAGAAAAACAAACACAACCTCAAACAAATAAAGAAAGGAATAATCAGCATACATAGAGTTTATGTTATTTCTGACAGGCAGCAGGAACAAGCAAGCTTTCGGTGTATTTCTAAAAGACACGAGGCTTCAGATTCCCTTTCAATCGGGCTCCTGATGACAGAACACCGTGACACTGAAGCCGAAGGAGCGCCATCTATGAAGGCCTTCTTCACTTTCGACACAGCCAAGTGGGCTGGCCCCCCTGAGTGAACAGAAAGAGTTGTAATTCCTGACACCATTTCATATATAATTCTGATACTCTTAGCCAGAACGCAAAGTTTAAATAAAAGTGTGAAAGACACAGTCTCGCCACTGGCATAGAGTGGAGAACAGGTTAGAAGGGACGCTCCCATTCTTGATCGTCTAGAGTTTTCATTGTTTATTTACCAGGGAAGTCAGAATCAAAAACATTAAATGAGTCAGTCTATCTCTGTATCTCTGGATGATACAGATTTATAATTGGGATTCCTTACTCCTGAAAAGATGATTTCACCAATTATGATGTATTTATTTTACTTTTTTCAAGATATAGATTAAAAAAATAATAATAATAATAATCAGACTTTGGTAAAAAGAGAGTAAATTCTTGGCTGAATGATGACAAAAGCAAAATACCGTGGCTAGCAGGAGTGTGTATGGATGCAAAGGTTGTTCAGCATCCACCAGGTCTCAGCCATAGAATATCAGAGGCTCTTGAGTGATAGCAGTTCAGAGATAAGGTCACCACAAATAGTGTGGAGGTGGGCTTCTGATGAGCAAAAACTCCCTTGGCTCCACTTAGGGCTAATCGGTTATCCCTAATCCAATGATGGACCGGTGAGAGCAGACCCTCCGCCCCACACCTCATGCGCAGTTGTATATGTAATGCACTATCATATGCTTGAATCAATTTGGCAAGAAGCAGTGGGAGTTCATTTAATAGGGGAAGCTCAGAGTGTCAACCCCTACAGATGTGTCATGTGAAATCACTTGCAACAGAATACAGACACACTGTCTGTAAATTGTAAATGCATAAGCAACCATGTCATCTTCACTGGATCAAGTGTGGATAGAAGGTGCAGTGAAATCCAGAATGCTTGGTTGTTGTGATATAATGAGGCACGTCGCTACACTATTGAAATTAGCAGAGATACTTCACTTAGATGCAAGAGCAAAAATTGAATAGGGTCTGGTCAATGCACCCTTATTGGAATCTGATATACTGCTGACCTTTTGAATCCAAAATATGTGCCTGTTTACTAGTGGAAACCAAGCAGATTCGAGGTAAATCAATTGAGGATACAAACACATATGAACAATAAATACAGTGTGCTTCACATCTCTTCCAAAGAGGGTGTAATGCCCGACAAGGAAGCGGACTACATGCTCCACAACAGGTGAAACACGTTTAATGAATACACAAAATAAACTGGTCCAGACGCTGCATACTGTAACAAAAAGGGAGAAATATAATAATACATTTCTGACTTTGAAAATCTGATTTTATACCTGCAAATATATATGTCTCAAAGGAGGAACAAATAGTTGCAAGCACCCTTTTGCACAACAAGGTCCTTTTAAAAACCATACTTAGCCCATTTTCCTGATTCAATAAAGATGTAAAATATCATAAGTTGTTGGTATTGTATATAACTTTTTTATAGAGCACAGTCACTAAAACTGTATTCTACTATCCTCACATATTAAGCGCCCAAGGCATTTAAAAAAAGAAAAGTTATTATTTCTAGTCTGAAAACCACCAACGAGTAGCCAAGCGATAATGGCCAGGCCGAGAGTTCCAAAAGCAGGACCTCATTCTAGAAAAGTTCGGCAAAGTATTGTTGAACCTGCAACTGTAGAAAGTTGTAAATGAAGGGGGTCCTTACGCTGTTTTAGACAAGACCTTTCACTAATTTCTTGGGCAGTTAAGATGGGTGCCTCAGTACCACGGGCTTTGTAGTCCGCACTAGCCAGTTCAAATGAGGCCAAAAATCCCAGTTGCAACCAATACATAGATCTCAAAATTAGGGGGCGTAGCTTGGGCCGTGAGCAAAATAGCCACCTCAAGCTAGTGCTCCACAGGGTCAATTAGCAGAATTTGAGAGCCTGTCATGTATCAGGAGCTCTGACACCTTTTACCCAAAGCACACATGAGGGGGAGTAACCCCAGAAAGAATTGACCTGCGCAAGCAAGACGGATGTAACTGTTGTGGAAGCCCTGGCCAGACCTCTGGAGAGTGCAAGTTCCCCCTCTCCCAGTTGGTCTAGTCAAGGCCGTGGCTTAGAGTCATTTCCCCAGCACCTGGCGAAAATATCCAGAGGGCCAAAGTCTCGCTGAAGGGCACACCTACAGTAGAGGGTGGCCGGGCCTGCTGCAGCTTATTTCACTCCTTTGCTGAAGCGGGAAGGAAGTCATGCTCTTGGTAGCAACTTAACAGAATTTACCTCTGAGGTCAAATCAACAAGGTTAGACTTCACCATCTTTCAGTACAAACTATCCATCACTGGAAAGCAATTTGAAAACCTCCAAGAACCCATAAATGCCACACCAGAATGGAGATAAGATGTGTGGCACTTAAAAAAAATCCTGATGGATCAAGAAGACAGGCTGAGATTTCTCTCTACAACTAGAATTGTAAAGGGCCCATAGAGTTAGGTCTAGGTACACCACTTAAGATAAGCACGCAGGATCATTGCGTGTTTTGTGAGAAGCAAACAGGCACATCTTTGGACTACACAGAATCTGATGACCTAGAACACCTTCTTGACAGTCTGGAGGCCTTGGACATTGAAGTCTTCCTCAATATTGCCCCTCTGGAAGTTTGGCCCTCCAAATCTTCCCTCCACACATTAGCATGTGCATAAAAATAGACTATCTTGCAAGCATTCGGATATAGAAGGTCTGCCATGTATTGTGGAAAGATTAGTGAGAGACAGAGGTAAGCTGAGATCCTGCCTACCCCTGTTTAACAGATTTAGAGAACACCTTCATGCAGTCCTAACACTACTAATACCAACTCACATGCCGCAATCGGGATATAACCTCATGCCCAATATGACTTCCGCTGACACTTCGGGGTTGCAGCCAGGCACAGGGACTCGGTTTCCCAGGCTCCCCTGCATCGTACTCCTGACGCTTCACGGCGCTTAAAGCGAAGCCAGGACACCCGCTGCGCGGGACGCACAGCTGACACTTCGGGGTTGCAGCCAGGCACAGGGACTCGGTTTCCCTGGCTCCCCTGCATCGTACCTCTGACGCTCCACGGTGCTCAAAGCGAAGCCAGGACACCCGTTGCGTGGGACGCACCGCTGACACTTCGGGTTTGCAGCCAGGCACCCAGGCTCCCCTGCATCATACCTCTGATGCTCCACGGCGCTTAAAGCAACGCCAGGACACCCGCTGCGCAGGATGCGCGCGGGCCGCGCCCATCAAAGCCCGGGCCAAGGGCGGGTCCGTCCTTGCCCCTCATCGCCAGGAAGAGGCAGGGCAGGGCCACCTCTCTTGGCTCTGCAATTCGGGGACAGTATTACCGTGAGTTTCCAAACATTTTTGGTAGTTATCTTCTGGCCTCTCATTTATTTGATATCCTGATGCTAACAGGCTGGTCCCTGGTCCATTGGACTTGCATTGAGACATTGTCATACCGGAAAACGACCTTTACAACGCGGTCAAAACACCGCAATACATTTACTTTGCTGTCATTACAACGCAAGTCGTTACAACGACTTGCACTAGATGGCGCTCTAGACTAAGGAATAGTGTGATTTACTATTCCAACACCTTCCCTACTGTTACGTAGGCTGGAGTTGGAATAGTAAATCATACTATTCCTAAGTCCAGCGCCCTCCAGCGCAAGTTGTTGTAACGACTTGCATTGTAAAAACTGCGATGTAATGTACCACAATCTAAATGATCGCGTTGTATCGTCATACATTCGTCATACCCTACTACGGGTTTTTCTTTTTAATTCTTTTTAATCCTTAGTTTTTCTTTTGAACTGTGCGAGAAGCCCGCTGGTTGTACACACTGATTGTATGGATTATTGTATTCTTTAGTATTCTTTTAATATCAATCTTGCACTTCTATCTTGTGTTTTTTCTTACCTTTATACTATAACCCAAAGCAAATGGGTAAAAGAAAATCAGCAATGAGCGAGGGGGAGGAGGGACTGAAGGGCATTGCCCGAAGGCCACTAGACGGAAACTGGCTCGCAAATCAGTAGCGACTAATGGTGTTTTAGATCGTATTGATCACTTATTAGTGGAATGTGAGGAAATTTTGACCCCTGACACCCTTCCCGAAACATTAGGCACTTTGTACCCTCGAGTGGAGGTAGTGAATCCTAATAATGCATCCTCCACTGCCAATCCTATTCCGGATTCCAATCCTTCTCCTATCCCTGCGAGACGTGTACCCGCTATTTTTAACAAGCGGAATACACGCAGCACTAGAAACCGTTTTACAGCTATCCAAGCTGTCTCTAACGATAGTGTCAACACAGCTGTATCTAAAACATTAGAAAAAAGGGTATCGCCTGTTGTCACTAATGTTGCTAATTCTACAGATAAAACTACAGGTACTACTGATACTATCAAAAACACTTGCATAATAACTGACAGTAATATTGTTTTGACCAACAGGTTTCTCCCTCTACAGAATCTGGCCCACAACAAACAAAGTGAAGCAGGTATATCAGGAAGCTTTTCTTCTGCGGGGAGTACTTTGAGTGAAAGAACTAGTGACCTATGGGCTAAGGGCACCTCAGATGTATTACCTGTAGGGAGTCAGGATCTGGTCTCAACCGTGTTAGATCTAAGGGCTGAAGTTACCTCTCTCAAGACATTATTTGCAGCACTTACTGACCAAGTCAAGCTTCTCCAAGAGGGAAGTATTCCTACAAAATCTTCCTCTAAGCCTGAAACTAGTTGTGCCCGAGGTTCTGTTACTAACATAAATCCCATAGTTCCTTTAATGTCTATTCCCACACGCCCTTTTGCTTCAGCCCTCAACAAGAATAGTTTGCAAAGCCACGGCAGCTTACAAACCATTAACGGCCAAAAAGCTAATCATTGCCAACACCAGGCTCAAAATCAGGGTAGGAGCATGATAAACGTGCCCAAAATCACTCCACATATGGGATATGAAGATAAAGACTCCCTAAATAATAAAGTTATTCACTGGATCCGTAAAGTGAGGGGGTGCAGATCAGTGATTAGGGAGGATATTTTATGGGCTAAAAGACTTGCTGATCACACCTCTAAAATGGACTACATTGAGCTACATTTTAAAGATGGGAATATTGCCCCCAATCTTGTAGCTCTAGAGGCTAGAAGCTGCTCCCCGACGCCTACCGGTATCCAAATAAAATACAGCCCTCGTACCTCACCCCAGTCACAAACCACCAGTGGTACTGATACCCTAATGGGGTCTGATTCTCCACTCGCCACTGTTGATTGACTGACCTATGAAAAAGCTAGGCCTATAATTAATCATATGATAACATCTGAGAAAGGCCTAGGTGAAGGACACCAAGACTACCCACAGACCGGAACTGGTACCCTCAAAGTAGGCCCTAGTCTACTACATGAGATAGCCCTAGATCCGCGTCCAAGTTGTGACTCGGAAGGGAATTACCCCTTATGTATGGCAACAGGAGGTCCTACAACAAAGCTTAGAGTGGTATCTTGGAATATAGCTGGAGTGAGGTCAAAAATGGCACTTGCGCACTGGGTCCAATATATAGAACAATATGACATATGTATTTTACAGGAAACTTGGTCTACCACTTCGGTTTTTATACCTGGGTATGTAACCTTTTGTCGCCCAGCACTTAAGAATAAGCAAGGTCGACCTGCCGGGGGCCTAGTGATCTGGGTCGAAATAGATCTCCAACTAACCCTACGTGAGATTAATATTTATAGCCCGGATATTCTAGCCATCCACATTGGGGGTAGGAATGGTGTAGGACTAGACCTTTTTAATGTCTATGCCCGAGGCTCTAAAGCTGGCATCAGGTCTCCTACCATTCAACTACTAGAAGTCTGCCTGGAGGGGAGGGAGTCCACTGACCCATTAATAATAGCAGGTGACTTTAAAGTCACCTACGAACCCCTAGACGTAGAAGATATAACTGATTGTTGTAGGCTCGATGCGATATGGTGTGTACCGGCGCTTGATCTACCTCCCATTAAAAAATGGACATGTACAGCGTTGCAGCTACATGCTTTAATGCTTGAATATGGGCTCAGGGCAGCTAATGGGCGGACAAGGTCAGATAGGATGGGGGCAAACACGTATAATAGGACAGTTAGTACGAGTCGTATTGACTATCTTTTATTAGATGTCAAATTGTGGCCTCGGGTGTTGGATATGGTGGTTGGAACGACCATCGATAGTGACCATAACCCTCCTGAGCTCACAATTTCTTCATTGTGGACATTGGCTCCCTCTACTTCAAGTATTCAGCTCATAACTAGGGAGATCTACCCCTCAAATAATAACAGACGAATTTAATGGGAGCGAGTCACAATTGACACAGAGAAAATTGAAAATATAAAGATCGAACTATTAGATAGTTACAGTGAGATGGGTAGATTACTTGAACAGCAGGTTGGGCTTTCCATGATCACGGAGTGCCACTCAGCTTTTTTTAAACAACTGACATCCTATTTTACCATGCCCCATCAACCCAAGGGTAAACCCAAACCGGTTAGAGCAGGCTCCTCTTGGTTTAATGAGGAGTGTAGGGCCAAAAGATCAAAATTAACTGTCGCCATTAGAGCAAACATTTTGCCAGAAATAAGAGAAGTAAGGAGAAATTACCAGACAGCAATAATCAAGGCAAAACAAACTTGGGTGGAAGACCGTTGGCTCCAGATCAGTAGCGCATGTACGAGGAAAGATTCACGACAATTTTGGATTCTAGTGACAAGGGGGAAGGGGCGGAAAAACAAAATCCGCCCTCTAACATTTCAATATCCACCTGGTATGACCACTTTTCAGTGGTATATAACGGTTCAGGGGATATGGATAATGAAGCCTTTTTCATTGATCATAGTAGCCATCGGACCCCAAGTTTATTCTCCTTAGCTGAGATTACACTTAGCATAAAATCTATCATAAGTGGTAAGGCTCCGGGACCGGATGGCATCCCTGGTGATGTCTTTCTAAGTGAACACAAGGAGATGATGGACGGAGCGCTGAAACTTTTCAGACACTCACCCCCAGTCACAGATCTGGGTTGAATCCATCATCGTTCTTTAGCTCACTTCGCCACCCCAGTTCAGACACAGCTATATGCAAATCAGTCTTGACCCTGTGCCTCATGGGAACAGTCCAGCCCGCACTGCCAAGCCATGTCTTCCCTGGACCGGAAACAAGCATCCTGGGACCGGTTTCGGGCTAACAGCCCTCATCAGCCAGGCTAGGTTGAATGCAGTGGCAAAGTGAGCAAGGGACCCACGTCTGGGCATACCCTGCCAACTTAGGGCGAACAAGCAAACACAAGGAGATGATGGACGGAGCACTGAAACTTTTCAGACACTCACCCCCAGTCACAGATCTGGTTGAATCCATCATCGGTCTTTAGCTCACTTCGCTACCCCAGTTCAGACACAGCTATATGCAAATCAGTCTTGACCCTGTGCCTCATGGGAACAGTCCATCCCGAACTGCCAAGCCATGTCTTCCCACGTCACAATCATCAGTGGGTCGCCTCACGTTAGAATTCATGGAATTCAAACCACAATGCACCTTTGAAGCCTATTTGGATTATATCACCATTCCGCAGGACAGGAAACTTTATATCCAGTTTAGACTAGGTTCTCTTCCTGTGAATTCCTTTACAGCTGCTTGGCGACAGCCTCGGTCCATCATACAGCATTGTCCGGGCTGCCCCACAATGATTGAATCAATTGACCACATTTTCTTTGCTTGTCCTCTCTATAATTCCCCAAGACACCAGTGGTTAACCCCTGTTTGCAGGATATTAGGGACTCGTTGCCACCAGGAAGCGCTTCGCATCTTAAAATCAGATTGTAGGCCTTTGGTAGCATGTGGCGTTGCAAAATTCCTTGGAAAAATTTGGATTATCAGAAGGTTTGCATGCACAATGTGATAGTCTGCTTCCTATAATTTTCTTAAAATAGTTTTTCAATGTTATGTAATGGCTATATAATGTCATATTTGTAAAACGATCAAATTCCACTATTTCTTGGTTACCCTTTTAATATGGTACATGTTTTAAAATTATTATTAGATTTTATCTTTAAAAAAAAAAATTTGCTCTTATTTTAATAGTGATGATATAATAATCTTTTTAACAGATGTGTATTATCTAACGATTTTTTATCTTATGTATAATGTTGGATCATTGTATTGTAAGCACTCGCACTTTAATGGTCGTAATGACCGAATAAAGTTATAATGATGATGACTTACTATCCTCACAGTATGTCAAGTCTATCTCATGCAGGTTCCTGTTCAGGGTTTCATCATATGTGACTACACTCGGCCGACTGCCCCTTCTTCCCCTTTGCTCCCATGTATTGTTTGGGGTACCATGATGTAGTGAACACAGTGGCATGTCCTGTTTAGACCTCTTTTACTTTCATCATATGTTTGCTTGTAGATTCTTTTATCTCTTTTTATTAGAAAGTGTGAGGTTTTAGACACACACAGACGTGTTGGTATCATGTCTGCCTCCTATCTTATGGGGACAATTTATCTATATGTAAATAGAGCTGACACATTCTTTTCCATATTTCTTTAGTCTTGTTGAGTGCTATTTTATTTTAGAAGAATGACATAAAATCTGAGACCAGATACTATAAAAACCCAGGTCTCTAACCATTAACAGGGGGGCTTTCTTGACAGAATGATCATGCCAGAGGTCATTCTGGTTTACATCGACAATCAGCCTCAGTCGGGGCGGTTTGTGTAAACTGTTTACTGTTGTTTAAGCATGATGTTAACCAACTGAATACTGCCCTTAAAACTTGTGTTTTTACAGGATTGGATGAGCATATTGGACCAAGGTCACATGTGTCTCCTCATCCTCTTGACCTGACAGAAGACTTCAATACAGATGAGCATCAGTGGTGCATCCAATCCTGTACAAGAGTTTTAAGGATTGTATTTACAATTGGTTCAGCTTATTCCTAACCAACAGTAAACAAATTAGAGATTTAGTCATTCGTGGTGTCCCACCCATTGTTTCACTTGTATATTAAGTCACTAACAATCCTGATGAAGGGATCCAGCATTATTCACTAATATGTAGACGTGACTCAACTTTTTATAAAAATCTCCTGCATTAAAGATGTGTCTAAACAAAAAACATGCCTATTAGACCCTGCTAGATCCTAGATGAGTAACAAAAAAAGACGTCCCAGTAACAAAAAAGGAAAACATTCCTACAACTAAATACATTTTGTTTGGTTGTTCAATTATTAGAGATTACAGGCTTGGACCAAGGACCGGCCAACCTAATTGGTCTCCCAAAAAACTCAAGTTGCCTCTCAAAGCAGCATTACATGATGACGTAAGACTCATGTCACACAGTGGCAGCTGCTCGCATTGCGAAGTGGTGAGGCAGCGGGGGAGGGGGAATACAAAAAAAGCACAGAAGACATCATTAAAAAATATAAAATTGTACTTACCTGCTGCTTCGGCGGCCGCCTTGCTCCTCTCTATCGATCCTCGACTCTGGTAGTCCAGGGCTGGTGCACGCAGCACAGGCTCCCAGATGCCAATCCACACGCTTCTCTCTTGCTGGGAATACTGTTACCCAGCATGAGAGAAGAGCTGGGATTGGTCTGAGTGGCCTGGTTTGGTGCTCAGACAGTGCCTGGGAGGCTGGGACTGTTTCCATCTGGCTGTGTAACACAGCCTGGGTCGGAGAAAGACTAAGTGTACATGTCAGTTTGGCCATCCTAAGACGGCCGTCCAAACCGACATGCGCACTTAGCAGTGCCCATTACCCCCCCTGAAGCTGAGGGTGGCCCCGCCCTGATCCGTCCGGCTTTGTCTCAGTGAAAAATAAAATGATAATAAAATTGTTCTATTATCATTTTATCTTTCACCTTTTCCTAAGCTGGCTTTCAGCAGTTGGGCGACAATCGTCTGCCATAACAGAGGAGCCGCCCCATCTCTCACGAAACAATGAACTTGACCAACCCTGTGCTAAAAGACCTCCACTGGTTTCCATTTGAAGCTGGGATTAAATCTACACTGCCTAGCATCACCTTCATATGCCCATCACCAAAAGCACTGCTATTGAAGCAAGAAAACTACGCTGTGAAATAAGACCAAGAAAATTCCCACCTGACTCTTTCAAAATCTTTTACAAAGGGGGCACCACCCTTGTGGAACTCTTTACCGGATGACCTATTGTTTTGTTCAAGATTATCTTCAGTTTAGATTTTTCATGCAAGTATATACTCTTTTAATATACACAAAGGTAATGTTTATTCATAAGATTGTAATGTATTCATGTCTTATGAGAAATCATCTTTAGCCTTGTTAAACAGAATACAATTTACATTTGGATACATTACGAAATAGACTTGTACAAAAAAGTAACTTCTTGCTGAATTTTCTTGATGCCTCAGAAAGAATTAATGTAATTGTAAAGTTTAGAACCTTGTCATAAGGTGCATAGGAAAAGTTGTTGAGGCCAATCAAAAGACTATTTCAGTAGTACAGTCTTCTGAAGACCAGAAAGTTAATAACTATTTTGGCTGTAATCAGTTGTATTTGCGATGGGTTCGTGCATATACTAAGTAATTGAAAGTGTGCTGCACCGGCTGTATTGGTGATAAAGGTTTCTTTCCTCATTGATGGGATACAGAAAACAACAACACTTCCAGCAGAGAGGGCAAAATTGAGTAAATCATGGGGAAAGAGGATGACACTGGTAAGAGAGGTGGGTGCAGTGGAGGAGGCTAGAATAAGACTTCAATTTTTGATGGGTTCAGCATAAGGGACCATAGAGTCTACAGTAACGGATGACTTGAGGCAGCCGGTGATGTGTGACAGGAAGTGAGGTGCCAAAAGGTGGGAAGACGAACACAGTTGTGTCTCACCCACACACAGTTGATATGAGAGGCTGAAGGAGGAGACGATGTTATGGAGGGAAGTGGTGGGAGAAGAGAGCCAAAGACTAAGCATTGCAGAAAATCCACTAGGAATGTTGTGAGTGCAAATGGCTTTTGAGTCCCATGCAACTTTAAAGGAGTAATTAGACAGTTAATTGTTAAATCAGTTGTGAGCCAGGCCAGTGTTGCCTAGAGAATTTAGAGAGGAGAGTAGCACAGGAGGAACAATAGTGTCAAAGGCAGTTGATAGGTTAAAAGTTAAGGAATTGGAACAGAGCTAGTTGTAATCTGCAGCATTAATGAAGTTGTACATGTGGGGGAGCGCTGTTTCTGTAGAGTGGAGTGGAGTGGAGCTGAGTGGGGTGGGTTGGAGTGGAGTGGAGTGTGGAGTGAAGGGAAAGAAAACTTGATTGGAGGAACTTCATTAGGATGTTTGAGGAGAGACCCTGTGTGAGGCAGTTATAGACCAATTGTTCCAGCTTCTTAAAGAAGAAGGGAAGTTGAAATACTGCGTGACAGGTGGCAGAAAATCAGACTCAGCAGTGGGTCTTTTACAAGGAGTAGAACCACTGCTGATTTGAAATATATACAGTATTTATCTTACTGAGGGGTGCCGCCTGTGTAACCACTCAAAAGAGATGGAAGAGTGACAGCCTGGCCTATGTAGAATGCAGACACCACCATTGGCAAAAAACAGGGACAAGTACACAGGATAAAGGGGCACGGCCAACCAAACCAAGATGGCCGAATAGACCTGCCTTGGCTACGCTCCAGTCAAGAGGAGCAAAATCCTGCGGAATCCTGCAGTTTGAGGGCAGATGGAACCCGGCGATGCATAGCCATCCACTGTGGTGCCCTCCACACCGCACTCAATTTTTTCAAAATCCAGCCTGCGCTTTGTACTGCGCCGCTGGAGCATTGGGGTGGAGATGCGGCCGGGGGAGTGGCCTGGCGCGATGGAGCGCACCCCGTGATGTGAAGCGGCCTAGCGAGCGGGAGTGTGGGCGACCCGGTCTGCTACGCACCCAGGAATTCCTCGGCTGGCGATCCCGGCCTGTGGTGAGATCACCTGAGGGCCTGGAGCTCGCAGCTGTTGGCTGCCGAAGGGAGGAAGATCCTCAGACTGCCATTAGCGTTGAGGCGGCACTCGACTGGATTGCTGGCTGAGACTGGTGACGGCCCTGAGCGGGGCATGGCGGTGGCAGCCGTTGAAGTCTTGCAGACTAGGTTGGAGGATGAGTGGAGGGCCACCACATCAGGCTGCGCCCTGTAAGGGAAGGGAGCGGATACTGCACAGCAGAGTAAGAGACTTCCTTATCACAAGTACGCACCATACCTTGACTGCGGAGGCGCTGTAGGAGGGCCCCTCTGGGGCTACTGGGCATTGAATGGGAAGTCGGTGACTGGGGAAGTGCCCGGGGTGAAGCTGCCAGGCTGAATTGCACACTGCGCTGCACTCAAGATGAGAGACCTGTGCCTGGAGAGCCTGTGGGAGACACGGCTGGATGTATATGGGCCTCATATATCTTCGCGTAAGTGAAGGCCAGAAATGGCACAGAGCCAGAGCAGGGACTGCCCTCTTGACTGTCGGGGGCCTCGGAGCCCGGGCTAGGTGTGATGCGGCCTGCTTGAACTGGCGTGGAAGCATTACGGCAGCACAAATATGAGGTTGCCATGGTTCACACAAAAAGCAGAGGAGAGACGGACCCTTGGAGAGAGGGAAGCACACACTCGCTGTCCTTTGTGGAAGATGTAGTTTATCCAAGTCTGCCCTACCTCCTCTGGGGTGGTGCCTTGCACGTGAGGGTTGGAGACTGAGCGCCCTAGTGGAGGACTTCTGAGAGCATGGGCGCAGATTGAAAGTGGTGCAATATAGGCCTAACGAGGCCCTGCATTCGGCTGCAGAGGGGCCGCTAGTTTATCACAGAAAAAGCTCCTGCGCCTCCCACGTGCGACCTAGAAGTGGCCATTGTCCTGGTCCGGAGCAGTTTCCAAAGTGAGGAGCTGATGGTGTATCCTTGATCTAAGTTGGTTGTGTGAACTGTGAAAAGCTGCGTATTTAAAGAACCCCTGATGCTCAAGGGAGACACTGTGATTGCCTGCATTTAGTGCCTGGTGGGGACACGCCGGATATGGTTTAATCGATTCTTTCTCATATATTCCCACTGGTGGATCTACCATAGTGAAGGAGAAAGGGTCAAAGGCGGTGCAATCCAACACAATAGTACACTACACGGTCCTTGACTGGGCCTCCAGGAAAAGGGGCCGGAAATTACTATGGCGCAGGCATCTGCGGATCACCTACAGGACACCGCTGAAATACCAGCCGCAATCCAGGGCTCCAGGCAGGCACTGGAAACCAAAATGGATGCAGTGTCCATGGACATTAATTATTTGCGACTCAACCTACCTAAGGTGGTTGAAAGGGTGACCACTACAGAGAATGGCGTAGCGACTAGAAGGAAGTCAAGGACCTTAAAGCCACAGTGGCCGGGCTCAAGTACAGTGCGACGCAGGTATAAGAGCGGGTGGAAGATGCTGAGGGGTGCTCCAGGCTCAACAATCTACGCTTTATTGGTTTTCCTAAGAAGGCGGAGGTTCCCTCTGCAGAACTTTCCCTTGAGGATTGGATCACTAATACACTCAAACCCAAGTGCCTTTCAAAATTCTTTTCGATAGAAAGGGCCCACAGAGCGCTTACGGCAGCACCGTGCCCGGGGGCGCCACCTAGAGCGTTGATAGCCTGCATGTTCAACTATATGGATATTGACATAATACTACAACATGTACACACCCACAGCCCTCCGAGGTATGAGGATTAACAGATACAGATCTTCTGTGATTACATGAGGAGGGTGCAGGACTGCCGGAACACCTTCCTATCAGTCAAGAGACAACTGGGAGAGCATAATATAAAGTATAGCCTGATGTATCCGGCCAGACTGCGTATCCAACATGACAGGAAGATACACATTTATGACACGCCAACGGCGGCGGTCCAGTGGATGGAGTCCCTGGGCTTGGGCCGCGAAAAGCATCCAACTGCATGGCAAGAGCGGAAGGACCACAGACAACGACGTTCCCAGTGCAATAAACCTCTGCCTAAGATGCGGCGTGGCTCCCCTGTATCAATGGAGAGAGAACATTTCCTGGTGGATACAGACAGCAAACTGCAGGCTACACTGGTGTCCTTGGAGACACAGAATCCCTTCTCGCAGCTGAGTCATATTCCAGACACACAAAGTGATGACGCTGATGTGGGGTGAACTGATATAAGCAGGTTGAACATTGATGGAGGGCACCGAAGGGACGGTAACAACATTGACTTTGTGCTAATTTGTATTAGTGAACTTGCTGCGACCCAGAAAGGTCATTGTTAACTATATGCATATACACTACTATCTCCTTCTTGCTATATATAGTACATGTATTACCTCTTGGCTGGGTGGGACCATGGGTGAGGCGTACGTGGATTGCTGAGCACAACTTAGGGCCTTGCGACTCATGGAGGTCTTGGCACCTGCATAGCATCTACACCGATTGCTGTTAGGCACATAGGTTGAAGGGAAGAAGGGTGGGCGATTGGGGTGGGGTTTGAGGTCACCTGCGGCCAATTGTTGAGTCAACAGGGCTCCACAGATTCTGCCTATGGGTGGGATAGGTGTGGGGCACTTGGGGGTACAGTTGTTACAGTTTGAGTTTTATAAGGGAGATGCTTCCAACGGCTGTATACGATGAGGACCCCTATTATATATCTATTATATATCTATATGCTGAATGGTATACTGTGCGGATGGGGATTAAATCTAAAATGTTGACTTGGAACATGAGAGGTCTTCATAATCCGGTGAAATGCAATAGAGTGTATGCCTACCTCCGGAGGTATGCTGTAGAGGTGGCTTTCCTGTATGCGACACATTAATGGGGGGATTGTATTAAATGTTTGAGGAAACGTTGGAGTGGACGCCACGTCCTACTCCGGATATGCCCGAAAGGTATATGTCGTAAGCCCGAGTTTACTACCCCCCCACCCTGCCCCTCCCCCGCCAGCCCCACTGCCGCGCAGCACGCCCTATGCAAGCAGCCACTGGAGCTTTGGGGTTGGAGACCCCACCATCCTGCTTCAAAAGCAGGTCTGCTCTGCTCCGAAGAGCAGGCCAAAAACTCAGCTCCAAAATATTGGTATACCAAATCCTCCTCTCTGAATCTGAGGAGGTGAGAATCAGCTGGGCGCCATCCTTTTGCACTTTCTGCAGCTCACTAGAGATGAGTGAAATTGGATGGAAGACATAAAATATGCCAAGGTAAGGAGAAGGTGTCGCACAAAGGTCCAGTTGAGATGAAGGACAGTGCAGATGGCATTTCCTGGTCAGGACCATTGCAAAGAGGTCAATGCAAGGGAATCCAAGTTGAATGAAAAACACCCATCACATCGGGGTGGAGTTCACATTCATGATATTGAAGGGACATGAGATTCAAGGCATCCACCTCCTCAATTAACCCGTCCTCTAGTTCTTTATTTCAGAGCTCACTGGCCAAGTGTATGGCTTCCCACCACTAGGTCTAGGAACTCACTTTTTTTGTTCTGAGGGAGTGCATGGTTGTGTCTAAGCGGATCTGCATTACAAGGTGGAATGGAGAATGCCTTCAGGGCTAGGAAAAATGTTCACAGTTCTAGAACATTGTTGTTTAGCTGATGTTATGCTAGATTCCAAGAGAGGCTACTGTTTGTGAAACTTATGCTGGAGTGGCCAACTCCAGGAAACATGCTGTAGCACAATTCAGAATTTGTTCGAAGCATCAAGGCGCCCCTAACAGGTTTAGCGAATGAGCCTTTCATATCTACAGGGAGGCTAGTGCTAGCTCACAAATGGTATGTCCCACAAGGCGTGGATATAGCACTCAAGTGGCACTGGCAGCACCCAAGGCCAGACTTCTGAAGGCAAATACTTTGAGCCCCATTGTGTCAAGGACTTAGGATTGGTGGTCCAGAGTGGCAGTGGGAAGGCTTTGAGATACAGTTTCACCAAAGATGCTTCAAAAATTAAGCTTTCCACAGAAGCGTGGCCCACACAAGCTTTGGGTCAGATGGCCAGGAGTGTATATGGAATGCAGTGGTGGGCATTTTGCAAATGGACTGCTGGCTCAAGAAGGGCTTTTCCCATGCAGCTAGCAGGGCCAACAAGGAGCTGTTGAAGGTCAGAAGGGCCACAGAAGATTGCTGTAGGATATTGTTGAGGATGTTGGGCTTGGGCACAGCACACAAAAACGGCAATCCCATAGCCTCTGCTGCTTTACACATACATGTAAACGATCAAATTCCCTCCAAAGAGAGCTTTAGTGAAAGGAAATATTCCCCCAGAGCATTTATCAAAGCTACTGGCATAATGAAGATCCATGTATAGCCCAACACCAGTACGATAAGGAGGGGAGGAGGCTATGCATATCCAAATCAGCCTCTTCAGTGCAGTGTGTCAGAATTCCAAATTTGCAACTGCACCTGAGTCTAAGCTAAAGAGTTCTTCATAGTGCATTAATCTCTGGGCTGAGAATCAGAAAGTGCTAATCTCAATGGAGCCACTGATCTCTTCCTTAGCCATACAATGGGTCTCCTCCATTTGTAAGGGTTGAGTCTGCACTGAATGGAGCTCTGAGAGTGGTGTCATTGACAAGGTCAAAAGCAGCATTGTTGCTAGGCGAGCCATGGTCTTGGGTGGAGGTGGTTTCAGTAGAAGCAGTGCTGAAGCAACAGCCAGTGAATGTGTACAGTTAGGAGGTGTCAGGTTGGAGCCGCAAGTCTGAAGAATCTAGCCCACTCTTAGGAGACAGAAATGCACTCAGAGGAAAGAGGGCAGCTTTCAAAAAGCCCAACCTGGCCTGCAGAAAACCTGAGACAGATTGAAGGACAGACAGAAACTATGTGCAAAGCTTCTGAAAAACCAGGTCAGCTCTGAGGGAAAAAAAGAAGAAAGCTGCATTGTGGAAAGGCACTGCTGACTTTCCGAACAATCCCAAGTCTGGGACTGTTTTTCAGATGAGAAAAAGGAGGACTTGTCATTCCTACAGTGTTTCATGTGCTTCTTGTGAGAGGACCCTTTGGGTGGATATTCTATACCAGAAGACTTGCATGAGGGAGAGTAAAAGGGCTGGATAAGGGTATCTTATGTGGTCAGTACAAGAACAACTTGACCTCCGCTCACTGATGGTCTTCTGGTTTAATGAGGCACATGAATCACAACCACAGGCACCACATCAAAAAAGGACATCTGCAAAAGCAGCGACAGGGTTTAAATCCTGATACCTTAAAGGATACATTTGAACGAATCTGCTAAACAAGCATGCATGATTGGAAACCAGGCTCTGGCCCGGTGTCACTAAGGCTCAGAAAAATAGGAAATTACTCAACCCCACCAAGCCACAACATTTTTTTAAGCTGGAGTCTTCACTTCCGGCGTGGGCAAAGCAGCAATTACAGTAGTGTGGCACCACCTGGTGACCTAAGGAGCTACTGGTAGGAGACAAAGTTCAGGATCCAGTCTGGCCTCTGGGGCTGTTCATAAGGTGTGAAATATGCTGGATGTCTACCATCCCCGACAACTTTTTGGTGATTCTTGGCAGTGATTTTAATTGTCAGTTCGAGCCCCTGGACGGCTTGAACAGAGGTAGCCCCAGTGAAGAGGATCTACACTGGGCCATCCCAGAGCCTAATATTCCGTCAACTAGGGCCTGGACCCCATTGGTGCTTAAGATGAATTCCCTTACATTGAAACATTCACTGAGGGCATGTAATGGCTAAACAAAATCGGACTCACCGGGGAACTACACCTTTAATAGAATAGGGCATGCCTACATCCTAGACTATATCCTGGTAGATACAAAATCTTGGCATAGGGTGATAGATTTTAAGATTGAGCCGCGCCATGATAGTGACCATAATGCTCTGATTTTAGAGGTGGTCATGCCATGTGCTGAGAGCGCATCTGACTTGGAATCTCCAGCTGATGCTAGATTAATACTCACTAACTGTAGGAAGAGAGTCCGATGGGTGGACATATGTCAATCTCAGGAAAAGTTGTCCTCCTTATATCAAATTATCATCTCGTTCCTTATGGTTGCAAAACAATTTATTTTGGCTAATGGTACTTTTAACTCTCTCTCAAAAGTTGCTGAGAACCATATAACATTAACAACCACTATGGCCAACATTTTTTACCCCAATAAAAGAATAAGGGAACATAAAAAATCCTGACACCCCTGGTTTAGCGAAAGCAAATCAGCTCTGATCTCTGCTATTAAGGCCATGGATAGGCCGCTAATTAGAGAAAAAAGGGCGGCCTACAAAAGCACTATGGATGAGGCTACAAAAGGGTGGGAATGTGATAAGTGGGATACCCTGAGAAGTGCCCTATGCACCCATGATATGAGAACTTTTTGGAACGTGGTAAACACGGGTTGCTCTGAAGACAAACAGGCAATAGAACCCAATATAGGGGCGGACGTGTGGAGGGCTCACTTTGAGTCCCTCTACTCAAGGGTAGTGGCAGAGGATAGTGTAACAGGTAATGAGTTTTCCCCCCCACAGACTAACTGTACTGAGGCCCCCGTGGCAACTCTCAATGAGATAACTGATGCCCTGAGCAAAGTAGCACCATCTAAAGCTCCAGGGCTAGATAAGATCCCCGGGGACCTCTTTCGCAGTGAACCTACTATCTGGGCCCCCTATTTGTGGACCTTGTTCAACGCCATCCTGCAAGGAATGGCGATCCCCACTACCTGGGCAGGTGCAGAAATTGTACCAGTTTATACAAAGGGTTCACTACTCCTTCCTTTAAACTACAGACCCATAAGCCTCATCGACGTTAGCCAAAAATATTTGCCCGAGTGATGTTGGGACGACTCCAGAGCTGGATGGAGGAGCATATTGTCCTTAGCCCGTTTCAAGCCGGGTTTAGAGAGAAGATGTCCACAATAGACCAAATTTTCAGGCTCCAACTTCTACACTGGAAAACTGTGTGCATAGAGGGTGGCAGTCTCTATCTAATATTTGTGGACCTAAAATCTGCGTTTGATCTTGTGCCGAGAGACAAATTGTGGGCAACTCTAATGGACCTTGTAGCTCCAGCTCTTCTTTGCCACCTCCTGAAACGACTACATGAAGGAAATTTTGCCCAAATTAGGTTTGGCAAACATGGAGAACTCACTGCCCCCATACCTGTAGACAGAGGTGTTCGTCAAGGCTGTGTTCTTACCCCGACCCTTTTCTGTCTTTTCATAAATGGATTAGTTGAGGCTTTGATTGCAGGGAAGGACATAGATGCCCCCAAGCTGGCGAGCCGCAAAGTACCGGCTATGATGTTCGCCAATGACACTCTCTTGCTTTCAAAAACGCCTATGGGCATACAGAGGCTCCTTGACATTTTTGACGACTTTTGTAAGAATAGGGGGTTTGAGATTAACATACAGAAAAAACGAAATATATGGTGTTTAATGCAGGTAATAGCACTCAGCCAAATCCTTGCTTTGAAGGCAGACCCTTGGAGAGGGTGTCTGTATTTGAGTACCTTGGAATTACGTTCACAGTAAAAATGGACTGGGGGGCCCAAGTCAAGAAAGGCAGCCTAATGCTGGCACAGACAACGGGGGGCCTGACAAAGGCATTTAGAAATTCCACCCATAAACCCATTGGCCCGGTAGTTGAAATATATAAAGTACAAGCTAGAGGTGCTGCCCTGTATGGGGCTGAAATCTGGGGCCACCGCCCATCTGGCAATATAGCAAAAATTGAGAACACCTTTGACAGGCAGCTATTTGGCCTCCACCCCAGCTCCTCCCTTACACCGCTTCGTCTGGACCTTGGGGTTAGACCAATTGCAGACGAAGCCGCCCTCAGACCCCTCTTATTCTGGCGGCGTTTGTGGGTTACCCCACAACTGGCTGAATATAGGGAAGAGCTGAGAGAGGTGTTGAGTATACAGGGTGCAGGAAAACTACCGTGGTTGGCTTTCATTAGGGACACATTTCTGGCCATGGGAAGGGGCAATCTGTGGCATTATGCAGAAGTAACCTGTCCGACAATATCAAGGAAGGATTTGATAGGGAGCTATCGGGAGAACAAACTTGCCCGTCCCCAGGGGAGCTCTACAATTGGCATGCTCACCACAGTGTTTCTAGAAATTAAAGATCAGTACAGACTAGAGCCCGTACTGGATGAAATCAAACCGGCCCTTGCTAGGAAGTTATACCTGCAGTTCAGGCATGGGGTACTCCGGCTGCATGCTTTTACAAACAAATGGGTGGGTTCACCCATTTTAGATTGTCCGGCTTGTAAAAACGTAGCGGAGACGGAATACCACGTACTATTTTTTTGTCCAGGCTATAAGAAGGCAAGACAACAATGACTGATTCAGTTATGTAGAAACCTGGGAACCAAGCAATGCACAGAGGCTTTTAGGATACTGAAATATGATACTTGCCTCCCCATTGTATTTTCAGTATCACGCTTTTTATTCTCTATGTGGTGCGTACGTAGAGCTCTCTTGAAGCTGACCCCATAGGTTTTGGTTGATCACCCTACAATATTTTTAATTGGTTTTGGAATGTTTTTTAACCTGTATACAAATTTCATGACTCTTTAATAAGTCCTTTTTAATTATAATACTGATGTATACTTGGTTTTATGAATATTTTATACTTGTGTAAAAAATTGTCAATAATTTGAACCCTTGTTTCTGGACTAGGGCAAATGCCTATGCAATTTGATTATATGTAAGGCACATGCACTTATTACAAGCAATCACAATAGAGGGCAAGAGGGCTCGAGCTCATGCCTATGTGGATTACTTTGTGCTTGTCTTTTCTTGTTATTGCCTTTTGTATTGCACACATATTGCACACGCACTTTAATGAGGCCATTGGATCTGGGCATGTGTCACTATAGATTATTTTTATGGAATATTAATGTGATGCACAAGCACTTTTGTGAGCAATTTTGGCCCTCGTTCAGATGGATGGATTCCTTTTTTATTATTTTATCTTTTAATGAAATGTATTGTATTGTACATATACTTTTATGGTCAAAATGACCGAAATAAAGTTTTTCTGAACTGAACTGAATTCAGTTTAGTTTTTCTATGGAAGCTTTCAACGTGTACTAACTAATGAGATAGTAGTGACATGACTTTTTGTGATGGTGCTATTTCCCCAATGTGCAAGTTGTGCACAGGGGAACATTCCACGTTGGGTAAAGGCAGCCTTACTATGCATTTGCACATTTTTGTTTCTTGTAGGTGTGCACAAACTCACTTGGCAAACCACACCACAGCTGGTTATGCAGCTACCCAGCACCTTCATGGGAGTTACTCCTGTGTAATGTACACAGCTGTGGGATAAAATTATGAAGTAGTAAATGGATTTACACTTTCTAGGTAGTTTTGAGTACGCCGTCAGTTGAAATTGCCTTGGTGAATGGGACCATAGAAATGTAATTCACTAATAATAGTCACTTGTATTGGAAACAGAAATCTTTAACCTATTCCTAACATTTCAGATGAATAAAAGAAAACAGATCTTACTTGCACTCCTCTGGTGTGTGTTTGGCTTCATCTGTACAGCGATAGAATTTACCCTACAAATGAAATAAAAATGAGTAGTCTCAATATTGAATGGTTGTAAAGTAAGTAATAGTGCATGTTTCCAAAGATTTTAAGGGATTAAATGAATTACCTTGAACAGCTGAACTCCAATGCAAGCAAACATAAATTGAAGCAGAGTTGTAACAATCATGATGTTACCAATAGTTCGTATGGCAACGAAGACACACTGAACAACATGCTGTGGAGAAAGAGAAGAATTTATGAACAAAAGGTTTCAACTGCTTAATGAAGCATTGATAATACTCTTATTTACAGTTTAGGTCCATTCACTGGTGGCAGTAAGTAATGGATGTACAAAAGCATGTACATTTACTTTAGTGAATGGCATATTGCAGCACTTAGTTTGAATGGGAATCTGCTTCAAAGGTTTGTATACTTTCAGCAGAAATGCTAAAAAGTGTCAGTCAGGTTGCAGGCAATTTTATTCATTTAATAACCATGGAGCTGACTTTATAAAAGTGGTTTGTGGAGGAGCAGGAAAAAAGTAGTGAAACGGTTACCAGCCTGCAACATTATTTGTCCACCACAGCTATTCATCCAGGAGTTTGCTGCAATACTGTGTCAAATTCTCAGCACGAATAAGTACGATACTTTAAATTGTGCCAGAGACAGAAAAAATAGTTCTTTCTGCAGTTCCCAAACCTTGTACCCTCTGAGCAGGAAGGGGTGGAAACTTTCCTCGGTCCACCATGAGGCTAGCACACGGCAGAGTGAGAAAAGCCTGCCAAAGAGCCAATAGATCTCCAACCCCCTTTTTCACCAGTCGCGTTCTTGTCTACTGTCCTAGATAATGGAAGGAAGCAGCAGCGCAAAAGGAGAACAGAGTCCTGTAACTGAAGACTCATTCCCTCTGGTGCTACCCTGTCTCGCCTGTCTTCTGCTCTAGTTCAGGAGGGCCAGAATGGTTGGCAGTAAACTCAGTGCTAGGTACAATGAGACAGGAGGTGGGAAAATGGGATTATTGTCAGATAGTAGAGCACTTCAGATCTCTGCAATGTTTGGAATGCCTTACTCTTATGAAGGCACTGGCCAATCCAAAGCAGGAGCACTTTGTGAACTATGAGGAGGACTGGTACAGTCTGATGAGTTCAAATGGTTAGCCCTAGCCATAGGAATTAATGAGCCTAGTTTTGCCGTGGGAGCATATGGGCTGCCAGTACAGTGTTGTGGGGATGGAAACATCTGTGGTACACCAGTACAGGACAATATGCAGGCTAGGATTTTTATCCATGCCTGCATGTTAATTTGGGGGAAATATCTCCATGATGGCGCTCCAGTTTGGAATGGCAGCACAGTGGAACTGCTGTCATAAAAGTGGGTACTGAAAATGTACCCTTAAGCTTAAGGTACATGTCTCTCACTCGGTTAGTTTTCTAAACCTGCCATGCTTTACCGTTGACTTGCAGAGAAGTTGGTCCACTGAAAATGGAGGTTGCAATGCCTCCCTATATCGGCAGCTTGGTTGATCCACTTGAGAGTGGCATCATGTCCGTTCCATCCTTCCTCTCTGTAGTAAAACAGGCAGCTCCACTATGATAAGGTTATAAGGGCTATCTTGCCCCACACTCAAAAAAAGGTAGGAGAATGAAGAGGGGCGGCAAAGTCCTACTACTGACTCCTCTACATCAGGCCCCAATCTTGTTAAACGAGTCTTTACTAGATATTAGATACTAGAAATGCGATGTTTTAGCAGGCATATAAGGTTGTTCTGGAGCAAATAAGGCCACCCAGACAAATGAGTCTTTACTGGACAAATGGGGCTATGAGTTGCATATGGGATTGGACCTGTGCATATGGGTCTATAGCAGGAATAAAGGGCTATAACTAGGCATATATCTATATCCTGACATATAATAATAATAATAATAATAATCTTTATTCGGCAGAAAATACGGCCATATTAGAAACAATTTAAAACAGAAGCAACACATCAAATCCATATATTGAATTCATAGCTACCAAATATACAGGTTTACAAGGTATCCAAGAACAGTTATCGCATTAAAACAGAGGCTGGGGGGCCATAGGCAGGGATTAATAAACAAAGAGGAACACATAAATGGCCCGCAATAATCAACAGGAGTTCATTACATTTGTAGCAGCATAACAATGTGCAAATACGCAAAAGACTTGTGACCATTAATCACCTCATGTATATCTCAACCTTAAAGCAAATCTTAAAAAATTGCTAACACAGAAAAGTGTATGGGCATTAGGTAAAAGCTGTAAAAACAATAGGGCAACACAGACATGCCTGAATCTCAGCTCTTTTAAAAGCCCTTTAAGAAACACTCTTCTAGGATGCGAAAAACATTTACAGAAAAAGATAAAAAATGAAGGGTATCCTGTGGAGACCTTGCACCTCTATCTTCTATGTGTGGAATGAAGCCAGAAGGCGAAGCCAGTAAATGGTGAAGTTGATTCAATCTAAAATGAGTAATTAAAAATCTGTTGTGCGCACTTATTAAAACAGATAAATAGGGCTCAATGCCCTGCACAGACTTTACCAGGATGTGCGCTCTAACCAAGGGTTTTCTAAACTCCTTATCCTCATGGTGAGCTGCAGCATATTTAAAAACAACTCTTTGATAATATCCTTATCCTGGGGATTCACATTGTCATAACTGGAGAACATATCTGCTCTGCCTAAGGGGGTAAAGGTATCCTTAATGTATTTTAGCCAGGGTATTTTTAGTGCATGGTCAAGTGAGAGGCAGTCCTGAATTACAAGTCTATTAAAGCCTGCCTCCTCATTATACCAGATCTTCACCTAGCATAACAGAGGTTTGACAGCAACCATATCCATGATGTACTCAGTCCCTAGTTCCTCATGTATAGAATACGAGGATGTACTCGGGGGGGACTTTCAGAATGCATCTGAAATATTTATTTTCTGCAGTTTGGAGTTTGTTGGCCGCCATATACCCCCATACCTCACTGCCATATAGAGCTTTAGAGATACAGAAAGAATTATATAGTTTTAAAATTGTCTCCGGTGACCAAGTACTCAATCTGTTGGCATAATTTGCAATTGCTCCTGTTGATCTAGTCATTTCTAAAAGCTTCCCCTCCCGTAAGTTTTTTAAATTGAGTTTCTCGCCAAATAATATGCCCAGGTAAGAGAAAGCAGGGACTTTCGCTAAACTATGGGGCATATTATCAAGCCCCTATCGCCACCACAACGTCACTTTTTGTGACGTTGTGGTGGCGATAGGGTCAGCTCCCTATTATCAAGGCAGCGTTAAGCCACTTAACGTGGCTTAAAGCCACGTTAAGTGGCCTAACGCTGCCTTGATAATAGTGCCCCTTTCACGCTAAATTTAGCGTGAAAGGGGCGTGCAGTGGGTGTTGCGGTGGGCGTTCCACCGCAACACCCATTCACTTCGACGCTGCCACCTATTATCAAGAGAGGCGATAATAGGTGGCAGCGCCGAACTTAAGACCAGGAAAATCCTGGTCTTAAGGTGGCGATACGAGGAGAAATGCTTCATTTCTCCTCGTATTTGCTTTTTCCATGTGTGCTGCCTTGTGCAGCACACATGGAAAAAGCAAAATGCCAAGGTTTGTTTATGTACAGGAAGGTGTACCTTCCTGTACATAAACAAACCTTTTTTTAAAATGCCATTTTGTAACTTACATGTGTGCTGCATGAAGCAGCACACATGAAGCAGCAGCACACTCTGGTGCAAGGGTGCCTGCATTGGCGTTAAGTCGTGAGACTTAGCGCCATCGCAGGGGGATACACCAGGCTGCACCATATCCTTGGTAATATGGTGCAGCCTGGCGCTTCCGAAGTGGCGATGAGAAGCGTTAAGCCAGGGAGGCTAACGCCTCTCATCGCCACTTCCTTGCTAATATGCCCCTTTGTGTGCAAAGATTATAGGCGTTGCGTCTACTACCCTGTTTACCGATTTCCATGATTTGGATAGGTTCGGTGACAGATCCATCTCATTCATAAAAGACATAAACCCATCAAGTAAAATCTGCAAACCCCTCGGAGTACGCGAAAGAAGGACAGCGTCATCAGCGTACAATAGGACGGGGACCGGTCTTGCACCTATCCTAGGGGTATCGGCCTGTAGGGCCGTTAGGGATGCATCAAGACCATTAATATATAGTGTAAATAAGAAAGGGGGTTGATATACATCCTTGTCTGACCCCACTTGAGCATTTAAAATGATCGGTAATATTCCCTTCCTGGGTATATCTAATTACAGCGGAGGTATTAGAATGTAAGGTCATTAAAACTTTAATTATCGACACATCAACCCCAAGGTCCCCAAGCAGTTTCCAGAATTAACTGCAGTTCACCCGGTCAAAAGCCGCAGTGAGGTCCATAAAACCCAGGAACATCGCGCCTGGTTTGGCTGTGTATTTTGCAAATAAAAAAAAAAGATAAAGACAGTGGTCTGTAGTGGATTTTCCTACCCAGAACCCATATTGCACCTCCGAGATTAAACGGTTGGCATCCGCCCAATCAGACAGCCTGTTAAGAAGGACCCGACCGAGAACTTTCACTGTGGCATCTATGAGAGACATAGGACGATAACAATGTGGGCTGTCCCTGTCTCCCTTCCTAAAGATCGGGACAATAATGGCAGTAGATCAAGAAGTGGGGACAATTGATGCTGCTGCCGCATTTAAAACCCTAACAAGGAGTGGAGCCCATACCTCTGGGTTATAACAAAAGAGGTAGGGGGAACCCCATCGGGTCCCGAGCCTTATTCCGGGACAATCCTTCGATTCCCATTCTGACCTCTGCCAGGGTAAAAATAATGGGTTCAGGGCGTGGCCTGGCAGCGGACAAGATGGCGGTGTGAGCTGTGAGCTCCGCTGAGGCCGGGACATAAGCCCGGGAAATCCGATATTAATCCGGCAGCTGACGAGGGGGAAAGCGGTGCAGCGGTGCGGCAGGAGAGCGGCCGCAGATTGCGGGGTCCGGAGAGCAGAAGCGAACAGCGGCTGCCGATCGCCGACCGAGTGAAATAAGGGGTCTGCGGCGGCGCCGGAGCTCCTGAGCGCCAGAGCGGAGAGGAGGAGCCTTCGGAGCAGCGCGGAACGCAGAGGAGGACATCCTTGCGGGCTCCCGAGGTGAGAGAGCTCGGGGCCCGCGCTGCAGTGAGTGACTGTGGTCCGGCGGCAGGGAATATATCCGGACAGGGCCGGCAGGCGGGGGAGAGCGCCGACTGGCGTTGCGAGTCTTCCGGCGCGAGGAGTGACGGAGGAGCGCCCACCGTGGAAGCGAGCGGCAGGGCCCAGTGAAGCAGGAGCTGCTGGGGGGGCGGCGGCTTAGTGTAAAGACAGTCTGCGGCCTGCGGGGACCCCGATGCCCGGCGGTGACTTGATGAGCTGAGGCAGCCGACCCGAGGGGCATGAAGTGAGTGCGCTGTGAAGCGGCCCAGGGCACTGGCACGAGTGGAGTTCTCGCGGAGGCGAGCCAGCATTGGTGGGACCGGGAGCGATCTACCTGCCGGAGCAAACAAGCAGTGCGGGCGCCCACTATTGGAGGCCGGGAGCGTGCCCCGCTAAGAGGTGGGTTAGCGCCGGGACTGTGTGGGGTTCTCTGAGAGCCTGGCGTATAGGGGAGGCCTTGTGGATCATTGCGCCTGGCTGGTGTGGCACGCCGAAGGGGGTGCGGAGACGTGGAAGAGGCTGGGTGACGCACCGGAGTAACATCCCAGGCACCGGGAACCCGCGGGGTCCCCCAGGGGAGAGTTGGCGATTGGGGGACCGGAGAATACACGCCCAACGGGACAGCCACGCGGTGTGGGAGATCGTCGCAGCGGCCGGCACGGAGGGACAAGATAGTGGCGACAGAGCGCCGAGCGGTACTTCTTGACCCACATGATGAAGCCGAAGGGGGGGGCGCCGGTCCAGACAAATAAATTGGATCGGTATGCGGTCTCGAAGCCACCGGCGACGGACGACGAAAGTGCGGGGGGACAGGCCCCGGCCCCCGAACCATCCTTAAGCTCCATCATGGCGGCAATACAGACACTGGGCACGACACTGGAGACCAAGATAGATAAGGTCTCCATTGAGATGAACCTCATGCGTGCAGATATGAACAAGACGTCAGAGAAGGTCAAGGCCGCGGAAACGCACATTGGAGATCTGCAGTCCTCTACCAGGGGCTTAGAGGAGAAGGTCCAGCAGCTGATTAAACAACATCAACAGATGGCTCTGAAGATGGAGGATCAGGAAGGAAGGGCCCGCAGGAACAACGTTCGGGTAGTGGGGGTTCCGGAGGGAGTGGAAGGGCCCAGCATGGACCTATTCCTGGAAGAGCTCATACTGCAACACCTGAAGCCTAAACGACTCTCTGCCCTATTCATGGTGGAAAGGGCGCACAGAGCACCGGTCCCTCCGCCGAAACCGGGGGCGCCCCCTAGAACGATCATCGCGCGGATACTCAACTATCGGGACCGCGATGCTATCCTGCAGACGGCTCGGCAGCAGGGAGATCTTCAATATGAGAACGTGACGGTGCGGTTTTTCCCGGACTTCACGCTGAAGGTGCAGCAGGAGAGGAGGACATTTGATGGGGTGAAACGGACACTGAGAGACAGGGGCATCAAGTACATGATGTTCTTCCCGGCGAAACTCAAGATCATCGCAGGGGGCAAATCCTGGTTCTTCACGACCCCGGCGGAGGTCCAATCGTGGCTGGACGGGCCACGGTCACAGTCAGATCCTGCAAGAGCGGAGGGGGGATGGAGAGACACTCGAGATCGGTCTCCGGCATCCACCAGTGGGCATGAAGGAGGAAGTGGGCGAGATCAACGCCTCCGACGATCCAGGTCACGGAGTGTGGCGTCCTCTGGGGGCCCTGGAGGTTGACAGGAACGAGGACACTGTCTGCCACTGCCTGAGTTTGGTATCTTATAAATGGGTGCAGTGTTTATTATAGGGGAGCCGGTGCCCGCTGCACGCCTAGAGAACTTTGTTTTTTGGACTTATTGACTAGTTTCAGCTGTTTAGTTTAAAATCTGGGGCTAAACGAGGCCTTACGGAGCTATTGATGGGCTAAGATACACGTCCCCAATTTCTAGTTTTTCTTTGTTTTTGTGGGCGACAGGCGCTCTGCTAGTTAGGGGATGTGGGTGGTTTTAAGCCCACGGAGCAGGGTAGCAGGGAGGGGGTAGGATATAGTTGTTGGGTAGGACAGGGGGAGGGAGAGTAGAGGGGTTTAGTTTGGGGTTTATAATGTGTTCAATGCTTTCCAATATTTGCAAGGATGGGAGGGGCGGTGGGGGGTGGCCTGGGTGGGTTAAGGACGGGAGGGGAGGCGAGGTGCATTTTCCTGATGGCTACACAGCGGGCTAAACGACTCAAGATCTTATCTTGGAATGTGAATGGCCTCGGAGATAGGATTAAGAGAACCATGGTACTTCAGTATCTCCATCGCCACACCCCGGATATAGTTCTCCTCCAGGAGACACATTTGAAAGGAAATAACTATCTGGCTTTGAATCGATTTGGCTATACCCTGTTGGCCCACGCGGGGTTTACTTCGGGCTCCAGGGGAACAGCGATCCTGGCTAAGAAATCCCTGCCATTGGTGCCCAATCGCACATGGTGCGACCCGCTGGGCCGCTATGTTGCACTCACGGGGATATGGGAGGGTCTCACCCTGAATGTATGCTCGGTATATATACCACCAAGGTTGCATGGGGCGACTTTTCCCGATCTTAGTGCATTGCTACTGGATATGCCCAATGGGACCTTGATTATGGGGGGCGATATGAATGAGATTATGTCACACGACCTTGACCGAGATTCGCCAGCGCATAGAGCCCAGGGGGCGCGCCCGCTGACAGCCTTTGTAAATGCGATGGGGTTGGTGGACCTGTGGAGGGCGCATAACCCAGACACTCAACACTTTACCCATATCTCAGCGGCACATGGCAGCGGTGCTCGCCTGGATTACGTTTTTACACACACGACGTCGGCTGGACTATTCAGAGCAAGCAGTCATAGGGCCAGGGGCATATCAGACCATTCTCCTGTGGAGGTGTGGCTATGGGGCCCGGAGAAAGACTGGACGATACCCCCACGATTAGACCCCTATTTATTCAGGGATCATGACTTTCAGGGACGATATCAGGAGAGGACGAAACAATACTTTGAAGAAAACGTCGGGACGGTGAGATCTCACTGTGTGCTGTGGGAGGCGTACAAGACGGTGGCGAGGGATTTCGTGCAGGCTGAGGTGGGGATTAGACGTAAGGAGAGAAGGGCACAATGTGATGACCTAGAGCGAGAGATAACCCAGCTAGAATTGGGAGCGGACCCAGGATCTGGAGGTGGGACGGGACGAAGTCATGCACTCCAGCTTAAACAGCGGGAGCTCAGGGATACTAGTGAGAACGCGGCACGCGCATACGCCATAGGGACGCAGAGACGTATGTACGATCTGGGGGACAAGGCCAATAAGGTTATCGCGTGGCTTGAGAAGCGAGATAAGTGTAGGAACTGGGTCGCAGGCATTCAACCAAGAGAGGGTACAGGAACATTGGCTAGGGAGGAGATTGTGGAGGCTTTTGCGCAATATTATGAAGAGATCTACCAGTCACGGACTGACCGCAGGGAGGAGGAGTGCCGGGAGTTTCTAAGAGACATAGAGGTACCAGTTCTTGGCCAAAGCGAGCGAGATGCAGCGGACCTAGACTTGACGGTAGAAGAAGTTGAGGGTGCCATGAGGGATTTACAGGCCGGGAAAGCGGCGGGCCCTAACGGGTTTCCAGCGGAGAGTTTTAAGTGCGTGACGGGAACGGTTGCACCGTACATGCTAAAGATGTTTAACGAGGCGCTGATGGCCGGCCAACTGCCGGAGGATCTTAGAATTGCGACCATCGTTGTGATCCCTAAAGAGGGCAAACCGCGGGACCTATGCAGTTCATACCGACCGATATCCCTGATGAACTTTGAGACCAAAGTACTGGCAAAGATATTGGCCAATCGGCTGGGCCCGAACCTCCTGGAGCTAATACATCCGGACCAATCCGGCTTTATGCCCCATAGGAGCACTCGGCTGAATCTTCGTCGCCTCTATGGGGTCATGCACATGGTATCGCAGCGCCCTGATACGCCGGCCGCCCTCCTGTCCCTCGATGCCCACATGGCCTTCGATAGTATGGAGTGGGACTACCTATTTGCGGTCCTGGATAAGTTTGGCTTTGGGTCGAAATTCCGGGCATGGGTTCGGCTCCTTTACACGGGGCCGAGGGCGCGAGTGAGGGTGAACGGGTCCGTTTCCAGGATTTTTGGGCTGCACAGGGGCACGCGACAGGGATGCCCTCTCTCCCCGATCCTTTTTGCGCTTGCGCTGGAGCCGCTGGCGTCTTGGGTGAGGGGAGATCCGGTGGTTAGGGGCATTGATTTTGGGGGAGGATGGGAGGAGCGTATCTCCCTCTATGCCGATGACGTCTTGTTATATGCACATCGCCCCCGGCAGACTTTCCATAGACTCCTGCACATTCTGAGATCTTTTGGAGAATACTCGGGCTACCGTATTAATTGGGGTAAGTCCCTGGTGTTTGTGCTAACGGGCGAGCCCCCAGCGCTGACGTCGGAATGTAGGGACCTGACGTGTAAAACGGAATTCAAATACTTGGGTATCTGGATCACGAAATCTGAGGCCGCCTTCATGCGTCTTAATGTCCTCTCACAGTTGGATAGGGTGAAGGAAGATGTCCTACACTGGCGCGGGCTGCCGGTCTCGCTTATGGGGCGCGCTGTATTGTTTAAAATGATGGCTCTCCCGCGCCTCCTGTATGTACTGCAGAATACTCCTTTCTTGGTACCGGAGAGGTTCTTTCGTTCCATAGAGGCGGAGCAGCGTACATTGTTGTGGGGAGCCCCAGGATTGCCCTGAGAAAGTTACAACGGGGGATATATGAGGGGGGACTGGCTGTGCCAGACCTGCGAAGGTACTACTGGGCCGCGCAACTTGTAAATATTAATGGGTGGGTTTTCTCCCCCACTGAGGAGCCGGCGTATCGGGTGGATCGGATGGCATTGGGGAAGGGCGGGTATCTCGCAGCCCTCTATTCCAAGAGGAGGGGAGTGTCTGCACGCCCGCCTCATACAGAGACAGTGATAGGCATATGGCGTAAGGCGACCAGGATGACGGGGTGGGAGGCCAGACACACTGAACAGACACTGCTGTGGCACGGGGATTTTCTCTCGGAGGTTGCGAACCTGCGAGGTCTTCACGGCTGGAGCAATATTGGCATAGATTTATTGGGTGATATCTGGAAAAATGGCGAGATGATTCCCTTCGCCACCATGCAGGCGGAATATCAGATGGGGGAGGGGGAATACTTCCGATACCTCCAGGTTCGGCATGCTTTGCGGCGCCATGTGCAGGAGGGGGAGAGATTGGCTGAATACACCCCGCTGGAGGATAGACTGCTACTCGACCCCATGATCGACAAGGCTATATCGCTTACCTATAAAAAACTTATGAACAATGCGCCGGATCCCCTGGGGCCACTGCGGGAAACCTGGGAGTCAGATGTGGGCATACTCGAGGACGATGACTGGTTAGAGCCCCTACAAAGTCCAAGGGAGATAGCAATCAGGGCCCGATTTCGACTGATCCAGCTCCGCATCCTGCACCGTTCTTATGTACCGCGAACTGTACAACATCGTATTGGTTACTGTGAATCTGATAAGTGTCTGCGGGGGTGTAATGAGACTGGGACGTTCTTTCATATTATGTGGGAGTGCCCCTTGATACAGAACTATTGGACGAAAGTTGCCCAGGTCATGTCAGAGGTGGTGGGGTCCACGGTCCCGCTGGATGCCAGGTGGTTTGTCCTGGGAGTGACCGGGGAGGTGGTCTGGCCCAAGTGGGAGACAATTTGGCTCGCACTAGCAGGTATAGTGGCAAAGCGAAATATAGCCAGACTATGGGGTGCGAGAGAGGTGCCTTCTGTGGGAGGCTGGAAAAAGATCTCGACTGGTGCCAACGGGCGGAGCGGGTGGTGTATCAGAGCAGAGGTTGCCCGCGCAAATGGGAAAAGATTTGGGGGGCTTGGATGGGGTATAGGGGGATTTATGGTCAGATTGAAGGGAATATATACTAGACTAGGGTGGGTTCCGGGGCTGGAGGGGGGTTACAGGGAGGTCTGAGGGAATGTACGTTTTGATTTACCTTTTGTACTAGGAACTGCTGACCCACTGCTGAATAATTGATAATTGGAATGGAAAGCATTTATGTTGTTGTTTACAATAAAAAGATGTTTAAAAAAAAAAAATAATGGGTTCAGACCTATAGAGGGGAATTAGATTCTGTAGATGTGACTCACTAAGACCATGATTGTAGACTGCCTCAAAGTGAGCCTTCCATATTTCTGGGGGAATGTTGTGGCTTAACCCCGGTTTATCCGGTTTTGAAAAACAGGGGTTATTGATGACCCTCCAGAAACCGGTACAGTCCCTTTGTATACATGCCTCTGCTAAATCTTCCCAAGCTAGTTTCTGCAATAGGCGCTTCGCCCCTTAGCCACCCGCTTATAGTTACTGCCGCAGGCTGCCACCTAGGCTCTGTCTCGCGGGATCTGGTTCAAGGCCGTCTTGAGGTCTCTAAGAGTCCGGGAGCACTCGCTATCAAACCATCTTGGGACTGCCACACGGGGGAGACTGCCGGGACTGTTAGCAGACCGTCAACTGATTGTGCAAGGGCAATAAGTGCCTGAATAGTTTCTTCCCCCAATGCTTGCGGGTCTAAGCAGGTCAAAATCTCCTGCTGACTATTACTGAACAAAGATCTATTCAAAGTGGTAACATTCACTTGTGACCACCTTAAACGCCTTCCTTGGTCAGTGGCAGAAATCATGCCCCCCAGTTATTCTGCGCGGTACAGACTCACTCCCTGAGACTTCAAGCGCCAGGGTCAAAGGGTTGTGGTCACTATATGGGCTGTGTTGAATATTTAATAGAGATATAACCCTCCTCAAGGAAAACGACACAAAAATAAAATCAATAATTGTTGAGCAACCCCTGCCTTTAATGGTCGGAGGTACAGGAGAATCAGGGGGAATAACGAGCAAATCCAATGTATGTGTTAAACCATGGGTGTAAAGGAGGGCATTCAATTCCTGCCCTTCCGTGGTATGTTCCATGTGCAGTCCCTCACTAATAGTACAGGTAGACCAATCTTGGCGATTCACCGCTAAGTCAGGGCATAAATGACAATTAAAATCTCCCACTAAGATTAGTTGAGCATGCGACAGACCTTCCCCCTGTAGTTGCTCAAGACACCCTCTTAGCTCTACGAGGCTAGCCGACCCATGGTGTTGCCATCTTGCGTTATAAAAATTAATTAGAGCATATCTATACAATTTGCTCATTAATGTGAACTCTTGAGCAACTTTGGAGTCCCATGCCAGGGGCTTCATAATGCCGTGGATCCTGAGGTCTATGAACATAATAATGCCCCCCCTTGCTCTCCCAGTTCTAGAACCGTCTGCCGGGCAGAAGAATGTTTTATAACCCTCAGGAAAAATGTGTTTTCAGTCTCCCCAGTTTCCTGAATACAAATTATGTAAAAATGTCTACTGAATTCGAGCCACTCCCCATCTAAAAACTTTGCAGCTAATTTTGCCACGTTCCAAGAAATAATATTTAAGTTAACCCCGCAGAAAAGGCCGCCCCTGAGCTGCCAGTCCCCCTACTACTTTGACACCTGTGGCTAGGATGGGGGCCTATGTTCTCACCAGGATTTATCTCACCATTCACACGACTCTCAATGGACATTTCGCTATCTTCGCCTGTACCCACGCCCTTTCGCTGTCAGTCTAAATCAATAAGGTACCTCAGGGGAGCAAAACGATTAAGTGACATCGATAATCCCCCACGAGAGAAAACACCCTCTTCTGGATTTATGTGGTGGTAAGAAGGTGTAAGGCTAATGGGGGACCTGTAAAAAAAACAGTGGTAATGGCTTTATACCTGAATCAAAAGAAAATGGGTGAGAATATGATGTAAGATCTTACGAGCCAATTCTGGGATTCTAGGTGTAATTACCACACTGTCACCATCAAATATTTTCCTAGAACGTCCAATCCAAGAGTCCCGCCTAGCCATCAGGATATGCCTATGATCTGCCATATTAAACCTGGTGTGTTTACTCAGCCAATGGGTCACCTTATTAATTAGTTGGTCAGTGGACTCATCCCTCGGGGTGCTAAAGCCTGGTACCCCTACGAGGACCACAGTGTACGGGCAGCAGGCTGGGGAGAGGTCTAATACTGGTAAGCCATTGCTGTTTAGGGCGGATAAGCTAGCTGCAGTTACTGCCCGTTGCTGTAACGGGGGACATCGATGGTTCAGGGCCAGGCCACTTTGGGGAATGATTGGTGGTCGAGATTGAATAACAAGGGGGACAGAGCCCTGTGCCAAGGACCCTGATGCACTAAGAGAGACTATGGGGGTCTGAACGGCGGAAGGGGCCACTGGAAGGGAATTTGTCGGTGGGGCTGTTTGTGGCTGCGGTGCAGCTGTCTGAGAGGCCTGTTTGAGGGAAACCAATGCTTTTTTAACACCACCAAGCATAACGCTGGATTATGTCAAAACATTAGTGATTTCACTACAAAATTTGGTCAGTAAGCCAGACAAAACTTCCACAATATTTTGCTTTAAGAGGTCCCAAAATTCTTCGGTACTCTATAAGTCAACATTGTCAGCACATGCCCCATTCTTCACAGTCTCGATTTTCTTGTTGACTCTCCGCGACCTCTTGGGTGCAGGGGGACCACTCAAATCTACATTTTGGAGGGAAGCATTAGGACCCCTGTTGCGGGTGTTATGCCCAGGGGTAACATTACTCAAACTGGGGCCAGAAACGACCAAACACTCCTGTGGTCGACCCGTAACTCCATTCAATGATTTATCCAATAATTGATCAGTGACTGAGCATGGGGGCTCATCCAATGTGGGAAGCAAAGCTCCACCTGTGTCCTGTGTCCTAGGAAAGGCGCCTCTCTGCCCTGTCTATTTCTTGTGTGATTGCACCCACAGCCTTTGCAAGGAAGGAGTCAATAGTACCATGTTTGGGGCCTAGTGGGGAGCTCACAGGTGCTGCTTTCCTCTTCCCCATTTTGCCCTTGTTGAGCATAAAAGCCTCCTACTACCAAATGGATGAAACAAAATCAGCGTCGCAGATGGTGGGCAGGTCCTCACATGAGGATGTCTGTTGTCCTTGAGCAACAAGCCATCACTGTCCAGTTCCTTTGGCTCAGCACAACTATTTGTAACGTCAAGGTCCAAGGTCCGTCAGGTCAGGGGGCCAAGATACTAGGCCCAGCCCAGCCTTGATCGGCCGCGGACGAGCGCGGACGGGCGTATGGGTATGCCCGCGCGTGTCCCGCGCGCCTCCAGCGGGAGCCCTGACCGAGTTAAAAAGTGTCTCCGGGCGCGAAGATTGCGACGTGGCAGCGGCCGCATGGACTGCAGGGGCGTGTGGTCTGCTCCTCCGCCCCCACAAAGCAGTATTGGGCTTCCTGACATATAAAGAAACACACCTGGGCACAAGACTGCATACCTGGACATATGAGTCTGTGTGCGTGTGTTTGCTTGTTTGACATGGGGCTATGTGATGTTACATGACACAATATCTATATATGTGATGCTCTACACAGATAAATAATGCTTTACAAGGGATAGGAGTATATACCTGTTAATATATGGTTCCACTTGGTATATTAAACTTTAGCTGGGAATGAGGTGATACCTGAGCATATGAGGCTAGATCCAAGCCCCTGGATCGGTGACTGCCAGACATGAATGCACTTGTGCATACGGAATAGTACCTTTGTATGTGAGGCTGCACCTGGGCATATGGTGATGTATTTGAATATATGAGGCTTGTCCAGGAATAGGACCATGTTCCAGGGCATAACCGTGTGTCTATGAGCATGCTCCTTTTCCTAGTAGGGGTATGCCTAGGTGTTATGGTGTATAAGGCTTACTATGTGTAAGTTGTTGATACATTGTAGTGGGTAGTGGTAGGTTGTGTGTACTATGAGACTGCAAGGTATAAAGGAGGAGGAGGGATAGGAAAACATACAGTAACATGATGATAAGAGAAGATGTGTATCACAATACATAAATGGTATTAAAATGTTGCTACAGTTAGGATCAGCAGGGTATACTAAAACCTACCATATAAAAAGAAGAGGGAGTGGGAGGTTTTTTGGAGGGTCATTTAATCTTCCCGAGACCAATTATTGATTCAGACAAATCAGAGGGGTACCTCCAAAGTACATCAAGCCTCCTGTTTTTTGTTTTTTCAGTCCAAAACGGGAAGCATCCCTTGTTTTTTACTTAGAACTCTCACTCACACACCACTGTATGGAAATGCTTCATCCTCAAGTTTACGTCCGTTCGTCTTGTACCCACAGACTGATAGTACCTGTGCCTAAGTCTTATGGTGTATAAGGCTTACTATGCGCGTACCTGTGTTTAATATACTGTAGTTGACATATTTATTTATGTATTTATTACTTAGGTGTTTTAAAGCACCTAATCTTCTGTCACTAGTATATCCAGAAGTTAATAAGTAAAGCATACACACAATTGCATCAGACTGCTGTGAGTTAGTATGGTTCTGTTGTTATATTATGTTATTTGGAGTTATAAAGCACATCTCATCACCTGAAGGGTATCCAGGCACTGGAGCAGGTGTGTAGGTCATCGGCCAGGTGTTAGTTGAAGAGCCAGGTCTTCAACCTCCTGCGGTATTCCAGCAGCGAGGAGGTGTCCCTTATGTGTAGAGGGAGTTTGTTCCACATTTTGGGTGTGAGCTAGGAGAAGGCTAGGTCTCCTGTTCTGCTTTTGCGTATGCAAAGGGTGTGTACGAGAGAGAGTGAGGCAGAGCATATGAGTCTGGTGGGATTGTGGAAGTGGAGGTGGCAGTTGAGATAAGCTGGACCAATGTTATGCTGTGCCTTGTGGGCATGTGTGAGGAGTTTGAGTTGGCAGCGCTTGGGTATCGGCAGCCAGTGTAGTTCTGTGACGTGTGGCACGATGTGGGTGCACCATGGGCAGAAACGTTTTAAGGCATGGGCAAAGTGGGCTCTGGCCCAGGGACTCTGCCATTCAGGGAGCCCCCTGATAGAGCCAACACTGTTCTGCAGAGATTTGCCCTGGTGAACCTTGAATACTTCTTAAACAGATTGTTTTAAATACTGCTTTCTTTTGATTAATTTTTAATGTGAGTGATGTGTAAGAGTCTATTACAGATATTTTGCAGAGAAATGTTGTGTTTTGGTTTCATGCAACATCCATAAAAAAAGTTTCTTTTAGATCAAAATAGGACTTAATAATTGGGAAATGTGAGGGTGTCTCAGACATTATTTGCAGTAATGTTAGTGAGCTGCTGCTGTGTTACATTAGTGAAAACACACCTCTCTATCCCTGACTAGTAGACGTAAAAACATTTAGAATTTGGAGGCGTGCAACTGTGCACTGTCCGTGACCTGGCCAAAGAGGGCATGAAAGAGCTGAAACTGGATCATAAATTCAAAGTTGGGGCCCCAATATATGTTCGTCCCTGGGCCCCCAAAATCCTTAAGATGTCCCTGACCGTGGGAGATCCAGGATGAGTCTAGCTGCAGCGTTCTGGATGGTCTGAAGTTGGTGGAGCAGGTGGTTGGGGATGACGGCATAGAGTGCGTTGCTGTAGTCTAGTCTACTTGTGACTAGGGCATGACCAATGGCATGCCTGGTGCTTTGGGGATCCATTTGAAACGTTTTCTGAGGATGCACAGTATGTGGAAGTAGGAGGAGCTGACTGAGTTCACCTGTGAGGCCATGTTGAGTTCATCGTATAAGATGGTTTTGTGTGTAGTTACTGGGTGATAGTGTTGGACCAAGCTCTGATGGGCACCAGGTGGAGTCCCAGGGGGAGTTTTTGTTCACGAAGATCAGCACTTCTGTCTTGTCCGAGTTGAATTTCAAGCAGTTAATTTTTATCCATTCTGCTACGCAGATCATGCATTTGATGAAGTCGGATCTGTTTGTGGGTAACTTGTCTGACATTGAGAGGATGAGCTGGGTGTCATCAGCATAGGAGATGACAGAGACCCTGTGAGATCTGATGACTTCGGTGAGTGGTGTCATGTAAATTTTGAACAGGTCGGTGCTGAAGGAAGATCCATGAGGGACCCCGCAGATCAAGTCCTCGGGCTCCAATGTGTAGGTGGGAGACTGACTCGCTTTGTTCTCCCTGTAAGGAAGGAGCATATCCATTTGAGGGCTGGACCTTGCATGCCTTTTGCTAATAGTCTTTTGATGAGGCTAGAGTGTGCAAAGGTATCAAATGCAGCTGAGAGATCTAGCAGTATGAGGGCGGTGGTTTCTCCCTGGCCCTGTAGGGTGTGGATCTCATCTGTGGCGGCGATGAGTGCTGTCTTTGTATTGTGGTTGCTTCGGTTGGGAAGATTGTGAAGTTTCAGGTGGTTGGTGAGTTGTTGGTTGATTGCTTTCCCTATCACCTTCACTGGGTATGGTAGAAGGGAGATGGGGTTAAACTTTTTCGAAGAGGGCCATGATTGCAGAATGCTTTCAGTCCTCTGGGAAGGTTGCAGACTCGATGAAGGATTTGATGATGTGAGTGCGGAACCTGCTGATCACAGGTCCTCCTAGGTTGTAGATATGATGTGGACATGGATCTTGGGAGGCCCGAAGACGACATTTTTCATGACTGAAGTGGCGTCTTCCTCTGTGAGTATTCTCCAGTTGGTTAGGTGTTTGTCTGAGTGGTAGGTGGACAACTTGCTGATGATGTCCTCCAGGTTCGGTTGTTATTCAAAGTTACTGTAGATCTTTTCAATTTTGCTATTGAAGAAGTTCAAGAGGTTGTTGCAAAGTTCCTGGGAGGGGATGATGGAGTTGGCTGAGGCTTCTGGGTTAGTGAATTGCTTGATGGTCGCAAAAATCTTTTAGCAATTGTTGGAGCGAGCTTCGATCTGGTCTGTGAGGGATCTTCTCTTGGTGTCTTTCAGGAGGTGGCAGTGGTGCCTGAGGGGGCCTGGTAGGTTGATCTTGCATCAGCGTCATGGCGGCTCTCCATTTCCTTTCCAGGTGTTTGCAATATAGTTTGGAGTCCTGGAGTTCTTCTGTATACCAGAAGGCCTGTTTGTTGGTTCTGCTGTGTTTGCAAATTTTGCTGGGTGCCAGAGCATCAGCACAGTTGGAGATCCACTGGTTGAAGTTAGTGATGTCCTTGGCTAGGTTGTTGGTGGTGTTTGGATTGGTCTGTTTTGAGTGTGCTGCACAAGACAGTTTCTGTTATTCTGTTCCACTTCTGGCTGGGTTAGTTGATGTTGATAGGAGCTTTGGGTTGTGGCATGGAGATTTTGAAATGGATGATGCAGTAGTCGGTCCATGTGAGTGGTGCAGCGGAGTTGTAGCTGATGATGTTGTCAGAGGCCAAGATTGCGTTTAAATTGTCTACTTTGTTGAGTGTTTAATCTGTGATGAGCTGGGAAAGTCCTTTGTTGTGTAGACTTTCGAGGAGGCCGGTGGAGCAGTTGTCTGAGGGGTCGCCAGTTGGAAACTGAAATTGCACAGGAGTAGGAAATCCTTGGAATAGATGGTGAGGGGGTGATGAAGTCTGAGATGAGGTTGATGAAGTTTCCTCATGGACCTGATGGTCTGTAAGCCATGGTGCCCTTAAGGGTGGGGCTATTGTTAGTTTGATGGTTGAAGGGCATGTGTTCCAGGACAGGGATGTCCAGGTGTGTGGTAGTTGTGCATTAGAGGGTGTATTTGTGATGGGAATTCCCCCTCCAAGTTTGTGGATGCGGACCTGGTTGCAATTTTGTAACCTGGTCAGACGGCCACAGCGATGTCGGGAGCTGAGGTGGGTTCCTCCAGGTTTCCATGAGGAAGAGGAGGTCTGGTGCGCTGTTCCTGAGGAGGTTTCAAATTTCAACTGTGTGTTTTTGTCAGCGAGCGGGTGTTGAGGAGCAAGCATGTGAGAGTTTACTGATGGTCTGGTGTGGTGTTTGGAGAGGTGGAGTTGTGAGAGAATGACAGGAGAGTCAGAGTATGTGGAGCATTTGATGGCGTGGTCCTGCAGGTAAAGTGGCAGTGGAAGCAAGGCAAAGGTCCTAACGAGTCAAAAGGTCCTACGGTGCCTGCACCGTGCCATGCAGTGCAGCAGCAGCAGGTAGATGGCCGTCCTGGGTCGATCGACTAGAGGGTCTCCGTGGAGTAGCAACAAATGGTGATCTGACCAGGGGTCATGTCGTTGGGTGTGGTATGTAGGAAGGTGGAATCTGACTACATGGTTGCCCCCATTTGTTTCCTGGTGTTTTGATGGTTTTTGACTTAGTTTGGCTAGGAACCTGCTATTCAGGTCCCCAGCCTATCTGCTATCTCTTATAAATGGATTCCATGTACCTTAGGTACACTTCAGATTGGATTCTGGGGTGCCCTTATAAGTCCCTAGTATATGGTATACTATGTACCCAGGGCATAGGTACCCCAGAGGCCTACCAGGGGCTGCAGCATGTATTATGCCACCCCTGGGAAGCCCTCCAAAATGACACCACAGGACTGCTACAGCAGCCTGAGTGAGGTGGTGCATGCACCCCTTACTGAGATATAGGTTCACTATATCTCACCCTATCACTGCACATATAAACCTATCAGTCACCCCTATGGCAGGCTTTGTCAATCCTGAAGGCAGGGTGCCTGGTTTTATGTGAGAGGGTGCCCCTGCATGAGCAGAGCCCCTATGCAGCCTTCGGAATCTATCCTCCGGGGTTGTCTGTGAGTGCAGCCTGACCATATACTCTTAAGTGCATTATATCTCAACGGTAAATGCTAACTTTGGGATGGCTGCACGGAAACATGTCGTGTTTGGTGTCAAACACCATCATACCCCCACAAAAGTACCTGGTGTGGGAGTATGATCCCACCCTTCTATAGGGAGAGACATGACAGCACCGGTATACCCGGTACCAGCTAAACAGAGCCCTGGCATCACAAAATGGATGCTGCAGCCACAGACACGAGTCTGGCCTCCTACTGCTGACCGAAACTCCGGCAGGGGAGGCCTGGACAATAGGTTTCCTGTCACAGGGAGATGTTACCACCTCCCAGACAGGCTTTAGTGTATTGGGGCTGGGTGGGTGCACTCTCTGAGTGCTTTGAAGTCCTGCACTGGGGGCACATTTGGTGTCCCTGTGCATACCCCAGTTCAAACCGGTTGCAGGGGCTGTCAGCCCCTGCTCTGGCGCGAAACTGGACAAAGGAAATGGGTGTAGCCACCCCTCTTTCCAAACCCTCCCATAGGTGGGTCCCCTGAGTTAGTCCAACCCCTTCCTTGGGTATAAGAAAGGAACCCCTGGCAACAGGACTTTAGATATCCGTGGACGAAACTCTGAAACTGAATCCTGGACCTCCGACGATCTGTTCAATGCCAGATGACTGAAGAATCTCCCTTGGAGTAAAGGAGTTACTCCTCTGCTTGGCAGGCACCAAAGACGCATCTGTCCGATCTGCATCTCCGAAGCTCCCGCCGGACGCCGACAACCCTGCAACCCAGGTGGTGGATTTCCAGACTTCCCAGAGGCTGACTCGAGTCCCCAGCAAAGCTGAGACCCGTAGCCCTCGTGGGTACCATGGAACCGGAACCCCTGGACACCGTGCACATTTGCAAGTGCATATGCTTCTGGTCAATCCTAGAGGCTGTGCTTTAGGTTACTTGTTGCCCTGACCCCGAGCAGTGAATCCACTGAAGATTCCCGGCCTAGCCACTCCGAGTGACCCGTGGGCTGCCATTTCGTGATTCCGCTTGAGGTCCCTTTGCGATCCCTTGTCCGTCGACTTGTGGGTCTCTAAGAAGGACATCTTTGATTTCAACGGGCCCCCCTGGTTGCTCCAGGCCTGCCCTGACTCTACCTCGCTTGGGGAGTCCCTCGGATCTTGCTGGTCCGCTCCGAAGCCATTGTTCCCTTTCTGCGTGGGTTGCTGTTACCAAGGCTTGTTGGGTCCAATCCGGGCACCGACACCGCAGTCAGCTGCTACCTTCGTGGGACAGCTCGATTCCAGCTCCTGGTTGTCGTCGATGCCGCCTGGTCCTCGTGGCTGCAGAGACAATCTTCACCTCTTCGAACTTGAAGCACCGACATCGGTGGGCATTCGACTATCGTGCCCCTGGTCACTGGCTAGTGACCTAGACTCTGTCCCCTCTGCTTTCAGGTTCTTCTCATCCTCGATCCAGGCTTGGATCTCTTCAGACACTTCGCAGCTTCTCGGCAGCAGCACTTTTCAGCCAGCGGCCATTGAAAACGACGGCGCGGCCCGACACCATTTGACACCTGTGCACCCAGCTTCCCTGGGTGAGGTAACACGAGTACTACGGTGCTCCCGTGGGTGTTGGCCCTAGAACCCTCTAAGTCCAAAAGGGTTTGTTCCTAGTCCACTCCGAAGTGTCCCTAAACTTTAAAACTCTAACCGCGACTTTCCCCATAGACGCTAACGGAGCTCGCGGCTGTGTTCACACACTGCACACGTCCCCCGTGGGTCCCCTGTGTCACTACCTTGGGTGGTTCCTTGGGGTCCCAGCGATTCTACAGGCTCTAGGCCTTGTGTCTAGTCAAGTCGTGGTTCTTATACCACTTTCTTAATATATGGTTTGGTACGCCCTAGGGCTAATCGTATATATTGTGCTAATTTACTGTGTTATTTGACTTGTAACTTGTGTATTTCGACCTCTAGCCTCATAAAGAGACTAGTGGGTAGTGTTTAGTAATAAATACATATATTTTATATATATACCTGGTGTGGTTCTCCATTCATTTGGTCATTTATGAGATTATAGACTGGTAAAACAAACAGCTTAACACTCCTTCAAGGCTTAGCCTGAAGGCTGCTCTCCATAGCTACCACTAGGATAGCTTTCAATAAAGGTTGTCTTTTAACCTACCATCAATAAAGGTCGTTTGGACTGGTGCAAGGTGCCCACTATAACTAGTGGACAGCATATGCCAGGCCAACTTCTCACATGGTCCAGGCACGGATAGGCACAGACGAGCTTCCTTTAGGCACGCCCGTTATGCGGTCATGCAGCGTCTGTCATTAAGTAGATCCTAAGAGGGGGGTGGTTAGAGGGTAGCTATGGAAAGGTGGGAAGAAGCAGAAGATGCAGGAGAGCAGGTAAGGAGTGGGGGAGGTAGGAGGAGGAAAAAGCACAGGAAGGTTGGGGGGCTGTGGTCAAAAGATAGTAAAAGTCACAAAAGCATGAGAAAGAGTATGAAAAAGCACAGAAGTAAGGCAAAAATATGAGAAAAAGAGGCACAAAAGTAATGGAGAAGAGTGAAAAAGGCATAAAGGTAATGGAAAAGAGCGAGAAAAGAGGCACTAAAAGTACAAGAAAATTAGTGAGAAAAAGGCACACAGGAGAAGCAGAGGAATAGAGTGCAGAGAGAGGCGGCGGCAGGAAGAACAAGGTGGGGCCTCGAGGTGCAAGGCCAGGTCAGAAACGTCCTTAGGCTGGTGGGAGGGCCAGTCTCAGGTAAGTGGGGTGGGGAGCTGGAGCCTATGCACCTGCTTAATGGGGTCGCGCAGCGGCCATCATTAAGTAGGTCCTGGAGGGGGAGGAGCAGAGGGGTGCCATGGGTGGGGCTATGGAAAGGCGGGAAGCTGATGCGGGAAGAAGCAGAAGATACAGGAGCGCAGGTTAGGAGCAGGTGGAGGCGGGAGGAGGAAAAAACACGAGCGAAGGACAGTGGGAAAAAGACAGTTACATTCACAAAAGTATGAGAGAGAGTATGAAAAAGGCACAGAAGTAAGACAAAAAGTATGGGAAAAGAGCTGCGAAAGTAATGGAAAAGAATGAGAAAAAGAGGCACAAGACCAATGAAAAAGAGAGAAAAAAGCCATAAAAAGTATGACAAAAGAGTGAGAAAAAGGTGCAAAAAGATTGAGAAAGAAAAAGGCTGGGGTATGAGAAAGGAGAGGCACAGAGGTGCAAGATGGTGCAAGAGTGAGGTACAGAGAACGTGTGAGAGAAGCAGAGGAGGGGAGTGCGGAGAGAGGCAGCAGCAGTAAGAGGGAGGTGGGGCTTCGAGGTGCAAACACCCGGATCAGAAAGGACCTTAGAGTGGTTGGAGGACCCGTCCCAGGTAAGTGAGGTGGGGAGCCGGGGCCTAGGCATCTAATCTTCCAACATTCTGCATTATGGCACCCGGTAACGGTCTTAAGGAAAGGCTTCCTTAAAAACTTTGGCCTGATTTTGGATTTGGTGGAGAGGGTACTCCGTCACAACAGGAAAGGAGTACCCTCTCTGCCAAACTGAAGGCCTGCCTATCTCATTTAGAGTTGGGTGGATCTTCAGTATGTCGTCAGTGGCGACTACTTTGTCGGAGGTAACAGCCTGACAGAGTAATGGCCGAAAGAGGTCAAACCTAGTCGTAAGTGATACTGCAAAATGACTCCCATGCCATGGGAGAAAAGTCCTAGGGTGAGGGGGTCATTGTTTTTTTTAGTTTCAAAAACAAACATTCTGCTTTGGAATTTTGTTTGTAAAAATAAGAAAAAAAAGTTGAAAGTTTGACACGGAGCCAGTGTCTTTCGAACTTTTAATGCATTTACTGGAACTGCCGTGAAGGCAGTTCCTGGAAATCAAAGAGACGTCGACTGGGCCGACGGACATCTCTAAATTTGGAGGGCGGAATACCCTTTCTTCTGACAGGAGTAAAGTACTCCACCATGGTGACAGTACATACTCTGTCAAAGTATACATCAGACCCTTTGTTTTATTAGGAGGCTCTTGGCTCCAAGACCAGGGTCCACCACGTTACATAGCTTTGGGCTGTGTACTCCAAGGGAACGATCTCTGAATTTCTGGCGAATGAATGTACAAGGTGGGATAAAAAATAATGATCAGAAAGGAAGGTTTTTAGTGGGGACGTATGGTGGTACATATTTTGGAAACATATTAGACCTTTGTTCAAATAGGCCCCATGGGTGACAAAGAGTAACCAGATTTTAATCCTTGCATCCACTTGCAGCAAGTGGATCATTTTCAGGGCTGGTTCAGTGTGGGATTTCCTGGTCTGTGTTTTTTATGCTTCTGGATTTTACTGGCCACACCAATGGCAAATAACGGCACTACCTAATTAATATACGGCTTTTAGCTACCTTTTGATCTACTTTCACAGAATCTTCGTTGTTTTTAATAAGCTTATATTTATTATACTTTACTGGTATTATTTCATTTAGTTATTCAAGACTTCATGTGATGACTTCAGGCCCAGTGCTTAATTTGAGCTGGTGGCTGCATTTGGAGCCCACTGCACTCATTTTTGGGGAACAACACTTAGGGGTCGATTACGATGTCGGGTTGATCGCCACCGCCCGCATGGCGGTGGCGATCCGCCCGCCATAATCGCCCGTCCGCCAACAAATTCCCCCCCGCCATATTACCATGGCAGAGGGGAGCCCGGCAGACGGTAAGACCGTCCGCATGTTTTCCGCCCGGCCGAACAGTCGACCGGGCGGAAAGGGTTTAATATGGTGGCGGTGTCTGCAAGACACCGCCATCCATATTATGATGCCGGCGGAGATGAGCCTTTCCATGGTGGCGTCGCCGCCATGGAAAGGCTCGCGGTCTTTGCTGTTGGGGGCCCGTTGCGGGACCCCAGGGTGTTGGGGGTGGGGGCTGCACATGGGGGTACCTATGGTACCCCCTGCATCTGCATGCACAAGGTGGCAGGCACCGCGCGGTGCCTGTCACGTTGTGCATGCAGATGCACAACATGCATTTCCAGCACTGTGGCGGGCGGTGTTGTGAGCACCGCCCGCCACAATGCTGGAAATGGGGATGCCACCGCCACCGTGGCGGTGGCATCCTAATCACATGTGCGGGACCGCCGCACACATAGCAGGCGGTCCCATTTACCGGGGCGATGGCGGGCGGACAAAGTCCGCCCGCCATCATAATCGGCCCTTTACTTTTCAAATCAGACTTTGACACAGAGCAAGAGAGAGGGAAAGGCAAGTTTTATTATCAACTGATATTTCATAGCAGTAAGTTATGACATTTTGGAACCGAAATAAACGACAGAGGCTCTCTTACATAACATATAGAATTATAGATGGGTAACAGTGAATTACGGGGATGTTTTTCACCAAGGGGTTCTTAGTGACATCAAAGACAACGAGAGCAATGCTTGAGTTGTTTATGATGTCACTTTGAACCCCTCAGTGAAAAGCATCCACATACTCCACTTTTTACCCATCTATAATTTTACGTTATGTATGGCCACCAAAATCATCTGTCCCTGCTTTCAGCTGCTACGCCTTGGCAGAGGAGTAATGGGGGAGCAATACATAACATGGCCTCTGTTATGTATCCCTGTTTCAAAGGTTTAAAAAACAATACCTGCCATCCCTGACCACCCCCACCACCTTCCCTGCCTTCCTTCCCCCTTCTGCATCTGTGCTTTCTGCCTTCAGTCAAAGCCAGACAAGCAGCCCTGTCAGCCTGGCCTGGAAGGCCATTAGGACATCACAACAGTGGGTAACCAGTTTTGTTCTCAACTGTTGATAAGCCAGTTTGTTAAGATATACAAAAACTCAAATAAATGATAGAGGATTTCTCTTTGCGCCATATATAACAAAACTCATAAACCGCTGCTGTGACGTACTACAGTTCCACTGCATGACTCACTGGACTGTTGGCCGCCATAAAAGTAAGCAGCCAAAGAATAAACAAACCACCAGCTTCCTAACACTGCATCTAAAAGACATAAACAGTGGGAGATTTGACAGATCGTGTCTTCATCAGACAACAACCAGATAAGCCTTTGAAAATAGGTCACACTTCCCAAGAAAGAGATCAAACAAGAGGAAATAAATCAATTAGCAAAGTGCATTTTAGTTGGCTAAGGCACAAATCGAAGGAGCACCAATTGTTTTCTTTGGAAAACTGCACATATAAAGAAGTTACCAGAATAAAAGGCCCCAGAGAAGCTGTTTATTTATGAACCTTATCTAAAAAGTAGGCATTCCATCTTTTAAGGAATTTTTTTTTTTAAATGCACATATCTACAGTTATGAAAAGGATAAACTGAAAGCAGTTCATGATAGTGAAAGGGTATTAGAAGTATATAGAATATAAAATTATGGATGAGTAGCCATCAATTGCGGGGATGTTTTTCACCTCGGGGTTCCGAGTGGCATAGAAAACTCGAGCTTTCCCCTTGGGGTTCTGAGTAGCATCATGGACAACTTGAGCTTGCTTTCATTGGCAATTTGATGTCACTCAGAACTACTCAATGTAAAACGTCCCCGTAATTCACAATTACACTTCGATAATTCTACATATATTAGGCAACTGCTGACACATTTAGTCACCTATTATAAAGAAATTACATCAGAACTCAACTGTAAGAACTTATCACAAGTGAGTTCTGACATCATCATGCCTGCTGCCAGAGCCAGCAGCCCAGGGGAAAGGCTGGTCAAGGTCACGGAGCATAATTAAAGCAGTTGTTTAAGGAAAAAAAAACAAAAAAACTTTTCTTTCTTCTGCTCTGTTTGTCTAGCTGTATAATAACAGGCAGGAAGGAGATATTATGGAAACGTGTTATTTTTTTGCATTGTTAGGTAGTTATAGAAAAGTTAGAATCTTTCACCATGTATTAACACATTTTGAACTACTGTGCCTTTAAAAAAAAAAAAACTGGCTCGCATTAAACGGATTTTATTATCTTTTTCCAACAAATATCTAACAGCTTTTTTGATGTGTTTAATTTTGCACTACATAGTCTACTTTTATTCTTCATATTTGTAAACATGCTTTCTCTTTCATATAAAAGCGCTTCGCACCAGGGATTTAAGTGGTTGGCGCGAAAGGTAATGGTGTGACCAGATATTTAAAGGAATAAGGTACCCCCTGCTGTAGTTAAGGATATTGTAATTCACCTATGAGTCCTATAACCTTACATTTCTTAATCTTTGGCCTCGTTCCTCTATATGGTCATGGAACTCCTCAGTGATTTGAAAATACCCTTATAATGTACGGCAGGGGTTCTTTCTCCCATATATAAGTGCGGAGCCCTTCTGTTCACAAAGATACTATTACCGCAGCCAACTCAGGGTGAGACCTAAAGAAAGGTAGCTGAACTTGGATGAATAATCAAACCTAGAACTTCGAGAATTTTCTGTACAAATGTATTATACAGCAAAGGTATTAAGCATCCTTTAAGTCATTATTGCCCTTATACAGTCTATCTAAAAGCTGGCTTCATCATATGCAAAAAGAACATTTTGAGAGACTGCTTTTTTGACTAATCTTTTGAACTATTTATAAACAAAAGCCAATTTCTGGTTTTCTGAGGATAGGAAAACTGTAAGTAGAACTACTGATTTATAAGAGCAATCCTCCACGAATGCACTGTTTCACTGAGCTCCTTTAAACTCTTTGAGCACCATGGAGTGACATTTCTTTTTTCCAATCCTCGTGTCACCCTATACATTATGGAATATATTTTTAAAGGGTGGTGTTCTGTTCTGGAAGGATGATGGAGGCAGCAACAGAGGAGTGGGCATAGAGCCCGAGTCTTCTGTAATTCTTCTTCACTAAATATAACACATGCTGGCAAAAGAAAGTTGAGGGGCTTAAATATTCCCGACTGATATCTGGGTGAAATCGGTGGTCTCAGGTTCCAATACATTAGGACCGGCCCGGCCTTTCATCCTTCTTAGGTGTAAAATGATAAATACATAAATACACAGTGCTACAACAGTACAAATGATGTAGTAACAAACATGATTTTGACAGCAAGTGAATATTATTAGTATTGTTAATATTATTATATTAGTTGGGAGCCTGCAATCACAGTATAAAGTCCTTCCTCTAATTTCCTTATTGCAGTCAAGTTGTGACGAGTCTAGTCATCTGTAATAAGAAAATGACACAATTGCGCAAATGTAATAATTTATTACAATTAAGTTTTGATGTCATAATAGTTGCTGAAATATCCAGCAGCCAATGTGAAAGGCAGGCCGCAGGCCATCACTACAGCTGTAGTTTGAACAGCAAAAGCTACAACTGTTTTTTTGTTTTTAAGATCTGTGTTGTGGCCCGAGGTCTGGTACTTGTACGATATGGAAAAATACAAGCGACAGTGAGAGACAGTGGCCCACTTTGATTAGAGTTGGACTTCTTTTCAGACGTATATTAAGACCAGGGGCAGCTCCTCCGTTATAGCGGATGAGCGTCGCCCCAGTGAAGGCCCCCAGAGATGGAAGTTAATTCATTACCATTTTATTTTTTGGCACCCCGTCACGAACGAAGTGTCAGGACGGGGGTGGGGCAGCTGATGAATGGCAGCAGCAGCAGGGAGGAGGGTAGGCTGCCTTTCGCGCATGTTTCTTTGGCCGGCCGTCTTGCGACGGCCAGCTACACAAGTGCACTTTAAACCTCTCTAATCCAGCTGTCTTAAAACAGCTGGGTTAGAGTAAGCAAAAGCCTCCAGTGCTCTTATGAGCGCTGATAGAGTTGACACTGTGAGAGCAGCACCATGATTGGTTGAGAGTTAGCTGGAACCCTGGAGTTACGAGGGAAGGAGACCAGAGTGAGGATGACGCAGTAGCAACCACAGTAAGTACATTTTTATTTTATTTACTTAATTGTTTTATGAAACCACCCACCACCCGTTTGCCCGTCTCTCCAATCATGGAGGTTAGCAGCCGCCACTGATTAAGACAAAATTAATAATGATGCTTTCACAACTGCCTCTGGCGGATGGGGTAACCACCTTGAGAGCTCTCCCGTGTTTTTCTTTGGGAAGACTAGATTAGTGGCAGGTATCAATATGTGCAGTGGTGTAACACAGACACCCACAGCCCCCCCCCGATATGGGTGCGCCCGAGCTCTAGAGAGGCCCCCTCAGCACAGTACCCTGGCCTGAGAGCTCCTGGTTGGGTCCAGAGGGGGGCCCCTACAGGTACCTTGCAAGGGGGCCCTCTCAAGTTTCGTTACGCCACTGAATATGTGTACTGAAAAAGTAGTTTAAAACCATACAGTGCTGGTTCAAATACAAAGGACTGACGCTATTGTGTAAAAATAGAGAGATCTACTGTCAGAAACTGCTTTCATGGTAGACATGTCCACACTCCTGAACAATCGATGTATTATGTGCCAGATATATGTTTTTCCTGGTTGATGTTAATTAAAAAAAATGTTACAAAAAGATATGTTTTTCTACAATGAACAGCAATCAGCAGCAAGACATTTATGGCAACGTTTTGTTTAAACACTACAGGTTATTAAAGGAAATATATAATCTGCATGTTTCTACACATTCTGAGTTGCAGCATTTTTTAACCGCACTTGCATTATTTAGCTGATTCTAAAATTGTAAACTATTTTTGTTGTTTTTAATTTCTCACTGAAGATTCTAATTTTATTCTGTCTCCAAACATACTATCTCTTTCATATGAAAGAGCAAGTACAAAGGATGTATGAATTTATTTATTTATTGTTCAGTTAATTAAAACCTTAACAATATTACAAACACTATTTAAAAAAGAGCATATCGCGTAAAAGTTAAATTTCTCTAAAAACATCTTAAAATTTATGTAATTATAAAAATATACTTCTTGTTTTATCATTGCTCAGGTTTAGCTTTCAGTTCTTGTTCATGAATACGTAAAAATGTAATCAGTTTACTGTTCATTTGGGGGTCGGTGGAATCCAGTCCTCTTATGATAGCTGTTCTACACGACTTTATGCCCCTGTCCAGGAATGCTCGCCGTAATATTGTGGTTCGTGCTGGTTGCAGTATCTTACAGTGGCCTAAAGGATGTATGCATTTTGTGAGAAGAGGGATGAAGTGACCATATTTTTTTTTCTTTACAAGTTGACCTTATTGATTTTACAGGATACTGACACAGGAGAGAGTAGTCATCTTTCACAGAAAACAGTTAGCGACGTCTCCGTCCCAAGGTACTGTACAATGAACTTGTAACCTGTAACAACCATAGACAGGGCCCTTAAAGTTCAACCGGTAAGTGTAACTTTGTCCCAAGTATTGGAATGTATCTAGTTGCCATTTGGGGCTTATATTCGGCATAGTCTGTCTGGAAGGGGAAAGAAAGGATTTCGCTCAGTTTGGCTTCAGTCCTGTTGCCTCTCTAAAGTCGTTCAACATCTTCATCCCCTTTGGGAGATCCTTTTGCACACCCCACATGTATACTAACGTATACTTATGCACCTTCGTGTAAAACGAGACTATCTCCCAGAAGTCCCCAAACAGTAATCCCCATTCCAGTCCCCTCTGCCTGAAGAGTCCCTCAAAGGAGTCCATGGCTAGAGAAAAGATTATTAGGGCAGTGGACATCCCTTCCTAGTGCCGCTGCCTAGCGTGGCGGCATCTGAAATCTGTTGCTCAATGCGGACTTTGGCCTTGGGTTAAAGTAGTTCAGCGATATCCATTTCATGATATCCTGTCTCAGTCCCATTTTCTCTAGTACCTTCATCAGATAGGGCCACACCACAGTATCAAAATCTTTTTCACTATTGAGTGACAACGCAATACGTAGGATGCCTTCGTGCGGGGCGTCTGCCATGAGGCAGAACAAGTGTAGCAGGTTAAGGAAAGTGTTCCTGACTGGTATGAAGCCATTTTGATCCAGGCAGACCGGATCAGCAAGGCACAGACCTAGTCTATTGGCAATAATTTTCTCACTAATTTTACAGTCCATATTGAGAAGGGGGAGGGTTTTGTAAGATTGCACCTCTACTGGGTCCCAATCTGGTTTGGGTAGGGCCACGATCAGGTCTTCACCAGTGGGCTGGTGACATTTGAAAGTGGTAAGGACAGGTTTTATGGGAGGTACACTGGTGTTGGTACGAAAGGGCAGAATAGACAGACGGGACGCCGGGTGACAAGGTGGGGGAGTCAAAGTAGATAGGCATATTGGAATAAGGAGTTACGGCCATATATGGGGACATCTAAGCCAGTAGGGGCTTGTCTCATGTTGGCTACTAAGGTGATGGAAGGGGGAGTGAGTAGAGATGATGAAATTATTACACAGGGAGATAAGGTCCAAGAAGAGCTCCAGGGGGGAGGACTTCGATCTGTACAAATGGACGAAGGTGACAGGGAATATAGAAACCTGGATGGCAGCTTTTCATATATGCCTGCGTGTACTGTGAAAAGTCTTCGGAGAGGTCAGTCGCTCTACTTAAATAGATGGACGTCATCCAAAAGCCCCCAAAAATATGGCGGTTAGGCTTGGCCGCTGCATGAGGACGAACTCAGGACCTGTATGGCCCATGATCCGGAAGCGCATGACATATGGCACCATTTTAGGGTAACTATTTTTATGGCTAGCGGTCTACTGATCATCTAAAAGTCATTTCAGGGGAGCCCCAACCAGGAAGGGGTGGGGGCATAAGGCAAAGGACAGAATGGTCAACTGGGACCTTGTTGGGTCTGCAATGAAGAATTCTGCACGAGGAAGCATGGTAAATTCTAGCATGAATGTGCCAAAGGAACAGGCAGTCATGCATTGGGTCAGCTTTCCGGGGTCAGTCCAGTGATGCAGCAAGACATGGGCAGCAGAAGTATTCCACAGGACTATGGCAGGGAGGGCAGGCAGCTGGTTGCAAGACAGGGAAGGGCGGAATGGGTTCTGGAAGTAGGTGCTCATACGCCAGTTAACTTGGACAGATTGGAATTTGGGCTTTCTTATTATGAACGGAAGGACGACGTCAGGCTATGGTCACAACGTTTTACGTGGGAATTCAGTATGGGATGAGGGCATGAGAGCGCGACGCTGGGAGGCTACCTTGAAAATAGCCAGTACACACAGACAGGTAGTGGGAGACAAATTGCGCAAAGAGATTCGAGACGATAGGATGCTGGGGCCACTTCGAGGATTGGCCAAGAGATGAGTTAATTGTGTCCCATATCGGAGCAGTACCCAAAGAGGAACAGGGGCATGTTAGGTTGATTCAGTACCTTTCATGGCAGACATAGCAGATAGTCAATGATTTCATACCTGACGAACAGGCTTACATGACATACTCATCAGTGGATGTAGCACTAGACTTAGTAGCTTTGGGAATCCAATTCGAGGACAGATAGAATGTGGACAAACCACTTACAAGGGGTGGCTCCATTTTGTGGTCTGTAATTGAATGATTCAGTGCGTTCTTGCAATGTATATTCAAATGGTACATGGGTCACGAGCAAATAAAGCATTAATTGCATGACTTTCGTTTCGTGGGGAACCCGGTTCCGAGGACTGCCAGCACCTGCTGGTTAAGTTTCCAAGAGTTTATGGGTGACTGGAGTGCCATTTGTACGGGAGAAAACTGTGGGACCCAGCACGGTCTTGTCTTTTATTGATATCGAGATTGAGTCAAGGGCTATGCGAGCCCGATTGCCCGGAGACAAGAAAGTTACAATGCAGAGGTTTCTGGAGGCAAGGTTGGGGTAAACACAGGCCCTGTCAAAGAGGGGTAGGTACTATTGGGTCACTGGAACTTTGCATGCAGGGTGGGGAGAGTGGGGAGGTTAGTTGTATGAGGTTGGGTTGTCATTCTCGGGTCGGCCATTACCATACCATCATATCAGGCTGACTGCTGGTGTCAAAGAGGGCCTGAGGCCATGACAAGTCTTTCTAAAACACTTTAATGGGATTCTCCTAGCAGCATGGTCAGACAGAGATTTGGATGCCCAGATATTTGCAGATGCGACAGTGGGTTTTGGTTGGGGGTTTTTGTGGTAAGGGCATTGGTGTGTAGAGGAGTGGCCACTTGAGTGGACGTGGAGTGGTCGCAGTATTGCCTTCCCGGAGTTCCTTTTGGTAGGGGCAAGGGCATCATGGGGTGAGCAGTTATCACACAGGAGTTCTCGTTGGACTCAACACCATGCCGGTGGAGCGGGAGGTCAATAGGCAGTCAGCAAGGGACTCACAGCTGTTATAGTTTTCGAGGGTTTTTGTTCTAAAATGCTGGCAAATTGATATCATGTTGGGAGTCAAACATGTACCAAGTGTGGACAATGACATTGCCGATGCTTAATCCATGCAAACTGGGAGAGGTTCCATGGGCTGGCCACAGAGGAGAAAGAGTGAGGACCAGGATGCCTCAGGATCTTTAGTCAGTTGGGGAGCAGATTCCCTGGCAGTCTACGCGGACGGCTTATGCCCAGGCCTGGTCTGAATTTTTAGCGGATGGGACCAGAAGGAGGTCAAAGAAATGGGGTAGCACAGAGAATGTAATTCAATTTATAATGTAGCTCATGGATAAAGGGCAGGCAAGGGTGACCATTTCTGGCAAATTGGCAGATATTGTCTGTATTTGAATGATTTTGTGAGGTTGCCCTGCCTCCGTAGGTGAGCTTGGAAGGAGAATTTTTAGAGGGAGGGTCCAGGGGACTTGGCTGGTGTGGTCCTGTGGAGGCCTTAGATATTCAGCATTTGAAGTAGGGTGTTTTGGTTCTTCCTTGGATTTGCCGGGGGTTGGTGAATAGGTGATGTTTTCAGCCCTTATGACCGGGATATTTCTCGATGCTTTTCGGATCGCTGAGCTTTTGGGGTTTAGGCGGAGTGGGGGCATTCGCTGGGAGGAGGTTGGTTGGTTGGTATGACAAGGGCCTGCGTGTTGGGCTCTACAATCCTAAGTCAGATCAAAGGAGTGAGGAAGGGAACATAAGTTTCCGACTATGTATTCCTTAGCTAGGGTTTGCCCGGCTTGCTGGGGGCAGCCCTTCGGACTCGGTTCATGCTTGGGTAGCGCTATGTTAGAAGGAGGGGAGGGGTTTTTCTCTGCTGAATAAGTATACAAGTTGTCAACTTTGTTTCTGTTTTTCAGGTTATGCTCCTAGGCATCAGGCTGCAGGTTTGCAGATATGGATTGTGGGTCACTCACTCGTAAAGTAGGCGAAGGCCCGAGAGGTCCAGCAGCCTGGGGCAAATTTGGGTTTTTCATATTCCTATGTATTTGATCAGCTGGTATGGGGAAAGGCGGATGAGATGGAGGGGCTTCCCCCTCCTGTTGGAGTAGACTACAGATAGGGGGTAAGTGTCCTGATATACTGCTTATGCATTTAAATGGGGAACGAGTTTCAGAAGTGTTTGACATTGATTAAATACAGGAAGGAGGAATTGAGGGAGTTGCATAAGGTGTGGGCTGGTTGCCACACTCTAAGGTTGGAGTTTGTGTCAAGCAGGGTTTGGCGTGGGTCCGGCAAGCCAGTAGCTGTAGACAGGACCAGGAGGAAGCGGATCAAGATAAAGTGCTCATTTTGCAGGGACCTCGGCCTGGGCAGAGTTGAGCATTCGCACCTTTATTATGAAGACGGAGAATTTCTGGCGGGTGATGGGGTACAGTTGTCCTCCATAGACATGGAACTGTACTTGTTGAAGTTAGAGCTGGTGTTGGTGAAGGTGCTTAACATCCGTGGGTTCGAAACCTTTTTCCTAAGGGGTTGGGGCTAGGTGGCAGAAAAAGGGGAGCGGTTGCGGGGCTCCCCTTTTTCTGGGTGGCGATTGGCAGGGAAGTTGCCATGGTTTACCGAACTTTATTGTTGTTGTCGGCGGCAATTCAGGTTGAAAAGGAACGGGTAGGCAAGTTCACACCTGGCCAAGGCATCAAAGTTTAAGGTTCTGTAGGAAGTGTAATTGGTTAAGAGGCTAATAGATGTAGTAAAGAGGGAAGGGAGTCTAAAGGTCTCAGTTGAAGTTGACAAGCTCTGGAGCAAGTACGGTATTGCTCTATTAAGTGTTGTGGGGGGGCGGGATATTTTAGGGGTGAGGGTAGCTTAAGATAGGCGATTAACTTTGTATAGTGAGGTTGTAGTTTTGTAAGGCAAAGGCCAAGGTTGTTTTGTGATGTGCACCTGTTTCAATAAAGCGGCCTTTTTCACACAAACCTGGTGTCAGTGGTCTGCGCTGCTCCCCTCTTCCCCAAATAGAGGAATGCGTGACCCAAGATTAACGTGTCTTATGTTTTGCAGGTTAAGTAATTTACAGCACAGCACAAACAAAATGACTCCCCATTCCGCTGCCTGCTACCAAATCCTTGCGCACGTGTGAACAATAGAGCAACTCAGTGAAGACGTACAATCCGGGTACTCCGAGACATGCCTGCTTTATGCCTGCCCAGTAAAGCACTGTATTTGATTAGTGTCTTGAGACAAGTGCAGTCTAATAAAAGAGGGCCCTCTTCCCTCATTACTTCCACTTGTACCTCTGTTATTGCATTGATTGCTCCTTGTGATGTATTACACATATCACTTGCTTCATTCGAGTCCACACTTTTCCCCATGCTTTCCTTATCATTCCCAGGTGGTTGACACTAGCCCTTTGCTGCCTCCTTAACAGAGCACAGTCCGGGAAATAAAAGAAACCTGTGAGCGCATTTTAAGAGTACCATAAAGGAGACATCAGAGTGCAATCTTCTAAAGGCACAGTTACTATTGCATACACATTTCAAGAGGAATATAGTTAGACATGATCACCAAGCTAGACAGCTAGTTCAAGACTTGCTGGTCTTAATGCTGAATTTTCAACCTGGGAGCGGGAGATCCTTAATCTATTCTCAGATACAATTATGGTGTCAGGCTGTTTCAGACATCTACTCATTTAATAACAACAGAATGACAGTAACTCAACCAAGTGCTTTTTAAAGATTTGGGGTAGATTTATTTCATAACGTTTTTGCAACTGGTATGACAAGGTAGACAGACATTTGATTTGATTATCAAGAAATATTAATTAAGAGTGATTTGTAAAATCTATGCACTGTGACATTACTATGATTTATTTAAATGTACCTATTGCTTCCCCTAATGAAAAATAATAAATAATAAAACAATATCACACCATCATCCACTCCAAAATACAGCCTTAATAGTCAGACACCCCGAGTGTGGACATCAAGATACTACTTGTAAATGCCCCAAAGTTCTAAACTTAGACGTTTGTTCTAAGTTTAGACCAAACGTCAAAGTTTACCTTTGTGAATCGTGCCCTGTGCATGTTGTAACATTGGAGATTTTTTTTTTTTAAAGCTTATGGTGCAATCTAGGCTGTCTACAGTGCAGCGTACACTTTTTTCTAAATCTTATTAAGGGGAGTGCAGACATTTAAGGTAACCTATGTGCAAAATAGCAAGATGTTTAACCAAAGGAGCTCTACCCCACCAAACATTGAATAACAATAGTGTTACATCAACAATTAAAAACATTTCCACAGTGAAGCGATCAGGGTGAAAAAGGATTACATTCTGCTGTTTAAAATGACCTATACACAATGTAGTGAGTTTTTCAAAGACTTTCTAAAATGAAGAAGAATGTCTTGTTACTTACCGGTAATCTTCATTACCCCGATTAAGGTCCTCCTCGTCCCAGTCCTAACCATTTGAGGCAATCCTGCCTCCTGACAGCCAATCAAAACACTAGTATTTTTTTAATATAAGTCCCTCCCACCCACCACACTGCCTGTTATCAACAAGTCCAGACACAAACTCAGCGGGAAGGAGGGAACAGGACTGGGACGAGGAGGACCTTAATCGGGGTAATGAAGATTACCGGTAAGTAACAAGACATTACCCCCTCATATGTCCTCCTTGTCCCAGTCCTAACCATGTGAGGAACTCATAAGCAGAAAACCAAGAAGAAAAACGCAGGACACCAGGGATCCATGCAAAAGTACAATAATTTAATCAAACAAATGATTAAGGCACAGCAGCGTTCAAAACGCCAACAGCAAAATTGTCCACAGAGGCATGCAAAACATCAAGGCGATAATGCCGGACAAATGTGTGACGGGACTGCCAAGTGGCCGCCCTACAAATCTCCTGGATAGAGACCCCCGCCGCCTCAGCCCAGGAAGCGGACACAGAGCGCGTCGAGCATCCCTGCACCTGAGACAGAGGAGGCAGACCCACAGACTTATAGGATTGGCAGACCGCCAAACGCACCCAGCGACTGATGGTGGAAGTAGAAACTTTCTTCCCCTTAGCCACACCCCCACAGGAGACAAACAGGGCAGGGGAAAGACGAAACCCCAGGGTACGTTGGAGGTAAACCTGAAGGGCCCTGCGAACATCCAAGAACGAAGGAACAAGGGAATCCCCATCCCCAGGCAAATCAGAAAGGACCACATCCTGCTGTAAATGGAATTTGTAGGACATTTTTGGGAGAAAAGCAGGGTAAAGCTGCAAAACAACCCTATCCTGCAGGAACAGCAAATAAGGAAGGAGATAAGCAAAGCACCCAACTCACCCAACTGCTGAGCTGAGGTGATGGCCAAAAAAAAGCGACCTTAGTGGACAACCACAACAAATCAGCCTCCAACAAAGGTTCAAAAGGGGGCAACTGTAGACCCCTCAAAACAGTCGGCAAATCCCAAGAAGGCACAATCACAGGAGAGACCGAACGACGAAGCCGAAAACTGCGCAGAAGCCGACTCACCAAAGGAGCAACAATCTCCAAGGAGGCTTCGGGACCCCTACACGCCCGAACCGCAGCCCACTGAGCAGACAAGGTGGAAGAGGGAAGGTCCTTCAAAAACCCATCTCGGAGAAAGTCAAGAACAGAAGCCGGATCCCCAACCACAGGATCCACACCATGAGAGGAGCACCAGGAGACAAAAGAGCCCCAATGCTTACCATAGCTTTTAAGAGTCGAAGGCCGACGCAACATTTGAATGTCACAGGCCACCACAGAAGAACAGCCAAAAGACTCCATCGTCAGCCCCTCAAGAGCCAGGCCGTCAGAAGCAAGCGACGAAGACTGGGCAAAGACAGGTGTGGATAAGGGAAGCCGGACAAACCTGCCCTCCGCCAGCTGCATCAGGAGCGGAAACCAAAGGCAGCGGGGCCAAAAAGGAGCAATCAACAGCACAGACACCCTCTCCCCCCGAATCTTCTGTAGCACCCTCGGGAGGAGGGGAATAGGAGGGAAGGCATACAGAAGGCCCGAAGGCCAAGGAATCGAGAGAGCATCCACCGCCCAAGCTTGGGGACAAACCACCTCGGAACAAAACCAGGGCAGAAGAGCGTTGTGAGGGGAAGCAAAAAGATGGATCCAGGGAGTCCCGAACCGAAGACAAAGGTCCCGGAACCGAGGAACATACAGATGGTACAGAACAGAGGACGGAAGGTTGCGGCTCAAGCCGTCCGCATGAAAGTTCAGACGCCCCTGAATGTAAACAGCCCTCAACGCCAGCAGGTGAGATTCCCCCCACGCACAAATCATGGAAGCCAGCAGATTCAGAGACGCGCACCTGGTCCCCCCTGGTGGTTCAAGAAACAACGAGCCACCTGATTGTCGGTACGAACCAACAGATTCTCCCCGAGGAGAGAAACCTGAAAGAACTTCACCGCCTGCCAAATGGCCGCCAACTCTCGCCAGTTCGAGGAACGGGCGCTGTCCCTCTGAGACCACGGGCCCTTGGCCTCCAAGGACCCCAAAGTGGCCCCCGCAACCCCAAAGACTTGTGTCCATGGTCAACATGAGGGGAGGAGGAAGCTGAAAACGCACCCCCTTCTCCAGATTGGGAGTGCAAAGCCACCAGTCCAAGTCCTGAAGCAGAACAGGAGAGAGATGAACCAGAGTCTCGTAATATGCCCGGGAGGGGTCCCACCGAGCCAACAGATGATTCACCAAGGGCTTCAGATGCAGGCCAGCCCAAGGAACCGCCGCCGTGGTGGCAGCCATCAACCCCTGGACCCGCAAGCAAACCCGAGCCGGGGCAGAAGGGCGACCCAGCAGGTCTCGCAACAGAGTCTGCAGGGAAAGGATCCGAACAGGAGGTAGAAACACCGCCCCATGCAAGGTGTCGAACAGACCCCCGATGAACTGAAGTCTCTGAACAGGAACCAGATGAGACTTGGCCAGATTCAACCTGAACCCCAGATCCTGGAACAAGGCCAACGTTGCCTCCACCGCCAGAAGAGCCTTAAGAAGGAAGGAAGCAGAGACCAGACAATCATCAATATAGGGAAACAAAGAGAAACCCTGACGCTGCAAAATCCCCACAGCAGGAGCCAATACCTTGGTAAAAGTCCTGGGAGCAGTAGAGAGGCCGAAAGGCAACACCTGAAACTGGAAATGGATCACTTTCACCGCAAACCTCAGGAACTGCTGACTTTCCGGATGGACGGGAACGTGAAAATAGGCGTCTTCCAAATCCAGAGAAGCCAAAAAATCGCCCTCCTAGATGAGGGAAATGACGGACTGTAAGGTGAGCATCCGAAAACAATCCAGCCGCACCAACTTGTTCAACGACCGGACATTCAGAATCGGGCAGAAGGAACCATCGGGTTTTGGGACCAGGAACAGAGTGGAATAGAACCCCAGGCCCCGCTCCTCCACTAGAACCAGCACAACAGCCCCCTTTGACAACAACAGGTTGATGCCTGACAACATGGGAGACCATTTTACGGGGTCGTTTGACAATGGGGTAACCCGAAAACAGTCCAAAGGGGTAAGGCCCGGAAGGGAATCTGGTAACCCATATCGATGACTGACAAGACCCACAGGTCAGAAATCAGACTTGACCAACGGGCCAAGAACAAATGGAGCCGAGCCCCCACCCCGGCATAGTCACTTTTGTTCAGCACCCTGGGGATGCTGTTGCTGTTGAGGCCGGGACTTATAATGGAACGCAGTCCCTGACCACGGGCCCGACCACGAAAGGGCTGAGAAGAAGACTAAGCACCCTGAAACACCTGTTTATGGAAAAAGGATTTCTTCTTCTGTACAGTCTGAAAAGGTTTCAACATCTTCCTCTCCTCCGCAGACCGCTGTACCATCGTGTTCAAATCGTCCCCAAAAAGCCGGGGACCCTCAAAAGGCAGCTTATGGAGCAAGGCCTTCTGAGCAGCATCAAGACGCCAAGGCTTGGTCCAGAGAGACCTCCTACCCGCCATCGCTGCCCCGGCAGCCGAGGAGAAGGCCCACAGTGTTTCAAAAGTCACATCAGAGAGAAACTGAGCCAAGACCTCCATCTGCGCCAAGATCGGAGTGGGATCCCCCTGATCCTGAAGACAGTCAAACAATTTCTCAAAATCCTTGATAAGGACCTGTGAAGCATAGGCTGAATAAGTGCTAGCACGCACCCCAGAATGAAAAGCAGCATAAGAACGCTTGAGAGCGGATTCCACCTTCCGCTCAACCAGGTCAGCATGGGAAGCCTCCTCCGAAGACAAAGAGGAAGAAGAAGAATAAGCCATGGAGGAGAAAAAGAATTGACCGTAGGAACCTGAGGGAACTGGGTGTCAAAGTCCGCCAGGCGATATCGCTTCCCCAGAAAGCGCGGAATCCCCTGCTTGTCGACTTCAAGCCATTCTTTAGCCAGAATATCCTTGAGGACATCGTGAAAAGGCAGGTCATCCACCACCGAGGAGCTATACTGGGAGTAAAACCCATCATCAGACATGGACTTAGGGTCAAATCCCATCACTTCACGAATATGGACCAACATGTCAGAAAAACCTTGCCTTGGATGTACTTGCCCTCAGGTAAATTGTCCATTTCCTCATCATCATCCTTAGCTTTTTTAGCAGAAGGCTCAAGCAGCGCAGCCTGTACATAAGAATTAATTAAATCCTGCAAATCAGATATGGAAATTTGCAAAAGGTCATCCTCCTGCAGTTCCTGGACATTATGCTGCGTGGATAAGGACTTTGCAGGCACCGGAGAGGAAGCCTCATCACTCATGGCCACAAGCAGGAAGAGCAAACCATACAGGAAGCCCAGCAGACACCAGTAAGTGCTCAGCCACTCCCCCTTTAAACACTGTCACCAAGCAACCAAGTCCCGTGGAACACGAGACTTGGAAAAACAAAGGGACAGCCCTGCTGCCTCCCCCAGAGCCACAGAACAACAAACCATGGCCATGGGAGCCGGATGCTGCTAGGAGACTCCAGCACCGGAACGACCCGAGGCCAGAAAGCCAAGAAAAAGCTCCCTGCCCCAGCCAAGCACATGCGTGGGAAGTGCGTTCTGAACTCGGAGCAGGAACGCGACCGACCGGAACACCGGTGCGGCTGTGAGCAAAGTAAAAACCATAATACAACTTCACTGAGCAAATAAAGGAAAACAAACTTACGGTACCGTAGACCCCCGGTCGAAACAGGAAACACGGCACAGCACACCAGCGCTCCGACCGACGTGTCGGGAAAGCAAAAAAACAGGCATGGCGGTGGGTGGAAGGGACTTGTATTAAAAAAAATACTAGCGTTTTGATTGGCTGTCAGGAGGCAGGATTGCCTCACATGGTTAGGACGGGGACGAGAGGACATTTGAGGGGGTAATGCAGTGGCACAAAATTTTCCTGAGTGCAAAAAGGTAATTCCAGCTGGGTGCATGCGACTAGTTCAGGAGCAAATTTATTTTCTGCCTTAGTAAGGAATTTCACAAAGCGGCAGTTCAGCCGTGTGTTCATAGGCGAAAAACAGGCTAATATCGCTTGCCTGCATTATCAAATGCCTCTTTGGTTGAAGAGTGGGCAAAGCATGGCTCTTCGCTCAACCTTTAACTCCTTGCAGGTACACCCCGGCAATCAGTCGTACTGGTCGTACGTTTCCAGGGTGGATGGTGTAGGAGCGAAGCTAATATGCCCAATCGGTATCTCAGAAACTTTCCTTTTATTAAGTTGGAGTACCCCGTAGGAAAGTAGGCTCTCCTGGTTGTGACAGAATCATCCATATGCAGCTATTTAACAGCTGTGCACTAGTGCACAACCAGGCATCGGCATAATAACTGCTGATCAGCTGGCTGCACTCAGGTATACACTCACATCTCAGCAAACGATGAACTTCTGAACAACTGTTTTCAAGCGCACAACAACAATTAGCAAATTTATATTTATTGATTGACTTTGCAAACTCACTTCTCCGCACAGTAACTGATAGAGGACATAAAACCGTGTGAGTAATTCGTGTCACTTTACAATGAGGTCCTTGATCAGCAGGCAGGCTTCAGTATATAGATGTTTTGAAAAGTAAAACAGCCAGATTCACAACTGATGGCATAATTGCTGGTGTTCTGCATTGTTTATATACTCTTTAAAACAAACAAACTGTCCATCAAACTTGTTGTTTTGTTCTCTACATTTTGAGCTTAGAAATGAGAATTGCAGAGCGGATGCTATTTTCAGGATTCACAAGTTTTCAGCAAAACAAAACTCTTCTGTTTCCAGGCAAAACACTAAAACAGCAATGATTAAATCAGAGCTTAACACTCACCGTTCGGTCCGGTCCGTCACAGAGATGAGAACACTTGTGACTTTGCCTCAAGCCATGCATAGGAGTTAACCACCTCAACCCTCCAGTCCCAGCCCAGCGACTCGTGAGCCAATATAGACGCTTCTTCCTTGCTGTAAACAGCATGCGAGCAGCGCGAGGACTAGTGCTCCTTTGGAGATTGATTCTAGTTTGTATTTGGTCAACCAGTGAATAGTAAGAGTATTTAGTTGTCTTGGGGTGCATGGTGTGCCACATATCATGTAACTGTGTGTCCCGTCTCCAGATGTCGAAGGAACACACTGCCCTAATGCTCATCGCACACTGTAGATGGGGTGTTGACCTGTCCATTTCCACACTGCACACAATTGAAATCCCTACCTCAGATTCTTGGTGCGAAGAGGTTAAGCACTAGCATGGGGGATAGGTTGTCCAGGAACTGTGCCTGATTCCTGTTGGGAATATAGAGCACCATCAGCGATATTGGGGCACCATCTTGCGTGCCTTCCATTACTGGGCTGTCTGAGTCCACCTGTCTCCGGTGGATCACCATTAGTACAGCTGGTGAAATCCTTATCAGGACCCCTCTCACCTAGGCCGAATAAGAGGTGCCCACCAGCTGGCCCCTCCATCTTTTAGTCATTTTGAGAAGCTCTGTGGTGGTCATGTGTGTTTCTTGCAGGTTTACACTATGCATCTGCCTGCATTTTAAATAAGTGTAGATCTGGTGTCACCTTTTGGTTGTTGCCATCCCTTGCACATTCCAAGAGATCACGCTATACCTGGGTAGTGATTCTTGTGGATAGCTGCCATAATGTACAGTCGAATGTACCCCGTGACCCCAGTGGGATTTTCGTGAATGAAAGTAAGTGCTGACTGCTGTGTGCCTTCATTCCAACTAAACAATAACCAAAAACATTCACCCCAACTCCTGCGCTGAGGTCATTACAAAAACTAGCCTCTGACCAATTAAGAACTATATTTAACTGTACGAGAACTTTGTCAATTGCAGAGGTAGAGGGAGCCATCTGACTGTAGCTTTGCAAGTTCTAGTTTCAGTGGCCACTTACCTCTACCTCATCCCTATTGGGCTTGTCCTGATAGGCCAGGGGAGGCTCGGTGGTGGGTTGGGTGTTGATTGGGGCAACCCCTTAATCTTCAGCCACTAACACTTACATGCAGGCATCATAATAAACAAGCCCTCTCCTAATCCAGTACCCTTCTCTTGGCCGGAAACATTTGTGAATATTTGAGTCCCATTTGCGGAGCTTCTTTTTATAGCCATAAATCAACTACGGCGCCACCGCACCTCTGTCGTGTAGTCCGGAAACATGTTTACTGTTCCATTCTCAATGGGCCCATGTTTCGTGCGACCTGAAGCACAACATCTCTGTCACAACAGTTGAATATGCGAGCCACCACTGGACTGGGTGGAGACCCCAGGGGGGGGGCCTATTAGGCAGTCTGTGGGCTCTCTTCATAGGGAAAAGGTGGAATGTTTACCTTCCAGCACTGAGGTGAGTAACCAGTCCTCAAGGAAGAGTTCCATGCTAGACCCCTCTGCTACTTCCGGAAGGTTGACGATTAGCATGTTGTTACATCGCGATCGGCCCTCTGTGTCCTCTGCCATCACTCGGAGGAGGAACCCCTCTTTCTGAAGAACCTTGATGTATTCCTGCATTGGTTACTGTGGGGCACATAGTGGCCAACGTGGATTATGTGGATTTCACTGTGCCTTTCAGTTTTGCTTGGTTTGATCTCAGAAGTCCTAGCTTCAGCGCCAGTGCATCACTTTTGGGTCCCAACGATTTCGAGATGTCTTTGATCATGTTCAAAAGGGCGCCAAACTTATCTGGTCCCCAGTGGCACCTGAGGGATTCTGTGGAGGGCTGGCTGCAGCCGGGTGAGGCTCAGACCCAGAGTTCATGCCCCCTCTTTTGGGTTTTGCTATTTTCCCATGGTTCAGGGAGCCCTGGTGACGGAGAGGGCCCCTGAGAGGACCCTGGGGCGCCTAGCGCCCGCCACGACTGCACAGTATCTGAAGGCACCGCCAAAATGGAGTCACCCAGTCTTTCATACCAGTTGTTCATCCTTTGCCTCGATGTAATTAGCCTGAAGGGCACAGCACACCAGGCAGGTGTGGGTCAGTTGCACTTCCATGGCAGATGGGTGTCCCTTATCTTTAGCAATCCAGACCACTGAGGTGGCAGCGGGCGTCAAGGTGGGAGCCACAACGCTGGGCGAGCACAGCCACTGAAAGGCAGTTGCTCAGTTAAGTGTTTATGTGCCTTTTGAAGGAGTGTGGTCTGGGCTGTTTTGTGCCCCTAAGTGGTGCTCTAGTGGAGCCCCTACTCCGACCCTTCGGTGGGGCACCCACAGTAGACTGTCAGGGGAGTTCCGGGGAAGAGACTGTTATCAGCGGCAGCGCATCTCTCCCACTCTCCTTCGTCGCCAGCGGCCAACCTGAGCACCTCCACTCACTGGAGAGGGGGCAGAGCTCCTCATCCCTCCGTTCGCGTCCCCCAGCGGAGAAGCGCCACAGGCACCTCGTCTTCTGCCTCCGTTGGCCGAGGCTCACTGCTGCAGCCACTCACAGGCTGCCGCTGCTCAATCCACAACCTCGGCGGACCCATCTATCTGTGCAGGGCCCTGAGTGAGGGAAAGGAGGCCAGTCCCATATGGCTCCGTGGAAGGGGCGGGGGGTGTCGGTGTGGAGGATTCTGAAAAGTGAGCGGTTGCTGCAGAGGTCGCAACCACATGACCATCTTGACCGCCATCTTGGCCACGCCACCCTCATGTGACCATATTATAAGGAATAAATACCCTATGAGTACTTTAAAAGGATATTGAAAATCACCTTGAAGTTTCATCACCTTACAAAAGAACGCAGCCTTCAGCTTTCTTTCTCTATATTGTCACTGAACTCTTTGGTGACTTTACCTTTATTATGTACGGCAGGGGGTACTTTATGCGAAAAATTATAATAATAATCATCATAATGATAACAATATCCCCAACTGCCTGAGGTCAGTCATTTCTAAACCTAAATGTAGTATGTAACTCCTCCTCTATGCAAGTCTGAACTAGGATTTAGCTAAAACTACCTTGTTATCTGAAAACATGTTAATTTCTTCTTCTCTATAGCGTTGTCTTTCATGTGAGAACTTCTGGTTTTCTTCCTTGGCCTCTCATTCCTAGGAGAAAATACCTGCCGTCCAAGAGATCGTCACACAAGGTGAGTTTTCTGTCATCTGTTTTAAGACGTAAACACTGGCGTACTATCACAGTTGATTTAGAAGGCCACTGGATGAATTTCTGTTTAAACCCCAATGCCCTCAGTCATGAATGACTCTTCAAAGCAACAGCACCAAAGATGGTCCTAGCAGAACTGAAGATGGTCCAAAGCTATTCTCACTGGCTGATGGGAAGAACATCATCTGTGACTAGCTCTTAAATGACCATGGCCTTTGCTGTGGCAAATAATTTTAAAAAAATGCAGAATAGGTGATAGCCCTACCATGCCACTCCTGCTTCTTATACGCATAGTGGTTTTGTGTACAAAAAAGCTGTGTTCAGGGACTGCTATGTGGCAGAGGAAATCTCATTAAGACAGAGGTAAGTGTTTTTACTCTTGGGATTTTATTTTTGCAAATAAAATAAAATTGTAACTTCATCATGTTTGAAGGAGCCGTTCGGGAAAGTTACAATGCATTGAAAGCAACTGCCATCACAGTAGTTTCTGTCAATGCTTAAAATGTCCGCCGGGCTGATGGATCTTTCGAAATTTGTCTGTTGGCACCTCTGCCAGGGCGACTGAGTAATTTACTCAATCGCCCTGGCAGAGGACGAGCTGACCATCACATTTTAAATCAGGCCCCATGTTAGTTAAATTAGATGATAGAAAAATACAATTTCAGTTAGGGTGTCAGGAAACTATGCATCATTGACACAAAATTGAATAAGAAAGATTCCATTACCATGAGACAACTGTATATTATTATAACTGAAAATTACATGGGAGAAGAAGAATTTTCAGTCTTTTCTGAAAGAGGGATAGCATGTGGGGGTCTAGAAAGAAGGTGTGAGCGACTTCTATATCACAGGTGCCCCTCTGAGAAGAACAACAGCATGGTGTGCTGCTGTTTGAATGCTGGTGATTTGGTAGCACGACTATGTAGGGTGTGGGTACCTCCAAGAAAAATTCAGTGTCTGAGTGAGAAACAGGTGACCTCAGAAGAACGGTTTTGAGGGTTAGTCTAGGAATTTTACAGATGATTTGGAATTAAATCAGAGGCAATTGCAGCATGATAAGAATTGAAGTTAAACTGTACGATTTACTGTTCACTGTAAAAAACCTCGAGCGGTGGAAGATGGATTGTTAGTAAGCCTCTAAGAAGAGAATTTTAGCCCTGAGTGGTACTTGAGAAATACCATACTTGACTTACCTACATTATTTGATCCTCTTCTTTTGAAACTCTAACCTGAATTTAAACATTGCCATACCTGCTCATTTTCACCTATTCTGCTCCTGGATAGACCTGCGCAACGCCTTGGCCATGACTTGATTCATCAACGCATTTTGTGGAACTCTAGCTCTGTTTCAGGATCATTCTGAATATCCCTATGCTCTACTACAATTGCTTGGATTTTTTCTTTACCTCCACTTACCTCATTTTATTTATGATGTATACAATGACTTTTACTTGGCTCATCGGATTTCCACTGCCTTCAACCGACCTGTAAGTAAGCTTATCTCCCACTACAATGGCAGTGTAAATCTGGAAGCACTGTGTATTTCCCCTATTACATAGCCAACCTTAGGTTATCGGTTTCCAGATCCCTGCATGACTTGATAATTCCCCCACCTAAGAAAATACTGCATATTTCTTAACTATAGGTGAAACAAAAACCAGAAAGTAGGGTAAGGTCATCAGTGATGTTCACCGTGCTGCACAGTTTAAAAGAAATACGAATTCTGTGAATTTCACGTTTATGAAACCATGCAAGTAGTCAAAGGGACAATTTTTAGAAACTCCAAATTAATTAAAAAGGCAAACAAATTAAGGACCCAGTAATAAACATCAGATCTGAAGTTAAACAAGGCATTTAGAAAAAAGGAATTCGAAGTTTGTCTAAACATTCTTTTTTATTTAAAAAAAATATATGAGAATAGGTAAAAATGTAAAGAAAAGAGATAGGTTTAGGGTTGCAAAAGTCAATTTTCTACTTCATAACATGACATTTGAACCAAAAGCATAAACAGAGATGAAGGAAAGGAGAAAGATGGACAGAGGAGAAAAATGAGAAAAGAAACCTGTGGAGGATCATTAAATTAATGGTAACAAAAGGGGTGATGAAAAGGAATGGGCGAAATAAGAGAAGATGTATTTTTCTAATTTTAGAGTAGCAGGCAGGGAGCGAGAAAAGAGTTGTGAGGGAAAAGGATAACAGGGCAAGGCAAATGTGTATGTTAAGGTAAGGGACAAGGACAGGAGACCAAAGGGTCTCACTGGGGGATAAGAGAAAGGGGGAAGTCGGGATTGCACATTTTCCACTGAAGGAAGAACTGAAAGAGGTGAATGATAACTAGGGATACCCACGAAGAAAAGATGATAAAAAAAAGAAAAAGACAGACAACTAGATGAGGGGAAGCAGGCAGTAATTGGCAGAGAAAGGAGAAAAAAAGGCAATCGGGGCCTGAGTTTACATATAGTTTCACCTTTTGACGTGGGTCTGATATTGTTGTCCATCATTGGAAAGGAGGGAAGTAACTGAGTTTCCTTCATTTATTTTATTCTGTACTTTTGCTCCCCCTCCGTCCCCCATTCCCACCTTTCTATTGGGGGTCCGAAATACAAAGTTGGGTTCCAGGTGATAATCATTAAGAATTAAAAGAATACTTGCGTTTTGGTTTTATGGGAGCAATATGGAAATGTTGTGACCCATTTTAAATGTTGTATGTAAATGACAACGTTTTTATATAATCAAATGGCACCCACACAGAAAGGCTGCAGTGCCTACAGAGGAGTCGACAGGCAGAGATCTGAAAATAGGGCAGCCTGCATTCCTCCAAGGCAGGGTGTATTCCGTCACTAACTAACCTGGAAGAAAGAAGTATGATCCGCCAGGGTTCAAATAAAACATTTTATTATTTAAAATTATGCCTGAATGGCAAACTTGTTCATAAAATCAGAAAAATCATGATTACAAATTTTAACGATACCTCACCTTTAGTCCTTTAGCTCTGTTTATTGCTCTCAGGGGTCGCAGAACTCTCAAAACTCTGAGAATTTTCACAACTGATATGGCACTTGACCTGAAAAAAAATTGATTTAGGTACACAGTAAAAATAAGGCGGTATGCATTAAATGCAGTTTGAATAGTATATATGGCATTTGTCCATTATAATTCTAGAAACTCAATGCGAACCTGCACTTAACAGGTAATTAAAAATCATATTACTGGTATTCCGCATTAGGTTTTATTACATGAGGTTGAAGGACGCCACTGATCTGTGGGCACTGCTCTAGTTGCTAGTAGCTGAAAGAGTTAAATTAAAGCGTGCAGTATAGGACAGTGCACCAACCATGACCAAAAAACGCCCTATTATCAGCTGGCAAGATCCTTGTAGACTACTATTTAAGGCGAGTCTATCAGGTGGACAAGTCATCTCTGTTTTAGCTCCTTCACTGTGGTATAATATCTCTTGACCATGAGTCTCACTGAGCAACACTTTCATTTTAGAAATACTTTAAAGAAGTTTAGTTATCAATAGTTGACAAACTGGGTCAGCGAGCTACATGCACTGGTGACACCTTCAGAAACCTGGAGGTCATGCGCTCAAATCCTGGCAAAGCTGACTCATTCTGGGCATCACTAAATTGGAAAATAGCAACAGCTGCTATTTACAGCAATTTGACTCAACTGAAGCAATACATGCAGGGACAAGGTACTACTATAACCGTTTTCTACTGATCAATAAGTAACTCTTTCAAGGTGTTCTGCCTAGGTGTTGTCTATATCTGAGTGCTAATAGACCGATGAGCTCCAACAAAAAGAAGCATACAAATGTCTGACATCAACAAAACGATCCATTTGTGTGTGTTAGGGTATTTATGTTCCTTAAATTAAGTATTGTACGCAGGGAAAGGGGCATAGCACTTGGGTGTTTTTTTTTTCTTGGGCCAGGGGGAGGGGGTCTTTAAGATCAACACAGGAATTAGCAATCAAAATTTATGGCAATGAATCCACCTCGGTCCTTTAGAGGTAAGATGACAATTGAGGGAGCCGCATTAGAACAGTTTAAAATATTTCGCTACTTGGGTGTAAGGTTGGCTGCTAACTTGTCTTGGGGACCACAAATAGAGAAAATTAGAACTCTTCTCTATCAGAGGGCGTCGGCAATTGGAAGGAAATACAAGGCCACCTCAGGGGGTTCTGTGTCACCAGCTCTCAGAGTATATAGAGCCACTGCTGTGGCAGCGGCTACCTATGGTACTGAGCTCTGGGGCTATGTTGATGCTTCTCCGCTTACACAGAGTGAGAATAAGTTTATTAGGACCCTCTTTAGCTTACCTCCGAGCACTCCCCTCACACCATTACGATGTGACTTAGCAATAAACAATATCCATCTGGTAACTTCTCTAAAACCACTATTATATTGGGTGTATCTTTGGACAACTGTGGAGCTGGCACCTTATAGGTAATCCCTAGGGGAATTATTCATTTGTGATAAACAAGCTTGCACTCCGTGGCTTAGGGAAGTCAAGTATTGGTGTGAAATGATTAAAATGGATGAAATATGGAACTCCCCAGCAGAACTGACCAAAGGCGTTATTTTTAAACTCAAATAAGACTATTGGGAATGTGTTTTGATGCGGATCTGGAAAGATCAGAAAGAGGTGAGTATAACTGGGAGATTTTTAAACTACAAGTGTTTACCTAGTTTTGAACCTTATCTGGATAGAATCTGTCCATTGCAGGCTAAATGCTTGTATGTAAAGTTTAGAATCGGTGTTTTGCTGTTAAGATCATTTACATCAAGATGGGATAAAAAAGGTTGCTCACCAATTTATTGTCCACATTGCCCATTGTCTAGAGAGATGGAGGAGCATTTTTTTCTTTTGCCCAAGCTATGCACTGCCTCGCAAGAAATGGATTATTGCAGTATGTAAACTTATGGGTTTGAGACATTACTGGCAAGCTTTAAGGATCCTGAAAAGTGATATGAAGGAGCAGATTGTCTTTGCTGTCTTCCGATTTTTGCTTTGGGTTTGGAGAATTAGATCGAAACAGGTTCCCACTTATGATCCTTAAATTAACTAATAGGCCACGAGGTTACAACAGGTGTTATATGAACTGTGGTTTTAGTATTCTAGGTCTTTTAAAGTTTCTATGGGTTAAGAAAATGTTTTACAGTACATGTACGTAATTCCATATAATATGAGAAGAGTTACTAATGACCTGGTTCGCACTTTACATTTGTTGCTGCTACGATTTGAAAGATATTTGCACTTTATTGGACAATGAAAGCTGGCAACCCTATAATCCTATGCATTACACACAGCATTTTATGGAAATTTCCTTGTGAGCAGCTTTGTACCACATTGTACGCACATGGTTTAAATTTTTATAGTTTGTACATTTATTGCCCAATGATGATCTTCTCTGCTATGAATGCACGATTTTATGTAAAGGTGTTTTAAACTCTGTTTGTATGAATTAATTTTATGGCTTTTTAGCCGAAATAAACTATTATCATATTATTATTAGTTGTTGCTTTAAGACACGGGTGTGCAGACAGAATATTGAGTAAAAAATATCGAGTTGTACAAATATCGAGTAATAAGTATCATGGTTCATAAATATCGATAGCAAGAATATCGTGGTCAAGAATATCGACTTAAGGTAAGTAATATTGATTTTAAAAATATCGAAGTGTTTAATATCGTTTGCAAAAATATAGTTGTTAAAAATATTGTTTTTTTAATTATATGTATTTTAGTATATATTTTATATGTATGTGGTGTATGTTTTTTTGTATAAGAATTGATTGTATTTTTAATATATGTGTTACATTTTTAGTAGTTATTATTTTTTTTTTATTTGAATTTTGCATTTTTAGTTCCGTAGTGGGTTGTGGGTTTACAGGGGAATAGGGTGGAAAGTAATATTATATTAAATTAATTGATTATTTTTAATATTTGTTTAATTGCGATTTTATAGTTTTAAATGTCTAAAGTAATTTATAATTAATTTATTAATAATTGGCTGTTAATTAATTTTAATTAATTAATTGGTAAATAATTATGGTAATTGTGTAATTAATTTTAGGTGTGTGTTGTGGTGTTTATAGGTGTATAGGGTGGGAAGTAATTTATTTTTAATTTATGAATTAATAATTGGTTAATTAATTTTAATTAATTAATTGGTAATTCATTATGGTAATTGTGTAATTAATTTTAGGTGTGTGTTTTGGGGTTAATAGGGGTAAAGGGTGTTAAGTAGTTTATTTTTTATTATTAATTGTTTGTTAATTGATATTAATTAAATTAATTAAAATTTTATTATGGTAATTGTGTAATTAATTTTAGGTGTATGTTATGGTGTTTATAGGCGTAAAGGGTGGGAAGTAAATTGTGTGTTGTTTTTACTTTTAAAGGGGTAAAGGGTGGGTATTAAAAACATTTTAATTACTTTAATATTAGTTGTTAATGGTAATAGTTTTTAATTTAAAAATAAGTTTTAAATTGTGTTTTATTATTTTAGTGTAGTCAATTAATGTTTATTAGTTTTTTTATTCATAATATTTTTTTAATTCATTTTTAATTATGTTAATTATGGAGGTAAATTTAATTTATAATGTTGAAGTGTTTTGTTATTGGTGTGGTGTTATAGGGTAGGAAATAAAATTAATACATTTATGTATCAATTAATCTTTTTGTTTGTGAATATTTTCTAGTTTAAATCTTTTTATTTTTAAATGTATTTATTATTTTATTTTATATAATATTTGTAGTTTTTTGTTATATGTAATTAATATTATATGTTTTCTTTTTATATATTTAATATATTTAATTTTTCATTTTTAAATATTGTTTATTGATTTTTATGATATATTTTTTTAATATATATATTTTTTTATAACTGTTTGAGTGTGAATAGTAATTATTGTCTCTCCGCTATCCAACACTTTCCCTAATGTTGCAATCACTGGAGTGGGAACAGTAATTTTAACACTCCGCTATCCAATACTTTCCCTACTGTTGCACTCCTGGAGTGGGAATTGTCATTTTTGTCCCTCCGCTATCTAACACTTTCCCTACTTTTGCTCTCACTGGAGTGGGAATAGTAATTTTTACCCCTCCGCTATACAACACTTTTCTTACTGTTGCACTCACTGGAGTTGGAATAGTAAATTCGATTTCTCCACTATGCAACACTTACCCTACTGTTGCACTCACTGGTGTGGGAATAGTTATTTTTATCCCTTTGATATCCAATACTTCCCCTACTGTTGCACTGATTGTATTGTGAAATTTAAGTTTAAATATTTTTTAATAGTTTAATGTTTACATTTATTATAGATTTTTGTTTTTTTATATTTTAAATCATTAATATATATTTTTATTTTTTGTTATTTAAAAATTTTAACATAAATTAAAAATAATAGTTTAATAATTGTTTTAAAGTAAATATATGCGTATAAATTATTGTGTTTTTGTGTGTTTTTTTAATTAAGTTTATTTGTTATATTTTATTAAAATCTATATTACATTTATTTTGTTTTGTTAAAATTATATTTAATATTTAATATATTTAATATATATTATTTTATATTTATATAAAAGTCGATATTTTATACATCTATATTTTTTACATCGATATTTTTTAGTCAATATTTTTGTACTTACCTGTTTAAGTATAGGAGTCGATATTTTAGTTGTCTATATTTTTTATTCGATATTTTTAACATCAATATTTTTTACATCGATGTTGTGTCAGTGAACCAAGCCATGGATAACAGGCCATCAGGAAAGCACAGTATCTACTGACCAAAACATATCTGGTATTGCATCTGCAGATTGTACTGTTTTCTATTGATAACCATCAGTCTTGACCTGACCCAAAAGGAGAACAGAAGCAAACACAGAAGAGTTTAAAACTTTTTGGGCCTCTTTGGTCAGGTGTACAGAATGCTCAATCAGTCTACATCTTGGGCACATCCCTTTCCCTTAGCAAAACTGAGACAAAAACGTGATTGTTTGAAATGCTTGAGCCACCCTTTTTTAAAGTACTTCATCCAAATGGCTTTCAATTGCATTTTATTAACTTTTCTTTGTGGTTAGGGGAGAAACCATTTTCAGTCTAAATCCTATCCCATAGGAGTTTTCCTGTCTGAACTACTAGGCCACATGTTATAACTGAATGCTGCTTAGTTCCTTGCTCTCTAAATTGCTTCACATTTATTCTTAATTTCAATATGTTATATCCTTTTTAATCATAATGTTTTATATTTTTTCTAAAGAAATTGTTTTAAGAGTTATGTTTATCATACTATTATACTTACATCTATTATCAATAACATTTATACGATATGTACGCTATTTACCTATGTACTTTACAACCTTACAAAATGTATTGAAAACAACAAGAAATAAAATGCAAAAATTGTTTTATACTTACTGAATTCCAAATGACACTAGAGAAACTCCAACAACAAGCAAATCCAGCAAATTAAAATAATTCCTACAGAAAGATCCTTTGTGGAGAAATGCCCCAAAGGTTGTCATCTAAAAAAAGAATTGAGAAAGATTTATAGTTTGCTACTCTGTATCAATCCAAACTAAATAAAATAGACAGCTGACTACCTACACCTTTTTGTGATAACAGAATACATTTTTTTTCTTCTTTAACTTTGTTTCTGCATTCATTGGTATACCTAATTAATCATCATAACAAAAATGTCAGCTTAGTCTGAAAATATTTATTCTTTGGCTCAAGTGATAGATAAACATAAGAAATGCATGTAGTATGCAACTCATTTTCCCTGCAAAGGTACCACACAAGATGTAGCTCCTACAGAGTAAGCTTACGGAACTGACTATGTCGGTAAATGTCTTTATTGCAAAGGACATGCAACAAAACTCCAAAGTGCCTTTCTTGATCAGAGCATTAATAAAGTACCAAAAAGGACTGAAAGTCATTTGATGGCTACGATTCATACACCACAGTACAACAAACAAAAATTAGGCTTATTAACAATGAGGCCCTTTAAACTTTTATTTTTGCTTGCCGACTATATGGATTAGAATATACCTGACAAACAGTTTTTCTGTTTTAGACTACAGTTCAAGAAAAATATTTTTTAGTGTCCAATACGGAGCAAGCCCTGTGCTCTGTCAGACTTTTTTTGAACACCAAAGGCTATATATGGTTTCTTACTTTAGGTCTGATTTCCTATTGCCACAACTCTTCTCTGGTAATCTGGAAATTCAGGCAACTAAAATCCTCTGTCAGGTCTTAATTTTCTAATAGTCATTTCCCCAGATAAGGTGTTTGGATATTCATCACCAAGACCTGCTTCGCAGTCCTTGGTGCCCATACAAATAGGCAAGGAAAGTGTTTTCCAAAGCCAATAAGGTTAGCCAGTGCCATCTGGCTGACCTCATTGCCACCGCTAGGAGAAATACTGTGAGACAAAAACTCAATATCACCCTAGTCTCATGCACAAGTCCTACGAAGTAATGCCTTTCATTGACCTGAAGTTGCTTTCATGGAAAACAACCTTCATAAAAACTATTAAGGCAAGATAATTTTCTGAGACAGAATAAAAGGCTGTTCCATAACTTAGGACCAACTGCCCTAAAGGATTTGGTAGCCCATATGGAGAGTTTAAATTTGGGCATTGTAAAAAATGTGGCTGCTGCAGATCTAAGTCTGTGATTTGGGAAATACCTCGTAGAGTACTGTGCCAGGTAACTTGGCTGGGCAAAGAAGTAAAGTTTATGAAGAATGTAAAAAATGTTAAACTCAATTGTCTTTTTTACATGAAGCCAGCTCAGATGTTTAAGCTTGCCAGAGATAAACTGAAATTTACAAACATTAAAGCTTGACCTAGCATTTGTATATGTGGCTATTTAAGTTTATGTGGATTTTCTGAGACGAAGCAAAGGGAACCTGCATTTCAGTATCCACTTTGGAATGGATAATGACATCTCCAACAATGATGTTATGGGTCATGGACAGGAAAGGAAAAATTCTCCAAAGAAAGAGGTGTTGAGCACATCAACTGCGGACCAGAGGTGAAATGTAAAGATCTAAGGATGAACAGAAACCTAGACGAAGCACTATCTGTGTAGGTGATGGACATTTGCCAATGGCGCGATGGGGAAATTTGGTATCACAAGTATTAGGAAAATTGCAAGTGATCATAACCTCTGCTTTAGAGAGGTTTCACATCAGGCAGTTATTGTTCATCTACTTTCTGAGCCCATGTAGTGCTTCTGGAATTTTCCGAGGTCTGATCCTGCACCACCTTGAACATCCCCCAGTATGAGTGTTGTCATCATAAATGGAAAAATTCAGGCCCTTGCAAAGCAGATCAGAAGCCCATTGCCTCACAGTCACATCCTAGGGCCCGAGTTAGGTTCTGAGAGGAAACAACCAGATTGACCCAATTGCTTCCCGACTCTGATAAAAGACACTTATAGAGATCGCAGTCAATCGTGGATTTGACAGTCAATGGTATTGAAAGCCGCCAACAACTCCATTAGGACCAAAGCACCAACACTGCTATGTCACGAATATTCTGAGTTTGTGGGTCTCCAAGGAGTAGCTCGGGAGCTACTGGTAGCTCACCAGCACCCTTAAAGTAGCTCTCAGAGGTGAAGCCAAACCAAGCCGATCTCAGAGAGTCTCTGTATATTAAAGAAGGCAGCACTGCTTGTTTCATTACCCTTAAGAGTTACAGCAAACCAAACCAATGGCAGGGCCTCATGATAACACTCAAACACACAATGTGTTGGCCTATGGATCTGCCACAGGAACCATCTTTATCCACTTTAAATCTACCTAAGAAGGAGACTGGCCATGTTATACGCCCTGTTATATTAGTCGCACAGCACCGTGTGTGACATCAAAAAATAGTGACAGCAGTAGCCAGTGCTGACCCACCAAAGTATGTGACTGCAAGAACTAGATTGAAAATGTGTTAGCTGGGAGCACGATAAACCCAAGAGCTGAGGAGAAGAGAGTATGCATCCAGGGCAGAGAAAATTAGAATCACTGCATTCATTTATGTGTGAGTGTGTGACAGTGTGTCCTGCTCTAATAAACAGTATTGAGTCCTTGAAGCTACTCCTTGGGCTCAAATACGATGTCGGGCGAACTTAAGTCCGTCCGACATTGTTTTGGTCTTGGGACCGCCCGACCGCCTGTCGGCGGTCGACCAATTAGTATGCGACAGAACAGTGTTTGGTCGCACTCCTATTCTTTACAATGGGAGCATGCATTCCGACCGGAATGCATGCTCTCGTAAAATGAAGAGGTTCAGTTTATCCCTGCACCCGTGGCAGACACCTCAAGGTGCCTGCCACAGGGTGCAAGGATCAACAGGGGGGCACCATAGGTGCCCCCTTGGACACCAAACTGAGGCCATGCACCCATGGGGGCCCTGCTGGTCGTATCCTACTGCATTGTAATCGGCCCCTTAGTGTCAATGACTGCCAAATATCTATGCTGGTCCCCATCATAACAGTTTTATCTCAGATACAATTGTGCCAGTTCTTGGTATAATTGTGCCTAAGCCATAATATTTTCATCCTTGACTATTTTGGGCATTTTGATCTAGTAACAGTTGTTCCGTACTGGATGCCATCATTGACATATTAAGAGCATGACTGACCTGCTTTTAGCCACCCCTGTCAGAATGGCAAGTGCTTCTCCCATAATAGTGGACATAAATGATATATAGTGGGCATCCAGTCCTGACACAGTGGTAGCCCTGATTTAATTTTATTAGCATAACACAGGAATTTTTAGTGTTATGGTCAGCATGCATGGCCTATGATTGAAATACCTGGGTATTTGAAGCGCAATCTGTCCATGAGAGGCATTTCTACATGGTGGTACTCAATGAAAATGACAAGCTGATGTTTGGGGACTCTGTATTTTCTAACAATGAAAACTGATTTGATTTTTAAAGAAACAAATATTCTTTTTCAGAAAAGGTTTTTTTCTGGAAAATTGAGTTTGATTGCTCAAAGTAGAAAGTGGTATTTGATAGAAACGTGTATTTTCAAAAAATAATATGCTGATGACAAAATATTGCAATTCTAAAACACATTTAAAGTTGTTAGCCGAATGATAGTTCAGTTTCAGTTGGGGAGACTTACTGCTGTGGTTATGCCCTTTGTGGCACACGGCATGCGGTGATTTGAATGTTGCTTCATTACTCAGGCAAAGGCATTTAATATTGATAAACGTTTTCCTAGCATTCTGCTGATAATTTTACCTGGAATGTTTGGGTGGTTACTACTGATACTCGTGCTTAGGGTGGTCATAGTGTAATGTTAATACATTTCATCTCCATTTTACAGTGATAAAATATGCTAGTAGCTCAGCAGGACTTTCATTGAGCAGAAGTAGCTCTCACTACAGAAAAGGTTGGAGACCAAAACTACCAGTAGCTTTGTGCTGTAGCTAAGGTGAAACCCTGACTGATGAGAGTCAAGAAAATGGATGCCCTCCAAGTATTCCTGCAGTAGACATGTGACTGGAGTTTGTAGTTCTAGTTGAGAAAGGAGAAGGGCAGAAACTGGAAGGTTACTAAGGAGACAGAGTAGAGCTTTTAAGAGGGCAGTGACAATTTCTGTCTTATATTCAGGCCATATGATCCTAGTAGGCAGCGAGACATTGAGAATACATTGAATGAGCGGACTAACTTATTTACTTACTCTTTTCAGAACTACCAATGAAGACTAACAACCAAATCAATAGAGCACGTTCCAAATGGATGAGACCTATGACTTCTTACAAGAGCTGTTCTATTCATATCAGGCTCAGGGTATTACAAAAGAGGGCACAAGGTGTCCTCAGCCCATATGTTAAAATCTCCTGAATATAAAAGAATGTGTTTTAGAAAGTTGCAGAGAAGATCAGGGGACTGACATCACTTATCTGCAGCACTGAATATAATTTATTGGAGAATAAAAATAAGCATCTCAACTATGTGCAATTTTCCGATGGGACACAATGGTGCTCAGGGCACATCCAACCTTATCAAAAGCTACTTTTCTTCTAGCTGACTCTCTACATCCTCACTCTTCCTTTGCTGACGAAATGCTGCACAACATTAATATTCAGCGCAGTCACAATTTTGACCAGTCCAAGATAGCATTCTGTGTTCTTTTGGCTAGTTCTTCAGCATCCATAAATCAATGGCAAATGGATTGGCTCCCTCCTCATTCACTGCAGTGCTTGGATGGTGTTGTATTCCTCTTAGGGTGTCCATAAACGGGCTTTCCAGAATCCTGTCCTTATATAGGCACAATTCGCCCTGCCCTTATATAGGCATAAAATCCCAGCCCTTATTTAGGCATTAAACCGTGCACTCCAAATACAGGCATGGTCTCCGACATCCGTCCACCCTAACGTCACAACGAGTTCTTGAAGAACAGACCCTTAGGCTGCGGGAGTTTCCCTAGTCCAGGACTATTGATTTCTTCAAGGACTCATATATTATGCATGAACCATTATTCCTTAGGGGTTCATTCATGACGTCTTCCGCTGTCCGACTCACGTCAATGCTAACATTCTGAGGTAATTCTCAGGTATAAATATACCTTCCCTAGCCCCTGTAAATCAGAGGAGACCTCGACTTCAGAGGAGCCCGTTTCCCGGCCTGACGCATTGAGAAGACGCTGTCATCCCTGCACGCAGAGAGTCCAGCTTCCAGTGATCTAACTTCCCTTGTGGGGTGTTGGAGTTCGAGTCTGGCAAAGAGATTCCTACCTCTCTCATTCTTCAGGTATGGAGCAGACTAGAACCTAGAGGGACTCTTGGCATACTAGGCATACTGGGGTTAGCGTACTCTTAGTATACCATAGTAAGGAATACTTCACCTACTTCATACCTCGTCCTACACCTAGGTTAGGTTAGGTACATTGGGGTAGAACTAGATTAGAAACGCATCGTATGAGTACTCGCATTTTTAGTCTGTGTTATTTATGTAACAGCATATGTACTAAAAGATAATGCTCTCGCAGTATTATTTATTTCTACTGCTCACACTGTACATTATTTATCTCGCATACTGTCTTGTGATCGTAACAGCACATTTTACTTACACCAGAAACAAGACTGTTCAATAAATCCTTTATTGAAATGCCCGTCTATTTCTTTCTGTGTAACTTGGAGAAAACTAAGCATGCACGACTGAGCTGAGTGAAATAGTTATCTATTGTTTCTACGACTCTGGGACACGTTCTGATTCTAAAAGGGGAACACAGTGGTCATGTTTTGCGGCTGCCAGAAACTACTCCCTTCTTGTTGTCAAGGAGTTTCTAGTGGCCTCTGAGCTAGCTGGCACAAGTAATTAAGTTTAATATACTCGATAGGGACATACTGACCTTAGTCCTATGTCAAACCTATAGGATATATTATTCCAATGCGCAGAGCCTATTAGGGAAATAGGAGCTACACTACATGGCACCCAAAGGTTTGGTAAGGCAGCAATTCAACGTTAGATACTGAGTAACTCAGCCGTGCTTTTTCTCTCAAGACCCCTACCCATATACTCCAAAAGACTTCTGGAGTGGGCAGGGTTTAGTATCCGCCACGGCTACATAGGGCAGTACCCTATATATTAGCTGTTTGGTTTGTTCAACGTTGAAGGATACAGTGTCTCAAAATATTGTGCACCTTATCTTTGTTTCCTTGAAACTTGTTCTACATTTTTCAAACAACAAAATGCCTGGCTCCGACACTGAGACCGGAAACGGTGGAGCTGCGGCTGATCCAGCCCAAGCAGCAGGCTTTAACATTACAGGTTTAAATGAAACAGAGGAGGGTGTCATAAACATCGCTCCAAACTTAAGAAGAGCCATCACTCTAAAACTTATAAAACATGGCCTACCACCAAGAGGAGGTAGAGCAGTTTTCGTGATAGAGGCACATGAATCCTTTCAGACAGAGGTATTCTATTCATGGATAATATTTCCTGAATCCAATTCAGTAACACACATGTTTCACTTCTACAAGGAAGATGAACCACCAGAGGAATACATTCCTTTCAAGGATAGAGAAATTCCATTAACATACCAGGAGCATCAGCTCTGGTTTAAAGGCGCCCTAAAACATCACAGAAACATTACCAGGCTCGGTCCACTAGGTAGACCAGGAGCAACATGGCCGATTCTAGCCGGCTACACACCTCATCCTGAACTGGATATAATGTCAGATGAGGACTTACTTGTTCAAATACAAGAATTAATAAAAATCTACAGACAATTGGTCCAATATGTCATGCGGACTTTCACAGTCCAACCACCATTGACACTTCCAAATCAAACCCCTCACCAGGGGAACACTCAAAAATTACACCACAGACTCTATACGCAGTCATGGGTAAAATGCCCACAAAACGTGAGCAAATTCCATTCTGGATAGCTCAAAAAATTACTCAAATCGAAGCAGTATTTCCAAATACTAGCCCATATGAGAAACACAGAATACTGACAATCAGTTTACCAATGGGGATCACACCACAACTGGAAGACTGTACCACTTGGGGCTCAGTCTTTGCTGCCATCTATACCAAAACACATGGCATTCCGTCAATTGCGGTAATACCTGATGTCCTGAAACAAATTCAAAACGAATACGGGGCAGAGCCTGCTCTAAATTTAGGTATGAAATTACTGAAAAATTTCGACCAGGTCTCAACAATAATATTATCTAATATTAAAGGGGAGGCAGCAGCAGTGGCGATCCGCCAAAAATTAAGGGAATTTGATGTTACAGAACATCAAACAGAGCTACCCAGAATTATAGAACAATCTTATGCAGAATTAGGCAGAGATAGTTTGGGTGGAAGACCAGTGAAGCCGAAGCTATCTGAAAGTACTGAGAAGGACTCAATTAAACAAACTCCTACATCTTCTAAAAAGAAGTGGGAGTCTACTAAACAAAATTCAAACGAGAAACATTCTCAATCCCGAGGTAGGTCTCCTCAAAAGGAGCCCTCTGAAAGGAGGTATAACCTCAGGAATAGGGATAATTTGAGAAAACCTGACAGGTATCAAGATACTGATACACGTTCCTCTCGTCCCTTTCAGATCTCATCACAGACTTCGGAAAGAAGAGAACGATCAGAACATAGAGAAGAACGCGTGAAATCGAAAGACGACAAACACGCTCCAAAAACTAAAGCAAAACCTCAATTCTCCAAAAAGAAAGTAGCAGGTCTGAAGATCAGACATGCTGAGAATACTGAGAACACAACTCAAGAACGGAGAATGGGCTCAGACAATGCTGGACAGTGCAGCAGAAGTCACAATAGTTCGCCAGAACCTGAAGGAACTTCTGGAGATAGTGGACTTGAATGAGTACATCACAGTTGAGACTGTAGACACCAGGGTTAGTACTCCACAAAAGTTATATGACATAACACTCCGGATGGAGGGAGACAAACCTAGACAGGTGAAAGCACTTTTTTGGGAAAGACTATCAAAAGGCTATGACATACTTCTAGCAGAAAAGGACTGGCTACCACAATTTGTCAGGGAGTGCCCACATGGCGAGGACATAATTATGCCTGCCTTCTCCAACCATATACCAATGCATCTAAGATATACATATGCCAGGAAATGGGCAGTGGCCCAGGCCCCAGCATTATATAAAAATCATGTAGGATGGGATGAGGACTCACCTCACCATAAAATACATCTGAAACATGAACCAACTGCACAACGGCAGTACCCAATAAAGCAAGAAGCTAAAAAACAGGTCAGGGAGATCTTAGATCAACTTGAATACCAAGGGGTGATTGAAACATGCACCTCCTCAATGAACAATCCTTTGTTTCCTGTCTCCAAACCAGACAATACATATCGTCTAGTTTTGGACTACAGACACCTAAACACTTGTTCTAAAACTTTTGCAGTACAAAATGCACATAGCACAGCATTAATGAATAACATTGTGCGTAAAAAATATAAAACATTAGACATCTCAAATGGTTTCTTTTGTCAAAACATAGCACCTGAAAGCAGGTACTTAACAGCATTCTCCATAATGGGGACCCAGCGTCACTTTTGTCGACTCCCACAAGGGTTCAAGAACAGCCCAGGTTTATTCTCAGCAAGGGTAACGGAGTTACTACAAATTTATGACAATGAGGCATTGTCCTATGTCGATGACATCTATCTGACAGACGATGACCTGGAAAAACACTTGAACAGGGTGAGCACCATTATACTGGGTTTCGCCTCTGAGGGCTACAAGTTCAACGTTAAAAAGTCCCGAATTGCCCATCTCAATGTCCTATTTTTGGGATATGAGCTTTCAAGTGAAGGCAAGAGCTTGGCAGCTAACTTTCTAGAGAAATGTGCGCTGCTCCAACCTCCAAAAACGCTAAAAACTTACAATCCATCCTGGGTTTCCTAAATCTTGGAAGAACATACATTCTAAATTACGCAGAAAGGGTTAAACCTCTCTACGCATTAATCAAACCTGATTTTTCGATCAGAAACTGGACACAGGAACACACAGAAATCTTGCGTTCACTCCAAGGCTAACATGTTAGCAACAAATCACTTACAAACACGCGTAAGTCAACGCAATTTGGTGATCCGAATAATTTCGGGTCAATGTGGATTCACCTACTTAACCTTCAATGAGGGTGAGAAAATACCAATCGCATACAAATCCCATTTGTACACACAAGCGGAAATGCGCTTCAGTTCAACTGAAAAAATTCTGACAGCAGTTCAAACCGCTGTAGGAAAAGAAAGAGCCTTAGCCCAAGGGAAACGCATTATTGTCATAACCCCGGTACCAGCTTTAGAAGCGGTCACAAAAGCAAGCATTCCAAATGCTAAAGCATTGCATCCAAGATGGATACAATGGGTTAATTCCCTTGCTGCAACAGATGTTGAATATATTTTTGATCCAGATTTAAAAACTCAAGCATTCCTGCAATACGAACATGAATGTCCTCTGCCTACTGAAATTCTGCCTCTCGATCAGTACGAATTCATAATGTACACTGACGGATCCGCACAACCCGCAACAGGGAGTAAGCAAGCTTACAGTGCAGCGTGTGCAATCGTTAAAGGTTGCATGCGAAATGGCATCTTCAGACCCATGGTCACAAAAACTCAATCTCTAGGAGATTGCACAGCTCAGCGAGCTGAACTACAAGCATTCAAACTGGCACTTGAAAGTACAGATCGAGAATTCCCCACACTAATAGTGTGCGATTCCTTTTACTGTGTTCAGTCGTATAATGACTACATACGAAACTGGCTTGAGAATGGTTTCAAAGATGCGAAAGGTGGCACAATAAAGCATAAAATGCTTTGGGAACAAGTAGTTCAGTTGAAAAACGAACTACCAAAGGCTCACGTGATCCACACACTGAGTCATCAACGTGATGGCGTTCACGTTGCAGGGAATTCATTGGCTGACGAAGCCGCAAAGGGGGCTGTGCAGACGGCTTCCGTAGCTGCGATCACTCGTTCAAAAACAAAAATAGACGGTGAGATAATGTTGGCTGTCAATGCATCAAGCAAAGGCAGCAGTGCAGCGTTACCAAAAAGTTTCCACTCAAGTACTCTTATGTAATTGATGCGAACAACGTTCCTTTGCTCGAATCCCTGGCATGGGGGATAGGGTAATTCCAAACAAGGAACGCAGATTAGGACTAATCCTAGCAGCACACGAAGGGATAGCTTCTGCCCATGCAGGTGTTTCAGCGACAGAATCTTTACTCAAGCAAAGATATTGGTGGCCTGGCATTCGGAAACAAACTAAAAACTATGTTTTAGAATGTGATATTTGCCAACAGATGAAAGTCTCAACAGTGAAACGTCCTGCGCAGACACCCCTGTTAATTTCAGACAAACCATTAGCTTGTGTTTACCTGGATCACTGCGGTCCCTTGCAAAGGGACGGTAACTATAAATACATCATGGTTGCAGTGGATTCCTGCTCTATGTTCCTATGGTTATGGCCTCAGCGCTCGGCTGACGCTCGAACTGTTATAAAAGATTTGCGAGTCTTTATCAGCATATACACAATAGGCACGCTACATTCTGACCAGGGTCCTGCGTTTAGCTCTAGGGCTTACAAAGAAGCCATGGCCAGTCTGGGCGTTGCATTGCGGTACTCCTCTCCATTCCATCCTGAGGGAAATTCGGTTGTGGAAAGGAAAAACCGGGACATAAAGCAGTCTATAACAGCTAGGGTATTAGGTTCGGGTGATGGGTGGGTCAAACACCTTAGTGGGGTTCAACGCTCATTGAATAATCTGCCAAGAAGTTCTCTAGGGGGCGTCACTCCATATGAGGTCCTATTTGGGACAAGAATGTGGGTACCAGACCTTGAACACGTAGGCACAGTGGTGGAAAATAAACCCTTTGATATCAAAGATCGTTTGGCTGTTTTACAGGAACTAAACAAGTTAAGAACGAAACAAAGCAATGTATTCCTACAGCCCACCACCACTGGGGATCAACCGGCTGTCCCAGCAAGGCCTGTCTGGATTCCAAAAGTTGGGGATCTAGTCAGAGAAAAGAGTGCGGACAAGAAGGAATTTGGACCTTCTTACAGACAACCAGTACCTGTCCTAGCAGTTCAAGGAACAAGAACAGTACTTCTGCCGCCCCTTGCTGGAAGGAGAAAAGATTTGTGTCCATCGACCTCATCAAACCACAGTATGTGGCCAATACTAAATAGTAGGCCTCGTGGACTCCGACCTAGTAGCAGACGCACTCCTCTCGCTACTATCCAAGAGGTTCAGACTGAAAGACTGATAACAATCGAGAATTCAGCTGTAACTGATGGAGGACTATGCAACAACGCTATGGAACTCATCCCTCTTGAACACCAAGTAACAGTTCGTCCAAATACACCTGTCTACACCAACGTGGCAGGTGATGAACTGGTTCCAGTGATTTCTACAAATCCTGATGCAATTCCAACAATTGACAGAACTGCTTCTGGCTATTTCATTAACTTTGATACGTTCTCAGAAGATCCGAGTGAACCTGAAACGACGCCAGCATCATTGAAATTCAAGCAGCAAGTACAAGACTTTCTTCACTTTCTGAAAAAGACTTATTTGGTTTCTCCATGGATTGAACTCTGGATTACGTCTGGACTTTTTGTTTTCCTGCTCTGGCTAGTTTTGGTAACAACTGTGAGCGTGCTTATAAGTGGCAGATACATCCATGTGAACACTGAAGGAAAAAACGTGAACGTACTTTTGAAACCTCATAAATCCTCCCATCGTGAAGCAAGAGACTTGTCATCAGTGAACATCACAGCTGTTCCTATACAGGATGGTATAGTGTGGGACAAAACAGATTTTGAAATCTTCAGTCCGACGGAACAATTGAACATTCCACATTTGTTTAAAATTTCACTAAGTGATCTAATTACGTCCAGTACCTATTCGGATGATTGGGACTTTGAGACTGTCAATGATATAATGTTTTTTTTTTATAAACAGACTTTATTCGTCAAGTTACACATATGATGCAGGGCTCTGTACCCCAGAAACCACTGCCCAATCAATTAGAGAAGATCATACTTTGACATTTCACAAAAAAAAACACAAAATATCTCACATTAATATCTAACTTTCCCCAATCCCCCAACCCCCCGATCGCACTACCCACCCACAACCCAACCGGATCACTCAAACACCGCGCCCGGGCTGCCCATCGGGCCCCCATTTCACGGATCTCCCCAATCCCCACCTCAACATTGATGTCCCCTCGGGTAAAGATCCCCTGTCCCTACCACCTCCTCTAGCAATAGTCCACGGTAATCCGCCCACCGTTTCCAGATCTTCACGTGTTTGCATGGACAACCCCTGGCGACAAATATGGGCTTTTCCAGCCCCATGCAAAAATCTAGCCCATTCTTCCATGCCGCCACTGAGGGAGCCCTTGGTGCCTTCCACTCCCTAGCTATGTCTCTTTTTGCCAATGTAAGGCCTAATAGCAGTAAATGCCGTTTATAGGCATTACCGCCGATTCCCTCCATAATATGCAGCAGTGCAAGCCTCGGCGAGCGAGAGAGGTCCCAGCCCAGCACCTCCGACAGGCAATTAAAGACTCCTCTCCAAAACCGATCTAGAGAGGGACAGTGCCAGACTGTATGTAGAAGTGTGCCCTCTTCCTGATTACAACGGAGGCATACCGGGGAGGCAATGAGCCCCGCCTTCCACAGCCGTACCCGTGTATAGTAAACCCTATGCAGGTATTTAAATTGGACCAAGCGGAGTCTCATCGCTATGGCCGCCCTCGCGGAGCTGCCAGGGCCTCTGTCCAATCCTCCTCATCTAATGGACCCACATCTCCCTCCCAGTTCTCCCGGAGTTTCTTCAGCGTAGGGGAACAATGCGTAACTAAGGATTGATATATCTTCGAAATTTTACGGTCCTGCAGGTCTCCCATGAAAACCTTCGCCTCCAGTGGACTAAACTCCGGTAGTGAGGCTAACCCTTCTAAGCTGGGGGCCAAGGCATGCCGAAATTGGAGGTAGCGGTAGAATTGGAGCTGTGGCATGTGGAAGTCTGTCTGAAGGTCCTGGAAGGACTTCAGTACGAGTCCCTTCATGACATCGCCCAAGACCGAGATACCAATATTGTCCCACCCCTAAACCCCTGCAAGGTCATCAGCTGCGGCAAGCGCCCGTTGTTCCAGAGGGAGTCTGCCGAGTAAGCGTCGTCCACCATCCCATCCTTCTCAATGCCTGCTTCCAGACCTGAAAGACAACTCTTGTCACCGATGGCAGCGAATTACGCCGCGGCGCGGAATAAAGGAGCATGTGTAGCGAGCAGTCTGCCATCAGGTGTCGCTCGACCGCGTAAGCCGGGTCTTCCCTAGTGCTATACCACCATTCATTTAAGATGAGCAGATGCGAGGCCTGATAATACGAATACAAGTCAGAGGAGGCGAGCCCCCGCAATAAGTAGATAGAAAGCACGTTCGCAAGGCCACACGCACCTGGCCCCCTCCCATAGAAACTGGCCTAAGGCCGCGTTCACTTGTCGGAACCACCGGGGTGAAATCAGGTAGGGGTGATTCTGCAGCTGGTAAAGGAGCCGAGGGAGCGCCACCATCTTAAATATTGCTGACCTACCATATAGCGACAGAGGCATACGAGACCAGGACTTGATATCCTCCCGCACTCTTTCCCACACCGGCACCACATTACGTTCCCAGGAGACCGTGGGCACATCCGACACGAACACTCCTAAGTATTGCAATCCCCCGCCGCCGCCTGGACCATCGAGGCCCACGGGCCTATCACCCAACAACCACAGCTTGGATTTGCGAGGGTTCATATATAATCCAGACGTTTCCCCGAAAATTTGCATAATCCGTAACAGGCGTGGCCCCGTTCTGTCCACATCTGTGAGGAAGAAGAGGACATCATCAGCATATAACGCTATCCTGTCTGATAGTCCCGGCGCCCATTCAAATCCCCGCACCTGTGCATCCATCCGCACCCACGCAGCCAAAGGTTCCATGGACAGAGCAAATAAGTAGGGGGATAAAGGGCAGCCCTGTCTCGTACCCCGCCCGATGGAAAACGTAGAGGAGGTCGCGCCAGCTACCCGCACCGATGCCGTGAGGTCAGTGTAAAGGAGGGTCAGATAGGAGAGGAATCGAGGTCCGAGATTAATCCTTTGCAGCAGGGCGAATAGATACACCCAGCTGAGGGAGTCAAACGCCCTGTCCATATCGGCCAATAGTAGGGCCGCTGGTTCACCCAGTTGACGTATGGCTGCCACCGCCACGTGCGCCCGCCGAATATTATGTCTGGTCGCCCTTTGCGGCATAAATCCTGCCTGATCCGAGTGGATCAGGGCCGTAATATGTGGGAGAAGGCGATTTGCGAGGGCTTTGGCCAGAATCTTGGCCTCCACGTTCAGGAGGGAAATGGGGCGATACGAGGCATGCTGGTCTGGGGGTCTGCCCGGCTTATGAAACACCACCACCTCCGCATGCCTCCAGTCCGGGGGAGAGACCCTTGTTCTCGTGCCTCTTCAATCACTGACCGATATTGGGGGCCCAGCTGCGTAAAGTAGCGTTTGAAAAATTCACTTGGGAACCCATTGGGCCCAGGTGCCTTCCCGGTGTGAAGCTCGCCCAATGCGGCACCCAACTCCTCGACCGTCAGGGGTTGCTCCAATTGTTCCCTCACCTCATTCGGTAGGGCCTTGGGTGGGAGATCATCCAGAAATTTATCAATTGTTGCCACCGGTAGACACTCCTTAGCGGCATACAAATCTGAATAGTAGGTGGCGAAGCTCTCCGCCAGGACTAGCGGATCCGTAATCGATTCCCCCCCCGAGCCCAAGACACCCGGGAGGGCCTGGGAATGGAAAATTCCCTGGCAGAGTCGATGCAGCATCTTACCAGATTTATCCCCCACTGATACACCCTGCTACGCGTGGCCAGCCAAGCCTGGCGGGCCTCGTCTAGCAATAGAGCGGCATAGTTCTGTTGTGCCAACAGCAATTGTCGTCTAGTCAGATTGCCACCCTCTTCTCGGCTCCTTCGTTCGAGTGTCTCTACTGCCGCCTCTGCCTGAAGTAGTTCGTCCCTGCGCGCCCTACGCGCCGCCGCGCACCAGGAGATGTCCACCCCCGCAACGTCGGTTTCAGTGCTTCCCATAGCAGCTCGGCCTTAGAAACTGACCCCTCATTGGTCATTAAATACTGCTCTATCGCGCAACTCATGTGCTCTCCATACTCCTCCCTCTGCAGATGCCATACTGAGAGTCGCCACCTGAACGGCTGCTTCGCCCGCCCTAGTCGCAAGGTAAGTGCCACCGGGAGTGATCTGACAGACCCCGCGGGAGAATCTCCGCCGCCACCACCCCGTGCACCACCGCTTGGGGAACAAAGAGGTAGTCCAGCCTGGAGTATGAATCGTGGACTGCGGAGAGATATGTGAACTCCCGCTCCTTCTGATGGAATCGTCGCCACACATCCACCCAATTCAGCCCCGTCACCAAGGAGTATAGCTTCGTGGTGCGACCACCTATCGAACCACCCCCACCCCGCCAGCGATCCTTGGCCACATCCATCACATCATTCCAATCTCCACCAATGACAGCAGCGCCCTCTGGCATATCCGCCCATAGAGTCATAAGACGCTCCACCAAATTCCACTGCAGCGGAGGAGGAGCATAGACGCTACCCAGCACCAACGGATCCTCCCCAACCCTCCCCTGGAGAAACAAATATCGCCCCTGGGTATCTGACCACTGTTTAATGTGCGTATATGGAACCCTGCGATGTATCAAGATTGCCACCCCCGAGAGCCCCTCGTAAAGCCGGAATGGAATACGTGTTGGTACCCATACCGTTGCAAACAAAGGGCCTTCGTTCCCAGAAGATGTGTTTCCTGTAACATTAGTATATCCGCTCCGGCCCGTTTAGCATGCTGTAATATGGCCCCACGTTTAATTTTGTCTAAGGCGCCCTGACATTCCAACTAATAATACGAAGAGTACCCGGGGACACCCGCTCACTAGGAGATACCCTGGCCATCTGAGCCACTGTCCACTGTTGTCGGATTGGGAAACCCCCGCGGTGCATACTGAAACATCTAGTGTACGTGGGCAAAAGTGCGATCGACGAACTAAAACAACCCCCCCAACAAACCCCCACCCCATACCTCACAAACCATGAAGCATCTGTCTCGGCGGGCATGACCCACACCCCCAACGGGAGGGTACGGTCCACCCCGACCAATGGATCCCCAACTTACAGCCCATACAACAGGGGCGCGATCTCCGCCAGCAGATGGCTAACGGAGGGTCCGGCCCAACTACGTGTCCCTTCGATCCAAACCAGACAGTTTACTTTGCTGCTACTGCTCGTCGAGTCGAATCTCAGGTCGCCGATGCATGCTGCCCCGAGGCCGACGCAGCCCGGGACGAGGCCCCACAGGACTTGGAGCGACGCCTGGACCTTGATCTTCTGGTGCCCCGCTGCTGCCGCCGGAGTCCCTTTCGGGCCGCCTCGCCTGATGAAGAGTCGGATTCCCTACCCGGTGGTGTGTGGGCGCGGACTCGCACTGTCTCATCCGTCCATTTAAATACCTCTTCCGGTGAGTCGAAGAAATGGGTGCGGGAGCGGTACCCCACCCGCAAGCGGGCCGGGTACAGTAGTGCATAAGGGAGCTTAAGGTCTCTCAGGCGGGCCTTCGCTGCTAGAAACGACTGCCGCTGCACCAGCCGGGTATAGTCAGGGAAAATAAGTATACGTGTATTGTCATGTACCAAAGACTCCTTCAGTCTGGCCTGCTTCAGTATTACATCCCTGTCGTGATAGTTCAGAAACCTTGCGATAATGGGCCTCGGCCGAGCCCCAGGCGGTGGTTTCTGCATGAGTGCTCTGTGGGCCCGCTCTACTATAAAACAGCGGGACAGGGAGCCCTGGGGAAGCCAGCCCTCCAGCCATTTCGTAAGAAATTGCGCCACATTGTCCCCCTCGCACCCCTCCGGGAACCCAACAAAACGGAGGATATTACGCCTGGCCCGCCCTTCGGCATCTTCTACCCGCAGTGCCAGGCCTCGCTGGGTGGTCTCCATGGTGGCCAGCTTTTTCTTTAGTATAGTGACATCATCTTCCACCCCAGATATACGGGTTTCGGCCTCGGTGATACGCGTGACTGCATTGCGCAGATCCTGCCGCAGTAGCATAACGTCGGAGCCGACTGCCCCGATTTTAGCGTCTAACATGTCTCGGGACTGGGTAATAGCAGCCATAAGCGCAGCATTGTCCGGTTCAATCCCCTGTGATCCCCCAGATGCCCCCGACGCCGCTCCAGAACTAGTAAACTTGTCGATGGTGCCTTGTTTAGACGGGCCGCCGCCCCCTTTATCTCGCGTCATAGTTGCTGCCCTGTCTCCTAACTCCGGCCCCGTGTAGACCAGGAAGGGAGGGGGGAAACGACAGGGGGGACCAGCAGCAGTGATCCCACGTCGGGCCCCAGCGGCTCCGCCACCGGGGGGCTCAAGTGCGCAGATGCCGCACTGGCCCACTCCGTATATACCCCCAAGGGACCCGGGGCTCCGGCGGTACTCGCGCGGCTCGATGCAACCGTCGATGCGAGGGCGCCCTAATGTAGAGATGTAGGCTCACACCCCCTAGCCACCACCAAGCAGCTGGCTCCTCAATCCCGGCTCCAAACGGCCTGCCCGGGGCCAGATCAGGCGTGACGCCCGCGCGGCCCGACCAGCCGCCGAAGCAGGCGCCTCTTATCACCAATAGGGTAGTGGGGGCAGGGCGGCCAAGCAGCCCGTCCCGGGCCCGCCCGGGGACCGGCAGACGCAGCCTCTCCCAACCCCCAGTCACGTCCCCCGCGGCTCGAGTATGCCGCCGGGCCCCCACGTCTATCCAGGCAGGGGGGAACAGAGGGCGGAACACCAGACTGCCGTGCACAGTCACCTACTGTCCAGGGGGGTCCCTTGAACGGCACAGACACCCTGTCCCTCACCACAGGGAGGAGGCCCCAGGTGGGAGATGGTCGAAGTCACCGACTAGGACCGGAGGGCCGCCCATCCACACTCCACCGCCTCAGCTTCCCACACTCGCCGCTCCTCACCTCCGCGACCCGATCCGGCCGCCGGGACTCGCGTTCACCTCAGTCTCTGATCGCGATCACCAGGCCAGCGCCGCTCCCCCCTCCAGGATACGTGCGCTCGGGACCAGCCCCTCCTCCGCAGCCTCACTCTGCGCACTCCGCTCAGCAAGCGCCGCTGCGCTTCACGCGATGTCCCGGTCACGCGCCAGGCCGCTAGGCCGCGCTTCTTCCAGACCTCGCCTCCGCAGACACCTCAATAGCGCCCTGGACCCAGCCTCACGTCCGGAGCACGGTCCCGATGGATGCCTCCGGGTTCTACGATCCTCCGACCCCCGGCAGAGCACAATTAGTGATCGAGGGGACAGGATATGTGAGGATTAATGTAGGGCGAGACGGAGCTTACTCAGCACACGTCCGCCATGATGGCTTGCCAAACAATGATATAATGTTTGACCTAGAAAAATCTGCTGCATTTTCTAAACATGAATATTTAGAGGGTTCATCAGTCTATGAACAAATGTATTGTTTTAACCACTATGGTCATCATTATTTGCATAAATCTGCATATCCAAGAAATGTGTTTATGTTTAACCAATGGGAACATTGTCCTACACCATCTAAAGGTAGTTCAAAAACATTTGCTAGTAAGTTTCCATATTTTTTAGGATACAATACATCTGAACCAGAAATGTTTTACTATAAAAATGTAAACAAGACAGGACTGAAAATTATGTTAACAAATACAAAACAGATTTACTCTGCGTTATTTAATGCCCAACTGTCTAGACAGGGTTTCGACTTTTGGAAAGACACAATAGACACAAAAATAGTCTGGGGTACTAAAGATTGGCAAGTGCAGGGGATAGAAGCTTTATTTAGAGCCTGCATCATCCCTGAACAAATAATGTTTTTGAATGAAACCATCCAACAAACATCTTGTCTTGGATTAGCCAAGATCAAAGAGATGAACACACCTTCTGTACCAACACCTGCAAGTGATAACGATACACAGGCCTTGGTGACAGTTGACAATATACTACAACTCAACAGATCTAATCCTGATTGGAAAAAATGGTTGATCTGGCCCACAGTCACGAATAACTGTCAGGAAAGATTCCTGAATAAAACTCAGGGCTTTACTATTAATAGCGATACAAAAGGGGATGATGGACGGAACGTTTGAGCCAAACAAACACTCACCCCCAGTCAACTGATCTGGGTTTAATCCATCATCATTCTTTAGCTCACTCCACCACCCCAGTTCAGACATGGCCATATGCAAATCAGTCTGACCCTGTGCCTCATGGGAACAGTCCAGCCCGAACTGCCAAGCCATGTCTTCCCTGGACCGGAAACAAGCATCCTAGGACCGGTTTCTGGCATTCCAGCCGTCATCAGCCAGGCTTGCTTGAATCCAGTGGCAAAGTGAGCAAGGGACCCACGTCTGGGCATACCCCCGCCAACTTAGGGCGAACAAAGCGATACAAAAGGGGATGATGGACGGAACGTTTGAGCCAAACAAACACTCACCCCCAGTCAACTGATCTGGGTTTAATCCATCATCATTCTTTAGCTCACTCCACCACCCCATCATCCCCTTTTGTATCGCTTTACTATTAATAGGCCAGACCCAAGATACGTCCAAAGACAACATCCGGGGGTAGTAACAACATACAGTGTAGGAAAATTATGCCTCGATTGGCTGCATAAGTCTACACTACAGGATGTGAAACAACACTTAACCTTACTTAAAAAGGACGCAGACCTTAGGGAATTCTTGCTTGGACCAAGAAAACCGCGTCAAAAACGTTTCATATATGCCGGCATTTATGCTGCTTATAATGAAGCATGGAAAGTATCACAGATGGAGGCTGCAGAACGAATACGTGAACTTGATCGTATTAATTTAGAGAAAACACTCTCTGTGGTCGACAATGGGTTAACAACGTTGTGCTCCAGAATATATTCATTGGATGGCATTGTATCCTCTGCTATCGACATACTAGAACAAGATTTGGCGATGTTACAGCAAGGCCAGTCTCAATTACGTTCTATTATGTTATTAAGCTGGACGCTGCAATCTTTGCGAGCGGGCTATGTGCCTTGGCGTTTCATCAACACACCGGCTCTGTTTGCAGAATACAATCTAACTGATAAACAGATCGAACTGGCACAAAGAGGAGCAAGGTATACAGTGCTGAGCATTGAAAAACTGGAAAAGTTACCATTCACAGTGGCAGAAAAACCAGCTACAGAATGGCTTATTCATGGCAAAATAACATTACCTGTGAGTACTTTTCAGTTTCAGTATTGCCTCAGACAAATGCAAGCACGCAAATATGAAAGGTTGGGTAAGGAATACATTAAGACATCTTGGGATTTACCGTATACATATAGATGTTGGAGTGGGGATCGTGAAGTGTTTTTGAGCGGTACAAACTGTAAACTTGCACTAAGCGGTTCGCTTATATGTCAGGACATTTCTTTACACGGGGCTTGTAATGGTTCTGTGGCAAATTTGTCTTGCCATCAGCAGGGTACACTAGCTGCTGTGATTAATCCAACGTTTGGACAACTTTCTATTGGGAGTTACCTCATGTTGAATGATCAGAGTTGCTGCGGCATGTTGCCAGGCATCCCGTATCTAGTAACGGTCAACTCCAGGGTCACTTGCTGTATGCAAGTATTGTTTGCCCCAATAGACACAGTCAGGGAGTCGCCTCTATGGCCTTCGCTGAACGTCTCTTTTTATAAGATTTGATACTTTGCGCAGAATGAAAGCCATGCTTTTACAGCAAACAGTGCCTTTGACCTCGGCCAAAGAAACCTATGATCTACAAGTAGCAAGGACTTCGGCTGAGATACAGACTTTAATACGTACAAACTGCCCTATACATTTCGTAGAAATGATATCACGTATCTTCAACATGTCTGATACAAGTGGAATTATACATGTATTTAAGAGCATCTGTACCGGTCTGTTAGCACCTTTACAGGCAATACTCGGAATCATCCCGAACTTTGCACATTCGGTGTTTGGTGGCATACCATTAATTCTAGCACTTGTTGCCGGAATTCTATTTCTCTTCCTGCTATTGCGCTATGGCCAGCCTATTCGCAGACATCACTCCGAGCGAAATGGAGAAAGCTCTCCTTGAAAGAAAGTGCCGTGAGCGAATAGTACAGCTATTGGGCATGACTCGTCTACGGGACCTTAATACAACTTGGTTCCTGTCATTCCGACCAATCTGGCAAGATTGCATCTTACCTGTTCTACGATGCCTGATATGCGGTGAAGAATGCGTGTTGGACACCTGTCTAACATTTCCATCAGCTACGCCAACGGATGTCGATACTCTGCTGGTCCCAATAATGGCCCATGCTCTGTGTTGTCCCCAGCGGCTACCAATCCTGATGTCTGCATTCATTGAGATCTCACAGACGCTTCCGGCTGCTGCTGAGGTACGAGAAAGATCTACAGGCACACAGGTAACAACGGACGCAAACTTTGCTGCGGCACCCTATGCTGGAAGCGAAGCTTCACATCTCTGTGCAATTAATCTGCTACACGAGGTGTTCCAACTGACACCAACTACAGTGGACGATGTTTTGACTATAGAAATAGATGATCTCATGTTTACACCAGACCCGTAAACTGACTCTGATTCAGCATACAGTGTCCCAGAGATGCAGTAACAATTTGGCCTTCATTTTTAAAACAACTTGGAACTCTACCAAAATTGAACTTTTTCCCATTTTTCAAACGAAAATGGCACTTCCATCTGCTTAAAGTAGAACTAGCCTTATAATACAGACTTCAAGGTACTTCCACGGACACTTAGTCATCTTGTGTGTCTAAAACAGTTCATTTATTTTCATGACATGAAATGACTTTGATTTTTGAACAACTTATCGATCATTTTCTGTCACATGTAAATATTACTGCTTATTTCATTCCAATTGCATTTTATTTTCGAACTTTATGCCTGAAATGAAAAGCAATGCTTCAAATGTACAGTACCTTTTGCATTCTAATAGGTTTTTTGAATGCCTTTTTTTAAATGGTTTTATGAAATATTTTAGAAATATGCGGTACTCCATTTTAATGTTTAGCATTTTAAATGTTTAGCATTTTAGTATTATCGTACACACGAAAGTGGAGTGGGTGTTGTATTCCTCTTAGGGTGTCTATAAACGGGCTTTCCAGAATCATGTCCTTATATAGGCACAATTCGCCCTGCCCTTATATAGGCATAAAATCCCAGCCCTTATTTAGGCATTAAACCGTGCACTCCAAATACAGGCATGGTCTCCGACATCCGTCCACCCTAACGTCACAACGAGTTCTTGAAGAACAGACCCTTAGGCTGCGGGAGTTTCCCTAGTCCAGGACTATTGATTTCTTCAAGGACTCATATATTATGCATGAACCCTTATTCCTTAGGGGTTCATTCATGACGTCTTCCGCTGTCCGACTCACGTCAATGCTAACATTCTGAGGTAATTCTCAGGTATAAATATACCTTCCCTAGCCCCTGTAAATCAGAGGAGACCTCGACTTCAGAGGAGCCCGTTTCCCGGCCTGACGCACTGAGAAGACGCTGTCATCCCTGCACGCAGAGAGTCCAGCTTCCAGTGATCTAAATTCCCTTGCGGGGTGTTGGAGTTCGAGTCTGGCAAAGAGATTCCTACCTCTCTCATTCTTCAGGTATGGAGCAGACTAGAACCTAGAGGGACTCTTGGCATACTAGGCATACTGGGGTTAGCGTACTCTTAGTATACCATAGTAAGGAATACTTCACCTACTTTATACCTCATCCTACACCTAGGTTAGGTTAGGTACATTGAGGTAGAACTAGATTAGAAACGCATCGTATGAGTACTCGCATTTTTAGTCTGTGTTATTTATGTAACAGCATATGTACTAAAAGATAATGCTCTCGCAGTATTATTTATTTCTACTGCTCACACTGTACATTATTTATCTCGCATACTGTCTTATGATCGTAACAGCACATTTTACTTACACCAGAAACAAGACTGTTTAATAAATCCTTTATTGAAACGCCCGTCTATTTCTTTCTGTGTAACTTGGAGAAAACTAAGCATGCACGACTGAGCTGAGTGAAATAGTTATCTATTGTTTCTATGACTCTGGGACACGTTCTGATTCTAGAAAGGGAAACACAGTGGTCATGTTTTGCGGCTGCCAGAAACTACTCCCTTCTTGTTGTCAAGGAGTTTCTAGTGGCCTCTGAGCTAGCTGGCACAAGTAATTAAGTTTAATATACTCGATAGGGACATACTGACCTTAGTCCTTTATCAAACCTATAGGATATATTATTCCAATGCGCAGAGCCTATTAGGGAAATAGGAGCTACACTACAATGGGTAATTGTTTTCTATCAAAATATTCCACTTAAGCCAAGGAAGCATACTGTGCACTCTTCAGGCACAGTCCAATCAGAGTGCTTTGCAGGGTATCTATTGAGGACACCCCTGATTGTTCTTTATCAGGCACTCTATAAATGTCTTTACCTTTACCTCAGCCTCAAGCGCATTCTGCGAGCACATTCTTGATGAATCTTCCAGGACAATTGTTCACTGTGGTCACGCCTTAAGTATTCTTTTTGCTTAAGTATCGGGCAACGTGATTACACCATTTCTTTGGCCTTAAGATCTTCCACTGATGTGATATCCCCCAATAAGATAGGAAAAGACGAAACCCGCAATGTAAAATTAGGAAGCGTAACCTTAATGGTGACTTAATTAATCCTTATGTCTAAGTTCTATCATATTTCCAACACCTCATCTACTCACTAATCTTCCATCAGGCATACCAAATACACAGAAAAGCTACATTTGGAAAGAGGTAACTGTAAAGGGTGTGCACTTCAGCGGTCGAAGGGACTGATGCCACATGTATCCTGTGATGAATGCTCATGTCTGAAAGTTGAAAACTAAACAGTTTTGGGAAGAGGTTTTGGGTTCTGGCACTTGGTGGGAAGGTACCCACATGTTAAAAAAGTCAGACACTAAGGATGCAGCTGTAAATAAAAAAAAATCCTTTTGCATGATTACAGCAACTGCAATCATTGAAAGCCACGAATACATGTTTTTAAAAAGCTACTGGCAGTGACATATTGTGAACTCTCAGAACTGGAACTGGTTTATTTCTCCTATTCCAGCATGGGAAATTGTGGTCTGAAGAATATGTTTAGATTTTGTCACAGGACATGGTGGACCGAGACAGGATTTTGACTATGGTTTTCTCTTGCTTTTTAACTGAGCACTACACGATGTTAGAGTATCATTGTAAAGAATTCCCTGTGAAAATGTTCACCAGTTTTATGACGCTGAGTAATAATGATGTATATTTTATGTTTGTTTTATCTGTAACTTTTATGGCCATATATATATATAGGTCCTAACTATAACTACCTACTGGCGGTTGCCAGGAGGTAATATATATATATATATATATATTCACTTAAAAAACCATAGGTTTCAGGCACGTTATAGTTAGAAATTAGCATTTAAAAAACCTTTGAAATTCACTGAAAAAACCATAGGTTTCAGACACGTTATAGTTAGAAATTAGCATTTAAAAAACCTTTGAAATTCACTGAAAAAACCATAGGTTTAAGGCACGTTATAGTTAGAAATTAGCATTTAAAAAACCTTAGAAATTCACAGTAAAAACCATAGGTTTTAGGGAAAGTTATAGTTAGTTGGACATTTCTCTCGTACAAAACCAGAGAAATTCCCCCGTTATAGTTAGTTCAGCTAACTATAACTCGCACCCCCGCAATGCACTGCTGATGACGTCACATATTATATCACTCATGACAGTTTGCTATGGCAGGGCGGGAGCCGCGAGGCTCCCACCCTGCTATAGCAAACAGCAGTGTCCCGGGGGTGGGCACCCCGGGACACTGCAGGAGCCGGCCCTGGGGGGTGGCAGTCCCCAGGGCAATCACGGGCTCCCTTCAGTTTGAAAGCCCCGGGGAGGTGGTGGTCCCCGGGGCTTGGGGGTCCGTAACGGACCCCCAAATTTACATAGTTAGTGCCCCGGGAGGTGGTGGTCCCCGGGCGTGTGGGGGCTCGAGCCCCCACACAAGTTTATGTTTAAAAAAACAAGCCCCGGGGTGGCGGTCCCGGGGCTGTGGGGGGCCGTGTGCCCCCTGCAAATAATTAATGAAAGCCGCGGGGGGTGGCGGTCCCCGGGGCTTGGGGGGGCCTTGGAGGCCCCCCGCAACTCATAAATTAAGCCCCAGGGAGGTGGCGGTCCCCGGGGCAGTGTGGGGGGGATTGGGCCCCCCCCCACACATTTTTTCAGTGCCCCCGGGACCTGGCCCACCCGGGGACTTCAATACAACAAAGCGCGGGAGCCCCCGCTTCGTTTTTTTTTTATTTTCTCGGCCGGATTCGCGCACCCAGCGCGAATTCGGCCGATTTAAAAAAAATATATGCTTTTTTGGGCCCTGAGCAGGCTTAGAGGGTCAGGGTGTTTCTACCCTGCCCCCTTTTCTTGTTTTTCGCGTTTGTTTTTCTCTTTTCTTGTGACTCGGTTCTACCGAGTCACAAGATGGCTGCCAACACTTCCTGGTTTGGAGTGTTGACAGCCAATTAGAATAAAGCTCGTGGTCGGGAGGGTCCGCGGATCCTCCGTGCCTCTAGATATCTAAACTTTTATTTTTTGATTTTCTCAGCAACTACTGAACGGATTTACACCATTTAAAAAGGGCTCTTTCTGAACCAAGGGCTAGCTTTTTGCCAAATTTGGTGTAATTCCGTTCAGCAGTTCGAGCTGTAGCCGTGTCTAAAGTTTCCTATGGAAAATAACATGGAGAAAACACGTTTTGGGACCCCCTTTTTCTCGGCCCCGCTTGGCGAATCAGCCCGAAACTTTCAGGATAGGACCTGACCGGAGCGGGCCACAAGTTTTGAAAATTTCGCGAAGATTCGTCAACTGGCGCCAAAGTTATTGGGAAAAGAAAAAACGCTTTTCCTATGGAAACTAGGTCCTAACTATAACTATCTACTGGCGACCGCCAGTAGATAATATATATATATATATATATATATATATATATATATATATATATATATATATATATATATATATATATATATATATATATATTATCTACTGGCGGTCGCCAGTAGATAGTTATAGTTACAACCTATTATCCATAGGAAATCCGCGACATTCTATTTGAAATAACTCTCTTGCCGGTTGACGTATCTTCGCAAAATTTTCAAACTTTATGGCCCGCTCCGGTCCGCTCCTACCCTGAAAGTCTCGGGGATTCGTCAAGCGGGGCCGAGAAAAAGGGGGTCCCAAAACGCGTTTTCCCCATGCAATTTTCCATAGGAAACTTTAGACACGGCTACAGCCCGAACTGCTGAACGGAATTACACCAAATTTGGCAAAGAGGTAGTTCTTGGTTCAGAAAGAACCCTTTTTGTTAAATGGTGTAAATCCGTTCAGTAGTTGCTGAGAAAATCAAAAGTAAAAAGATAGTGATATCTATGGCCGAGTAGGGTCCGCGTACCCTCAGCGCACCCTGCGCGCACCGTCCCGATCACGAGCTGCATGTTAATTGGCTGTCAGCTGGCTGTCAACATTCCGATTCAGGAAATGTTGGCAGTTATTTTGTCCCTCGGTAGAACCGAGGGACAGAAACAAGTGCGCAAAGCGCACAAAGGGGCAGGGTAGAAACACCCTGACCCCTAGGTTTGCTCAGGGGTCCCACAAGGACCCCCTGGGCAAAAAAAATAAAAAATTTTAAGAAAAATCGGCAGGATGCGCTCAGGGTGCGCAAATCCTGCCGAAAATCGAAGCGCGGTCTCCCGCGCTCGATAGTCACTGGCCTCGGGTGGGCCAAGTCCCGGGGGCATGCTGGGGGGTTAATTTTATGTGTGGGGGCCTCTAAGGCCTCCAAGCCCCGGGACCACCACCCCCGGGGCTTTATGTGTAATGGTGCGGGAGGGCTCTGAGCCCTCCCGCAGCCCCGGGACCGCCACCTCCCGGGGCTTCTTTTTTATTTTTGATTAACCTGTGTGGGGGCTCCAGCCCCCACACGCCCGGGACCACCACCTCCCGGGGCACTAAGAAAACTTACAATGGGGGTCCGTTTTGGACCCCAAGCCCCGAGGACCACCACCTCCCCGGGCTTTCAAAATGTAAGGAGGGGGCCGCGCGGCCCCCTCCTAGAGTCTGTGGTGGCCCTGGGGACCGCGACCCCCAGGGCCGGCTCCTGCAGTGTCCCGGGTGCCTACCCTCGGGACACTGCTGTTTGCAATGACAGGACGGAGCCTCGTGGCTCCCGTCCTGTCATTGCAAACTGCTTTGGATATTGGAAGAGAGAGCAGGAAACCTGCTCTCTCTTCCAATATCCAAAGCTGATTGCTTTCCACATGGGGAGCAGCATGTTAGCTGCTCCCCATGTGTAAGCAATGCCGGCTCCCGTAGGACACGGGAGCCGGCGGGACTGTGGGGGTTTGGGGACCCCCACAGTCCCCAACGAGAGGCCAGGCCCCGGGGATGGGGTCCCCGGGCCATAAGTGGCCACGGAGGGGGCCACGCAGCCCCCTCCCAAAGGTAAAAAAGTTTAAAAAAAAAAAAGTGCAAGGCCGGCCCCGGGGATGGGGTCCCCGGGGCCTTAAATGGCCTGAGGAGGGGGCCACGCAGCCCCCTCCAAATAAAAAAAGAGGCCATGCCCCGGGGGATGGGGTCCCCGGGCCAATACAGGCCCAGGGAAGGGGGCCACGCGGCCCCCTTCCCGTTTTTTTAAAAATTTTAATTAAAAAGGGGTAAGGCCCTGGGGGATGGGGTCCCCAGGGCCTAAAAATAGGAAAAAGGAAGGGGGCCACACAGCCCCCTTCAGGGGAAAAAAACGATTAGGCCCGCAGGCCCCGCCCTTCCTTCACCACTCTGCAAACGCGCCCTGGCGCGTTTGCAGAGGGGAACAATCCCCTTGAATACTGGGGTCCCTGGGGGCCAACTAGCCCACCAGGAACCTCCAGTATGCGCCAGGGGCTGCCTTGCAGAGAGGTGTACAGAGGCCACGCCCCTTTTACACCTCTCTGCAACGCAGCTCTGTGGCGCTTTTGGAGGTATATGGTGGGCTAGTTGCACCCCAGGGACCCTCAGGATTCAAGGGAGTTAATCCCCGACTTAAAACGCGCCACGGGCGCGTTTGCACAGTGGTGAAGGGAGGGGCGGGGCTTCAGGTGACATGTGTGCAAACAGGCCCCGTGGCGCGTTTTAAGATGGGGAATTAAATCCCCTTCAATCCTGAGGGTCCCTGGGGCCAACTAGCCCAACAGGTATGTCCAGAAAGCGCCACAGAGCTGCGTTGCAGAGAGGTGTAAAAGGGGTGTGGCCTCTGTACATGTCTCTGCAACGCAGCCCCTGGCGCATACTGGAGGTTCCTGGTGGGCTAGTTGGCCCGTAGGGACCCTCATGATTCAAGGGGACTTAATCCCCTACTTAAAACGCGCCACGGGCGCGTTTGCACAGATGTCACCTCAGGCCCCGCCCCTCCCTTCACCATTGTGCAAATATTCCTCTAAAATCAGCCGAAATACGAATTCTGATTTACTCACCTGTTATCAGGAGAGACCTCAGTGCTGCATCTTTCAGCCCAGTACTAATCCTGAAAAGTAATTTTAACCGTACTTACCAGTAACTTGAATTTCCTTCCATAGGCTAACATTGACTGGTTTCACTTGGAAATTCTTCTAAGTGTGGAGTTTTGGAACTTTAAAATATTCCTCTAAAATCAGCCGAAATACGAATTCCGATTTACTCACCTGTTATCAGGAGAGACCTCAGTGCTGTATCTTTCAGCCCAGTACTGGTCCTGAAAAGTAATTTTAACCGTACTTACCAGTAACTTGAATTTCCTTCCATAGGCTAACATTGACTGGTTTCACTTGGAAATTCTTCTAAGTGTGGAGTTTTGGAACTTTAAAATATTCCTCTAAAATCAGCCGAAATACGAATTCCGATTTACTCACCTGTTATCAGGAGAGACCTCAGTGCTGCATCTTTCAGCCCAGTACTGATCCTCAAAAGTAATTTTAACCGTACTTACCAGTAACTTGAATTTCCTTCCATAGGATATAATTGCCTGCTTTTTGCTGAAAAAGTTTCAAAGTGTTGATTTTTGAAACATACAAATATTCCTCTAAAATCAGCCGAAATACGAATTCTGATTTACTCACCTGTTATAAGGAGAGACCTCAGTGCTGTATCTTTCAGCCCAGTACTGGTCCTGAAAAGTAATTTTAACCGTACTTACCAGTAACTTGAATTTCCTTCCATAGGCTAACATTGACTGGTTTCACTTGGAAATTCTTCTAAGTGTGGAGTTTTGGAACTTTAAAATATTCCTCTAAAATCAGCCGAAATACGAATTCCGATTTACTCACCTGTTATCAGGAGAGACCTCAGTGCTGCATCTTTCAGCCCAGTACTGATCCTCAAAAGTAATTTTAACCGTACTTACCAGTAACTTGAATTTCCTTCCATAGGATATCATTGCCTGCTTTTTGCTGAAAAAGTTTCTAAGTGTTGATTTTTGAAACATACAAATATTCCTCTAAAATCAGCCGAAATACGAATTCCGATTTACTCACCTGTTATCAGGAGAGAACCCAGTGCTGCATCTTTTAGCCCAGCACTGACCCTGAAAAGTAATTTTAACCGTACTTACCAGTAACTTATCTTTTCTTCCATAGGAATCCATTGTCTGGTTTTCAGCAGAAAAGTTTCAGTGTCGATTTTCACAAACTACAAATATTCCTTAAAAATCGCCTGTATGACTTAAACGCATTTTTTCAACTGTTTACAGGAGATGCACCAGTGCTGGATTCAGGATCCAACACTGAGTAAGAAAAAGTAACGATAAGAGTTTTTACCTGCTAAGTGAATTTCCTTCCATAGGATAACATTGGTGATTCTATGAGGAAAAGTTTCTAGGTGTCAACTTTTAAAATACAATAATATTCCTTAAAAATCACGACTGTAACCAAAACGCTTTTACTCAACTGTTTACAGGAGATGTCCCAGGACTGAATCTAGGATCCAGTCCTGTGGTTAGAAAAGTAATCCATAAAGTAACTAATTGCATTTAACTAGAAATTCACATTGAGCTGAATGTTGCATTGTGTTTGAAAATGTGTTTCCCATTGCAACAACTGTAACTACTGTACTTAAAAGTCTATTGCCTATGTGCTAAGTATTTAAACTAAAGTAATTCATTCTGAGAAAGTATTTTTTGTAATGTAATGTATAATGTAATTACAATGTAATTTAAAAATAAAATATGTAAAAGAAATTGTTTCTAAAAATGTAGTAAATCAGTATGAAAAAAATAATATAAAAATTAATACATTTAAAAAACCTTTGAAATTCACTGAAAAACCGTAGGTTTCAGGCACGTTATAGTTACAAATTAGCATTTAAAAACCTTTGAAATTCACTGAAAAAACCATAGGTTTCAGACACGTTATAGTTAGAAATTAGCATTTAAAAACCTTTGAAATTCACTGAAAAACCATAGGTTTTAGGGACAGTTATAGTTACAAATTAGCATTTAAAAACCTTTGAAATTCACTGAAAAAACCATAGGTTTCAGATATGTTATAGGTACAAATTAGCATTTAAAAAACCTTTGAAATTCACTGAAAAACCATAGGTTTTAGGGACAGTTATAGTTAGTTGGACATTTCACTCGTACAAAACCCGTGAAATTCCCCGTTATAGTTAGTTCAGCTAACTATAACTCGCGCCCCGCAATGCACTGCTGATGACGTCACATATTACATCACTCATGACATGGTCAGTGACATCACTGATGACATCACTGATGACATCTCAAATGACATCACTGATGACATCATCCACGTGATAATCTGATGCAGCTCCTCACACCCTAATATAACCTTTGATACACCCAATCTAAATTACAGACTGCCATTCGCAAAACTATAGACACTCCAACACCAATAACTACATACCCACTCACTGATTCTTAGGTCTACACACACACATCCACTCACTCACCCGTACAGTCACTCATACTTATGGTCACTCAGTACAGGACTATCATATGCACTCTTACTCCTATATAGACACTCAAACACCGCCACTCATCCATAGAGGTACTCACACACCTAGTCAGTCATGCAAATAATTAAACACACTGCCATTTACTCACCTATACAGTTATACACACACCAGCTCACTTAATCATACAAATACTAGCACATTGTTACGCTCTTATACAATCACTGATACAAGCACACACTCATCCATACAGCCACTATCACAATCACTCACTCTCGCTTATAGCTATTTATATACTCCAACCCACATATATACTGGCTTTCACATATGTAGTTACTCACACATGTACCACTGGGACATACATTCACTCACTAACACACTCTTACACACACTTACCCACCCATACAGTCTATCACAGATGCACTCTTGAAACCATCCACCCAGTGAATCACCCACTCACACATCTATGCACAGAGTCGCACACACCCCACCCACACAAACACTCAGGCACCCATACAGATACTCAGACAACCAATCAATAACTCATATAGACACTCATGTAGCTATTCACAAACCCATGCAGCCACTTACACAGCAACAGACAGACGGATACAGACATTCACCCAGTTTAGTCACTAACCCATGCATTCAGTAAGATACGTTAAATCACTCACTTATAGAGTCAGTCACGCACCTACTAAATCATCCATACAGACACTTACACACCCACTCATTCTTCAATACGTCTTTTCCTATATATATTAAAAATATTTAAACTTTACAGAAACACACAGTCACTGGATGATGTCACCAGTGATGTCATTTGAGATGTCATCAGTGATGTCATCAGTGATGTCACTGACCATGTCATGAGTGATGTAATATGTGACGTCATCAGCAGTGCATTACGGGGGCGCGAGTTATAGTTAGCTGAACTAACTATAACGGGGGAATTTCACGGGTTTTGTACGAGTGAAATGTCCAACTAACTATAACTGTCCCTAAAACCTATGGTTTTTTCAGTGAATATATATATATATATGTGTGTATATATATACTCTTAAAATAAGCAGCTCTTTGTGGAAAGGCATTGAGCCAATAGCATATGTATAACACGAAGGCATAGGATGATTTGATTTACCACACTCACTGGCTGCCTTTATGCGAAGCAGAGGAACATAAAATATTTCCTGAGATTTGAAAACAGTAAACTACCAGTAAGTGTGTGCAAACACCTCCCTTAGTTAATCTGTGAGATTCCCATGCCCCCAATATGGATGGCTATTGTGAGGAATATTCTATAGGAATGGTCATCTGAAGTGTCTAACATATTGCATGAACTTCCAAAGCCTTCTAAGGTTGTTTGCAAGAATGTCAAAAAGTTTGTCAGTACAATCCGACAGTTGGATCTTTCTACGGATACATTTCGGTAGGTCAAACCTGCTTAAATCTACAAGGTGAAAAATGCCCAGTAAATACCAGAACATGTGGATGTTAGTGCTTCAAGTACCAAAATTCTTGTTTTCACCCATTTCAATGTATACAAACACATCTCTAAACGTAACTTTAACGGGTACAGATATGTTAAAAAATGCACTCTTCAGAACATTTTGGTCAAACGCCCAAAGAAGCATCTTTTTGCCCTTCTACTTTAAGAAAAGCACAGTTCCAAAATCGTGTCTCTTTAATCAGTATACAAAATGTTTACCGAACCAAATGGAGAAAAGCAATTCACAGCTGTAAAACTAACTGTACAGAAATTTTTAATTGTCATGGTAAAATACAAAATACAATGAATTCATATTTTGTAGATCATGCTTCACACACCAATTGCTTACTCATTAAGCCTTATCAAGGGGTAACAATCGTATACCCTGTAACGTGCTACACATTAAAAAACAAGCAGTCAGTAAGAGGTGAACCACAACACATGCATTTGTCCACTCGTCTCTTCTTTATTAAAGTCATATGTTTGAAGTTGGACAATATTCTAACATATTTTTCTCAAATAAATTGGTGATTATCTGTTATACTATGAAGAAGCATATTATTAAATTAGAATACCAACTTTTTTCATTGACTGGACGTTACCAGGACAATATACTCAATAATTGAAGTCAGCGTGGCAAAATGATAACCATGACTGAGGAGAGTGCAGTCTCGGTAGTAGGTGCAGGTGCTTGCCACATGATACAATAATGAATGCTGCCATAGGGGCAATTTGATAAAATAGCTATTTAGGCTTTTGTGCATGTCATTGTTGCATACTTTATTGCAATGGGTAGTAGTTAATTCACCATAGGCCTGATTTAGATCTTGGCGGATGGGTTACTCCGTCACAATAGTGACGGATATTCCATCCGCTGAAATATAAATCCCATAGGATATGATGGGATTTATATTTTGGCGGACGGGATATTCATCACCGTTGTGACGGAGTAACCTGTCCGGCAAGATCTAAATCTTTGTCTATTATCATGGAAAATTGACAGAGACATAAACCAGCTGAGAGAACCACACGGATGTGGGCAAAATAAAAGAGCCATGTGGACATGCTCAAATTAAAAGACCCGCATGGACATGGTCTAACTAAAAGAACTATCTGGACATGATCCAACTAAGAGATCACATAGACATAGTCCAACTAAAAGCACTTCATGGATGAGTTGTAATTAAAAAAATCAAGAACGATGGTCTAACTATAAAAAAAATATGGGAATAATTAAAACAAAAAAACACATCGACATATACTATGTCCATATGGTGCTTTTCGTTACACCAATCCAAGAGGTTCTTTTAGGTGAATCGTCTCCGTGTGGTTCTTTTGGTTGGACCATGGAGATGAGGCTCTTTTAGATGGGCCTTGTCAATGTGGTTCTTTTATTTTTGACCATATCCAAATGGCTCTTCCAGTTGGTTCATATTCATGGGCAGCTTTTAATGAGACCAACTAAAAGAATCCCTTGGACATAGCCCAACAAGGACAACCATAAGGACGTGGACCAACTAAAAGACCCGTACGGACTGAGTCAAAGTAAAAGAAGCAAACTGATATCATCAACATAAGAGAACCATGTAGCCTTAGCATGTAGCCTTAGTCTCAATTCAAAGAACCATATGAATGTTGTGAAAATGAAATAACCACATGAACATGGCTAATTAAAAGAAGTATATGGATATGATCTACCTAAAAGTAACACCTGGCATAAATAAAACAAAGGATCCACCTAGCCACAGTCCAATGACTAAAATAACTATTTTGGTTTACCCCAATAAAAGAAAACTGTATTTTATAGGGATGGATTTATTTGTGGAAATTGTGGAATCCTAAAAGAACATGAAAGTTCCAGGGACAATGTTTTAAGGAACAGTTGAACACTGATAAAAACACATGCATAGGAAATGTTCATTATTTTAGGAAACAATGAATACAAATGGAACACATTCATTGTGATGGTCACATGCATGCAAATGGTGAGGTTAATCAAACAAAACCAGCAAACAAGTCAAAGACATCCTTTCAATCAAATGAGGATTTATTTCCACACCTTGGCAAAAAAAAGGTGAAAAACACTTCAAATTTGCTTTTGGTTGGCAAAGGCACACAAGGTAAATCCCGCCAAACAAGCTTACGGGTAAACCTGTTACCTTCAAAACGATCTCAAATGTAAACATACTAGTGAAGACATAGTCTGCATAGCCTAGGACCTGGAGAGCAAATAAAAGGTGTACAAAATTATTGCAAATGCTATTTATTTTATGGAAGGTTCATTAGAATGTTATTACCTTTAAAAGGATTTCAACAGTAAAGATTCCTGTGAAAGCATAGTCAATGTGACCAAGTATCTGCAAGGTATAATACACGTAATAGTAAGAATATTAGCCATAAAACCTTCAATTGGCAATACATCAACACATTTCGGTTCAGATATCAATTTTCATTTCGGTGTCACCAACACTTTAAATCTTTAAATTGGTAGTGAACTATCAGCTTGAGATGAAACACTTTTCTTGAGCATTTGAAACATAACAATTGAATAACTGTAGCCCTACTATAAAGAATAACGTCTAAATGAAAAATCACATCTAAATGAAAAAAACAAGTTCAAATGAAACATTTTAAGAAAAGTGCAAGCTACAGCAGAACACTGCAGAATTACTAAAAACAATTCCTCACTCTGCATTGCCTCTCAGGCTCTCCTACAATCCCAGGATTTGCACAATCCCATTTTACTTACAATTTCTAAGTAGCCCGATAAATCACTTGCTCTTGAGACTAAATTAAATTCCTCACTAATGTGCTGTATACTCGAGCCATAAGCCTGTTTTTATGCTCCCTATCAAGTTCAATCATCTCCCAGAGGTTCAAGGGTACAAGACTCTGCACATGTTATAAATGTGACTGATATAAGACACTTGACTAAAATATTTGAACTCAAAATACATTTTCATCTTTGGAAGATACTGTTTCATCATGTATCACCTTATCAAAACATGGTTTGTTTTACAGCAGTGGTTAATATTATTTGGCCTTTGTTTGATTTTAGTATTCATATGCGTTTTCTTTACTAGTATATTATCTAGTATAAAGGTCTCGGCGAAACCAATTTGAAAAGCATTTCAACTCAATTCTTATGCATCATTGATCGTCTTTAAAATTCTTTTTTTAGATTGATCCAATTGTCATATGAAGATTAAGCGGTTCTTAACCTGTGGTCCGTGAACCCCTGGAGGTGTGGGATGCCTACTCAGGGGATCTGCGACATAAAAAAGTCAATATTAAAGTTGTTAAACACTCGGTAAATATAAAGGAATTGGAAATTGGAAACTAAAAATTAAGTAGGAATCCTTATCTTGATTTTTGAGAGTGGCACAAGTACAACAAAAGGAATCTAGTACGGACAATTGGTGTCCTCAACTGAAACAGCACTGGTATGCAGTCACAAAAAGAGAGCATTTATGATGAGTAAAAAAGAAAAAGTGACATGCTAGAGTCTATCATATTGCTTCATCTTTTAAAAATAAAGAAACATTTTTAAAAGGTCCAACGTTCCCATTAGATATAAAATGTAGATTTTCGCATTTTTTTTGTTTGTGAATTAAATAAAATATTCCATAATTTGTGTATTGTTTTGAGGTTCATATCATAGAAACTGCTTAGATGGGCGTCCTGGGTTTCAAGTAGTGATTGCGTGATGGTCCGCAGAAGTCATAAGGTTAAGAACCACTGTGAATCTAGACTATGTGGAATGTCACCTGAATACTGTAGTTACACAAAATCAACAACTTGATAAAAAGTGCAGACCCTCAAGTCAGCAATGATCTTGAAATATTGATTACCAGAAATTCTTGAACCTCGCATTGTCTTCAAATAGTACAATGTAGCTGTTTTGTCCCTTAAAATTATGGATGATTTTATTTGTGATTTGGAAGCAATCATTTAGTACTAATCTAACTACACTTTTTTTTAGGACATTATTATACAATGACCTCAGAAACTCCCATCACCATTCCATGTGCTTATTTAACTCTGTAGAGGTGCATTTGTATTATTGTCTATTGAAAAATATGAATTTTGAAATGTAAAATCAGACAAACCGTTCTCCATCATTATTTTCTCTTTCATTGAAACATTTTCCTGAACAACTTTAAAGCACCTTCTTCATTCCATTGTGGCTCCTAATACTCGTAGACTAGGGATTCTTGAAGAGGTCACATGCATGCGTAGAACCAGAAAAATACATAAGGCAGATAGGTCCAGCATGGATTTTATATTGGTCATAGAAGTAATGCTTTCTGAGAACATTCTAGACTAGTCTAATTGCTTTTGTATAAAGCAAAAACCCAGCCTTTTCGGGGCTACCGTAAGTCTGCGATGTTTCAAGAACAGCTATTTGGAAGGTAATTCTGAGCAGAAATATGTTGCTGCTACATCTTTAGAGTGGTTGTGAGTTGCGAACACTGCAAGTTTCAAATCTAATGTTTAAAATACGGCTTACATGAATAGGTAATACTAAACTGCCATCTAGATTGTGATCCACCATGGCTTAAACAACAGTTTTACACTCTTCTTGTCTGCCTTCATCTTTTGCATCCTCACATCTTAGAGGGCTCACCGCTCTTGGAACCTAAAATGTTACCTTCAAATTTTTACTGTACTTGTAGATGTCAATAGGGAGAACCCTGTCCACAGCAGTATTACACAGTGAAATCTAGGGATTTTGCACTGGAGGCAAAACAGACAATGTCAACAGAAGTTCTAATCAATTATTTCAACTTCTGCTTCAGCTATATACTCATCTGGTAGATACTAGAACAAATGATCAATTTTGCCTACAAATCCCTTACATAAGTGCCTAAAACAGTCTCACATTTATCTGTTCGAATGCTAATGTCATCTGTGGGCTTATATATTCTACCACATGTCACCATTCACCAGCTTTCATGTTATAATAAATAGGACCTCAATCCAACACAGGCACCTTCATCTTTAACATTGAAACAATACTGGAATCAGCCTGGGGATACCTCTCACAAATAATCAAACACAATCGGCTGAACTATACTTTTCTTCAAATAGTAAGGGGTGTGTGTAGGTGTATGTGTATGTACGTGTGGGTGTGCTTAGAGCATACAGTCTATTTAGAGGTTCCATTTTCCTCTGGTTAAAGCATGGTAAAACAAAGGTGTTGTCAATCAAATATACTAAGACTGATTTAGATAACATGTTGCGCTTCTTTAAATTAACAATAAAGCTTCAGAATTTTCTTTACATTCATGGATACCACATGTGCGTGGAGATATTCTACTGTATATGGATATCATAGAGAATTACATGCAGAATAGCTTGTATTTTACAGTGACTCAGTTCAAAGGTTCATAAGGGAGGCACAGTATTTGTTTAGCTCTGATGCCATGCTATTATGAAATTTAAATTGCATACTATGCATTGTGAGTGTTCTAGGCTGGGTTTGGTCATTTACACAGAAGAAATAAAGTAGCACTGACTATGCAGACAAAGTTACCAGCCAATATATTTGGTGCATAATAAGATTAGTTTTCTAATATGCTTTTTCAGACAATGGGTATGATTATTTGGAAATTATATGCATGAGATATTAAAAGTGGCAAATTAGTAAAAGTTAGATAACAGTTCATACAGAGCACAATATGGAAATGTTTGACATACATTAGGCTCTGAGTTTGCAGATTTGAGAAGCATATATGCTTAGAGAGATTATATAAGCTTGGGGTTTTTGCAACTAGTTTTTAATTTAATGTGAACTGTTTAATTAAACCATGAAAAATCAAAAATGCTTATATTGATGTTTGTAACAGTAAGATTTAAGTAATCATCCTTTATATGGTCACATGTTTTAAACCCCAGAATGACTTGGAAAGCCCATACAGTCAGTAATGTTCAGTATCAATGGGTGCAGGCCTCCATTTTCTAGAGGATCAGACAGCTCCCTGAGTAACATCTTCACTTTACAGTATTTTTCTAATGCTTAATTTGATATACATATATTTGAGCTTTGCTGAAGAAACCAATGAGAGTACTGGCATGAGATGAAAAATCAGACAAAAACAGAGATTCCAGCTTTTATAATAATAAGAACACATTGGTTCAGGGATATGTTCAGTTACCTGACCATAAACAACCCATTCTCACTTGAGCTAGAGACGTATGACAGTAGTCCATCGTATTACAGTGCCTATTTAGTATACGGCAGTGAGATGTAGAAGCTAAATTGGGTGTTTTGTACTGAACACCATTCCTTTACTTAGGGTAGTGAAATTTTTGTAGAGGAGCTTATCGGTTAGGTGGTAGAAATGGCTTTGGGCCTATTGAGAGAATTAGGTAATGGGCCACTGTTTTGCTAGCTTTCTAGGCTAATTGAATTTAGCTCTAAACAGCTTTTCACAATCACCTTTGCTTGAATATCATAAGAAAAATTGTCCAGACCATGGGCAATGGTGGTGCACACCACCCTGGTGGATATAAAACTGGAGAACAAGTCAGCAGTGGCTAGCCAATAACACATGAAGTTGTAGCTATCTCTATGACATCCTTACACTCTTTGTAAAAACTAAATTCTCAATTTAACCATGGGTAGTGTGTTGCAGCTATTTTGGGACCTGTCATAAAGGCATGAAAGTAGCCTGTCGATGTGTGGGACTCTTCCCTGAAGTTCCTATCCTCTTATATTGAATATTGGTGAAAATGAGCGGATGGTAAGACCTCAAAGGTGCCATGTCCAAAAAATCTATTGAAACAGTCTATGATACTGACAACAGTTGCTGTGATGGAAGAGTATTGACAAAGGCACAAAGTCTCAAGATGTGACCCTATAAGTGCCTCAACACCAAATGTTATCTGTGAAAGAAGCACACACCTCACCTTTTCCAGAAGATATCAGAGGTACCAGAGATAGGCTGCCAGCCCAATTGACTACCACAAGATGTTCCAATATTACACTTAAAACCCCATTGTATCAGATTCGCTTAAACCAAACCTTCTTCTAGAGAATCACTTAGAATTTACCTGATGAATCCTCAGATTTCATGATCAAGAGAGATTTGTTGTGTTTGATTACAGACAACACATGTTTCTCTTGGAGAGCATTAATCTAAGAGCTATTTCAAGGAAATAAGCAGTCTCAGGGTGGTAGTTCTGGAAAATCAGGTTGCAAAAATATCATCCTCTAATACAAGTGATCACTTTATTCCATCTTTTAGACCAAAATCTCTACCATGTGAAGACAAAATTAACGAAACTGCTTTATCAATAGAGAGGAAAAGAAGTGTGTCAGCACTGTCTAAATACGCTCAGAGAAGCATTCTAGGAATGGAGCTCTTAGACTGTTTCCAGGAATCTGTCAGGAAGCATTAGTTTTGAGATGGGACAATAAGATAACTGCACTATCTTATTATAGAAAAAAGATATAAACAGCTCAAAAAAATCTTGGTTGGTAACACTGCTCCATAATCTAAAACATGCATTTATTTGTGTCACCACCAACAAAGGTGACCTTCGAAGGAAGCTACACAGACCTAAGATGCTGAAGTGCTACTAGTGTCTCAATTGGAGGAATGCTGCAAAAGAAAACACACATTAGAATACTTTCTAGATAACGTTGTGAAAATTGTTCCAGAGTCTTATTATCTGTAATGTGCTCGAAAGATAAACGTAGGCAAAAGAGAACAGTTGGCCTTATTTATAAGGAGACAACCAGTACAGCATAATGCTCAAGTGTATCATCATGCAACTTGGCACTCATTCCAAGGTATGGGCTGTGTTTTCTGAGATCTGAGGATATCTTACGAGAAGGACTCTAGAAAGAAATTATTAATCATAATTAGGTTTAAATGGTAAGAGAGAATAGCATGGCATAATGATCTTTTCAAATACATACATTTGATGACTCTTAGCTATCCAATCTGAGCAGCAATGTTTTTTTCATCACAGAAATATTTGCTTTAAGGTTCAGCTTAGCACCAACAATGATAGAAAAGCGTAAAGTGTATTAATGTGAAAGAACACAAAATAACTCCTTCATTCTAACAAGCAGGTCTATAATGTAGAACAAATTTGTGACTCACTTCCGACAAAAGGGTTGATTAGCTTGCCTACCACAAGATAAGAAAGCTACTATCAACTTAAAACAAAATCTGTTATAATGCTAAATACAATATTAAAAAATATATATATCACATGTTGTTTTATTTAAAAATAATAAAAATATTTCTAAAAAAATAATAAATAAGATAAATAGGTAAAAAGAGAAAAAAAGAAAGTGAAAAAATGAAAAATGTACTGTAACGTGTAAAATTCGATTTTGTACGGTATCAAGGATTTTACACTTTATCAATTCCTCTTTTAAAGAAAGAGAAAAAAAAGAGAGAAAGACTAGAGAGAAAAAAGTGCTTTTGAAAGTATGTTGTTTAAAACTTTCACTGGGTTGTGGGTTTCATACGCTTTGAGAAAGGCTGGGATCAGCCGAAATGTGTCAGTGACGGGCATGCTGCAATAAAGAATCGGATACCTTGAAAGAAAAAAAAAATATATATATATATCACATGTTAACTGGTGTAACAGAACAATAAAAAACACTTGATGCTTACAATGTTCCGAAAGGAGTGACTACGAATTGGATCTTCAGCAGCTAGCGAAGCACTACTGAGCATAATGAAGACTAAGATGAGGTTGGTGAAGATTTGATGATTGATCAGCCTATGACAGGCGACTCGAATTCTGAAAAAAGACATGTTGCATAGAAATTAATTTGCCATATTGTAACTATCACAAGATAAACAGTAAAGGTACTTAGCTAAAGAGATAATAGGTGAAAAGATAGAGGAGAATCTTAGGTGAAGCGAAATGAAGAAGCCTGGCTTAACATTATATTGACAATTCAGCATATTTACTCATAATACAATATAATTTTAGGCAAACACTTTACAAGAATCAATTTGTCTTATGGGATGAACAGATAAAAAAAGGCAACAGGGGGGAGTATAAGGTAGTTTATGGCAAAATGTCTTAAGTGTAAAGACAAACTAAAAAACTGATGAACTTTTAAATTGCTCTGGTGTAGAAGAACCAATAGTTTACTAAATCAGTAAAATTTGTCATTGATGTGAAGAGAGCAAGCTAATAGCAGTGACATACAGATTTTAAAAAAACATTTGAAAATAGTGGTGTCGAGCGCTTGTGAAGCTATGTGTGAATTAAGATTTCAGCATCAGGTGTCAGTAAATGTTCACGCAAAATTCTTTACCTGTATTAAAATATTATTTTCACTGACCCCCTTGAACTAAAGGTGAGATACCCGTGATACTAGGCCTACCCCGTCGCAAGGGAAATCAAGATAACCAGGTCAGAATCATGTTATAAGAGACCCCCTTTAGTACAACTGAGCGTTGTGATGTTCCAATGGCTGCTTCCTCTTCCTTTTCTGTTTGCCCACTGATTTAAATTTTACTTATTTTTCCCCTTCCCTTATTCTTCTTTTTGTTAGTGGAACTATTACAAAACTCCCACAAGCACCTTAAGAAGGGACTATTAAAAATCAAGCTAGAAAATAGATAGCCTCAATGATGACGTGATCTCTAACTATTGACCACCACTGAGTATGGAAATTTGACTTGTGTAACCGGCACAGTTTGAATATGTAAACAATTTCCTGATTATATAAAAATGTATGACTAATGCCATGTTTCGATCACGTGGCTGATACCCATGTTAATGGGAGATGTAATACCTGATGTTATTTTGTATTTTTGTTGTACTTTCCTTTAAAAAAATTCCTAATAAAAATTATTTGAAATAAAAAAATATATATTATTTTCACTAAATCTGTATGCCATGACATAGTTTATTTCCAAACTATTGCTAATTTGGCTGTGCCCTCCTTTGTCTTCTGAGAGTGGCCTTTTGCCTGCACGCTACTCAAAAAACGCAAGCAAGGTTGTCTTTAGAAAGCAGTTGATCCTATCTTTGTGTTGAGTATCAAGGATTTATTTTTGCGATAAGTCTGCTTTAGCACCATGCTCCCTTAGACTGACAGCTGACAAAATCATTGCACACCACCTTTTAACCAATCAATCAAGGATTTATAAAGCGCGGTAAATAACCCATGGGGGTCTCGAGGAGCTGGATGTTGCAATCTGATTCGTGGTGATCCTGTTCATTCAAACAGCTAGGTCTTGAGTCCTTCCTGAATTGCCAGAGCGATGAGGCGGTCCTGAGGTGCATGGAAAGGTCGTTTCAGGCTTTGGCTGCCAGGTGTCAGAAGGAGAGTCCTCTGCTGTTACATCGGCGGATCAAGGGGGCGTCTGCAAGGAAGAGGGAGCCGGATCGTAGGTGGCTGGTGGAAGGTCATGCGTTTGTTGATGTAAGCTGTCCTTCGTTGAGCAGAGCTCTGTATGCATAGGTCAACATCTTGAACTGGCATCTCTTCTGTATCGGTAGCCAGTGTAGCTTCTTGAGGTGGGGGAAATGTGGGTCCATCTGGGGAGGTCGATGATGAGTCTTGCTGCTGAGTTTTGTATTGTCTGTAGTCTCTTCAGGAGGCATGAGGTGATTCCTACGTAGAGTGTTCCTATAGTCTAGCCTGCTGGAGACGAGGGCCTGTGTGACGGTCCTTATGGTGTTGACTGGGAGCCACCTGAAGATCTAATGGAGCATGCATATGGTGTGGAAGCAGATAGAAGAGACTGTGTTTACCTGTTTCTTCATTGATAGCTCGCTGTCCAAGATGATGCCGAGGTTGCGGGCGTGGTCCGCCAGGGCAGGGGATGGGGCGAGTTCCACAGGCCACCATGCGTCGTTCCATGGTGAGGTGTTGTTCCCAAAGATGAGGACTTCTGTCTTGTCTGTGTTGAGTTTGAGACAGTTGCCCTTCATCCAGTCGATGACGTTGATCATACATCTGTTGAAGTTGGCTCTGGTGGTGGAGGAATCTTCTGACAGTGAGAGGATAAGCTGAGTGTTGTCGGCATAGGATATGATGTTGAATCCATGTGATCTGACGGTCGTGGCCAGGGGGGTCATGTACATATTGAAGAGTGTGCGACTGAGGGATGATCCTTGGGGGAAGCCGCAGATGATCTTCTTGGGTTCCGATGTGAACGGTGGGAGACGGATTCTCTCTGTTCTTCTGGTGAGGTACGATGCAATCCATTTGAGGGCGTCTCCATGAATTAGGATATGATGGAGTCTGTTGAACAGGATGTGATGGGAGATGGTGTCGAAGGCAGCTGATAGGTCCAAAAGGAATGGGGCTGCCATTTCGCCACGGTTCAGGAGGGCCTTGATGTCGTCGGTGGCTGTGATCAGTCCTGTCTCAGAATCTGGATTGAAAGGGGTTCGGGATGTTGTTGTGTTCCAGTTATTCAGTGAGTTACTGGTCGATTGCATTCTCGAGAAACTTCACTGGAAAGAGGAGCAGGGAGATGGGCCAGTAGTTTTTCAGTTCTGCTGGGTCCGAGGATAGTTTCTTCAGGAGGGGCCTTATTCACTGTATTTCCAATCATCAGGGAGGGTGGACAAGATGATCAGGACTTACTTGAGCTCATCACCAACCCGAGGTTGAAGACAAGGTGGGAACAGGGGTCCGTGGGTGCGCCCGAGTTCACTGAGTTTATAATGGAGATTGTGGCTTGAGTTGTTAGAAGGACCCAATGGGTGAGCAGGTGATGCTGTCAGCGGCGGGCGGGGGTTGATTTTTGAAGTTTTCATAGATGACAGTGATCTCGTCATAGAAGAAGTCCATCAGGGTGTCATAAAGTTCTTGGGAGGGGGTGATGTTATCAGCGACTGTGGATTTGGAGAACTCCTTCACGATGGTGAAGAGCTCCCTGGTGCAGTTTCTGATGGCTTCTATGCTGTCTACTAGTGAGTTCTTCTCAGTTTCTTTCAGGAGTTGGTGGTAATGGTGGAGTGCTGCCTTGAAGGTGGTATGGTCTGCTTTCTCTTCACTGGTGCGCCACTTCCTTTCAAGTTGCCGGCAGTTGCATTTGGTGGATTTCAGCTCCTCTGTGGACCAGCTCTTCTGGCAGGTCCTTTGGATTGGGCTGGCTTGGTGGGGATGATTGTGTCAGCGTATTCTGCGATCCACTTGAAGAAGTTCATCGCAGCCAGTTCTGGGTTGGATGTGGCATTTGGGAGGTGGGGGTTGACAGCGTTGATTATTTCCTCTGGTGCAAACATATCTACATTGTATAGCTTCTACACTTAGCTCTGGCCAGAGATAACTGCCAGCCTTATGCCATAAAAAGAATTCAGAAATAAAAAAATTATACAAAGAGTTTACTTTCTCAAAGTCCAAGTCCACGTGAGGAGCCTCGGCTGGAGCTTCACACTGGAGGTCGTTGTCAATGGAAGGAGCCATTGCCGCAGGAGCTTCGCCTTGGCAGTTGATGCCAGCAGTTACTGTTTGGCAGGAAGAGCAGGTCGCTGTTGAAACTTTGCGTTGGCGGGAGACGCAGTGACTCTTCCTCATGCTTGGAGCTCACTCACAGTTGTGAAGTGCCCCATACTTCTGGATTTTCACCTGGAGTGCAGATTTTGTAGATTGTAAGCAGGAGGAGTACATGCTGATAGCAGCCAAGAGTCCAGGACTGTGGGGGCACCTCTTGGGGATGCAGGAATCCTTCCTGTCGAGGCCTGCAGCAGGGCTAAGGCAGGTCCAGTTAGTGCTGGTCAGCTAGGCAGTTGCATGGGAGGCCTCTGTAATTGTTGTGTCTCTATAGCTCAAATATGAGGTCAGCCAACTGACCCTTGGGGACACTTCGGGGAGCCCTGGGTTCAAGGCAAGCAGGTCTAGTCTTCCTTCTTTAGACAGGAGGGCAGGCCTTCTTCTGAATCTTCAACAGGTCCAGGGGTGTTCTGATGAGAGATTTTGAGAGTGCCATTCTTATACCCAGGCCTAGGTGTGAGCTGCATTTGTCAGCGGCAGTGTAGGCAGCCCTTAGAAGTCAGGAATGGGGTAGGCACTGCCCAGTGGCTAACCTTTGAAGCTCTGTAAGGGCTAAGTGCTGAGTACAACACCTCCAGGACATCATGCTCAAAAGAGGAACACCCTGCCCCACCAAGGCCCTTTTGTCCCCATGTCTGTAAGTAATACACATCACATCACAGGAGAGCTACTACAGTCATATGACCTTCAACACTCACAGAAAGGCACATATGCTTTAGGGAGAAAAATGGTAGCTTTCTAAACGTAAAAACAACAATGTGATGGATCGAATGCTTGAGTTAGTCTTAGCCACAGGCAATCTCTTGGGCCACATCCCAATCCATTGGTTTCCACTCACTGTGGCACCTCAGTTTGGACCCAGTCATATGCAAATCAGTCTTAGGCCTGCTCTGCATGGGATCAGTCCAGCCCGAACTGCCAGCCACCTTCCTGAACCGTAGCATAGGGAATCCAGGACCGTTTTCACCCTTATTAGGGCTCTTCAACCAGGTATAGCTCGGTTCCAGTGACACAGTGAGCCCAGGGCCAACATCTGGGTTCTACTGGAGCATTTAGGCCGTCACATGCAACAAATACCAAGGTGATGGATGGAATGCTTGAATTAATCTCAGCCACTGGCAATTGTTCAGGCCGTCTCCCAATCCATTGTTTTTCACCCACCATGCCACCTCAGTTTGGACCCAGCCATATGCACCTCAGTCTTCAGCCTGCTCCTCATGGGAACATTCCAGCCCAAACTGCCAGGCCAGGTTCTCCTGAACTGGAACACAAGCAACCCAGCACAGTTGTTGTCCTTATTAGGGCTCTTTTGCCAGGTTTAGCTTGGTTCCAGTGACACAGTGAGGCCAGGACCCACGTCTGGGCATACCCATCAGTTTGATCTCGATTGTTCGCATTGGAGCATGGTCGGCACTGATTTGCTTGTGGCTGGGTCCAAACTGAGGTGGCATGGTGTGCAAAATAATGATTGACTGGGATACAGCCCTGAGTAATTACCATTGGCTGAGATTAATTCAAGCTCTCCATCCACTACTTTTTTTTGTATACTTTAGTGAACTTTCTAAATGTAGCATTTTAGAATAGGAGCTTAAAATACAACTTTGCCATAAAAGATGTTCCCAAACTCAAGTTATCGTTATCACTTACTAAGTGTAATAAGGTAACCCAGTGTTTGTCTATGGAAGAGATAGCCTTGCTTCAGTGAAAAAGACTGAGGTACACATGTCCTACATTCTATTCACTCTCTAATATCCTCCCATGAACAAAAAATGGATTAGGTTTCTTAGAATCTTGATCTAAACGTTTAGCGAAATAACAACACAGTATGAACAGACTTCTCCACAGATATTTATCTGAAACAATTTGTGCCAATGGAACTTTGGCAGGGCTATTAACTTAAGTTCAACGATGACATTGTAAGAATTTTAGTGAAAATCATTGTCCCAGGAAAGTGTTTCAGTAATGGTACTGCAAAGAAAGGTGTGATGAGCTTTTAGCAGTAGATTTACTTCAGTGTCAATTATTTACATTGCACATCAAAAATCTAAGCTGTAAATTAAATCTGAAAATTGAAAAGAACAGGTAGGTTAAGATAGTTACTTACGGATTGGTATTGCTAAAAATGAAGAAGGCGCTGCCCTCAGGAATAGGTGTGATCTTTTCCTTATTCAGCTCTGATATCCTTCGGGGACGAGGGCCAGTTGGTACTTCTGGTTCCTCCTCTTCCTCTTCTTCACCCACTTCAAATTAAACATAAACATATTAAGACATGAACACACCTCACATATTTCACTCAGCAGCAAGATTTACTGAGACCCACAAGGCATTTAATTCCTCTTTTTCTTTTAAGTGCTGCTTCATAAAAGCAATCGATAGGACTGAGTGGTCATGCACAGTATTGTCTGTTACTAGATGTCTTTTATGTTTGCTCCTTAGAGAAATAATGCATGCTTATTTCTGGATTAAATCACAGATAAGAATGGATATTCCACGTATCATTTCTTGTCACCCCACAGACATACTGCATGTACTTTGTTTCTTTAGTTAAGTATCATGGTGTTATTCTGTTTGTTCAGGAAGCAGCGGCATTTCAAGTTGTTTCCCACTAGAGCGATGTTCCACCAGGGAAGAATGAAATTCAATCCCATTCAGGACATGTAGTATACAGAAATGTTATTTTATTTTGGTAGTTTCCTTTAGCACCAAATGTTGCCTTGCAGGGACCTCAGAGCTATTTGTCAACGAGGCGGAGGATTGCAACATGGCATTTAGATAAGAAGTGGGCATGGCTGCTCTTCATTGGGATAAAGGTGTACAGCTGATGCTATTCTGTGGGACCAAGGGCCAAGTTTACCAAAAAAAAACATATGTTACAAAAGCCATTTACTGACGGGAAATGTCAAAGTAAAGCAAATAAAAAGCGGGGCCTCTAGGTTCTTTGATGGGAATGGAAATGTGCTGGATAGATAGATGCATATTGAGATTGCAACTGCATTGAACAAATGCAGGACTTCCCAGTCACTGACATTATAACACAAAATAATGCATGGTGGACACTCATAGTGCATTATAATGTTTCACATTATGTATGGCAATAATATGCTGAAGAGTTAATTACTTTCCAGAGACCAGTGTATTTATTTTGCCTGGGGCGTTCTACGGGCACACTTGGATAGTGTAAGGAATTCTGCGGATGCCTCATTATGCTGAAAGGACCTGGAGTCCTTTATCCGTAGGTGTTCGAAATCAGGAAAATCTGACAGAGTGGAGGAAGTTAGTAGGAATTATGGGCCATATGTATCAAACAATCGTATTGCGATTCTCAAATAGCGATTTTTAGAGAATCGCTATTTGAGAATCGCAAAACGCAGATGTAAATAAAAATTCGCAAATATTTTGCAATTCCATGACATTCCTTAATGGCGACTCGCAAATTGCGATTCGCAATTAAGGAATACCTTCCCATTCATTCCTATGGGCCTAGAGGCCCATAGGAATGAATGGGAAGACATTCGCAATTTGTGAGTACCCATTAGGTACTGCAAGATTGTGAATGCAATTTCAGGAGTGCAAGGGTGTCAAAGGACACCCTGTTGCACCCTGAAATGTGCATGTGTGCACATGTGGCACACATACATGCCCTAAGGGCATGTATGTGTGCCACATGGCACTTTGAAAAATGCAAAAAGTGCATTTTTCAAAGAAATAGCAAATTACCACCAACTTGAAGTTGGTGGTAATTTGCGATTCACTAAGGCCAAATCGCACTTTTTGTGCTTCTTACATTGCGTTTAAGGAATCGCAATTTGCGATTCCTTAAATGCATTCGCAAAATAGGGAATCGCAAATTTTGCGATTCCTTATTTTGCGAGTGGGTTTTTGTGTGATACATTGCACACTGCTAAATTGCGATCGCAATTTAGCTTGATACATTTGGCCCTATGGGTCCGTATTTCTTTTCCTGCAGTGAAGACCGGGCTTGCACCAACTGCAGTGGTTTCAATGTCTGCTAAATTAAGTTGCTTATCATTGTTGTAAAACTGAGCGTGTGGGAGTGCCCAGATACGCTACGAGCGTTTATGGTCTTATGGTAGTAGTGCACACCATAAGATGCTTCAAGCAGCCTACAGCATGCAAAAGGGAAGGACGACACTGACTTAAGGAAATCTAGTATTCATTGATATTGTTCTTAGGTTGTACTTTGAGCGGCCGTAAGTCTTATCGGATTATGCCATACTAAATATCCTCTCCAACTGAATGGACTTTCTCAAGTTGCACGTATAGTCAAGTTTCAGACATCTCTACTCCTTCAGTTCCTAACATGGTTTTGGATACCCTCATTATGTTAACTTTCGATTGTAGTCAGTACACATAATTCACAAAAGGAGAAAAAGCTCTCTTGTCCAATCAGGTCTGAATATTTTTCAGAATTAGTCCGGAGAAGGTCAAAGAACTAATAACCCATATATTTCTAATGACAGTCCTTTTCTGTATCACATTTAAATATAAAATATCATATTTGAATACAAACAAGAAATAGAACTTTAGTGTACAGCACAGACAAATTATTCCACTTTATTAGCATACCAGGTACTTCACTAGCTGGGTAGGGGTTCTTCTCCTCATTATTTTCTTCTTGAGGTTCTTCAACAGCAACCTATGACAATGACAAAATAAATATACAGTTGAATTTTTACTTTGCTAATTAAAAACAGAAACAATCGCCACACGTGATGCTGAGGCATAAATATATCTGCTTCAATCAATAAATTGGATATTAAGTTCGTTTTTAACTGTTTGCAGCCCAAGCACATTTCTGTGTCCTGAGAAAGCCCAAAACGACTACATTGGAAGTAAAGTACAGGTGCATGAAAGCAGATACAACATAGATGTAAAAGTGTTGCCTGTTTTAACATATGCAATTTAGCAGTGATTCAAATTATTTTTAAATAACATTTTGAAAGTTGACTGAAAAGCTTTGCAAATCTTGAATAACTTGCTTAAATTTCGTTACATTAAAGATTTAAAAGAAACAATTGTACTGTTTTATATTGACATGCACAATACCTAGGAAGCTAAGGAGCTATTTCGATAATGTCAGAAAAGAGCTGTATTGTTTACACAAATACATCTCTAAAGTATTCTCATACACAAAAATAGCACCTAATCCTCCTGAGCTCATAACACTAGTAGCTAATCATACTGGTGGAACCAATGGAGGGTATCAGCATGGCGGTAGAAGTAAGGCCATGCTGATGGTCTCCAAGTGGTTAGACAGGGTTGTTTGGCAGGAAATGGTGTAATTTGGATGCCAGGAAAATCTTCATGGAAGGCAGCTTACACTAACTTTGATGATGCAGATGAGGGAGCAAACACATCTAGGCATTTCCTAAGCATAAAACATGATAAATGTACCCTCCATATGGAGCATATCTCAATCCTCGAGGTATGTGAGCGCCTCGGGGTTTCACTTTGTGCACAATGGGGAAGACAAACCATAGCACTATAGCTGATAAAACAAAAACAAACACTCAGCATATGGGCTTATTTATCTGAATGTAATTACTGAAGTTCACAATACTATGTATTTAAGTAAATCTAAAGAGAATGCATAAGGGCAGTTCCGATTTACCTTCGCTTCTTTGGCTTTTTTTTGGTCATCTTCTGGTTTTTCACCTTCCTTATGCTCCAAACTCTCCTTTCTAGTTAAAAAGAAGAGACATACATAATAATTCTTTGTAAACATGTTACACTTGAGGTTATCCTGTAATGGAAAAGTAAATAATCTTCAGTTAGAACTCGGCTGCACATGATATACACATATATGTGATTATGCGTAAGATATTAAGAGCTCCATAATGCTTATACAAGTTGCTAAGTCACCAAGGGCATTATTTACAGTTTGGAAGATGGGGTAGTGTGTCAAAATGTCACTGTATTACGAGTGTCAAAGGCTTAGATGCACCTGCAACAAGGCAGACTGGACTGGACAAGGCTCTATGGGCTTAATGTACTAAGGTTTTTAGCATTCGAAAACCCTCTGATTCGGTAAATCAGAGGCTTTGCGAATGCTAAAACATTTTTCAAGCTCATACTAAGCCCATTTAAAGATTCAGAAACGGTTTTCAAAATCGTTAATGGGTTTAGGAAACTGCAAGGGAACAGTTAAGGGCGTCCCTTTCTTTAAAATTGTGGGTTATTAGTTGAGAGGGTTGAAAGCCCCACTAAAATAATAAACACAAATATTAAACATAATCCTTGTCAGGGTAAACCACAAAAGTCATTAAAATAACCTGCGCTTAACCCTCTGCAAGCCTGGCACAGAAGCCGTCAGGCTTAATTTAGATGCAATGTGTTAAGTATTTATGCAGGACACATACATTAATAAATTGAAAACACAACACAAGGAAAATCACAAATAGAGAAATAAAGTAAATCTTAATAAATAAAATGACATCAAAACGACTAAAATCGAATCAGTAGAATCAGAAATATAAATTTTTAAGGTTTTAGGGGAAAATAACTTCAAGAAGCACAAAGTGTCACTTGTAGTTATCTGGTCACAGCAGACCGGGGAAAAGTCACATGGTCAGGCCAACTGCGATGGAGCATGGGTCGGGTACAGGGACCAGGTTAATCCCACTAAAGAGTTACCTCCTGATGTCTGACGTTAAAGGTGCTCTTTGCGTTGGCAGGGGCTGCAAGTAGGGGGCTCTAGGCACAAGGAGCAGGTCGAGCGCCGTGGACAGTTGTTTAGGTAGCGCAAAGAGTCGATTGTCGCTACAGCTTCGCGTTGGCGATCATCGTGGGCAGTTAATGTAGGAGTGAAGTTCAGGTTTTACATTGACGGTCATTGTGGATTGTCTCTGTCAACCTGAAGAGGAGGTCCAGCAGGAGCTTTCATTGGTGGTCATTGTGTGCAATCAATTCTCGGCGCAAAGAGGTCACTCAACAGTTGCAAGGAGCCCAAAACGTCTGCAACCTCCCCTTTTCTTCAAGAGTTCTCATTGATGCCTGCCACAAGTTAAGGACCTGGGTAGCACCTCTTGGGGATCAGGACTCACTCCAGCAGAGGCCAGCAGTGGGGCCAAGGCAGGTTGAGGAAGGCCCAGGCAGGTTGAGGAACATCCAGGTAGGTCCAGTTGGTGTTGGTCAGCTGGGCAGTTGCACGGAGGTCTCAGAAAGCTTGTTGTGCCCCTGTAGCTCGCACAGGAGGTCAGCCAACTGAGGGCCCAGTGGAGTTACTCTGGTCTGGATTCAAAGCAAGCAGGTCCATTCCTTCTTCAGTCAGTACTGCAGTAGCTCTTCCTCAGACAGTAGGGCAGTCCTTCTTCTGAATCTTCCAAAGGACCAGGGGTGTTTTGATGAGATGATCTGGTGGTCCCACTTTTATACCTGGTGCCAACCTTTGCGTGGGGAATTCCCTAACCTACCCCCAAAAGTGGTTCTGATCAGTTCTTCCCCTTTCCTGGGTTTGGCTCCAAAACTGTCTAGGATGACAAAGGCACAGGCCTGGGTTTCTTTGTGTGTACTTTAGTCAAGGCCCTTTGCAGTGCCATTAGGGCAGAGTACAGCTCCTCCCAAACCATCCTGTCTGGAAGACCCTCTCCCTTCACACTCAGGCTTGATTAGTCTGACTGTTTGGAAACAATACACAACGCACAACAGCAGAGCCATTCAGTCATGAGACCCAGGACACTGGCAGAAAGGCACAGTTGGTTTAGGCAGAAAAAAGCCAACTTTCTAAAAGTGGCATATTAAAAATTGTTACTTAAAATCAGACTTCACCATCAAAGAGGATCTTAAATTACAATTCGTGTGAGTGCAAACATAATTTCTCTGTCTGTTCTCAATCTGAAGTTAGTACTAGCGTAATAAGGTAACTCTGTGTTAGCCTATAGGAGTGGTAGCCTTACAACAGTGAAAAATGACTTTAGGAGTTGACATGTAAAACTTGAACCCAATTATCCTACTTTTTAAATACCATGCACCCTGACCTGGGAGACTAAAGGGCCAACCTTAGGGGTGACTAATAAGTATTAAAAAAGAAGGTTTAGGACTGGCAAAAGGTTTATTTTGCCAGGTCGAATTGGCATTTTAACACTGCACCACAGGCTGCAGTTGCAGGCCTGAGATGCTTTAAAAATGCTATATTAGTGGGTGGCACCAAGTGCTGCAGCCCACTGGTAGCATTTAATTTATAGGCACTGAGTAAAGTTACTACCATTCACAACGGACTTACAAGTAAATTAAATGCACCAATCAGGTGTAGGCCAATTGTACCACGTTTTCAAGGGAAAGCACAATCACTTTACCAATAGTTAGCAGGGCAAAAGAGCAGAGAATCCTAAAAGCCAACAAAAAAGGGTTCAGCGAAGGAAGGCAAAGGAAAGAAAAAATCTGGGGTGGCCCTGCAGAAAAGGCCAGGTTCATCACTAGTAAATACCTATTCCTTTTGATATGTATTAATATTTTGCAACCATAATCTAGTCGCAAAACATTAATATTTTACAGACACCTCAAAGGAGGTAGTAACATATTAGCAAATGCGAAGAGGTCCATTAGCAACCCATTCCCCTTTGTGAATGTTGACAAAAACATTTTAAGAAGCATGCATTGGCCCATGAAACAACTGCCTAACAAAAGTATGTAAAATTGTTCAGTTTTTTTAAAAACGCTGCCCTTTTCCCTTTAGTAAAATGGGCTGCATTAAAAAAAAAAGATTGCTTTATTTCAAAACAATCACAGACATGGTGGTCAGCTGACCCTAGCAGGCCACAATGCCTGTCTTGGCAGCAAATTGCAGTGGGTTGCAATTTGTGACCTACCTCATTATTATTAAAGAGGTAAGTCGAATTGCGACCCACTCCAATTTGGTATTTTGTGCCCCAACCAATTACTACATAGGCCAGTTTTGAAAATACCAATCAATTCAGCAAAAGTTGGTGCTCAAATTGCGACGAGTTTTTCTAAAAGCATTTTAAGTACCCGAGGCCCTGAGGGCCTGCTTTAGAGTTTTGTGGACGGGTTACTCCGTCACAAATGTGACGGATATCCAGTCTGCATAATTACAAGTGCCATAGGATATAATGCACTTGGAAAATAGGCAGACAGGATATATGTCACATTTGAGATGGAGTAACTCATACGCAAAACTCTAAATTTTGCCCTTAGGTTGGCATCACAGGATATTAGCGCCGGATAATTATGTTTAAATGACACATGAGTCACGCAGAAACTCTAACTCATCTTCCACAAGCAGTGTACAGTGACCACGTTGGGAGTAGATATCCTATTTATAGGGAGAATTGGTGATGCACATGTATTTAAGATCCTCATTTCTTCTCTCTTTAGTTTCAAGAATAGCAAATTCCAGATCAAAGACTAGTCAGCCAGTTGCACAAAGATAGCAATAAGGTACAGTCATTCACAATTATAGCTCAATGCAGGACTGTTATGGACAGCTACTTAGGACACCTCTCAATGTCGTTTGAGAACCTACTACATCTTGCAAACCTTAGTGCCCAGTAGAAATAATGAGTTAGAGCGGTGTTCGGTGTTACTACATTTAGGGCCACATGCATCATTGTAAATTATGGTCGCAAAGGGGCATATTCGCAGAATCTGCCCTTTGCGATCCGCAATTCTGGATTTGGGATGCATTATCCTAAATGCAAAAATCGCTATTTAAGTAATCGCTAAAATTGCGTTTACTTAAATTGCGATTGCATTTAGGGAATCGCAAATTGCGATTCCCTAAATGCAATGAACAACCCAAAAAAATTGTGATTCCGTAATTAAGAAACGCAAATTACCATCAATTCAAAGTTGATGGTAATTTATGAGAACTTTGAAAAATGCACAAAGTGCATTTTTCAAAGTTCTATGTTGCACACATACATGTCCTTGGGGCATGTGTGTGTGCAACATGTGTTGAAATTGCAATTTCAGGGGTGCACCATGGTGTCTTTTTGGCCCCCTAGCACCTTTGAAATTGCATGCGCAATTTGCGAGTACCTATTTGGTACTCGCAAATTGCGCATGCTATTCCCATTGATTCCTATGGGCCTCTAGGCCCATAGGAATGAATGGGAAGCAATTCCTTATTTGCGAATCACAATTTGCGAGTCGCAAATAAGGAATGTGTAGGAATTGCAATTTTTTTTGCGATTCCTACATGCATAAGCATTTGCGATTCCTAAATTGCGATTTCTTGAAAATCGCAATTTAGGAATCGCAAATGCACAGTTTGATGCATGTGGCCCTAAATCTTATCTTACTCCCCTTTCTACATTTTTTCCACTGGCCCTCATATTCTATTGTATGAGGCAATTGGTGGAGGCAGCAAGAGATGCACGAGCATATGGCTCCCAATGGAAATTCAGCACATGGTAATGGTCTCTGACACTACTTTGAATGGTTTATCTGAGAATCCGATAAGACAAGATTGGAGCCATAAACCATTCTCGACTAGAAAAGAATCAACCTTCCTAAGGTTCAAGTGCATGATGGTGCCATCATTCAAAGAGCAGAAACGTAAACCTTGTGGTGGTGGCCTTATTCTTTGAAGACAATCATATGATTTCTATTTGTCCAGGGTTCATAATCTAGATCAATAACATACCTCACTCTCTGGGAATAAGAAGGCCCTGGGATGGATGTGGTAGAATCCACCAACTGAAAGTGCCTGAGGCATAGGTGTGGCAAATTGGGAAGCATCCTTGAAGAGGCTTTAAGTATGCAATGTGCGCAGCAAACAAATCCTGTGTAATTTAACTTAAGGTAATGAACCCATGCAGGAGGCAAAGCGTCCGGAGTCTCTGTCAGAGGGGTTGATGGAGGCAAGGGCCACACCAGGGCTTGATCAAAAACTGATTACAAACTGGTCATTGAGACCAGGGGGTCCACTAGAGGAGCAATTGCCAACTAGACAAGTAGGGCATTGAAAATATGGAGAAAAGTTGAATCACTAAGAATCTAGTCCCACTTTGTAGGAAATCCGCAGCCTCAATGCTACCTTGTCTTCCAACCTGGTTGATCTGGGGTGCAAGGAGGCTAAAAGGTACCTGAATTACCCATAATGTCTGTAATTCAATTCACAATTGCATGGCGGTCCTAAAGATAAACCAGGAAGAGGTCTTGATCTAATAACAGAGAAAAACAAGAAGTAATAGCTGATCAGGACAAACTTCAATGACAATTGGTTTGCCAGTCAGCCAGGAAGAGGCCTTTTCTAGAGAATCCTCATTAAGAGTTAGCCACCCCAAGCTACTCTACCTCCTATTGCAAAAGCTGGAGCAAGCCCACAGGTCCTATCCTAAAGGTCAACAGCTCTGATGCTGGAGTGGACGAAATGAAGAAAAGCTCCAAGATATGCCTGATGTTGTGTTATAACTGCTGTTAGATATCACCACTATGAGGAACATAAACTGAGCAACCACACTGGCATAGATTATTGTTGTACTGCAATATATGCTAATCCCCAGCAGATCATGAAGTTGGAGGAAATTTAACAAGAGTGAAAAGGATTTCAGTAATCCTGCTAGAGCATGAGTGACTATTTTCCTAAAGCTAGAGTGTAAATAATCCTTGCTCGCAGCCCCACCTGCTTCTCTTTAAGAAAATGTTTGTGGAAAAGAAGAGTGCTGTTGTGCTTAGTTTTAGCATTGTTTAATACTTAAACTCAGCATCCTGAAAGAGAATGAATGTGGCAAAGAAGACTTTCCATAGTGAGATGCCTACTTGAGCACAGCCTTGTAATTAATGTAGAAACCTTCTCCCAACATTCCATTCTTGTGTGTAGTTAGATCATATGAACTTGCTTAGGCAGGCATTTGTAAATTATTTTATTTGGCTTCAAAGGAAGACTCCAAATGCAGTAGAAATATTTTATATGAATTACTATCTTGGCTGTTATTTGGCCACACGGATGACCATTTAAACCATAATTTAGCAATAGTCCTATTTCTGTCAAGGACTGCTTTGCAGACTCATTTTAATGCTGCAGTGATGATTTTTGAAGTAAGCATCCGGCATTGTGAGGTACTATTTACAAGACTATGGGGCCGATTCCGATCTGGGTCGGAAAGCTCTCCGACCGATCCGGATCCGGATTGTTTTCCGACCGAGCCGGACCCCTGCAGTCCGACCGAGCGAGTACGATGCGGTGGTATGCTGCCGGACTTGGTTCGGTCGGACTCCCATTGAAGTCAATGGGAGCCGGTCGTACGACGTGTACATGGGCTCCCATTGACTCAATGGGTATGTTGCGCACAAGGGGGCCCCCTGTAGTGGGTACGCGTTGGTGCCATCCGCACCGTACACACATGTATAGGGGGGACCCATGGGTCCCCCCTGTGTCCGACTCGTATGGCTACGGGTGAAGGACCCCCGAAGTCCGCGTCCGAGAGCTTTTTCGTGTCGGAGGCTCCGACTCGATCCGGCTGTCCGGATCGTGCATCGTACTGGCTCGGTCGTAAAACGTCTCCATTGCGCGCCACAAATCGAGTGCGAACGAGTCGGACGGAGCGGTTCGGACCCGGAAACGAGTCGGTCAGCGATTTCGCGTTCAATCGCATCGTACTTGCTCGCTCGGACGACTGTACGAATCGGTCGGAAACAAATCCTCCGACTCGGATCCGGTAAAGCCGAATCCGATTCGGAGCCCTACCGACCGAGATCGGAATCGACCCCTATGTGTTGAAACCTAGGAGGGAATACAGTGCAGAGATCAGACCTATTTTGAGAACCAAGAATCTGTCATCAATACATGTTCTTCATGAAAGAACTGAAGTACTTTGATTCCAAGATGTTACACAATAAGCTCCTTGCACCCTCAGCCAAAAACAAATCCAGAAGTGAGAAACACAAAGTCTATGATTTTTGGCAGGTCTTTTACTTTTTCACTTTTTATAGAGAATTCAAATTTGGGCATTTGTGGGCTGGTTGACCGTGGAGACTTTTGACTCAACTTTTATTTTGAAATGTATAATGTACATACCTAGTGTGACGCATACAAAAGTACATACATTGTGAACAATTAATCTGAGGAACCAAAGACAATTTCATTCTTCTTTTCACTTGATGTGCAAACTTAGTGTTGGTTTTACTACACATGACTGTTCATTCCATGCCTTGCAGAAGGCCTGGGTCTATGCTACATTTGTGAATACTCCTGTTTCCTGTATAGGTATGTGGTGCTTGGAGCAAGCTTAAGTTTAATATTTGTGGTACAGAAAAAACTCAGACAAGCTTGAGCAGTCTTCCTTTACCTGTTGCCGCAACAATGTAGTTTGTCTAGGACCGTCTAAGGAAGAAATAATGTACAAAACATGGGACTTTTTATTCTTTTCTTGTATTTATTGCTGGCACACAAAAGGGGACTCTTAACAAAAGTCCCTGGTCCCATAGAGAACATGAATGAAAATGTCAAGCAGCTCTTGGAAGATTCTATGAAGATTCTTATAGTCAGGCATAGAAAAAACTGCTCTTTTCTTCCCACTAAAATGGCTATAGATAAAATTCCTTTATTAGGATCAACAATGTTTATTAATTCAACAATTTCAATTAGTGGAGAAGCTCTTGGCAAAAGGCTTCAATGGGGGCAACAAATTAATCCAGTGAATCCATTTCATTATGCTCCTAAGGTTTGTGCATCTGGTTGTTCTCTGAAGCCTTAAACTGCTTCTCCATTAAAATAATAAGACATGTTTTTATTTATTAGGCTCCAACATGGGGGTCTGAACCCAAAGTACCACTTGATATCCCTGTAGAAGAAAACTGGGTAATCTCTTCTCGTGCATCTCTGCTATAGTTATTGGAGAATCAACAAATTCCTGTGAAAATCCTATGTAATCAAGAAGCTGTAGTTTGATCTGAAAAAATAAATTATATATCTTCCTGCGGGACGTCATTTGATGCAATAAAATTAGTCAACAAGGCCACAGTCCTTTTCCATTAATCACCCAGGATCTGAAACAGCACTCCTATACCCTTCAGAAAAGCCACAACCCTGCTCCAAATTGGGAGAGTTGAAGACACTTCTTGTTTAAGAACACAATGCAGTAACAGTATACTACTGGTCCCAAAAACCAGTTACCTCTTCAATCACTCAATGATATATCTTTGCCCTAGACATTGTGCAGTGCTCCCTGACTTTTGCCTAGCTTTGCGCTGCACAAATAAGATTTACAAACATACATAAATCATTTTTTCAAGTGATTTTCCAACAACAGTGGTTACTGTGGTAGTGGGTATTTCCTCAACAAGAGGTTGGGTATTACCCATGTCCTTAAAAACAACACCATGGAAGCTCAAGAAAATGACAAAACACCAAACAAAAAGCTTACCCATTTGCATTTGTAACAAGTATGAACCAACAATTCCCTAGCCACACATGAATCCCAGAAAGACAGATACCGCAATGTTAAAAGGAGTTACAATTTGATACTATAATATTCTTCTCTTTTACTGCTTACTGCCCTACTGCCTTCGATTCTGTATGCCTTTTTAACATTCATGTACACAACGAGAACTTAGTTCACTGCCTCTATCTGCTCAGTTTGTAAGTTTATTTGCAAAGCTGTAACTAGTTGGGGCAATATTACAGCGTCTTTGTCCCTTTTCATACATATCTACTTTGCATATGTGATAAACCTCCATTCTATTGTGCTGTTAGGAATATTTACAGAACATCCTCACTTCTCCTTACCCTTAAACCTCTGATCCTCTGTTACTCTCACAACTATTTCTGATTTCAGCAGTTCCCACCTTAGCCTTCCACCTGTGCCCAACTATTACTTCCCAATTCCATCCACATATTTCTCATGTGCTTGACAATGAAACTGCATCTTTAATGAGCTACCATAACCCCATCAGTGATCACACTTATTCTCTCCACTTATCCCTTTTTGTTGACCAATCTACCTCTTCAATTTGTCAACAACATCTATATTCCGATTGAGGCCCAGAAGTCATTACAGCACCCACATTTTCCCCAGAGCAACATCCTTGTGCAGCAATTGAAGATAATGACAGAAAATGTGACTCTATGTAACTTGTATGTAAGTATGTGGGCATCTATAGAGTGCAAACCTAGCCAGGGGGTGTGTAGCACTGTAAAAGATCAGTGACAAATAAGGCGTTTCAAAATCATTTACAGAGTTGAAGTGGGGGTCAGCATTAAATAGTAAAAGATAGATGGATTTCTAAGCTGGCAGATGGAACTTTCTTTGAATAGGTGAATTTCCAGTTCTTTTCTGAACTGGAGGAGGGTTGGAGCAGTTCTAATGCCTATGGGGATGTTGTTCTGGGTCCTGGGTGCACAGCAGGTGTGTCACTATTTGCCAGAGATGGTTATTTTGTGGACCAGATAGTCAAGGGTGATCCAGATGGTGCTGAATATGATACTGGCGTGTAAGAGGAGCCAGTAGAATTCCATCAGAGTAGAGAACATATGGCTGAAGTTCTTCAGGCCTTGCATAAGGTGTACTTGCAGGACAGTGTCACTTCAGTGGGAAAAGGAACAGTTGTAAGAGGCATAGTGCACAGTCGTGCTTCCCTGCAATGAGTGCCCAACTACGAGTATCTGGTACCCTGGTTTTTGATTTTGGCTCTAGCCTCACAATAATTTAGTGTGCGCACAGAGGCCTAGGCATGTCCCTTGACATAAGTGGGGTCTTGGACCTGAGACTTGTTGAGGCACACCAAGTGTGCCCTTATTTACTGGCAGTGCAATACTGTCCATGATGTGGGTTTAGCATGTAGAGTGGTAGTGGCAGTGTGCCCTGTTCTGTGAATCAATAGTTGTGGCCTGACATTTTTACCAGTGTCCCTGAAGTGAAGGCCTACTGGGCCCACTAGTGTTCAGGTCTGCTGCTTCTACACACCAACCCAGAACTTACAGCTAACATACCAAGTGTGTATGTGTGTGTGTGTGTTTGTCTGTCTCATTTTGGAACAGTGAGGCCTGATGTTTTGCACAAGGGGGGTGGTGAGTTTTTTCCAGACAGTGGAAGTGTATTGCTGACATTACTGAAGCTGGAGGGAAGAGACCTAGACACTGAAGTGGGGACAGAGTGGGAGGGTGCTCCGCTGACTTTTGCCTAGCTTTGCTCTACACAAATAAGATTTACAAACATACATAAATCTGTTTTTTTCAAGTGAATTTTCAACAACAGCGGTTACTGTGGTAGTGGTTATTTCCTCAACAAAAGGTTGGGTATTACCCATGTCCTCAAAAAAAACAACACCGGGGAGGCTTTTAATGGAAGGCTCAAGAAAATGACAAAACAGTCAAACATGGTTAATAACACCCAGTTGGGTCATGTGCAAATGTAAAACGCCAATTCTCTAACATGAAACTGGTAAAGATATGATGACATTCATATATGCACTAAACCAAAAGCTTAACCATTTGCATTTGTAACAAGTATGAATACCAGCAATTCCCTAGCCACTATAAAGGTGTTCATTTCTCTAGTTTATATTTATTTATGAGTGCACCTATAGAAATTTCAAGAGTGCTCTGTAAAATACATGAATCCCAGAAAGACAGATACAGCAATGTTAACAGGAGTTGTTACTATTTTATACTATAATATTCTTCTCTATTACTGCTAACTGGCCTAATACCTCCGATTCTGTATGCCTTTTTAGCATTCATGTACACAACAAGAACTTGGTTCACTGTCTCTGTCTGCTCAGTTTGTAAGGTTATTTGCAAAGCTGTAACAAGTTGGGGCAATATTACTGTGTCTTCGTTCCTACGCCTACTTCTCTACTTTCCGTATTCTACATACCTCCGTTCTAGTGTGCTGCTAGGAAATATTTACATAACATCCTGACTTCTCCTTACCCTTTAACCTCAGATCCTCTATTACTTTCACAACTATTACTGATTCCAGCAGTTCCTACCTTAGCCTTCCCTCTGTGCCCATATATTACTTCCCAATTTGATCCATATCTTTCTCATGTGCTCCACAATGAACTTGCATCTTTAATCAGCCACCATAACTCCATCGCTGGTCACACATATTCTCTCCACTTATCCCTTTTTGCTGTCCACTCTACCTCTTCGATCTATCAACACCATCTATATTATGTGTCTGTCTGTGGGTTCCACTTTGGAACCCTGAGGCCTGTTTATTTGCACAAGGGGGAGGTGAATTGTTTTCCCAGACAGTGGAAGTGTATTGCTGACATTTCAGAAGCTAGAGGGAGGAAACCTAGTCACTGAAGTGGGGACATAGGAGACAAGGCTCCTGTAGAGATTCAATTAGGCCTTTTGCTGAGTGGAGCAGCAGAATAGTCTTCCTGTAGCACTGCCATTTGGTAGATGGCTGGGGGTGAAGTGTGCAACTGCAGTCTATGTGGTTAAGGTGAAAGGGACCTCGTTATGTGAGGCCAGCCATTTGTCTCTTACCAGATCACTGATCTGTGTGGCTGTTGATAGCTAAATGCAGAACGCTCACACGTCTTTGTGCCTCTGTTGTTGGTGCTCCACACTGGAGACTACTCTACTGTAAAGAGCATCAATGTACACAAAGGAGCTTGGAATGGACACTTGAATAAAGAACCACCACAAAGCCTTTCTGAAAGTACACACAAAGAATTTACATACCCTGTCTGCTTTGACTGTATAAAAGTGGAAGCTACTGACCCACATGTTGTTCCGGTTTTAAGTTCCCTTTGATAAAGGATGGCAGTCAGCTGCAGAGTACTCAGAGGACTTCTGTGCAACCAGAGCTGGCGTCTACCTGAAAGGCAATTTCACCTCTGATCTGAAGCACCAAGAAGCAAACCTGCCTGCTGATAGAGGGAAGGAGCCTGCCAACCCTGCAGGAGGTTCAACTGTCCAGTGAGAGCCAAAAGCCAGAAGCTGATAGACCTTTTGTCTGTGGGTCTACCAGAAAAGGAAGAGCGAGAAGAGCAATTTGTGTGCCCTGAGCCGTGAAAGGGCAGTCTCTATAGACTAATGGTTCCAGGCAGGAACAGTGACAATGTCCTCTGTCCGACCAGACTGCTGCTGCATCGAAGTTTTGTGCTCGATTGGACTATGTTGCCATTTTAAAGAACTGTACCTGAGAGGACTGTGCTGCTTCATCGAATAACCGTACCTTTAACGAACTGTGGCTCGGAGAAACTGTGTATGAGGCAGATTGCACCACATGAGAAACTGTGCCCAAGGCTGAACCGTGCAGCTGTGACTTTGACCCCCGTGGCCCAAACCTTATATGTCACCTGAACTCAAAAGTGGGTCTGTCGACAGCTCGAGGCCCGCATCACCGTTGGAGCCTCACATACCTGCAAGGAGTCCAGGCATCGGCCTCCGTGGCAACCTGCTGTGGCCTCTGCTTGAACGTGGGAAGAACCTCCAGCCATGGCATCTAATCCCAGAGAAGGGAGTGAGTAGAGTGTGCCTTGCAAGCCTCTGTCGGCTACCAGAGAAGGACTGCAACAACTCCACAGCAGTTACAGCTGTGAAATTGGAATTGTTTTAGACAGTTGAGCGCACAGACTGTTCAAGCACATAGACTGTTCAAAAAGGTAATCAGCACCACCTGCCCTACAGAGTTTGAACCAAGACGGTTGGGGGCCTGCCGAATTACATAAAGAAAGGACACCAAGGAAATGGGAGGAGAGGGTGAACAGGACCCAAGACTCTATAGTCCAAGCACCAGTAAAGTACTTGTATAAGTAGCATATTCTGAGAAGTAGTAAGTTTGACCTGTGTATTAAAGTACTTTTCTTTACCAAAGTAATGAACTGGTTGGACTATCAGTTATTACGGAGCTGAGGACTGCTGAGTTCTAAGGTTATGGATCCCCATATCACCTCCTTGAAAAGTCTGTAACTGCTCACCATCGCTACACTGTGTGAAGTGCTGATGTGGCTGTACTTGGCCCAGTTTTGCAGAGTCAATGCTGGACGGACTACAAGACAGCGGCAAATGACCACAGCCCGCATGGCTGAGGCACAGTTCCCCCTGCTTGCCCTATGGCCCCCTCGAATTCGGTCTGACAGGAACGATAATCTCAGAAGGAAAGAAATGAATGGTTGTCGTTCTCAACTAGAAGAGTAAACTATAATGTGGTATTGAAAGTAATAATTTCAGTCTTCTACTTGGCTGACGTAGGCTGGGGAACACTGATGAAGGTGGACACAATGCTGAATCCATTACAAGAGCATGCCAAAACTTAGTGCACTTTTACTCTTCCACTTCCAAGTAGATAATGTCTTCTTCAAATGTCTACATTGCAAATTCTGTGGCTGAGACCCTCCAGGTCAAGGATGAGTTGTCTGAAGAATGGCAATAATAGAGTGGAGAATGAACACATTGTAATGAGGGTTGTATCTAAAAACCTTGAGCTTCTATTCAGAAATGGGGGTGGGGCACCCCTTTCATGCCTCCTACTTGTGATTCTGAAAGGATCACACATTTATTTAGGGGTCAGTACGAATTTTCAGAACTTGTAAAAGGATTTTTGTACATTAACAAAAGGCCTTTTGTTGTTCTCAACCCTGTGATTTTTGCAAATCTGAACCTAGCTCCTACCTAATATATGCCCACAGAGATTCAGATGATATTGTAGAGTAGGTATGTTTGCTTCCACAAGCATGAGTTCCTGCCTCTGTAAAATCTTTCAAAACACACCTGTAAGCTAAAGTGTAAGGGCAGCTAATGCAAAAAAAATATTTAAAATCCTCTTTCACGAAAGAAAGTATTGTAGGCTATTTCATCTGTGACTTTCCCCAATGTTCTTCGAAGTCTTTTATACATATGCAGTTCGCATATATCCAAAATCAAAACATACACTAAAGCAGCTCTCTTCTGCATTACATTGTCATGCTACGAAATGGTTCTGTTTTACCTCGCACTCTTTTTCTTTTGTTTTTCTTCTGCTTCCTCCTTCTGGGCTGTGTTTAAACTTTCAGCATCTGCTAAGTTGTCAACAGCGATGGCCAAGAAAACGTTCAACAGGATATCTGGTTCACAGAATTTTAAGGTCATTTCTACATAAGAGTTGCTTTGGTGTTTAACATGACTCCCACATGCTTTTTATCACTGCTCAATAGCAATCACACAACAAACAGTAGGTCACTGATCTAAACCCTAAGATTTATGGTTGGTTAAGTCAACCTCGGCATTCCACACAGGAGACCTCTTAAAGGAGAAGGCAAAATACACAAATATAGAGGAAGCTAATGTTCTTATTTTGTTTTCTTCCTTTATAATGCTAACATGCCACCCGCTGACAGTTTTTGTGCTTCTGATGCAGCTTTTACTAGGCACAGGATCCTGTGGGGATGAAGAGGAGGTGGTGTGATCACTGATGGCGAAAAACATTTATTAAATGTTCAACATATTTGTAACATGCTTATTTGTAGTCAAGACCATTCTGACAGCACAGCTGAAGCAAAGGATATTGGACAGCAAACATTAGTGCAAGCACAAATATATTAATTAAATCTAGAAAACTACAAACAAATCAACGGGAATTCAGCATCCTTCTATTAATCGTATACTGAATATCGGGAAATAATAGAATGAACTTAGAGGCTAAGAGTTACACAATTGTGCTCCTCGATTTGCAACTAGTCCATTACTTTTTCATTTACATAAGAAAAACAGCATCAGATATAAAAAAAAATGGATCAGCTGATAATATAAAACTAATTAGTCACATATATTGTTTTGTTCTGTAGCATTAATGATATCTTGCCCCTTTTCTTAACTTTTAGGGGCAGATGTACAACCGTTTTTTGCGGTCGCAAAGGGGAATTTGGCTCCTTTGCGACCGCAAAAATCGTCTGCCCAATGTACTAACCCTATTTTGCGAGTCGCTAACCTATTAGCGACTCGCAAAATATGGTTAGCGACTCGCTATTAGGAAGGGGAGTGCCAAGGGCATCCCTTCCTAATAGCGAGTGCAATTGCCATGTACCATTGTTTTGCGACCGCATTTGCGGTCGCAAAACAGTCGCAGCTTACCACCTTTGTCAAAAGGGTGGTAAGCCACTCGCAAACGGGAAGGGGTCCCCAAGGGACCCCTTCCCCTTTGTGAATGGGTTTGCAAATATTATTTAAGAGCAGGCAGTGGTTCCAGGGACCACTGCCTGCCCTTAAAAAACGAAAGTGAAAAGTTTCATTTTTTTAAAAAATGCATCCCGTTTTTCTTTAAGGAAAACGGGCTGCATTTTTTAAAAAAAACTGATTTATTGAAAAAGCAGTCACAGGCATGGTGGTCTGCTGACCCCAGCAGGCCAACATCCCTGGGAGTGCTAGCCATTCCCAATGGGATTGCAAATTGCGACAGCCTCATTAATATTCATGAGGCATGCAATTTGCGACCCCATTGGGAATCGCAAACAGTGTCTGAGAGACTGTTGCACATTAAGTTTAGCAAGTCGCAAATTGCGAGTCGCAATTTTGCCCAATTTGCGACTCGCTAAACTTAATGGTCGTACATCTGGCCCTTAGTCTCATGATTCTTCACTGCACACTAAAACCCATGTTCAAAAAATGGTGAGAAGAATTGAGACTTAAACATAAGGGTTCTGAAACAAATAGGAGGTAAATATTATTTGTAAATTCTACATGCCATTCTACAAGTGGAATTTCAGTAGAGGCAAGGACAAATAGTAAGCTTTCAGTCATTGAATGCTAACATTTTAGGAAATGTGCAGACATCCAACTGTCAATATGAAAAATACTGCTCTTCAGGCAGCGGTAGACACTCAAAGAAGGCTCTCAAAGGTGCATCTCATGACACATGTGCAAGCGGAGTTCTCCACTAACTCCTTGAGTGAAAGCCAGGAAGCGGGTTGGAGGTACTGCTTGAAGTGTATTGTGGTCCGCATACGAGGAAGTAGTACTTAGAAGCAGCTTAAGCTGTGTGCCTTTCAGTATTAGAAAGGCTGGCAGTCATCGAAGATTGCTGACACTGACTGGATTTAGGTTGTGTACATGTGGAGGACATGCTCCATTGTGCTGCTCTGAAAGTTAATTACAATTCATAGCAGACAACAATATCCATCTTGGATCTTCAGATCAGCGTTCTTTGCTAGGTAATCATACTACAATGATGCTAGCCAGAACCTCTGCAAATGGATATCGGATTTCAGTTGCCAAGACCTACTGCTTCCTAATTGACATTCTTGATTATAGAGAAGCATTCTGAAGAAGTGTGATGTTAAAAATAATCTTTTGAACTATTCTGTGGACATTTACTTGAACTAGACAGGGTTGTAATCATTTGCATTCCTAAGACTGGGGATGTGGGTTCCATCAAAAGAAGTCCCTATGAAGAACAGGATTGATGCTTAAGACAACAAATACATATGTATGCATGTGGTGTGATATATATATATCTATATTCACTGAAAAACAAAGGTTACAGGGACGTTATAGTTAGGCTGAGTTTTCACTCGCTCAAAACCAGTGAAATTCATCAATTATAGTTACCTGAGCTAACTATAACTTAAGCCCCGCAATGCACTGCTTATGACCTCACATATTACATCACTCATGACATGGTCAGTGACATCACTGATGACATCTCAAATGACATCACTGATGACATCACTGATGACATCATCAAGTGAGTGTACGTGTTTTCAAGAGTTTATGGGTGTTAAACATATATACTAACCTACTACCAAAAAGTTAAATTAGTATACTAGGTGCACTACTACTGAGTGATACTACTTCTAACATTTATTATGTGAGTGGTGGGTGACTGTATGTATCCTTGTGTGTATGGGTGAATAAGTGGCAGTATGGGTGTATAGAGGGTGTGTGAATAGCTGTGTGGGTGAGTGACATGCTGTGTGAGAGGCAGTATTGGTGAGTAAGTGGGTGTGTCAGTGGTTGTATGAGTGAGTGAGTGGTGGTGTGAGTGGCTAAATGGGTGGGTAAGTGGGTGTATAGTGACTGTATGGGTGAGTGAGCAAATGTGTGAGTGCTGGTATGGATGTGTGAATGGGTATGCAAGTGGTTGTGTAGGTGTGTGAGTTAGTGTGTCAGTGTTTGTGTGAGTGAGTGGGTGTATGAGTAACTGTATAGATAAATAAGTGGGTGTGTCAGTAGCTGTATGGGTGAGTGTGTGGCTATGTGAGTGGCTGTACGGGTGAGTGACTGGTAGTATGAGTGGCTGTATGGGTGAGTGAATGGTTGTGTGAGTGGGTGGGTGGGTGGGTGTGTGACTTCCTCTATGGAGGCGTGAGTGGGTATATGAGTAATGGTATGAAACTGTGAATAGGTATGTGAGTGGTTGTGTGAGTGGGTGTACGAGAGGTTCTATGGGAGTGTGAGTGGGTGTGTGAGTGGTTCTGTGGATGATGTCATCAGTGATGTCATTTGAGATGTCATGAGTGATGTCACTGACCATGTCATGAGTGATGTAATATGTGAGGTCATAAGCAGTACATTGCGGGGCATAAGTTATAGTTAGCTCAGGTCACTATAACTGCTGAATGTCCCTAGTTGTGTACGAGTGAAATCTCACCCTAACTATAAAGTCCCTGTAACCTTTGTTTTTTTCAGAGAATTTCTAAGGTTTTTTAATTCTATTTCCTAACTATAATGTCCCTGTAATCTTTGGTTTGTTTAAGGAATTTCTAAGGTTTTTCAAATTCTATTTCTTAACTATAACGTCCCTGTAAACTTTGTTTTTTTTTGTGAATTTCTATGGTTGTTTAACCTGTGTTTCTTGTGTTCCATTTTCATTTGCCCGCTCCTATCAGTGGCCTTCATATCAGAGTGTATGCGGTCATTGGCAGGGATGGTGAGAGGCAGAAAACAGAATTGCTTCAGATAGATCCAGAGCACGTTGTGCAGCCTAATAGTAGTTGCATGTTTACATTAAAGGCTGGTGAAAAAGGTTTACCCCTGTGGCAAAGATCAATACATGTTTTAAAAGTCCAATCCTTTGCAACAATTCAATTCATCTAAATAGGAAATTGGCAGATCTCTTAAGATCCTTTCCACCTTATATGAGATAAGAAACAAAAGTCATTCCCATTTGTTATTGTGCGAACATTTCCTGAAATATCCAAAGATTTGTTTAGTACAAGAAGTACTTGGTTTACTTTCATAGAATTAGGGAAAATACCTTATTAAAAAATATATAACTCCACACTTGTAGTAATTATAGAAGAGAGAGTAGAAAAAGGAAATGTAGTTACAGATGAGTATAATCATGAAGATAGCACAAAAAATGTGTGAGACCATAAAACTACAAATCTAGCTGGAATGGAGCTACTCCATCAAATGGTGCTGACAAGCGGAGGAGCTAATATACCAGGCGGGGGAATGTCCCCAAAAACATGGAAAGATATGGGGTAAATGGCAGGAACAAGGGGAGGGTTGACGTAGGGCGCCTGCCAACCTAGTACTCTGTGTGGCAAAACCAGACCAACACTTTAGACCTTACAAAGAATGCCTGTGATGCATGGGGCAGTGGGAGCAACAGGGATCGATGAAGGGGGAGGAGGACCCATGTTGGTATAAGATTTAATGCTTCGTGTCCGTAACCGTTGGTATTTACTTCAGGAGCAAATGCTTGCTGCAACACCAGGGTTGGAAGGGGGGTCATTGTTACTGTTTGTTTCATATGACACAAAATGCTTAACAAAAAGAGTTGTGGAAACAAAAATGCAAATCTAGGTTTAGTGACACTAAAACCACTTTACATATCTCCTGGGCAAAATATGATGTTATTTTTTCAGAATGAAGAATGGAAGGAGGTGTAAGTGCATCACATCTATTTTTAAGGCATGAAACAACTGTTTTGGAAATTTTAGAAATTCTTAATTTTACTTTCGCAAACAAAGACTTTCAGTGGTACAAAATTATACATATTAACTTATATCACAAGTGATCTGTTTATAGATTTAGACTGACTTTGATTTAGGCTAAGTTTTGCAAGGCTTTTCCTGTTAATATAGGAAAGTATGCCAGGTTGAGCACCGGGGTCTTTGCACTTCTAAGCCAGAATGGGCAGCTCTCATTAAAAAGAATAAAATCAGCAGTACAGTTGTGGCATATCAAATATATTTTTGAGAATTCATTGGTACACAATGTAATAAATAGGGGCCTGATTCACAAAAGTAAACTTAGACCAAAAGTCTAAGTTTAGACCTGAAGTCTAACTTAGACCAAAAGTCTAACTTTACTAGTACTAAAGTTAGACTTTTGGTCTAAGTTTAGACCAAAAGTTTAACTTAGACCAAAAGTCTACCTTTACTACTACTAAAGTTAGACTTTAGGTCTAAACTTATACTCTAACTTTAGTAGTAGTAAAGTTAGACTTTGGTCTAAGTCAGACTTTTGGTCTAAGTTAACTTTTGTGAATCAGGCACATAGGGCCATATGTAGGTAATTTCTATTTACCGATTCCTAAATACCGAATTTTACCGATTTGGTATTTAAGAATCGGTAAATAGAATGTAGGTAAACATTCGGTAAATTTTACCGATTCGGTAATATTTGTTATTACCGATTCGGTATTTACCGAATCGGTAATAAGGAATACCTTCCCATTCATTCCTATGGGCCTGGAGGCCCATAGGAATGAATGGGAAGCCATTCACTATTACCGATTCGGTAAATACCGAATCGGTAATAGAGGAACATATTCAAGGGTGGCAGGGTGTCAAATTGACACCCTGTTGCACCCTGAATCGTGCATGTGTGCACATGTGGCGCACATACATGCCCTAAGGGCATGTATGTCTGCCACATGGCACTTTAAAAAAGCACAAAATTGCTTTTAAAGGTATTCGGTATTTACCACCAACCTGTAGTTGGTGGTAAATAACGAATCCTTAAACCAAAAATGCACTCACTTGAGTACTCCCTACATAGGATTTAAGGAATCGGTAATTTACCGATTCCTTAAAATAACGAATCGGTAAATTACCGACTCCTTAAATCCGGCCTCCTACATCGCAAAGGGCTAAATACCGGTCGGTAACGGGAAATTTACCGATTTTCGGCCGTTACCGACCGGTATTAGCCCACCTACATATGGCCCATAATGAGGATATTTTGAGTAATGGCCAAATTGGAGAAGAGCTTGATGTGAGTTCCCTAAAGGGCCCACTGTAGTTCTTCTCTATGTTAGCCTAACGATAGGTTGTAGCCCGCTTTTGTTTTGCATGTTACAAAGTAACACGTTTGGTTTTATGCCACGCTATTATTTTACAAATAGGCTGCACATGTTTTATTTTTCAGTTCTTATGCTGGGATTCAGTCTGAAAATTTCGTACAAGGTCTAACAACAATGTACCCTGTTTTTCTCTGTGGTCGATCACTAACACATTCTAACACATAGACCTAATAGAGAGATCCAGCTGCTGTTTTCTAGCATTTGCTGTTTTGAAAATAGAGAGGAGAATTTCTAGCAGAGGAAAGGTCCTGGAACGAACGTGCCAGCTCTGCGCAATCTGAGATGCAGACCAGCTAACAGCTAATACCAGGTATGGGGGACAGTTCTAATCCCGGAGATCTCTGATATATCATTGTGCTCACGAAATGAGGTTAGACTTAGCCAAATATATCATTCTACATGATAGGGCTTTTCATTGTATACAGTTTACTGATAATGCTAATTACTTTTGCCCAGTTGCATATGTTTTCTAATTGCAGCACAGTTGCTACATGATAGAGCACGATAGTTTCAATAAATATTGTAAACCTTCCTCGCATCTTTCATCTGTTTATTATGGAAATGCATGACTGAGAGAACGAAAGGTGATGATCCATTACCATGGTTCCCTGAGTGATCTAGAGTGTTGTGTTCTGGAGTGCCAACTTACCTGTGACTCTGGGAAGGTTAGGAGGTAAGGCACTATGAGCTAGTCAGGATTTGTGCCCTAGGTACTGATGTGGTATGGTGACTCAGTAGTCACGTTCTGTGATCCCAGGCATAGTTCTGTTTCCAATAAGGAGTACGGTATATTTCTAAGATTTTGAGTGTGCATGCTAATATGTTGTAAATAATCAAAAATGTGTTATGGGTTCCAAGTCCTTGTTCATGGGTGCAAGTGGTTCTATGAGGAGAAAAATTGAAAACTGATCGAAAAGAAGGCGTTTTAGAGAGGGATGGATGATAAAGTGGATGGAAACATACATCTTTTGGAAATGTTACAGTGAGGGTGATAGATAAAAGTTCAAAGTGTCCAAGAAGTAATCCACAAACACTGGAGCTTTAGAAAGGACATTAAAGATGTGCAAATTAAAGTTACTTTAAAATGACACGTTTTGAAACATACAAAATTTTAAAACACTCTTAATTGCTTTCAACTAAAACTGTAGCAAATACTATGAGGAATAGTTTCATGTTGTCCAGTAGATTCTCGATCGTCAAGCCATTCCAAACATCTTGTGTGCTGTGAGGCAGTAGTGATGCTTGTTAATGGACTGTAAAAAATCAGTACAGAGCTTATATATAGCATGCTAGTTAAAAAAACACATGGGTTCCTTTTTCTGATGTTTAAGATAGGTTTCTTAAGTGCTTCACAACAAATGTACTCTACCACTACATAACCAGTATACAACAGCATTCAAAAACCTTATCTTCTAGTAGGTTCCATGACAAAATACCACTACCAAAAATACTGCTTAATATAAATATTGTGTCCCAAATATAATTTACAAAAGACCATCCCATTGGGTTTAGATCTTCTATTAACTGCAATGTGGAGATATATTTTAGAGTATACTTAGTCCATGATATTCTGGTACAACACCCTCTAATAATGTCTGATGCAGTAACACTAATCAATCATTTGTAATATGAAGTGTGGAAGGATACAGTTACCGCAAATAAAAAGTATGATGAAGTATATGCAGACTATCATTCCAGATGAGGCTGGTCCACCATATGCAATGATACCATCATACATGACAGCATTCCAGTCTTCACCTGTTAGAATCTAATAATCAAAAGAAAACATCATGGTTAAGATTAGACTTTCTTGTAAGCATAGTGATTGACAATAACCCTTACAACACCTTGTTATAAGGGTGTACCACCCTGAGTGCGCCTGATTTCTTCCGATCTTAGAAGCTAACAAGGGTCATGCCAGGTTAGTACTTGGATGGTAAGGGTGACAGTAAACAAGACTGATTATGTTTGGCCATTATATTCTCTTCATCAATCTCAGGCACACAATTAATAGGGAATGACAGGTAGGTAAACGGTTGACAAGGCTAATAAGGTAATATTAATAATGCATGTGTATCACGATTTAAAGCATTTGACCCTAACCTGATTTAGATATGGAAACAATATATGTGTGTGATGCGTTGGTGCTAGGGAAGGTTGTGCTTTTGTAAAGATTTTGTTTGTGCATTGCATTGTGAATACCAATGCAAAACAACTGAGCACAATATTATTGGGGCTCCAAAGACTACAATGAGGCTTTCCGGGGTCCTATCTGGCTTTTCATGACCAAAATGGCAGTGTTCAAAAGATGTATTATACACTCAAAATGCCTCGATTCAAAAGGATGCACACCTCTCTATTTAAAAATAATCTAATTATGAAGTTTCTTGGTGTGGTACGGTGTCAAATCACTGGTCAAGGACTGAAAATAATGAAAGACCTGCACTGAAAAAAAAAATTGCTTTCACACCATGCACATCACATTAAATTTCAACTTTGTTTTATGTAGTTTTATAGAAGGTTTAACCAAAGTTGATGGTTATTCACAATTTTAATCAATAATTAATGTGAAGAAACAATTAACTTTTTCAAAATTATGTTGCTTGGCTCATTACTGATAAATACATTGGTTCAACAGGTGAAGAGATTCCATAGTCATAACAAAACAATCTTCTCAGTACAATTCATGCCAATGAGAGTCCTTCTTCAGGTGACCCTGAATGGGTTTATCACAAAGCACATCGACAATGTATTATTAATTTCAATTACAGTGGCAGATAAATACGGAACCTAAAGAGGTGGATCTTGCCTTCTAAACAATGTCAATCCTGTCCTGAAATGCTTTAATCGTGTAAGAGCCCAGACATTCTAGGTTCTGCCATGTATGACACAGAGATGCTTAACACCATTAAGAAAAGTGATATTGTGACTTGTTCATTCAGTTATTCTGCTCACACAGTGAGGGAATTTAGGGCATTGTCTATGAGGCTGATGTGGTGAAGTCCAGAATTAAATTAAGTGAATGTTATAGAGCATGACAATAACCCAATTAGTAAGTATTCAATAGCAATGCTAGCGTCCTCAGAAACTGACCCACCCTGGCTGACTCTTTCCAGTAAAAGAAAACCAGAGCAAGGAGGTAGTACAGGCTCAAATGTTGTAAAGTCAGTATAGATTGTAGTGTCTATCATATGTCCTTGTATGTGATATTACACTCTGTCCACTTTGCTTAAGGAAGGTCTAATGGCATTAGCGAAAGCCACTGATCTACAACATGTGTTAATACCAGCTGCTCCTTCCTAGTAAAGACCTCTTAAAGGGTCAAGTTTACATGATCTTTTGTAGGAGGTATATGCCTCCATGCAAGACCAATATGAAAGAAGCTATATGACAACTACTGCTTGGAGCTTTGGATCCCTTTAGGGAAATGCCAGAGGTGGGGAAGAGACTAACCTCAGAGACCCTGGTGAAAACCCACACCTGTGATGGGACTTGCTGGACGTGGGAACATAGACAAGACACAAAGGCTCAGTCCAAGGAAGCCCAAGTCCAGACAGCGGAGCTTGACTGGGGTGGGAGGAGGTTCAAGGGGATATGGTAATGGTATAGATCTCTGGGTGAAGAGATTTGTGATCTCTCTTTTCATTGTCTCATGAGAGTCTCTGAGATGTTTCAAATTTGACCACCGCTCAAAGGATGTAGAAAGAGATCTCAACAGTGCATTGTTAGGCTGAACACCAATTCACAATTAAGTTAACAAGATGCACCTACATCCTTTGAAGAATAGGCCCCAACTCTTGTCAACCCTTTTCTGCATACGTTACTTATGGAGCAAACCTAGGCAAAAGCCAGGAATGTACTGTACAGGGTCATAGGGTAAGATACAATCAACAAGTGTTGGAAAGGTAGCTGGATTCTGGGAACAGAAGTGGATTGCTATAGCACCATAATGTAGTTTTCTTTACATAAGTGCACAGTGGCATAGCTAGGTTGCAATGGGTCCCAGTACAAGTAAACTAATTGGGCCCCCACACTAGTGTGACATTTCCGTCTGTCAGCTGCCCTGACACTCTTCAGCCTCTTTCAAAAGAGTCTGTGTTAGACCTGACAGCCTTAGAGTGGTCTTCACCCAACTTTTTGCCTGCCTCCCTCCAATTTTCTGTTCTCGTTTTTGCTAGTTTTAGGACTCTGAGCACTTTACCAGTGCTAAAGTGCATGTGCTCTCTCCCGAAACCATGGTAACATTGGCTCATACCCAATTGTAATATTTAATTTACTTATAAGTCCCTCGCAAAGTGCACTACATGTGCCCAGGGCCTCTAAATTAAATACTACTGGTGGGCCTGCAGCACTGGTTGTGCCACCCACCTAAGTAGCCCTCTAACCATGTCTCAGGCCTGCCACTGCAGGGTCAGTCTGTGCAGTTTACTGCCACCTCGACTTGGCATTTAAAACTACTTGCCAAGCCTTAAACTCCCCTTTTATTACACCTACGTCACCCCTAAGGTAGGCCCTAGGAAGCCCTAAGGGCAGGGTGCTGTGTAGCTAGAGGGTAGGACATGTACTTGTATGTTTTACATGTCCTGGTAGTGACAAACAACAAATTTCGTTTTTCACAGCTGTGAGGCCTATTCCTAACAATACCTTTAAGCTGTAATTCCTGATTAGAAAGGAGTAGCTAGGGGGGGGCGTGGCTTCGCGGCAAAAGAACATGGCCGCCTGCTAGAGCGTCTCTGAGGCCCCCTTTCCTGCCCCATATATCCGCCCCATTTATCCGACCCTCCGGTGCTGGATTCGCGCGCCGGAGGTGCAGCGGTGCACTTTGCTGCAATCCGGAGTTTCGGCAGACGCCGGAAAGCAGAGAAATCCCGCCCGGAGTTTGCGGCCTACAGCCTTGGGGAAGCCGGGACCTCGAGTGAGTACGCCCGCCGTACTGAATGCCTGAAGCGTCGGTGGGAACCCCCCCTCACCCAGCCCCGGAGGGACGCAGGCGATTGATGCGGCAGCTCATCAGCACCTAGTGACAGCCTGCACGCTGAAGCGCTGCCCATCTGCGACACTGCCTGGAAACTTCCTGCAGGGCCGGATGCATCGGAGCCAGTCCCGGAGCTCGGACCTGGAGGTCTAGGCCGGTCAGCAGCGGAGAGGTGCTTCGGCGCGCCGAGGTGGAGGAGGTGCCTGACACTGAAGCCCAGCGCCGGTGAGTACGCCTGGGATTGGACTTGTGGCCCTCATCATCAAGGGCCCCCCCCCTCCCCTGCGGTGCGGACCGGGCCCTGGAGAGAGTGCACCCACAGCGCCTGCTCCTCGGCACCTACAGGATATCTGCCGCTAGATTGCGGCCCATGCCTTAGACGCCACCGCCTATCACCGGGTGGCCTTTGCTCGAAGGCCCACATTTGAGGCCGGGCAGGAGAGATCTGAGCCGAGCAGAGCCCCCAGAAGCTGCGTAACGCGCCGGCGGCGCAAACCCGGCCCTAGTCATGGCTAACTCGAGGAGTACAAAAACGTCCCAACAAAGCAAGCTGGACCGATACACCTGCCCAAGGGCGGAATTGCCCGAACGAAAGGGACCTGGCGACACACAACAAGGTGGGGCGGAACATGATCCTTCAGAACCCACAATGAAAGACCTGATGGCGGCTATCACTGGAGTGCACACATCCATAGACACCCTATCCTCGGAAGTGACTCTGATTAGGGCTGACCTTACAAAATACAGGGAGAAAGTCAAGCAGCTGGAGCTCACCACCACGGGCTTGGTGGATGACACCTCACAGTTACAGACGGACATTAGGGAACTCCAGGCGTTCCGTAGGTTCGCTGAAGACAAGCTGGACGACTACGAAGGGCGCTCGAGACGCAACAACATACGCGTTCTTGGAGTGCCGGAGAAATCGGAGGGGCCCGCTGCTGATCTGTTCATCGAAAACCTGGTAATGACGAAGCTGCAACCAAAGGGACTGTCCAAGCTGTTTGTGGTGGAGAGGGCGCACAGAGAACATGGGGGACGCCCGAAACCGGGAGCCCCCCCCGTCCAATATTGGCCAGGCTGTTAAATTACAGAGACAGAGACACGATCCTACAGGCCGCCAGGGTTGCCCCTCCGATTAAAATGGACAACTCAGAACTCGCCTTCTTCCCTGACTTTACCCAGGCAGTGCAAATGCGTCGACGCTCCTTCCTTGAAGTCAAACGAAGACTGCGTGATAAGGGCCTTAAATACGCCATGCTTTTCCCTGCGCGTCTGCGAGTCGAGGCTGATGGGAAAGCTCATTTCTTCGACCAACCTGAGTTGGTATCCGACTGGCTGGACGGCTGGAGGACCTCACCGGAACGGAGCCAAAACAACCACTGAACACGAGGATTTGCCTTTCTTGAACTGACGCTCGAACGCTTTGATCCGTCTACTCTTCCCAAATATTGAGCATCATACACAGTCTTTTTAAAGCTTGAAGATGTTGACTTGTAAACTAATGTACTAAAAAGATTTGACCATTTGTCTTTGGGCTCATCACTACAAAGTGTACCTATGCCTAGTAACGGTAGGAAAGGGGGCCAGCAGGGCGCTGGGGCCTCCCCTCATTTTCTTCTTTTAGTAAACGTTGGGCGACAGGCACTCTGCATTTGATTATTATGGGTAGTTTGGAGCCCAGAGTGCAGGGGAGCAGGGTGGGGGGTTGTTGGGAGGGATTATTGTATTTTGTTGTTTTTATTTGTTTGCGTTTTCTCGATGGTACAGTCCTGGTTTGTGCAACTAACAGACACTACGCGTCACTAAGGTATCAATGGGTGTGCAGTGGAACAAGGAAGTCAAAATGCTAAGTTGGAATGTGTTAGACTTGGCATCTTTTGGCGTGTTTCCCCTGACTTTTTGCTTTCTGACCTCCCGGTTTTGACTCTGTTTTTGCTGGTGTAATGATTCTGCGCACTTTCCTCACTGCGGTCCAGTGGGAAAGTGCAAGTGCTCCTGTATAAAATGTGTTATGGATTGGTGTTTCCATGATTGGCCTATTTGGTTTATGTGTCAGTCCCTTGTAAAGTGCACTGCGAGTGCCAGGGCCTATAGACCAAATGCTGTTGGTGGGCTGCAGCACTGGATTGTGCCACCCACGCAAACAGCCCGTAAAGTGTAACTCGGGCCTGCCAGCGCAGAGCCTGTGCGCAGCCTGGGGCTGCCAAGTCGACTTGGCAAGTGCACACACTTGCAAGTCCCTAAACCTTCCCTTTGCTACATGTTAGTCACCCCTAAGGTAGGCCCAAGGTACCCCTGTGGGCAGGGTGCGGTGTATGCGAAAGGTAGGACATGCCCGGGTGTGTGTGGCATGTCCTGATAGTGAATTACAGCCTAGTTCGTTTTTCACTATTGCAAGGCTACCTGTTCCCCCTAGGCCAGAACGGGCAGTTTTGATTATTACAGCTTATAATCCTAACTGACCCCGGGAACATGGTAGAAATTCGAGTTTAGTAGGCCTGGACTCAGAATGATGAAATGCATCTTTTAGTGAAGTTGGTTTTAACATTCTGTGTTTGAAAATACCACTTTTAGAAAGTGGGTATTTTCTTGTCTAACCATCCAAGCCTGCCTCTGCGAGGTTGTGTATTCCTTGTCTGGAGTGTGAGTGACAGGGGCTGGGGGATGCCAGGAGACAGGGTGAGTCAGCACAGGGCTGAATAGCAAGATCTACATGTAGATGGGTGGGAGGGGTCGCACCTGGGCCCTGAATAGGACAGTGCCTTCCCTCCACAATGCTGGCTCCACCTCCTGTGGTGCGTCTGATGTCCCTGGCCTGCTCACTGAAAGAAGGGACGGAGACTTGTCAACAAAGTGCTCCAGAACTGGTTTGGACTAGGCAAAGGCCTCTCTGCCTTCAGAGAACAAAGGAATTTGGGATATAAATATTGGGGCCCTGACCCCATGAATTTAGATCTCGCTGGAATCAAGGAACCTGCCAAGACGAAGAGCTGGAAGAGCTGCCAGGAGGAGTACTGCCCCTTTGCTGTGTTGTTGCTTTGGTGGGTTGGCCTGCAGTTGCTGCTTCTGTCTTGGGCAGTGAAAGGACTGGACTGAACTTTCTACAATCTTGTGCTGAGTATCTCCAAGGGCCTGGAACCGAGCTGGCCTCCTGTTAAGAAGTCTCAGGGACTACAAAGACTTCACAAGCCTCTGGGTACCGCTTCTGGAACGCTGTTTCAGTTGCCACAGAGGAAGGGAACCGCAACCGACTCCGTCAACCGAATCCATCCCTGGCCGGTGACCTGTTTGCACCGCAGACCGCATCGCCCCGCTTCGCATCGCAACCCTGGTCTCACCGTGGGCGACGTCCAACGCCGCCAACATCGAGCCGCTGCTTGCACCGTGACCTGTGGGCACCGCAGTTCGCATTGCATCGCTTCACTGTGCCAGCCGGACCAGACCGACGCTGTCGCTGCAACTGGCTCAAGAGTCGTGACCGCACCGCATTTGGGGCACCGCTCGCACGTCTGCGACGCACCGCTCCGACTCGCACCGCTGTCCGACGCCAGCTCCCGCACTCCGGCTTGGTCACCTGCATCGCAACCTGTCAGCACCGCATCGAGCATCGTCTCGCCCTGCATCGCACGCCTTGGACTCACCGACTCCGTCTGCACGACGCTCATCGAGCCGCTGCCTGCACCGCATCGAGGGACACCGCACCTTGCATCGCTCCGTCTTGCACCGCAACCGCGACGAACGCCCGACCGGCTCGTACACTCCGTACCAGCCACAACGAGAAAGGTACTGTAACCGAGTCTGTTCATGACTCTGCTGACCCGTATCGACGCGGTCGGCTGGAACTGTTAGACTCTGTGGTTTTCAGCATCACGGTAGGCTCGGACGGAGCTACCGACTCGTACGAACTTTGCTTTTGTGATATTCCTGCAAAGAAGAAGTTAACGTATCAAGTATTCATTCGTAAAGTATAGTATTGTGGATTTTTGTCGTAATTGGTCTTGTCTTGAGTATATAAAATATTGGTTATTTTTCTAAACTGGTGTGGTGTCCGTTTGTAGTGCTTACACTGTATTACTGTTGGTTATGTGCAAATGCTTTACACACTGCCTCTGAATTAAGCCTGACTGCTCGTGCCAAGCTACCACGAGGGTGAGCAGGGGTTACTTCACGAGTGTAACAACCCTTACCCTGACTAGGAAGAAGGGTCCCTACTTGGACAAAGGTGCAAGCCCTTACCAACTAGAGATCCCATTTCTAACAGAATGTAAACGGGTTGGGGGACAAAATTAAGAGAAGTGTAGTATTGCAATATATCAGGAGATTGTCGCCAGACATTGTAATGCTTCAGGAAACGCACCTGGTGGGTAACACATGCAAGGCTATGCATAGATGGGGATACACAATGGTAGCACACGCAGGTTTCGCGTCTAATTCTAGAGGGGTGGGCATCCTGCAAAAGAAATCATTCCCCCTGACACTTACGTCCACCTATGTAGATGACCGTGGCAGATATGTCGGGATCACGGGCACTTGGGAGGGCCGAACTATCACCTTCATGTCTATATATGCTCCCCCGGGGCTACAAGCCGCAACCTTTACGGACCTGAGCACCCTGCTGCTAGCACTGCCAGAGGGACACCTAGTGCTCGGCGGCGACTTTAACTCAATAATTTCGGGCTCCCTTGACAGACACCCTCCCCGCACTCTCCCACATACAGCACACTCTTTTTCCAGCTTCCTGGAGGCAATGGGGCTGGTGGACGGGTGGAGAACATACAATGCTGACAAGATCCAGTACACCTTCCACTCTGGGGCACACAATAGCTTCTCTCGCCTGGACTATATAGTTGTCCCGGCTTCACAGGTTACAGAAATCCAAGAGATCAGGCATCTGGCCAGGGGTATCTCAGACCACTCCCCCCTATGGATCCACGTGGCCCTGGAGCGCACACAAGTAGGACGCATTGCCCCTATCAACTCATGGTACTTCAAAAACCCCAAAATACGCAAAGACCTCACTAAAGCCGTAGACAACTACTTCCTGGAGAACGAGAATTCTGTAGACTCCCCGCAAGTGCTATGGGAAGCCTTCAAAACGGTGGTTAGGTGCCAGGCCCTCTCTCTAATTGCGGGAACAAAAAAAGAAAACATAAAAGACATATCTGATGTAGAACATGAAATTTACCGGCTGGAACAAGAAGTGAACTCTAACCCGTCCCCTGAAACCCTCCACACACTTCGCCTCCGGCAGGCCGAATACCGGGCGCTAGTCACTGACCGCGCCAAAATAATGGGGCAAAACAGGCTGGGCCGACTCTATGAATGGGGGGAAAGGCTGGAAAACTGATCGCCTGGTTAGAAAAAAGAGAACATGCTAATCGGCTTGTTCCAGAAATCAGGGACTCAGACGGATCCCCCATAACAGACCCCCAAGACATAGCCAAACAGTTTGCAACACACTTCCACACAGTGTACAGCTCGGTGAGCCCACATACTGAAGAGGAGTCCTCGGAACTCCTACAAGATATCTCCCTTCCGAGGCTGTCAGCCGCTGATCGGGCGTTCTTGGATAGTGCTCTCTCCACTGATGAAATAGCGTCTGCAATCCGAGCGCTCCACTCGGGTAAGGCCCTCGGCCCCAATGGCATCCCGATCGAGCTCTACAAACTCCGTCCAGATAAGTTGGCCCCATATCTGAAAACTATGTTTGAAGACAGCCTTGAACGGGGATCGCTACCCCTAGATCAGAGAATTGCAACCATAGTTACAATCCACAAGGAAGGGAAACCCAAAACAGACTGCGCCTCCTACCGTCCTATCTCACTGCTCAATGCAGAGCCAAAAATCCTTGCCAAAGTGCTAGCCACTAGGCTGATTAAAGCAATAGGGGACTTAGTGCACCCTGATCAATCCGGGTTTATGCCAAAGAGAAACACCGCTCTAAATCTGCGTAGAGTGCATGGAGTATTGGGCAGGGTACCGACCATACGAGAGGATGCAGTCATAGTCTCCCTGAACGCCACAATGGCCTTCGATACACTTGAGTGGCCCTATCTCTTTGCCGTGCTCACAAAACTGGGATTCGGACCGAACTTTAGACGGTGGGTACGATTGCTATACGCCACACCTATGGCACAAGTGGTAGTGAACAACAAAAAATCTGAGGCCTTCACACTTGGCCGAGGGACCCGGCAGGGATGCCCTCTCTCTCCCTTACTCTTCGCTCTGGCCCTCGAACCCCTTGCCGCATGGATCCGCAAAGACGTGAGGATCCGTGGAATGCGATGGTCGGCAGATTGGGAAGACCGTATTTCCCTATACGCGGACGACATCCTCCTATACCTCACGTCCCCTCAGAGGTCCCTCATTGTAGTATTTGACATCCTATCCGTTTTTGGCCGATTCTCTGGGTTTCGTATCAACTGGCAGAAATCTCTCTTATACGTCCTCTGTGGAGACTCTCCTCCCCTTCCCGGCACTGCCCCATCCCAATAGTCTCTGACGGATTCAAACATTTAGGTATATTCGTCTCCCTCGACCACACACTCCAATATGCTCATAACCTGGCTCCCCCACTGCAAAGACTCAAAAGTGACATTGCGCACTGGAAGGCCCTCCCGCTCTCTCTTCTGGGCAAACCGGCCCTTTTTAAAATGCTGTCCCTACCCCGCTTCCTGTATGCAATGCAGAACTCGGCAAACCCTGTCCCGAATACATATTTTAAAGAAATAGAAGGACTCCAACGAGACCTTCTCTGGGATGGAAGGCCGCGTATTGCTCTGCAAAAACTCACGCTCAGCTGGTATGACGGCGGAATCGGACTGCCAGACATTAAAAAATACTACTGGGCAGCACATCTAATAGCAATAAATCATGGCACCTATGGGCGGCCTGACAACCCGGGGTTTAATATGGATAGATGGATTCTCCCAAACGGGGCATATACCCGGGCACTGTACTCCAAACCAAACAGATTCCCACTCACGGGTCCTACAAACCACACAGTTAGAATTTGGCACTCGGCAACCA